>JALAZF010000501.1:2561298-3201622 GCA_022829125.1 Lathyrus tuberosus
TCAAGAAAAATCTAGAAAAGTGAGATAACTTGTAAAAGGGGTAACCATAAAACTTAGAAATTTTTCTAAGTTAAAAATAAAGTGGCAAAGGTACCAACTTTGAAGGACCATAACTCCTAAACCACAAGGCCATTTTTTCTCATCCAATGATGGATTTGTAGCCCTCATTATCACCTACAAAAACTTCAACTACAAGTCATTCCAATTCATTAAGGATTTTGAGTTATGGAATGATCAAAGTGGCTGAAAAGTGAAAATGTCACTTTTTCCAACACTTAGTGAAATTTTCACTAAGTCAGATTCTGCCTCACTTTTTGCCAAATGTAGGGGGATTTTTCACTTGGAATCAAAAGAGATCAAAACCAAACTTGTTCAAACAGTTGTTGTATCATGTAAGAGCTTTCCAAAATGGCCAAGAACATTGCCAAATTCAACCTACACCATGAGATACAACATTGCCAAGTTGCCTTGCTGAAATCTGTCAAGGCAAGGCAGAATTTGCAACTTTGGTCGATTTGCCAAAATCAACCAAATTCAATTGCTCCTATCCACTTGGACACCTAAGAGGATTGAACCTAAAGGGGACAATCACTGAGCCAAGCCTCCAAAGTCCATGGAACAAGAAATAACATGTTGAACCTAGAATGGCCAAAATAGGGACAAGACTTCAAATTTGGAATGAGGCATTCAATGGAACCATCAAGGTGGCATGGACTGAGCCATTCTCATCTGAAATCAGTCAAGACTTATCCAAGACCAAGGGGACCAAAGCTCTGTGCCCTAACCTCTAGTCAATGGCTAGAGGAGACTTGGATTTTCATTTGCCAACATTGGCCAAACCTACTTACCAGCTGCCATGCACTATTCCTTGCAAAACAAACTTGCTCTACTATAAATAGAGCTCAATTGTGGTCAGTTTAAGTACACCAAAGCCATCTAATAGATGCTTTCCTCAAAATCTCTTTCTCTTGGCAAAAATGCCTTTCTTAGCAAGGTAGCTATCGGGTTTTGAGTTTGAGAGCAATTCCAATCAAACCAATCACTCACACACCTCACATACATCATATAGAAGTGATCCAAACACTTAGATTACTTCTGAAACATCAATTTCACAAAATCACCAGCTGGTTGCTCAAAATTTCAAACAAGTTGCAGCTGAGGTACCACAAAGTGATCCAGCCAATTTCAATCAAGTCCAAGCATCCAAACACGATCCATAGGGTGTTGGGAAGCTGTTCAGATCATCACCACTCATTTGTAACACCTCCAAATCAAAAATCACTTTGCACTTGCTGTCACGGCTTGGAGCCTTCATGCAGAAATTAGGGTTCTTGAGGTCTCTTCGTGATTTCTTGTTGTATGTTTAATTTAAATGAAATTAAAGTACATAGACATGATCGTGAGGTTGAGACGAGCATAATGATATGTGGATTGCATGATATGATTACGTATTCATGGAGATTGGATAGAAAATGCAAATCTGAGAAACCAAGAACACGCGCGTGTTCTTCAGCTTGTTCTTGGCGCCTTTTTTCCAAATTCAAATATTTGAATTTTGTGATTTTGTTTAATTGATTCAAAAATTAATTTCTCTCTGAGTTTTAATGATTTTGAGTTGATTCTTTTTTTAATAATTCACAAAAATGTTAAAATATTTTATTTTCCCAAAAAATCCCAAAAATATTATTTATTTCATATAATTGATATTTTTGTAAAGAATTAATATTTTGATTGTTTTTGGCATTTTAAATATTTTTTCTACATTGATTTTGCAACTTTTAATGCTTTCTAATCATTTTGTAGGTCAATACTTAATTTTTGAAGCATTAATCCAAGATCACAATTTGTTTTCCATGTGTTAAACAATTTTTGATCATTTTAATTGAATTTTTATTCAATTAAATACATTTTTGAAAACAAATTAGGGTTTTTGGATTAATTCAACCCTCATAAATCATTTTCAAAACTTTTTGGGCCTCTTGAGAGAGTGTAAGACCCATCCCCCCTTGTACAAAAACTTTTTGGGCCTCACTTATT
Organism: Lathyrus tuberosus; assembly: GCA_022829125.1. Classification (NCBI taxonomy): domain Eukaryota; kingdom Viridiplantae; phylum Streptophyta; class Magnoliopsida; order Fabales; family Fabaceae; genus Lathyrus; species Lathyrus tuberosus. Next base: position 2,563,336 of record JALAZF010000501.1, read on the forward strand.
GTATAAGTCCCTCTGTACAAGTAAACGGCGCGATCGTCGCTCGTTTAAAAATAAAAATCATCTGGGCCTATCCTTGAGCTATAAGACCCATTCAAAACACTTTGGGCCTCTATTAGAGTGTAAGACCCAATCCCCCTTTTAACCAAAACATTTTGGGCCTCACTTATTGTATAAGTCCCTCTGCGTTAAAAGAAAACCTCGGCGCGATCGCCATTTTTAAACGAAAAATCATTTGGGCCTACCCTCGTGTTATAAGTGTAACGCCCCAGTTTTTGCCAATTTTGTTTTATAGAGTCTTTTGATTATTTTATTATTATTTTATTTTATTTTCGAATTTTGTGTAAAAATATGTTATTTTTCGTCGTGATTATATTTTATCGCGTTTTGGGAACGTTTGCGAGATATTTGAGTGTGGGGGTATTTTGGACATTTCATTGATATTTTTACTAAGTTAGAATAGAAAAGAAAATAGAAAAAGAAAAGGGAAAGAAAAATAGAGAGAAAGAAAGAAGAAAGAAGGAAAAAGAGAAGAAAAGAGGAGAAGAGAGAAATTGGAGAAAAAGTGAGAAATTCATCAAGATCAAGTTCTAATGAGTATATCAGTGTGGTGGTGAAATTGCATGGGATTCCAATGAGTATTATTTCTGATCGAGATCCTAGGTTTACATCGAGATTTTGGGAAAGTTTACAGAAGGCTTTGGGTTCTAGATTGAGGTTGAGTTCGGCTTATCATCCGCAGACGGATGGTCAGACCGAAAGAACTATTCAGTCTTTGGAGGATTTGTTGAGAGCGTGTGTTTTGGAACAAGGTGGTGCGTGGGACGGTTATCTTGCTTTGATTGAGTTCACGTATAATAACAGTTTCCATTCTAGTATTGGAATGGCACCTTTTGAGGCTTTATATGGACGAAGATGTCGAACGCCGTTGTGTTGGCACGAAACAGGTGAAAGTTCGGTGGTTGGACCGGATTTGGTGCAACAAACGACGGAAAAGGTAAAGTTTATTCGTGAGAAAATGAAGGCTTCTCAGAGTAGAAAAAAGAGTTATCATGATCGGAGACGGAAGGATCTTGAGTTTCAAGAGGGTGATCACGTATTTCTGAGGGTTACGCCGGTAACGGGTGTTGGTCGTGCTTTGAAATCTAAGAAGCTTACTTCTCGATTTATTGGTCCTTACCAGATATCTGCGAGAGTTGGTGCTGTAGCGTATCGTGTGGCGTTACCGCCGAATCTGTCGAATTTGCATGATGTGTTTCATGTTTCACAGCTTCGGAAGTATGTTTCGGACCCTTCACATGTGATTCCGATGGACGAGGTTGAGGTAAGAGATAACCTTACGGTCGAGGCATTACCGGTTAGTATTTTGGATCGCGAGGTGAAGCAGTTGAGGGGCAAAGAGATTGCACTTGTGAAAGTGACGTGGGGAGGCGCTGCTGAGGGAAATTTGACGTGGGAGTTGGAGATTAGGATGCGGGAGTCGTATCTAGAGTTGTTTGTATCAGGTAATATTTTCGAGGACGAAAATTTCTAAGTGGGGGAGAATTGTAACGCCCCAGTTTTTGCCAATTTTGTTTTATAGAGTCTTTTGATTATTTTATTATTATTTTATTTTATTTTCGAATTTTGTGTGAAAATATGTTATTTTTCGTCGTGATTATACTTTATCGCGTTTTGGGAACGTTTGCGAGATATTTGAGTGTGGGGGTATTTTGGACATTTCATTGATATTTTTACTAAGTTAGAATAGAAAAGAAAATAGAAAAAGAAAAGGGAAAGAAAAATAGAGAGAAAGAAAGAAGAAAGAAGGAAAAAGAGAAGAAAAGAGGAGAAGAGAGAAATTGGAGAAAAAGTGAGAAATTCATCAAGATCAAGTTCTAGGTATCGATTGAATCGGGTAAGGGTGCGAAACTCGATTATTCTATGATTGTATACGATTATGTATGTGTGTTTGTTGTTGTTTTGGATTGAATTGGAAGAAAATGAGTAAAACCCATATTTGGTATAATTGATTAGAAATTGATTTGAATGTGTCAAAACTTGTGTTGATTGTGTTTTAGATTGTCTATACATGTTGGTTGTGTGTTATTGCAATTCAAATTGGTCATTTTCTGAGTTTTAGGTGAAAAATTGGTTGATTGGATTTGGAAAACGCAGAAATTGTTCTGCAGAATTTTTCTGGGTTTGTCCTGGCAATACGCGTAAGGGACTTGCCAATACGCGTATGAGCCAAGGCGTTACGCGTAACATTGTGTTGTTTTTGGGGCATTACGCGTATGAAATGCATGTTTTCACGGCCCTCTGGTGATACGCGTAAGGGCGAGGGGCATACGCGTATGGTTTTTGGCAACGTGATTTTGTGAAGGAAATTTGTTCTGTCAATACGCGTATGGATAGTGGTGTTACGCGTATGGACAGGAGAATTGCAAAAATGTGATTTTTCAAAATGTTGTTTTCGGTTTTGTCCGTAACTTTGGTTCCGATTATCCGATTTTTGTATTCTTGGTGTCGTTGGAAAGGTATCGAGTTGTACTTTATGTTTATGAGGTTTTGAGAATTGTTAGCTGATTAAATTTTGTCAGAAAATATGAATAGTGTCGAATCTCGACTTTTGTCGTTTTAATGGTGCGTATTTGACGTGTATTATGTTATATGTTTGTGCTTTGAATGTGTATGCCTTATGTGCTGTGTGATGATGATTTGTGGCCGAAAGGCAAGAAAATGATAAGTGTGGTATTTGATGATATATGCATGATTATGAATGGGTGTATGTATACAATGTGAATGTCATGAGTCATTGTATGCCAAGCATCATAATGTGCATTGTGGAAACGTCCTGAGTGACGGTTTGATTCCCGATGGGAATATGCTATAACATCGTGTGCCTCGAAAATATGAGGCGCTGCCTGAGGACCTAAAGCGGTGGTTATAGACGATTGTGGGCTCCTTTGGAGACTTAAAGCAATCCTTAACGTCGTGTGCCTCGAAAATATGAGGCGATGCCTGAGGACCTAAAGCGACGGGTGAACATCGTAGGCCCGACGGGGAGTTACTTGAGATTCTCAGTAACGAGCGATGGTTCCAATAGTTCCTGAGTGGACTAATGACGTGACAAAGGAAGTCGGTACCGCATGGCATGTGCATAGAGTCGCGGTGTCGGTCTCTGTGCATTTGCATTCATCATGAGTCATTTGTGTATGAAATTGTGAATGTGATTTAATGAGATGGAATATGTGTGATTGTGATGTGAATGATTGATGTGCTGTGATATATGATACGTGAGAATTGTACTGTGTGTTGTTATAATTGATCTGTGTGCTTTGGTGGTGAGAATATGTTACTCGTGTATTTTTGTGTTAATATATAATTTTATTCAATTATATTATGGTTGTTTTTCTCACCCTTCTGCTGTTTTATAACGCTCTATGAGGCGTTGCAGATTAGAGTTGCTGGAGGTATTCTTTTTGTGAAGCTTTGCGTCTTCATTCTTTTGTCGGTCGGCTATGATATGTGACACGGGTAGCTAGGGTGGCCGTTGCGATTATTTTGTATATTTGATGATATATTTTGGTTGTATATGTATGACTGGATGTATGACAGACATGTTTATATGTATATATGTATATGTGTTATTCAGATTTTAGATCTTTTCGCTTTAATTCTAATTTCTGAAAAGTGGGTGTAAGGAACGAAGTTTCCTCAGTATGATTTGCTACCCCACGTTGCATATCTAAATGAGCAGGTGTTGTATGCTATGTTTTGTTACAATTGATGTGATTTCTCCCTTTCTATGCCGCGAATTCAAATGTACTCTGAAGAAATTTCGAATTTTCTTTTAGTGCTTTAATTGCATGTTAATTGGGGGTATAGATTGGGGGCGTCACATTAAGTGGTATCAGAGCCAGTCCGTGTCAGTTGTGTTTGTTGTGTCGGTTGTGTTTGGCATATTGGGCGAGTTGTGTTGGACGAGTTGTTGTTTAACCATAGTTTCTGTGTTTGGACGAACAGAATATGGTTGGTCGTAATGATGCTGCTTTGGCTGCGGCGATGGAGGCTATGGCACGAGCTGTGCAGGGTGCACCGAATGCTGCAGGAAATGATGAGTTTAGAAAGAATAAGCCGCCAGTCTTTAAAGGGAGGCATGATCCGGATGGTGCGCAGTTGTGGTTGAAAGAGATTGAGAGGATTTTCAGGGTGATGGATTGTGATGACAATGATGATAAGGTGAGGCTGGGCACTCATATGTTACACGAAGAGGCTGATGACTGGTGGGTCAGTACTCGTCAGGTGTTGGAAGCTGAGGAGGAGGAAGAAGAGATCACTTGGGAGGTGTTTAGCCGAGAGTTTCTAAGGAAGTATTTTCCCGAGGATGTCCGAGGAAAGAAGGAGATTGAGTTTCTAGAGCTAAAACAAGGTAATATGTCGGTTATTGACTATACTGCTAAGTTTGTGGAACTTGTGCAATTTTATCCTCATTATGTGGAAGCGACTACTGAATTTTCAAAGTGTGTGAAGTATGAAAGTGGGTTGCGTCCTGAGATAAAGCAGGCTATTGGTTATCAGAGGATTCGAAGGTTTACTGATTTGGTGGAATGCTGTAGGATTTATGATGAAGATAGTAAGGCTCGTTCTGCTCACTATAAAAGTGTAAGTGACAGGAAAGGGAAACAACAGTTCCGTGGTGGTCCGTATGTGTCACCGGCTGATAAAGGTAAACAAAGGGGAACTTTTGATTGTAGGTCAGGTGGAGGTGGTATGTCTAATTCTCCTAGGTGTTTTAAATGTGGTGAATTGGGTCATCGCCAGATGGAATGTAGGAAGAAAGTGGATAAGTGTTCTAATTGTGGTGGTATTGGACATGTTCTAGCTGATTGTAAAAGGAAGAATGTGGTGAAGTGTTACAATTGTGGGGAACCTGGTCACATTAGTTCGAAGTGTCCTAATCCGAAGAAAGCCCAGACTAGTGGGAAAGTGTTTTCATTGGCAGGAACTCAGACTTCAAGTGCTGATCGTCTGATAAGAGGTACTTGCTTTATTAATAATATGCCTTTAATTGCTATTATTGATACTGGAGCGACTCATTCGTTTATTTCGTCTGAGTGCGCGGAACGTTTGAATCTTGGGTTGTCTTCGATGGATGGTGAGATGGTTATTGATACTCCAGCGATGGGGTCAGTAACTACTTTGGTGTGTTTGAGTTGTCCTTTAGCCATTTATGGTAAAGACTTTGTGATGGATTTGGTGTGTTTACCGTTGGAAGGTTTAGATGTGGTGTTGGGAATGAATTGGTTGCAATTCAATCGGGTGCACATTGATTGTTATCATAAGCTTGTAAGGTTTCCTTCTTTGGAGGAAGATGAAGACTCGAGTTTCTTATCTACCAAAGAGTTGAAGAGACTTTTAGCGGATGAAGCTCAGTTGTTTGGGTTGTTTGCATCTTTGACTGTGGATAGTCAAGTTTCTCTTGAAGTTTTTCCTGTTGTGTGTGATTTTCCTGAGGTGTTTCCTGATGATATTTCAGATGTGCCGCCAGAGAGAGAGGTGGAATTTTCGATAGATCTAGTTCCTGGTACTAGACCTGTTTCTATGGCACCTTATAGAATGTCGGCATCCGAATTGGTGGAGTTGAAAAAGCAGTTAAGTGAGTTGTTGGAAAAGAGGTTCGTGAGGCCAAGTGTTTCTCCTTGGGGTGCTCCAGTTTTGTTAGTGAAAAAGAAAGATGGGAGTATGCGATTATGTATTGATTATCGCCACTTGAACAAAGTGACGATTAAGAATAAGTATCCGCTTCCAATGATTGATGATCTGATGGATCAGTTGGTCGGTGCTTGTGTGTTTAGTAAGATTGATTTGAGATCGGGGTATCATCAGATAAGAGTGAAGGAAGAGGATATTCAGAAGACGGCCTTTAGAACACGTTACGGTCATTATGAATATTCTGTGATGCCGTTCAGGGTTTCTAACGCGCCTGGTGTGTTTATGGAATACATGAATCGTATTTTCCACGAGCATTTGGATCGTTTTGTGGTGGTGTTTATTGATGATATTTTAATCTATTCTAAGTCTCGTGAGGAACATGCAGAGCATTTGCGTATTGTTTTGCAGGTTTTGAAGGAAAGGAAGCTTTTTGCCAAATTGTCCAAGTGTGAATTCTGGTTGTCTGAGGTGAGTTTTCTTGGACACGTAATTTCAGGTAATGGTATTGTTGTGGATCCATCTAAAGTGGAAGCAGTTCTACAATGGGAGGCTCCTAGATCCGTTACTGAAATTCGAAGCTTTTTGGGTTTGGCTGGTTATTACCGGAGGTTCATTGAAGGTTTTTCTAAGCTAGCTCTTCCTTTGACGCAGTTGACTTGTAAGGGAAAAGCATTCATTTGGGATATACAATGTGAAGAAAGTTTTTGTGAGCTGAAGATAAGATTGACGACAGCTCCTATTCTGATTTTACCTGATCCTAATGAACTGTTTGTTGTGTACTGCGATGCTTCTTTAATTGGTTTGGGTGGTGTTCTGATGCAGGAAGGTAAGGTTGTAGCTTATGCTTCAAGGCAGTTAAGAGTTCATGAGAAAAACTATCCTACTCATGATCTTGAATTAGCGGCTGTAGTTTTTGTGTTGAAGATTTGGAGGCACTATCTCTATGGTGCAAGGTTCGAAGTCTTTAGTGATCATAAAAGCTTGAAATATTTATTTGATCAGAAAGAGTTGAACATGAGGCAGCGGAGATGGTTGAAATTCTTGAAAGACTATGACTTTGGCTTGAATTACCATCCTGGTAAAGCTAATGTGGTAGCCGATGCATTGAGCCGAAGATCGTTGCATATGTCGGCTTTAATGGTGAAAGAGTGGGAACTTTTGGAATCGTTCAGAGATTTGAGTTTGGTATGTGAAGTGACTTCGGATAGTGTAAGGCTTGGAATGTTGAAGGTTACTAATGAATTTTTGTTGTCGGTTAGTGAGAAACAAAAGCTGGATTTGAAATTCGTTGATTTGATGAGGAATGAGAATGTGGATTTCAAGGTGGATAATTTTGGTGTTTTGAGGTTTCGTGGTCGTATTTGCATTCCTGATGATGCGGAGTTGAAAAGAATGATTTTGGAGGAAGGACACAGGAGTAACCTAAGTATTCATCCGGGAGCGAATAAGATGTACCAAGATTTGAAGAAGATTTTCTGGTGGTCTGGTTTGAAAAGGGATGTGGCTCAGTTTGTGTATGCATGTTTGACTTGTCAGAAATCGAAAGTGGAACATTTGAGGCCTAGTGGTTTGTTGCAACCGTTGGATATTCCTGAGTGGAAGTGGGATAGCATTTCGATGGATTTTGTGACCGGATTACTGAACACTCAGCGTGGGCATAATGCTATTTGGGTAATTGTGGACAGGCTGACTAAATCGGCGCATTTCATTCCGATTGACATCAGTTTTTCTTTGGAACGGTTAGCTGAGATTTATATCAGTGTGGTGGTGAAATTGCATGGGATTCCAATGAGTATTGTTTCTGATCGAGATCCTAGGTTTACATCGAGATTTTGGGAAAGTTTACAGAAGGCTTTGGGTTCTAGATTGAGGTTGAGTTCGGCTTATCATCCGCAGACGGATGGTCAGACCGAAAGAACTATTCAGTCTTTGGAGGATTTGTTGAGAGCGTGTGTTTTGGAACAAGGTGGTGCGTGGGACGGTTATCTTGCTTTGATTGAGTTCACGTATAATAACAGTTTCCATTCTAGTATTGGAATGGCACCTTTTGAGGCTTTATATGGACGAAGATGTCGAACGCCGTTGTGTTGGCACGAAACAGGTGAAAGTTCGGTGGTTGGACCGGATTTGGTGCAACAAACGACGGAAAAGGTAAAGTTTATTCGTGAGAAAATGAAGGCTTCTCAGAGTAGAAAAAAGAGTTATCATGATCGGAGACGGAAGGATCTTGAGTTTCAAGAGGGTGATCACGTATTTCTGAGGGTTACGCCGGTAACGGGTGTTGGTCGTGCTTTGAAATCTAAGAAGCTTACTTCTCGATTTATTGGTCCTTACCAGATATCTGCGAGAGTTGGTGCTGTAGCGTATCGTGTGGCGTTACCGCCGAATCTGTCGAATTTGCATGATGTGTTTCATGTTTCACAGCTTCGGAAGTATGTTTCGGACCCTTCACATGTGATTCCGATGGACGAGGTTGAGGTAAGAGATAACCTTACGGTCGAGGCATTACCGGTTAGTATTTTGGATCGCGAGGTGAAGCAGTTGAGGGGCAAAGAGATTGCACTTGTGAAAGTGACGTGGGGAGGCGTTGCTGAGGGAAATTTGACGTGGGAGTTGGAGATTAGGATGCGGGAGTCGTATCCAGAGTTGTTTGTATCAGGTAATATTTTCGAGGACGAAAATTTCTAAGTGGGGAGAATTGTAACGCCCCAGTTTTTGCCAATTTTGTTTTATAGAGTCTTTTGATTATTTTATTATTATTTTATTTTATTTTTGAATTTTGTGTGAAAATATGTTATTTTTCGTCGTGATTATACTTTATCGCGTTTTGGGAACGTTTGCGAGATATTTGAGTGTGGGGATATTTTGGACATTTCATTGATATTTTTACTAAGTTAGAATAGAAAAGAAAATAGAAAAAGAAAAGGGAAAGAAAAATAGAGAGAAAGAAAGAAGAAAGAAGGAAAAAGAGAAGAAAAGAGGAGAAGAGAGAAATTGGAGAAAAAGTGAGAAATTCATCAAGATCAAGTTCTAGGTATCGATTGAATCGGGTAAGGGTGCGAAACTCGATTATTCTATGATTGTATACGATTATGTATGCGTGTTTGTTGTTGTTTTGGATTGAATTGGAAGAAAATGAGTAAAACCCATATTTGGTATAATTGATTAGAAATTGATTTGAATGTGTCAAAACTTGTGTTGATTGTGTTTTAGATTGTCTATACATGTTGGTTGTGTGTTATTGCAATTCAAATTGGTCATTTTCTGAGTTTTAGGTGAAAAATTGGTTGATTGGATTTGGAAAACGCAGAAATTGTTCTGCAGAATTTTTCTGGGTTTGTCCTGGCAATACGCGTAAGGGACTTGCCAATACGCGTATGAGCCAAGGCGTTACGCGTAACATTGTGTTGTTTTTGGGGCATTACGCGTATGAAATGCATGTTTTCACGGCCCTCTGGTGATACGCGTAAGGGCGAGGGGCATACGCGTATGGTTTTTGGCAACGTGATTTTGTGAAGGAAATTTGTTCTGTCAATACGCGTATGGATAGTGGTGTTACGCGTATGGACAGGAGAATTGCAAAAATGTGATTTTTCAAAATGTTGTTTTCGGTTTTGTCCGTAACTTTGGTTCCGATTATCCGATTTTTGTATTCTTGGTGTCGTTGGAAAGGTATCGAGTTGTACTTTATGTTTATGAGGTTTTGAGAATTGTTAGCTGATTAAATTTTGTCGGAAAATATGAATAGTGTCGAATCTCGACTTTTGTCGTTTTAATGGTGCGTATTTGACGTGTATTATGTTATATGTTTGTGCTTTGAATGTGTATGCCTTATGTGCTGTGTGATGATGATTTGTGGCCGAAAGGCAAGAAAATGATAAGTGTGGTATTTGATGATATATGCATGATTATGAATGGGTGTATGTATACAATGTGAATGTCATGAGTCATTGTATGCCAAGCATCATAATGTGCATTGTGGAAACGTCCTGAGTGACGGTTTGATTCCCGATGGGAATATGCTATAACATCGTGTGCCTCGAAAATATGAGGCGCTGCCTGAGGACCTAAAGCGGTGGTTATAGACGATTGTGGGCTCCTTTGGAGACTTAAAGCAATCCTTAACGTCGTGTGCCTCGAAAATATGAGGCGATGCCTGAGGACCTAAAGCGACGGGTGAACATCGTAGGCCCGACGGGGAGTTACTTGAGATTCTCAGTAACGAGCGATGGTTCCAATAGTTCCTGAGTGGACTAATGACGTGACAAAGGAAGTCGGTACCGCATGGCATGTGCATAGAGTCGCGGTGTCGGTCTCTGTGCATTTGCATTCATCATGAGTCATTTGTGTATGAAATTGTGAATGTGATTTAATGAGATGGAATATGTGTGATTGTGATGTGAATGATTGATGTGCTGTGATATATGATACGTGAGAATTGTACTGTGTGCTGTTATAATTGATCTGTGTGCTTTGGTGGTGAGAATATGTTACTCGTGTATTTTTGTGTTAATATATAATTTTATTCAATTATATTATGGTTGTTTTTCTCACCCTTCTGCTGTTTTATAACGCTCTATGAGGCGTTGCAGATTAGAGTTGCTGGAGGTATTCTTTTTGTGAAGCTTTGCGTCTTCATTCTTTTGTCGGTCGGCTCTGATATGTGACACGGGTAGCTAGGGTGGCCGTTGCGATTATTTTGTATATCTGATGATATATTTTGGTTGTATATGTATGACTGGATGTATGACAGACATGTTTATATGTATATATGTATATGTGTTATTCAGATTTTAGATCTTTCCGCTTTAATTCTAATTTCTGAAAAATGGGTGTAAGGAACGAAGTTTCCTCAGTATGATTTGCTACCCCACGTTGCATATCTAAATGAGCAGGTGTTGTATGCTATGTTTTGTTACAATTGATGTGATTTCTCCCTTTCTATGCCGCGAATTCAAATGTACTCTGACGAAATTTCGAATTTTCTTTTAGTGCTTTAATTGCATGTTAATTGGGGGTATACATTGGGGGCGTCACAATAAGCCCCACTCTTTTTTCTTTAAACCTTTTTGGGCCTCTTGAAAGAGTGTAAGACCCATCCCTTTGTACAGAAAACCTTTTTGGGCCCCAGTCACTTGTATAAGTCCCGCTGTACAAAGTCAAACAGTGCGCTCACTGATAAAACCCTGGGCCTCTCCTTGAGCTGTAAGCCCCAAATCTTTCTTTTTCAAAGCACTTTCTCCTTTGATTTTGGATATACTGTTGTTTTCAATCTTTCTTTGTTGAACAACTAACCAAACAGCATGGAAGCACTCCAACCGAGTAAGTGGTTATCGCTTTCATTTACTGCTTTCATATTATAAACTGTATTGTGGGGCTGCTCACTGTAAGTCTCCTTTCACAAACTCATATCTACTGTGTAATAATAGTATAGATATTTCGAGTTTCCCCGGCTACTACGTCTAGAACTAGGTGACGCCGTTTCATTTATTCGTAGAAATAGACGCCTAGATCCCCAATAGGAGCACCAGATACAGTCTTCTCTTTGGCTGTCCTCCTTAGGAATCAACAAGAAACTCTACTCCCCAAGATGAATGTATTCTCCGTGAATGGCATATTTGAGTTTCTTCCAAATTCTCGAACTTTCCTGACTTGGTCTATTCCTTGTGGATAGCTTGCCTTGAATGTCTCGGGGTTTGGGTACCCACTACGGTCATAATCTTGGACCTTAACTAAGGAACCCTCTTCAAAAGCTAAAAGTCACTGGATAGTAAACCTCGCACGTTTACCAGTGGTTTTTATCTTTAAAAGAGTTATCTCTCCTAATGGAAAGGAGATGATAGACCCACGGGCTTCTTAAAAGCATCGACCTCCTCTTGGGCATTATTCAAGGACCCTACGGCTTCTTAGAAGTATTCACAGCCTCCTCTTAGGCTTCGTATAATGATCTCTTCCTCCGGGAATGATAGCCTCCTCTTGGGCTTCGTACAAGGACCCGTCGGCTTCTTAAAAGTTTCCAGCCTCCTCTTGGGCTTCGTACAAATTGTCCCGACGACCTCCTAGAGGTATAGGAACATAACCTAGTCATCCTCATAGAACAGTCCTTTCATAGAGTCTACTACTGTTTCTCAAAACATAGTACCAAAAGATAAAACTCTAGACACGGACAGTCTAACTTCCTTGAGTCTCAAAAGACATTCTCAAGTGACCCCTTCGTTAAATAGGAAGGAAACCCGTAGACTCGGATAGTCTCAATACCCTTTGGATTTCCCGTTTCCTCAAAGAAAAGGAAATATCCCCGATCCTCAGATCTAACTCATGAGTACAGTGATGCTCATATAAGAACTGATTTTCTCTTTCAAAATCAGTATACTGGACCTGTCACTTAACTGACATAGCCTCCTCTTGGGCTTTGTACAATGACTCTCCCTAGCGGAGTCAAACAATGTTTTAGCCTCTCTCTCGAGCTTTGTACGAGACACATAAGAGACTCCCTCGTTGAGTCAATCACCCCTTTCGCCTCCATCTCGGGCTTTATACGAGATACAAAGACTCTCTTGTTGAGTCAAAAACTTTCGCCTCCATCTCGGGCTTTATACGAGATACAAAGACTCTCTTGTTGAGTCAAAAAATTTTTAGCCTCTCTCTCGGGCTTTGTACGAGACACAAATTAGCCTCCTCTTAGGCTTTGTATAATGATTTTCCTAGCGGAAATTAGCCTCCTCTTAGGCTTTGTATAAGAAAACCACTGGTTGATCCAATTAACCTTTTAGCATCAAAGCTGTGCCTCATTCACAGTACACAAACATCAACAACTCCTTTCCCCTTCATCTAATCGCTGTAAGCGGCAAGCCTCTGGATCATCTATATCCACGCCATTGTCCCTCTTTTAACATGAGAAATTCCTAAGGAAAGATGGCATTGCTCTACACTGAGTTAAAGTCTTCTCCTTCAGGTTAAAACCCTTTCTTCGGAAATTATGTCATTGCTCGGATCCGCGTATCCCAGTTAAAGTAATTCTCATTCTCCCCTCTTTAGAGATGACAAATTCTCTCTAAAGTCGAGGTCTTTCAGCTTCACGTCTTGGGCTTTGAACAAGACACAAATAGACCCTTCAGCTTCACATCTTGGGCTTTGAACAAGATACAAACCACCTTTCGCTTCACGTCTTGGGCTTTGAACAAGACACCAAAAACCAATTTCCTCCCATAGAATAGGAGGAACTACGAACGCTCTGATTTCCCTGTTTCGGTAAACGGGAATACGTAGGCATAAGATCGAAAGAAAAGATCTTAGCGAGCGCAATCAACAAAAAACCCAAATCCCATATCTCCATCAATCAAAAGCAGTATTTCAAAAGCATCAGTCCTAACATCCTAATCCTTGTTCCCCGCTAGAAAGTCCTAGAAGGAAAGAAAACCGTATTGGTGAAAATACAAATAACCAGTACAAGGCCCCCCCACATTGATAGCATTCGTAACCTAACAGACCGCTGTTTAAACTCAGTATGCAAAGCAGGGTTAATTGGAGACATCTATTTCCCTTCCTTATTCAGCTCACAATAGGATAAAAAATGAATCGACCTGTAGTCAAAGCTCAAACCGCAGAGAGCGACCAGCGCTTAAGAACCGCGTCCAAAATCGCTCGCTACACAAAGGAAGGTGATTAATGTTGACTCTTAAAGTCATAGCCCCCATCTTACCTTAGTAGCCTCTTAGGAGATGACTTTAACTTCTTGGCCTCCTAAGAGTCAATGAGTTATAACTAGCCTTAGGAGAGAGTTTTACACTCTTGGTGATATTCATCCTAATGAATACTCACTTTCCCTATTGACTAAAACATAATCATAGGACCAGTATAACTAGACTTAGAGAGTTCTTATACTCTACAATGAGTTCACACTCATTTCCCCTCTGAATATTGACCCCAGTCAATCATTCAGTAGAAGTAGAACTACGCATACTCTGATTCTATACCTGAGGATACGTAGGCGCAAAGTGCGATGCTTTGTCGAGTATACTTAGATACTAACCCCTAGGGTTTCAACCTTTAGCTTAGAACCTTTAGCAAACATAACATAACACAAAACAAGAGGTTCCTGTAGAGTACTACAGACGTTTAGGGTGCTAATACCTTCCCTAGGCGTAACCAACCCCCGAACCTTAAATCTCCCCTCTTTAGGTTTTTCTAACGATCTTGAACCTTTCCTTTGGATAAATCAAAGTCGGTTGTAAAAGAAATATGATGCAAGTTAATTAATAGCTTGTTATCCGATTTTCACCGTAACATGCATGATCAGTGGACTTCAAAGCAATGCATATTTCAAAGAGTTCAAGTTGTGATGCTTACCTCTTTGGGAGCTTTTTGGGAAATCTGTCAAGTGCTTTGTTCCAGAAACAATTTGATGCTTTGGACACCCTCAAATGATCCCTTAGAAACTTTTAGAATGGTTGGAACTAACTGGAATCCTCAGGAACAAGTTTGAGCTCTTTCTTGCAAAAGGGGAAAAAGTGACCAATATGGTAACTCTCTCAAATGGTGTTCCAGATGTGGGGAACCATTTGGCACAGTTCAAGGATGATATTTGGAGTGTGTTTGAGGTCTTATCTGGTTTTCAAAGTGACTGAATCAAGACATGGTTGAAAAATGTAAAAAAGTCCAATTTTGAGGTTTTGAGAGGGGACTTTGTGATTTTTGTGTTACAGGTCACATATGAGAGTTTAGATAGCTTAGATATGACATATTGGATGTGTTTGGATCATGAGTTGTAATGGAAATGCTCTCTAACTCAAAAACTCAGAGTTACCTTGCAAAAGAAGGCATTTTGGCCTAGAGAAAGAGATTTTGAGAAAAGGAAGTGTTGTAGTGCTTTTGGTGTACTTAAACTGTGCACAAATGAGCTCTATTTATAGTAGAGCAAGTTTGTTTTACAAGCAATAGTGTGTGGCAACTGCAGCAGGCCTTTGGCCGATGGTTGCATTTTGGAATCTCAAGTCTCCTCTAGCCATTGACCAGAGATTAGAGCACAGGCCTATGTGTCTCTGGTTCAGAGCTTATCCTTGACTCATTCAGTTGGAAATGGCTCAGTTCATGCCACCTTGGTGCATCCATTGAATGTTCCAAAACAAAATTGGAGTCTTGTCACCCTTTTAGGCTTTTTAGGTTTGGCATGCTACTTGTAGTTCCAAAGACTTGGGAAGCTTATAGATCAGAGTTGGTTCCTCCTTGGTCTCCCCCTGAGGTGTTCAGATGGATAAACTTGTTTGTCATTTGCACAATTTGATCAAATCGAGCTAATGCACAAATCTGCCTTGCCATGACAGTTGCAGCAAGGCATATTGCCATTGTCATAACTCTTAGCTCAAATGGAATTTGATGGAGTTCTTGGCCATTTTGGAAAGCTCTCATGTGATACAACACATGTGTGATCATAGTTTGTTTTGACACTTTTTGAATCCAAGTGAAAAATGCCCCTACATTTTGGAAAAAGTGAACATGATTCTGACTTAGTAAAAATTTCACTAAGTGTTGGAAAAAGTGGCATTTTCATGTTTTTGACATTTTGGTCACTCCACAACTTAAAATCCATGAGGAATTGGAATGAGTTGTAGTTGACACTTTTAAAGTATGCCATGAGATCTACAAATCCATCTTTGGATCATTCAAAATGGTTGCTTGGATCTCAAGTTATGGTCCTCTGAAGTTGGTACCCTAGCCATTTTGTTTCATAACTTAGAAAAATTCTAAGTTTTTATGGTCACCCCCTTTTACAAGTTATCCCACTTTCTTTAATTTTTCTTGATGAATGATGATTCAAATCACACATTAACATCATTTTAGGGTCAAGGAACCATAATTGTGAAAAATCTCAAAAAGTCAAAGTTGACTTTTGTGCACAGTTGACTTTTTGTCAGATGAATTCCAAACTGAGCGATCCTCTATGAAATCAAGTCCTTGACCTACATCAAACTTGATGGACATATTCCATGGGTGTTATAGGGTGTATTGAATCATGTTCCAAGGTTTGGGAGCATGCCTGGGTCAAAAGTCAAAGATACAATTGACTTTTTCCTCAAAACCCTAATTGTGGTCCTGATGAAATTGAAACTTGTTGATCAAGCTTCTTGAATCAATCCATTGTTGAAAATGGATCAATATGGTGTATTGGAGACCCTCAAATCATGTCTTGAGGTCTTGGCTCATGCTTTGTCCCAGAATTCAACTTAGGGGTGAATTAGGTCAAGAAACCCTAATTCCTGATTTTTTGATAAATGCATCCCCTGAGGCTAAATTGACTGGATGATTGGGTCCAATGAGGTCCCTTGGAGTATCTTGGGTTGTGCTTTGAAGCATTGGCTCATGCCCAGATGAAAACTTCCATCTGGAGGCCCTGGTCGACCAAAACCCTAATTTGGCGACACTGGTGATCTTGAGGCTTAATCCACTTGAAATGTTGCAACCTTGTGCTTGATTCTTGATGTGGGAGTCCTCTTAATCCTTGATGGATGTTTGAGAGGTTAGACAAGTTGAAGATCATGTCATTCCTTGATTGATCCTTTGTCTAAGTGCTCTGAGAGGGTTCAAACCCTAATCTCTGATTGTAGTGAATGCTCAATAATCCTTGAGGAGACTGAAGAGGCATGATGGTTCATCCATATTGTGATGATGATTTTCACAATGATAGGAATTATTAGTGGTCAAAATTTGGGGTATGACAGATGCCCCTATTTAATCTTCTTGGACCCGAAGGTGTGAATGGCGAAGGTATTCGGGCATTCGGGGTGCAAGAGGATTAAATATCGGAATACCCGAAATTTTGATGGTGGTTATGAATGGTAATTTCCTCATCCATCTTCTTTTGCTAAGCAATGATACTTAGAAAAGGTAAAAACTTCCCCTCGATCCTGGTTTCCTACCAAGGAACTGGTCTCAGATTCTCTTTGGAATAAACTTCCCCCCGATCCTGGTCTCCTACCAAGGAACTGGTCTTAGTTTCTGATATGAACTTCCCCTCGATCCTGGTTTCCTACCAAGGAACTGGTCTCAGTTTCTGATGTAAACTTCCCCTCGATCCTGGTTTCCTACCAAGGAACTGGTCTCAGTTTCTAAAATAAACTTTCCCTCGATCCTGGTTTCCTACCAAGGAACTAGTCTTAGTTTCTGATATAAACTTCCTCTCGATCCTGGTTTCCTACTAAGGAACTGGTCTTAGTTTCTGATATAAACTTCCCCTCGATCCTGGTTTCCTACCAAGGATCTGGTTTCAGTTTCTTTTGTCAATAAACTTTCTTGACAAGGGACGCTATTGTAGCGCTTTTCCTCAAACTTCTCGCCGAATTTTCCTGGGGAGATGCCATTTGATATGAAAAAGTTTTGATGTCAGACTTGTTGGGGAACTCATTTGTCTGAGCTGTAGAGGTGTACAAACTTCTCTGTTCTGGAGATGCCATTTGTTGACTCTACTGGGGAAAACGAGTCTCTTGAGAGACTGCTTTCTGCTTGGGGTTATTACATCATACTTTTCCTCGAGATCTTCTTCGAGAAATGCCATACGATGTGATCCCATTTGGAAGGGCTTTCTCTGGGGATTTTCCTTAATCTGGGAAAGCGAACACATCATCTTCAATGGTGAAGAGTGACGCTTGTCGAAGGTTTTCTTGTTTTTCAGACGTTCAAGTTATCAAAGTGGTCGAGAGACCAACTTCAATCCAGTAGTAAACTGGAGAAGAGGTTGTTCAGACACGACATTTCCTGATGAGGAAGGAACTGACAACTCGATTGAGAGGGCTTTTATCACTAGGGGAGAATACCAACTAGAGTGATAGTGATGCAATATGAATATGAATGTAAATCAATAATGCATGATATATGTATGGTTATGCTGACAAAACTGACACGACATACATACTAGTGGATGAACACGACTGGATACTCGACCACTGCAGGAGATGAAAAGTATCACTGGTTCAAGATAGCAATTCTGCCTTGCTTAGGAAAGATAGTCCCCTTGGGGAACAACGTTGGTCGGGCTTAGGAGGTAAGAACTCTACCGGGAGTGTCAGATAAAACAAGGTATCTGACACAGTTGATCTTTCATTCAGGCGCACTGGTTTAGAAGGAGTACTTTGATTATGCACTTTGAGGTTCGATTACTTCTGGAGAAGTGATCGATGTTCTTTCGATGTTCAACAGTCAAAAGAAATTGCCATCTTTATTTTAAAAGCAGAAAAAGTTTGACAAGTAAATTCATTTTTGTTTTATTTCAAGAATCGTTGATCATATTAGAATGTCGTTCTGTAAAGCTAACACAAATAAGAATTGTAAACAAAAGCACTAAGGCTCGAATTTTATTGATAGGATGGAAATCATCCAAGCGCGTGATTCCATAGAGTATTTAAAAAGTTAGAAAATGGTAATTTAAGGGAAAAGGGCTACATTGAAACATAATGACCACTATCCTTCAACCAACTTTGAATTTTGGGCATCCTGAGATTCCGTCGAAGATGACCTTGTCTGGAGTTTTTCCTGATGGATGGCATTACTGCTGAGGACTTGAACTGATCAGACGTAGTTACTTGCCATTAATCCCTAACTTTTGCCTAGATTGAACTTTGAGATTTTCAATCCAGTAGGATGACTTTTGTTTTTGTCTCTAACTTTTGCCTGGACAGCCCTTTCGGGTTTTCAATCCATCGAGACGTTTTTTTTTTAATTTAGGCGAAGTATTTCTTGACTACGTCAACATTTTTGGGGTAGGCAAATTCTTCTCCATCCATGGTTGCGAGTCTCAAGGCGCAGCCTGAGAAAGCTTTCTTGACCACCTAGGGGCAGTCATAATCAGAGTCCACTTGCCCCAGGAATCAGCGAGAAATAATTGTATCTTTTTGAGCATGAGGTCTCCTTTCCTGAAGACGCGAGGCCGGACCTTTTTGTCGAATGCCTTCTATTAACTTAGCTTCCATCAAAACCCGGATTGATGGGATCTCTACTTCTATGGGAAGCACTGCCTCCATGCCATATACTAGAGAGAAAGGGGTTGCCCCTGTTGAAGTGCGGATAGATGTACGATAACCGTGAAGGGCAAAGGGTAACATCTCGTGCCAGTCTTTGTAGGTTACAACCATCTTCAGAATAATCTTCTTGATGTTCTTGTTAGTTGCTTCTACCGCTCCATTCATCTTAGGTCGGTAGGGAGATGAGTTATGGTGTTTGATTTTGAACTCTGCGCATAACTCTTCCATCATCTTATTGTTCAAGTTAGATCCATTATCCGTAACGATCTGGCTCGGAACACCATAATGGCAGATGAGATTGTTTTTGATGAATCGGACCACCACTTGTCGGGTTACATTGGCGTATGATGCTACTTTGACCCATTTGGTGAAGTAATCAATGGCTACTAGGATGAACCGATGTCCGTTTGAAGCCTTGGGCTCAATCATGCCAATCATGTCGATTCCCCATATGGAAAAAGGCCCCCAGGAAGAGAGAAATTTGAGATGCGTTGGCGGTACATGGATTTTGTCTGCATATATCTGACACTTATGACATTTCCTCATGTACTTGTAGCAGTCGAATTCCATTGTTAACCAAAGGTACCCTGCTCTTAGATTTTTTCTCGCCATTGTGTGTCCATTGGCATGAGTGCCAAAGGATCCTTCATGAATTTCTTTCATCAGCATGTCTGCTTCTGGTCTGTCTACACATCGGAGCAAGACCATGTCAAAGTTTCTCTTATAGAGTGTATCACCGCTCAGGAAAAAACTGCCAGCCAGCCTTCTGAGGGTCTTTCTATCCTTTCTTAATTCCCTAGGTGAGTATTCTTGTTTCTGAAGGAAGCATTTGATATTGTGATACCAAGGTTTGTCGTCTATGACCACTTCAATCATGAAGATGTAAGCGGGCCGTTCAAGGCGCATTATGTCAATCTTAGGTACATCATTCCATTGACCTACACTAATCACGGAAGAGAGAGTGGCTAATGCATCAGCCATGTGATTCTCTTCACGAGGGATATGATGAAACTCAACTTTGTTGAAGAAGGGTAACAACCTTCTTGCATAATCTTTGTAAGGAATCAATCCTGATTGGTATGTGATAAACAATCCAAAAGTACAAATATCATTAGTCAAAACTTATACGAATCGCATTGTTCATTTGCATTTTTTATGAGAATTGACTAACAAAAGACCCAAAAGGTTGGTACTTGGGGATTTGAATGGTTTTGCAGGTTTTAGGTTGAAGAAAAACTAGTTGAAACAAAGAAAAGGCCACGCCCTGCAACTTTCGCATCCTGACCAAATGCTTCGCTATGCGAAGGTTCGCTATGCGACGTACAGCGATAGGAAGCGAGCAAGGAAAACCAAACCAGAATCAAAATGACAGACTTCGTTTGAAGCAACAGAAGGCGAGAGAAAAGTGATGGATAGTGATAGGCAGTGATGCAAGATAGAACCAAACCATCCTTGAAGTGAAGGAAGCGAGAGAGAGCGAGCAAATTTGCGACGCGAACAATACTTAGCATAGCGAAGTTTGGCGGTTTTAACAAAGGCGGTGAAATTTAAATCTTAATGGAGAAGAAAGGAAGTTCGCATAGCGACCAGAACTTCGTATAGCGAACTTAGGCGGCCAAAAACTCTATAAAAGGAGATCAGAGGCAATGCAAAAGGGATATCTTGTAATCTATCATATAGAATACTTTGTAATAGATTAGGAAAGGAGAAATAAAAGAGGTTGTAAGGAGAAGGAGCTGGATTCGCATCAATAGTCGGGAAATCGTTGTTGATGTTGGTTCAACTCCATTCTTCCATTGTGTATCAAGCTACCATGAGTAGCTAAATCCCTCTCTTGTTGGGATTGGTCGTAGTTCACCGAATTAGTATGTATTATCTTTAATCATGGCGTTATGCACAATTTATGTATGAATTGTTATTGATGTTATCTTTGTTTTATCGTTTATTTCATGGATTGAATTGATATTGACAAATACGATTCTAATCTCGATCTAAGATAACATCTATTAAACCCTAAATGCTAGACATAGATTTAGGTTTAATATTCACAAAAAGTATCGAATCTTAATGCTACCGTATTGTTTAATAGGTTAAGAAATCGTCGATTAAATCATAAGGTAGAACTCTCATCAAAGTTTAGACATGAATTTTGTTTGTAAGCGAAATGTGATAATATTGAAACATGCCTAAATTGTGTATAACTGATTCGTGATATACATATTGAATCGGTGGATGAACACCAATTCCCAACAATTCTATTCCTCTGAAAACTATCTTCATTTATCATACGCATTTACTTTTTGAAATTTATAAACTAAACATCTTGAAACTTTCACTTAGAATCATAGAGAATATTGAACGGTTTTTATATCGCTCCAATCCATGTGGATACGATAAAAACAAATACTTATATTTGATTGTACTCAACATCATATTAGCGCCGTTGCCGGGGATTGGCGTTTAAGATATTAAAACATTGCAATAGTTTCTATACTTCTAAGTTGTTATATATTGTAGATATTTGTGTTTCACAACGTTTGTTAAAGTGTTGGATAGGTGGTGAAACTTCTGTTTATGCTGCGAGGCAAGACTTCAAAAGAACAGCTTCTTTTTGATCCCGAGATCGAAAGAACCATCCGAAAGAACAAAAGACAAAAGAAGAAATAGAAACAACAATCCAAGAAGAAAAATCACAAAGAAGTTTCTGCATCAACTTCTTCAACAAAATAAACAATGGCTGAAGTTGTCAACGGTGGGCCTTGTTGGAGCAGTCCAAGACGATTAGCTCGCCTTACCAACACTCCAAATTACCGACAGGCTGAAATGAAAACAGGACTGCTACAGATCATTTATGCCAACCCTTTTCAGGTTTGGATCAAGAAGATCCATACTCCCACCTCACAAAGTTCTATGAACTAGCCGATACGTTAGGAGCACCCGAAGCTGAAGAAGAAGCAGGGTTTATGAGGTTATTCCCGCATTCATTGATTGGTAAAGCGAAAGATTGGTATCTTGACCTACCTACTGAAACCATGACAAACTGGAATATTTTGGAAGAAAATTTTCGTAACAGATTCTTCCCTCACAACCGGTTCATGGATGCAAAAACATCCATTGTCGGGTTTGCTCAATCAGCAAATGAAACTCTATGTGAAGCTTGGGAACGTTACAAATCAATGCTAAGGAAATGTCCAAATCATGGTTTTGACATCCTAACACAAATCCACATCTTCCGCAATAGATTACTGCCCCAACCAAAGCTCTTACTTGATGCAACAGCCGGTGGTTCGTTATTGGCAAAAAGTGCAGAAGAAGCAGTTGCAATTATCAACCGAATGGCTCTCACCGATCATCAAGTTCAATATAATCGAGGAACCACACAAAAGAAACCTGGAATTCTTGAGTTGGATATAAACAATGCAATCTTGGCACAAAATAAGCTTCTCACCCAAACTGTGGAGGAACTCACCAAGCAATTGTCCACTTTTCCACAACAACTCAAACAACTGCACGAAGCACCAAAACCACAACAAGTAGCCATGTGCGAACTTTGTACAGGAGACCACCCAACTGGTTTTTGTCCGCCAATTAATGAAGAGGTCAATTATATGGGAAACCAGCAGCAGAGACAGTTCCCATACCAGAACAATCAAGGTTACTCATACAACAACAATGCAAGCTATGGCCAAAACAGGCAAAACCAATACCAAAGTTATACTCAGCCAGATAAGCTTACAAAGATAGAAGAGACCTTGAATCAATTTATGCAGATGTCCATGGCAAACCAGAAAAATATAGATGCCTCAATCAGAAATCTTGAAACACAGGTAGGGAAAATTGCAAAACAGTTGAATGAGCAACAACAAGGACCATTCTCTGTCGCCACTCAACCCAATCCAAAATAAACATGCAATTCAGTCACAACAAAGATTGGGAGAGGGGATGAAACACAAGTTGAAGAAAATACCAAAGAAAAAGAAAAGTTGGAAGAAGAAAACAATGCGGATCCTGGAAGCATTACAATACCTGTTACCATTGAAAAAATGAATTTTGATCAAGCTTTGATTGATCTTGGTTCAAGAACCAATCTTCTTCCATTTTTCATTCTTAAAAATATCGGTAACCCGGAAATGGAGCCTACAACAATGTTGTTACAACTTGCTGACAAATCCATTGTAAAACCAGTTGGCATGATAAAGAATATAATGGTCAAACTTGAGAGATTTATATTCCCAACAGATTTTATGGTGATCAACGTTGAAGAAGATCATGACAGCCATCTGATTTTGGGGCGGCCCTTTATTAAAACAGCTCAAATAATGATTGACATAGATAAAGACAAGATGAAAGTAAGGTACAAAGTTGAAGAGGTCAATTTTAAATTGTTTCAACACAAAGAGGATGATTATTACAAGATGGAGGCTCCTGATGAAATAGGCATGGAATTGAAGATAAAGAATGACAAAGAAAGGCCAAAGGATAGTGGCATAGACGCTTTGATGAATTCCTACAAACCACCTTGGTATCACTTGAAGTTGGCGTCGAGCTGACATTAAACAAGCGCTGGTTGGGAGGAAACCCAACGTCGTAAGCCATTTTTATTTTATTCTAGCTTCCAGTTCTTTCAATTTCAGTTCTAATTTCAGCACTTTCTTTAAAATGCCATTGGAACTCTTTTGACAATAGTGCATACTGTAAATTCACTTGGTTCTCCTTTTTAGCACTTGGTGTTAGTTTGTTGCAGTCTTTTTGAACACAAATTGCTATGTGATCCTCATCATGAGCATGGAATACATCTTCCAAGTATTTTGAACAAAGTCCAAGTCAAGTATGATGTGCTGATAAAAAAAGAAGGATAATGAGTGGTAATGATAAGAATCTGATGAACATCAAGCAAGGTACATGTTCACTTGCTTTGTAGAATCGTAGCATGATTTTTGAGTTCTGTTTTCTCTTACGACTATCATAGCATGGCTCATTCACATTGCGCACACACTTGCTTGAATCTTTTAGCAAAAACCAGAAAAGTGAGGTGAACTTCCAATGTGTAGAAAAACTGAAAAATCCTTGTGTTTAACTCGGTTGATTCATGTTCAATCTGAAAATTCCATTTTGAGCTTTGTAACGGTATAAAGAGGATCAAGGCAATTGTTTGATTTTGAGAAAAACCACCATAGCCAAAAATATTTTCATCAAAACCTGTAAGAGAGTGAGCATTTGTGCACCCTCTTTGAACCAGAAAAATCAAAGGATGGATCAAATTCTGAAAATACAAAAACCACTAAGAAAACCACTTAGTGAAGGCATGATCCATCCAAATTTTCTTCTGCACAACCTGAACTACAATGGTTTGAATCATCAAGATGCTTCACTCATAAAAAGAAATAAGTTGGGGAGAGAATGAATGATGATACCAAAATGAAAAGAAAAAGAGAAGAAAGATCAAAAGAGAAAAAGAAATACAAAAAGCAGAAAAACTTGGTATCATACAAAGGAAAAAGATTGAAGAATCAAAAGAAAAGGAAAAATCATGGTGATGAAGTAAGGAGTGAAGCAAGAAAAACAAGTTACAAAAGTGGACAGATTTTAGAAAATTAGCTTTAAGAGAAAAACCATATCTTTAGGAAACCTGGCCACATTACAACCTTCACAGCCCTATGTGATTTATGCCTTCAATTGCTCAAATTTCTGATTTATTTTTGGATGAAAACATGAATCAGCCCAGATGTTGACCAAGTGATCAAATAAGAGTCATCATACCACATAATTAAAACAAACTTCAAAAGTCTTCATTCCTTTTATGAAGAAGAGTGTTAGGAAGGATTCAAGTAAGTGCGTCATTATATTTTTGAGTATATGATGTGATTTTGTAGGCGAAAACTTAATTCCAAAATCATGCTCTGATTCTATAAGTAGTTGAACATGTTTCCTGCTTAACAAGTAATCACTTGAACCATTCATTTATCAAAAGAGTTGTTCTAAATACTTGCTTGAAATACTAAGACAGTTCATGAAAAGGCCATGCTCTTGATTGAGGACAACCAAGAAACTAAGTTGGGGAGAATTTGATAAACAATCCAAAAGTACAAATATCATTAGTCAAAACTTATACGAATCGCATTGTTCCTTTGCATTTTTTATGAGAATTGACTAACAAAAGACCCAAAAGGTTGGTACTTGGGGATTTGAATGGTTTTACAGGTTTTAGGTTGAAGAAAAACCAGTTGAAACAAAGAAATGGCCATGCCCTGCAACTTTTGCATCGCGACCAAATGCTTCGCTATGCGAAGGTTCCCTATGCGACGTACAGCGATAGGAAGCGAGCAAGGAAAAACAAAGCAGAATCAAAATGACAGACTTCGCTTGAAGCGACAAAAGGCAAGAGAAAAGCGATGGACAATGATAGGCAGCGATGCAAGACAGAACCAAACCATCCTTGAAGCGAAGGAAGCGAGAGAGAGCGAGCAAGTTCGTGACACGAACAATACTTCGCATAGCAAAGTTTGGCGGTTTCAACAAAGGCGGTGAAATTTAAATCTTAATGGAGAAGAAAGGAAGTTTGCATAGCGACCAGAACTTCGCATAGCGAACTTAGGCGGCCAAAAACTCTATAAAAAGAGATCAGAGGCAATGCAAAAGGGATATCTTATACTCTATCATATAGAATACTTTGTAATAGATTAGGAAAGGAGAAATAGAAGAGGTTGTAAGGAGAAGGACCTGGATTCGCATCAAGAGTCGGGAAATCGTCGTTGATGTTGGTTCAACTCCATTCTTCCATTGTTATCAAGCTACCATGAGTAGCTAAATCCCTCACTTGTTGGGATTGGTCATAGTTCACCAAATCAGTATGTATTATCTTTAATCATGGTGTTATGCACAATTTATGTATGAATCGTTATTGATGTTATCTTTGTTTTATCGTTTATTTCATGGATTGAATTGATATATACAAATACGATTCTAATCTCAATCTAAGATAACATCTATTAAACCCTAAATGCTAGACATAGATTTAGGTTTAATATTCACAAAAAGTATCGAATATTAATGCTACCGTATTAATTAATAGGCTGAGAAATCGTCGGTTAAACCATAAGGTAGAACTCTCATCAAAGTTTAGACATGAATTTTGTTTGTAAGCGATACGTGATAATATTGAAACATGCTTAAATTGTGTATAACTGATTCGTGATATACATATTGAATCGGTGGATGAACACCCATTCCCAAAAAGTCTATTCCTCTGAAAACTATCTTCATTTATCATACGCATTTACTTTTCGAAATTTATAAACTAAACATCTTCAAACTTTCACTTAGAATCATAGAGAATACTGAACGGTTTTGATATCGCTCCAATCCTTGTGGATACGATAAAAACAAATACTTACATTTGATTGTACTCAACATCAGTATGTGTTCCAATCTCCTTTGATCTGATTGATAACTAGGGCTGAGTCTCCATATACATCCAAGTGCTTGATCCTTAAGTCGATCGTTTCTTCGAGACCCATGATACAAGCTTCGTATTCGGCCTTGTTGTTTATACAGTTGAACGTTTATTAGGCAGTGAAAGGAATATGGGTACCCTGAGGTGTTATGATGATTACCCCAATTATGTTTCCATAATGATCGACAGCTCCGTCAAAGATAAGTCCCCATAGGGAACCTGGTTCTGGCCCTTCACTGGGTAGCGGTTCATCGCAATCTTTCATTTTTAAATACATGACATCTTCGTCTGGGAAGTCAAATCCGACTGATTCCTGATCGTCAATCGGCTGATGAGCCAAATGATCGGCTAAAATACTTCCCTTGACAGCTTTCTGAGCGTGGTACTCGATGTCATATTCTGATAACAACATCTTCCAACAGGCAATCCTTCCTGTGAGAGCAGGTTTTTCAAAGACGTACTTGATCGGATCCATTTCGGAGATTAACCAAGTAGTGTGACGAATCATATACTGGCGAAGACATTTGGCTGCCCAAGCCAGAGCGCAAAAAGTTTTCTCAAGCATATTGTACCGACTCTCGCAGTCGGTGAATTTCTTGCTTAAATAGTATATGGCAGACTCTTTCCTTTTGGTTTCGTCTTGTTGGCCAAGTACACAGCCCATGGAGTCTTCCAAGACTGTTAGGTAGATGATCAGTGGTCTTCCTTCTACTTGAGGTGATAGAATCGGTGGGTTCAACAGGTATTCCTTGATACTGTCGAAGGCGGTTTGACATTCTTCTGTCTAAACACAGTCCTGATTCTTTTTGAGTAATTTGAAGATTGGCGCGCATGTCGCGGTCATGAGGAATATAAATCTGGAAATGTAGTTCAGACGTCCCAAGAATCCCCTGACTTGTTTTTCAGTTTTTGGAGAAGGCATTTCTTGAATGGCCTTGACTTTGTCAGGATCAACCTCAATTCCTTTTTGGCTGACAATGAACCCCAGCAGTTTTCTTGAACGGACACCAAACGTGCACTTATTGGGATTCAAGTGGAGTTTGTACTTTCTCAGGCGCTCGAATAGCTTTGACAGGTGGGTCACATGCTCCTCTTCTATTTTAGATTTGGCAATCATGTCATCGACATACACTTCAATTTCTTTGTGTATCATGTCATGAAACAGAGTAGTCATGGCTCGTTGATAGGTTGCCCCGACGTTCTTCAAACCGAACGGCATTACCTTGTAACAAAAAGTAGCCCATGGGGTGATGAAGGAAGTTTTCTCCATATATTTTGACGCCATTTTGATTTGGTTATAGCCTGAGAATCCATCCATGAAGGAGAATACTTTGAACTTTGTTGTACTGTCTACCAGCATGTCAATGTGCGGTAAGGGAAGTCATCCTTTAGACTTGCCTTGTTCAGATCTCTGTAGTCCACGCACATTCTGACCTTTCCGTCCTTTTTTGGAACTGGCACTATGTTGGCTAACCATTGAGGATATTCTAATGTGGCAAGGAAACCCTCGTCAATTTATTTCTGTACTTCCTCTTTGATTTTGATGGCCATGTCTGGGTGAGTCCGTCTCAGCCTTTGTTTTACCAGTGGACATTCTGATCTCAACGGTAGATGATGCTTCACGATGCTAGTATCCAACCCTGGCATATCTTGATAGGACCAAGCGAATACACCGGGAAACTCTTTGAGAAGTCTTATCAAACCTTCTTTGGCAAATGGACTGAGCAGTGATCTAATCTTGACTTCTTTTCTCTCTTCTTCTGAACCCAAGTTGACTGTTTCCAGAGGCTTTTTGTGAGGTTTAATGGACCTTTCCTCTTGTCTGAGTAATCGGGAGATCTCTTCTGGAATTTCTTCGTCATTTTCTTCTTTAGCCTCAAATACCGGGAATTCAAAGTTGGGAGAAGGCATTGGATCATATGTTTCAAGGGGGTTTAAAACAAGCAATCTGCATGACGCGATGATTTGTGTTTAGAAGTGATAGAGAGAATGCAAGAGTGTGTGTAGTGTTGTTTTTGAGCAATGCTTGTTTTTATTATTTTTTTTTTGGATTACCATTTTCTGAAAAAGCAAAAAGAGAAAACAACAATAAATGCGGAAATTATAGAACGGCGTTATTTTATTTATGATTTTGTCGATTCTTGAAACTACAGCCCTATAAAACAAAACTCTGTCGCTTTGGGCGAAGCGAAGAGGTATATTTACAGAAAGTGAGCCCTATTAAAACATCTGTTTCATCTGAGCAGGGTGAAAGGTTAAGATAAAGATGACAATTACTTAGACTTATGAAAAACTTTCGGGACATTGACTGCAAGCCATTGGAGGCGAACTCAGCGGTGAATCACAAAGTCTGGTATCTTCTTTCTTGGCTTGCCTTCAGAAATGACGCTGATTTCTGGGGGAGTAGGATCATTGGAATCTGTCTCCCAGGCAGAGTTGTCGTAGGACGATTCTTCAGCTGTATCTTGCATAGTATTTGTACCCTCAGGTATATCTCCCCGTCCAGTTGGCTGGATGTCTTCGAGCCTGATACGAGAGCTTTCGGGAGCGGTGTATTTGACCATGAAGTCGAATTTTCCACTCGGTTATCCTAAGGTGTCCCACACTTCTTTGGAACTAGAGGAGTCATCCCTTTCAATGACGTTGACCTCAGGAAAAACATAGTTAATGAAGTTTAGTCCGACAAGCTTTGCCAATTCATTGTCGTGCAGGATACTTTCTGAATGCCCTGAGTAATGATCCCATGACATGGTGGGGACACATGTATTCTTTTCAATGATGCTGAGTTGATAAGCATCGTTGGGCTGATTCTTTTGCCCCGAATCTCCTGGGTACGGCTGCCAGATAGGCAGGCCATCCATTGGGCCATAATAGTCATGGTTAAAGTTGTCTTTCATCAGAGTGTCCTCCTCTAATGAGTTTGGTGGAGCACGACATCCTTCTGGATCGCAATCTCCGTATATCATTTTGACATCTGACCTTGGTATAAATCTCGGCCTCTGTGCAGGATAGCAAAATGGCGTAGGCACCTCTTCCTGAGACATATAACCATCCTTCGTTGAGATAGGACTTCCACTCTTCCTCCATATCAGAGGAATCACCTTCGTTGATGGTATGTACTTCTTGAGACACTGGGTGAAGGAAACCCCCATTGTGGAAGAAGTTTTGAATGGGATGAAGACCTTCATCGTTAGTAGCAGTCTGGGAACAGTTTGAAGAAAAATCGAGGCCTTTCCTCGCTTTGTTATTAGTAGGAATGACAAGATGTCCCCATCCTGTTGCATTGTTACTTTTGATCGCTTTGAGAGCATCTTTGTACGAGGAAATCGAGGTTCCCCTTTCTGATTGATTGTCATTGCTTACCGAGAGTGCTTGGAACTGAGTTCCGATAACCTCCTCGGGTTCTACACAAGTGGATGACGATAAGTTACTCACGATCAAGGCTTGCTCTCTGCAGACTGTCGAGTTGGTCATTTTTGACAAAGTTCGGCTTTTGGTGAAGCGTCGAAGTGACTTCCCCAACCTCGTGTATCGAAGGTCTTCCTAACAAGCAACTATATGTTGCTCGGATGTCCATGACCTGGAAAGTGACTTGGAAGGTGTGAGGACCGATAGTTATGGGAAGGTCGACTTCGCCGATAGCTATTTTTTAGGATCCGTCAAAGGCTTTGACGGTGACCTCACTGGCTCACATCGAAGATCCTCGGTATGATAATCGCATCAATGTAGACTTTAAAATTACATTTAGAGCTGATCCGGTGTCTACCAGTACACTGGCTAGAGCATTGTCCTGGCAGTTGACTGTAATATTGAGTGCCATGTTATGATTCGGGCCCTCTTCCGGTAGTTCCTCATCACTAAATCCCAAGTTATTACAGGAAGTGATGTTAAAGACGATGATGTCGAATTGCCTTATCGACACGTCTTGTTCCACAAAGGCCTGTTCTAAGACTTTCTGTAGAGCTTCCCTGTGAGCTTCAGAACTGAGTAAAAGTGATAACACTGAGATTTTTGAAGGAGTTTGCAACAGCTGACCGACAATGTTGTATTCACTCTTCTGAATGAGTTTCAGCATCTCATCGTTGTTCTTTGATAGGTTGGGATCATTGGATTAACCGACTAGTGGATTAGGAATTTCTATTTGAGGTTCCTTTTCCTTGTTGGGTTCTGCAACTCCTCTGTTGAAGATCCGACCACTCCGTGTTACTCGACTGATGTCTGCAATATTCACGACGGAGGGTAATGGAGTTTCCTTTCCATTCTCAATTGTTGTTGTACCATATTTGTAAGGGATCTCCTTAGTTGATTCATATGGTAGAGGTCCCGGCAGAAAGATAACTACAAGAGCCTTCTGGTTCTCCTGACCATTGTAAGTAATTTCAATCAGTTTCTGATTGGGAACTTTTGATTCGTCAAGTTGAGGGATGATGGCACAAACATCTTTGGTCCTCTTATGATTAGCAAAATAGTCTGGCATCAAGTTGATTGATCCAAAACTTGTACACAGTGGAATCTCTTTGTGGTCCAACTGACCCTGAAGGGCTGCTCGCACGAGGTAACATCCTTGATTATCTTTCGAGAAAACTCTACAACGTTCATAGTTGTGTGGTGGCACCCGACAACATCCGCTTTGAATGCAGTGTAACCTCACTAGGTCTGTTTCCATTGATCAGACATCCTGACTTTGATGCCCAGTACGGTTCCCGTTAATCATACTGACTTGTTATGTGTCTTTGTCCATATAGATCGGAAGCCACCAGTGGTTTAACAAGTGTTGCAAAGTTTGCTGAACGAGGGCGCATCCTTGGTTACTCCCACGACATACTTTACAGTTCTGATAATCATGTGAAGTCAGAAAACCGAGTTGTACTTGTGTAGCGTGTAACTCCACCAAGCTGGTATTCATCAAGCGAATATCAAAGATTTGAATCATATTCACTTGATACTGATTTCGATCGTGGTAGTCCTGAATCCATCCAAGATCCATCAGACGCTGCAGGGCCTTTTGTACAAAAGAGCATCCCTGTTTGTTTACCGAGCAGATTAGACAGGAATCATAATCATGCCATGGCAGATCATGATGTTGGCTTTGCCTTGAGTGCATTGCCACGAGATTGACATTCATTACACGGATGTCGTGGTTTTAAATGATGTTGGAATTCGAATAAGTCATGTTGACCTCACGAATTCGGTGATCCTGGATCCATCAGAGATCCAACTGTTCCTGTAGAACTGATTGCACCATAGAACATCCTTGATTATTTTTAGAGCAGATATCACATTGATGATAGTTGTGAGGCGGTGTATGACCGTATCCACTCTGTATGCGGTGCATCTTGACCAGGTTGGCCCTCAATAAGAGTACATCATGAATTTGATAGTTGTGGTTAGATTCTCCCTCTATCAAATTTACCGCAACTTTCTCGTGTTGAGGCAGCAGGTTCCTGCTCCTAACAAGCTTCTGTACGTTGGATTTGAAACTGAGACAGTTTCTATGTTATGCCATGGACCTCCTTGATGGTAAGGGCAAGTCTGATCCGCTTTGAACCAAAATGGCAGATTTTCCGATATTGTGGGAGGAGCCCTGGTTTGGACGTGCCCCTTGACCAGTAATAGTGGAAACAGTTCTGCGTACAACATTGGTATAGGGTCAAACCCTGGTGGTCATGTTGTACGGAGGATGAGCCTGCTGAAGAGGCTGTTGTGTCCTTTGCTGAAATTGTTGTGAATTAGGTTGGCTCTGAGGAACCTGAGGTTGATATGTAGGAACAGGCGCAGGGTTGATAGCAGGAGTTACAGCTGCTACTGGTTGGTACCGTCGCCTTTGCTTTCCAAGTGAGATATTCCTAATATCCTACTCTTTTTTCTTAGGGAGAGCATTACCGTATCTTTTTGTACTGCTTGATGATCCGGAATCTTTAACTAAACGTCCTTCTCGGACCGCCTCTTCGAGGTGAACTCCCATGCCGATCATCTCAGTGAAGTCACTGGGCGCATTGGCAACCATTCTATCGCAATAAAATGAACTCAAGGTTTTTAAGAAGATCTTTGTCATCTCTTTTTCCTCAAGAGGAGGACAAATCTGAGTGGCAATTTCACGCCACCTCTGAGCATACTACTTAAAGGTTTCCTTGTCCTTTTGTAACATCGATCTAAGTTGATCTCTGTCTGGTGCCATGTGTCATACCCCAAATTTTGACCACTAATAATTCCCATCATTGTGAAAATCATCATCACAATATGGATGTACTTTCATGCCTCATCAATCTCCTCAAAGATGGTTGG
Organism: Lathyrus tuberosus; assembly: GCA_022829125.1. Taxonomy (NCBI): domain Eukaryota; kingdom Viridiplantae; phylum Streptophyta; class Magnoliopsida; order Fabales; family Fabaceae; genus Lathyrus; species Lathyrus tuberosus. Next base: position 2,595,781 of record JALAZF010000501.1, read on the forward strand.
GCATTCACCATAATCAGGATTAGGGTTTCAAGCCCTCTCAGGTACTTAGACAAAGGATCAATCAAGGAATGGCATGAAGGATCAAGAGGACTCCCACATCAAGAATCAAGCACAAGGTTGCAGCATTCCAAGTGGATCAAGCCTCAAGATCCCTAGTGTCACCAAATTAGGGTTTTGGTCGACCAAGGCCTCTAGATGGAAATTATCATCTGGGCATGAGCCAATGCTTCGAAGCATAACCCAAGATACTCCAAGGGACCTCACGGACCCAATCATCAAGTTAATTTAACCTCAGGGGATGCATTCATAAAAAAATCAGGAATTAGGGTTTCTTGACCTAATTCACCTCTAAGTTAACTTTTGGGATAAAACATGAGCCAAGACCTCAAGCTATAATTTAAGGATCTCTAACAAACCATATTTATGCACTTGCAACAATGGATTAATCCAAGAAGCTTGATCAACAAGTTTCAATTTCATAGGACCACAATTAGGGTTTTGAGGAAAAAGTCAACTGTATCTTTGACTTTTGACCCAGGCATGCTCCCAAACCTTGGGACATGATTCAATACACCTTATAACACCCATGGAACATGTCCATCAAGTTTGATTTAGGTCAAGGACTTGATTTCATCAAGGATCGCACAGTTTGGAATTCATCTGATAAAAGGTCAACTGTGCACAAATGTCAACTTTGACTTTTTGAGATTCTTTACAATTATGGTTCCTTGACCCTAAAATGATGTTAATGTGTGTTTTGAATCATCATTCATCAAGAAAAATCAAAGAAAGTGGGATAACTTGTAAAAGGGGTAACCATAAAAACTTAGAATTTTTCTAAGTTATGGAACAAAGTGGCTAGGGTACCAACTTCCAAGGATCAAAACTTGAAATCCAAGCAACCATTTGGGCTGCCAAAGATGGATTTGTAGCTCTCATGGGATACTTTAAAAGTGAAAACTACACCTCATTCCAATTCATCATGGATTCTGAGTTATGGGTGGATCAAAATGGCTGAAAACATGAAATGTCACTTTTTCCAACACTTAGTGAAATTTTCGCTAAGTCAGAATCTGTTTCAGTTTTTCCAAAAAGTAAGGGCATTTTTCACTTGGATCCCAAAAGTGTCAAGACAACCTATGATCACACATACATTGTATCATATGAGAGCTTTCCAAAATGGCCAAGAACCCCATCAAACTCAACCTGAGCTAAGAGTTGTGACAGTGGCAACATGCCTTGCTGCAACCGTCATAACAAGGCAGATTTGTGCATTTTGCTCGATTTGGGCAATTTGTGCAAATGAAAAACAAGTTTATCAATCTGAACACCTCAAGGGGAGACCAAGGAGGGACAAATACTGATCCATCAGCCTCCCAAGTCCTTGGAACTAAAAGTAGCATGCCAAACCTAAAATACCTAAAGAGGGGACAAGACTCCAATTTTGTTTTGGAGCATTCAATGGATGCACCAAGGTGGAATGGACTGAGCATCTTCCAACTGAATTCAGTCAAGAATTATCCAAGAACTAGGGAACCACAGGCCTGTGCTCTAACCTCTAGTCAATGGTTAGAGGAGACTTGGATTCCTATTGATCAACATTTGCCAAACTTCTGCAGCAGTTGCCATTCACTATTGCTTGCAAAACAAACTTGCTCTACTATAAATAGAGCTCATTTGTGCTCAGTTTAAGTACACCAAAGCCATCAAACAGATGCTTTCCTCAAAATCACCTTCTCACTTCCAAATTTTCCTTCCAAAGCAAGTCACTATCGGGTTTTGAGTTTGAGAAAATTTCCAACAAAACCAACCACACACACACCTCATAAACATCATATAGAAGTGATACAAACACTTAAACAACATCTAGAACATCAATTTCTCAGAATCACCAGCCAGTTGCTCAAGTTCTTGACAGATTTGTAGTTGAGGTGCCAAATCGAGTTCCAGCTCAATTCAATCCACTCCAAGCATTCAGACACACTCCATAACACCTAAGGAAGCTGTCCACATCATTGGAACCAAGTTGTAACACCTCCAACCTAGAACACGATCACCAGCTGCAAGAGGTAAGCCTAAACTTGGCCATCTCTTAATATATGCATATTTCCTCGCACAATACTTTTGTCAAATGTTCATAATCATGCATAGAATGTTTCCCCTTAATTAATTGCTTTGTTTGAATCGTGTATCAAAATTCTCAGCCTTCATGCAAATTTTAGGGTTCTTGAGGTTTTGTCTTGATTTCTTATTCCATGCTTAAAATAAATGAAATTAAAGACCATGGACATGATCGTGAGGTGAAAACGAGCAGATTGATATGTAGATTGTGTGATTTCATCAAGTATTCAGTGAGATTGGATAAAAAATGCAAATATGCAGAAACAGAGGGAGGGCGCGGTTCTTGACGCCATTTTTGAATATTTGAATATTTGAATTTTGTGATTTTATTTAATTGATTCAAAAATTAATTTCTCTCTGGTTTTTAATGATTTTGAGTTGATTCTTTTTTTAATAATTCACAAAAATGTTAAAATATTTTATTTTACCAAAATTTCAAAAAAATATTATTTATTTCATATATTTGATATTTTTGCAAAGAATTAATCTTTTATTTGTTTTTAACATTTAAAATATTTTTTCTTTCTTGATTTTCTAAATTTAATTAGTTTCCAATCATTTTATGGATATAAACATGGTTTTTGAAACATTGATCCAAGATCACCACTCATTTTTCACATGTTTTCAATACTTTTTTATTAATTTTTTAACAAAATTAATTCCTTTTCAAACAAAATTAGGGTTTTGATTAATTCAACCCTCATCAATCATTTTAAAACATTTTTGGGCCTCTAATAGAGTGTAAGACCCAACCCCTTTGTGAATAAAACCTTTTTGGGCCTCAGTGCATTGTATAAGTCCCGATACAGTCAAAAAGTTCGGCGTGATCGTCGCCTTTTCACAAAATCATCTGGGCTTCTCCTTGAGCTATAAGTACCATTTATTTTCATTTTTAAAGAACCTTTTTGGGCCTCTAATAGAGTGTAAGACCCAACCCCCTTTTGACCAAAACCATTTTTGGGCCTCAGATATTGTATAAGTCCCCCTGTGTTAAAAGAAAAGTCTCGGCGCGATCGCCAGTTCAAAATCAAATCATCTGGGCCTACCCTCGTGTTATAAGCCCAATTTCTTTAAATCCTTTGGGCCTCTAATAGAGTGTAAGACCCAACTCCTTTAGAAAACCAAAATAATTTGGGCCTCAGTCATTGTATAAGACCCACTGTGTTTTCAAAAACCTCGGGCCGATCGCCATTTTCAAACAAACCAATTGGGCCTCTCCTCGAGTTGTAAGCCCCATCTCCCACCCTTAAAACACTTTTTGGGCCTCTTGAGAGAGTGTAAGACCCATCCCTTTGTACAGAAAACCTTTTTGGGCCTCAGTCACTTGTATAAGTCCCTGAACAAATTCAAAACAACAGCGCAGTCACTGTTAAAATTTGGGCCTCTCCTTGAGCTGTAAGCTCCAACAATCTTTTCAAAACACTTTCTCCTTTGATTTTAAATCCAAATATATATTTGTTCTCAAAACTTTCTTTAATTTCTTTGTTGAACAACTAACAAAACAACATGGAAGCTCTACAACGGGTAAGTGTTTATCCGTTTTCATTTACCGCTTTCATATGTATATAACTGTATTGTGGGGCTGGTTCACTGTAAGTATTCTTTCACATCCTGTAAGTCTTCTTTCATATCCACTGTGTAATACAAGTATAGTTATTTAGAATTTTCCACGGCAACTACGTCTAGAACTAGGTAAAACCCTGTTGGTGACTCTTAAAAAAAAACAAAACTAGATCCCCCGTAGGATTCCAGATACAGTCTTCCCTCCTCTTGGGGTTAAAAATTATGGAGCAAAGAGAAAGGCAGTATTCTCGGTGAACCTTTTCTCAGACTGTAACCCTAGAAATTGTCAAAGGAACTCTAACTACCCAGAGATGATCTTTTCTCCGTGAATGGCATCTCTTGAGTTTCTTCAAAATTCTCGAACTTTCCTGGAATGATCTCTTCTCTGTGAATTGCATTTCTTAAACTTCTCTTGGTTTAGGGACCCACAGGGTTCCTAAAAGCATCCCCGCCTCCTCTTGGGCATTGTACAAGGACCCTTCGGCTTCTTAGAAGTTCTCATGCCTTCTCTTGGGCTTAATACAAGGACCCTGACGACCTCTTAAAGGTATAAGACCGAACTTAGTCATCGTTTGCTAGAGCAGTCTTTCCAATGTCAAACCTCCGACCATTTTAGGGTTGATTCTTATCCCTTAATGTCCGTGCCTCCTCTTGGGCATTGTACAAAAGATAAAACTCTAGACTATGGCAGTCTAAGCCCCTTGAGTCTCATAGACATTCTCAAGTTCCCTATAACATAGGAAGAAACCCGGTCTCTCTCATGAGAGTTCCCCATACTTGGACTTGCATCGGGATTTCAATAATCCTCAGCCATAAGACAACCTCCTCTTGGGCTCTGTACAAATGATTCTCCCTTTGAAAATCTAACCTTTTCGGAGTCTCTTGTTGAGCCCATCAACCTTTAGCCTCCGTCTTGGGCTTTGTACAAGACATATAAAACACTCTCTTGTTGAGTATAAAAGATTCTCTTGTTGAGTCAACCTTTAGCCTCCGTCTTGGGCTTTGTACAAGACATATAAAACACACTCTTGTTGGGTATAAAAGGCTTTCTTGTTAAGTTACTCAATTTCCAGACTCTCTTGTTGAGTCAATCACTTTTCAGACTCTCTTGTTTAGTCCATCTCCTTTTAGCCTCAATCTCGGGCTTCGTACGAGATAGCAAATCACTCTCTTGTTGAGTATAAAAGACTCTCTTGTTGAGTCAATTCCATTTTAACCTCCGTCTTGGGCTTTGTACAAGACACATATAAATCACTCTCTTGTGGAGTATAAAAGACTCTCTTGTTGAGTCAATCACCCCTTTAGCCTCCGTCTTGGGCTTTGTACAAGACACACAAAAACACTCTCTTGTTGAGTGAACCCCTTTTAGCCTCAATCTCGGGCTTTGTACAAGACAGAAAGAACATTTTTCCCGAAAAAGTCTAGCCTCCTCTTAGGCTTTGTATAAAGAAATCCCCAGTTGAGTTAATTAACCTTTTAGCATCAAATTGTACTCAAACATCAACAACTCCTCTTTAGAGATGAAAAATTCTCTCAATTAGGACCCCTTTTAGCTTCATATCTTGGGCTTTGAACAAGATACAAACCACCTTTAGCTTCAATCTTGGGCTTTGAACAAGACACTAAAACATCTCTTTCCTCCCATAGAATAAGAGGAATTATGATCGCTCTGATTTCCCTATTTCGTTAAACGGGAATACGTAGGCATAAGATTGCGAAATCTTAGCGAGCACACTAATCAAACACTCTAGGTCCAGTACCCTCATACATCAATCAATCTGGTGCAGTATCCTAACCAAAAGCCTCATATACAGTCAAGACACTCTTAAGCAAATAATCCCAAGAGAGACCCCCTTTTGATAGTATCTGTAAACCAACAGTCAGCTGCTTAAACTCAGTATGCAAGCAGGGTTAATTGGAGACATCTATTTCCCATCCTTAATCAGCTCAATAGGATAAAAAATGAATCGAACTGTAGTACCAAAGCGATAGTGATTCGAAACCACAAAAACCGCGCTACACCATGTCCAAATTATACTTATATTGTTGAACGAAGGCAGCGCCAAGGTCTCTGAAAGTGCCGATCTTAGTGCAGTTTAAACCCATGTACCATTTGAGTGCGGCACCAGTTAAACTATCTTGAAAGTAATGGATCAGTAGCTCTTGGTTCTTTGTCTGAGTTGACATTCTCCGAGCGTACATCACTAAATGACTCTGAGGGCAAGAGTTACCCTTGTATTTTTCAAATTCGGGCACTTTGAATTTGTGAGGAACTTTTACATTGGGGACCAAACAAAGGTCTGCGGCGTCCTTCCAGGATATAGTTAATAGGCATGCCCCAGGGACGATCTTTCGGCAATTTATACCTAGGATCATACTTCTCCACTATGGACGTTGATGTTATCTCTGAGATCACAATCCTTTGTTGTTGCATCTGAGCTTCTGCCAGAGCTTGCATGTCGTTATGAAGCTTTCTCAGATCTTCTTTCAGAGTGTCGATCTCTTCTCTCAACTCTCTGTTCTCTTCCTCAAGATCATTTATCTTTTTCTGTCAGTTGGCCCGAGTATTGTACGAATGAGACAGTTTGACTCTAGAACCGAGACACAAACGTGAGATTCATAGGAAAGAAGAATGCGTCATGTGAGAATGATGAATGATATGCAATGATTATATTAATTATTTTCTTGTTTAATCAAAGTAAACTTCGACAATTAGATTGCAAATATCAAACAGTGGGGAAACCGCGTTTTATTGAATTTAAAGATTGCGGAAATGGAAATACAGTAGATTAATAAGTGTTGAAAAAAGGAAATGTCTAAGCTAATGGATCCTGAGTCCTCTCTGAGGAGGGCTCATGTGCTGGTTCTGGTACTTTCCATTTCTTTGACCGAGGCTCTTGGGCTATTATTGGGTTGTCATTCCTTTGCCAAGTAAAAGGAGCGAGCAAATTCCTTTGGTCTTCTTGATTTTCTACAGCATGTTGCTCTAAAATCTCGATCAGAGCATCTTTTCCTTTTAACAGTTGTTGTATTTTGTTACACTCCACACTGAGAATACGGTACTTGTTCTTCCAAGACTTCTTTTCCTGTTGCACTTTGTTGAGAGTAACCTGAAGCTTTTCCGTATCAGACATAAAGTAAAGAACAGGGTCCCTTAACAGAAGAAGTTCTTGATGTGGGTAAGGCATCCTCAGCTTGAGAGCTCTAGTTTGTACCCAGTGGAGATAAGGTTCCACAAAGACACAATCTGGTTTTCCTAGAGACTCTCGTCCTTTCCTATGAACGTGTTTCCAGGCATGCACTATTTCTGTCTTTAGTGCCCTGTCGTTTTCTCCTTCCTTGAAGAAAAGACCTTCCAGATGAACATTACGCGGGACATGTCTTATCGGGTATTCGAATTGACGACAAACTAAAACTGGATGATAATTGATTCCTCCTTTAATTCCTATGAGGGGTACATTAAGGAAGTTTCCACAACGGTCAATGATTTTTATCCCGTCGTAGATGCGATTGTACCAATCGATGTCAGAGTTGGTAAGAGACATGATTCTCTGCGACCAACGTAAAGAACTCTTAGGATCCAAAAATGTAGCAGACTTGGGCAAGTGGGAAGTGAACCATTTGTACAACAGGGGTACACAACATGTGATCATTCCTCCGCTATACAAGTTCCTTAGGTGTACAGAATGATAAGCATCTGCGAACAAGGTCGGTACAGGGTTTCCAATTGGAAAAATCCTAATGGTGTTGATATCAACGAAGTTATCAATGTTGGGAAACAGAAATAACTCGTAGGTAAGCAAAACGAAGATGCTCTCGAAAGCAGTCACGTTCCCTATGCTAGCAAAGTACAGAGCTTTCTTTACTAAAAACTTGGCTGGTAAAACTTGGATTCCACCCTTTGTGGTCATGTGAGTCCTGACTTCTGGCTCGTCCAAATAGATTGCTCTTACAATGGTTTGATCCTTTGGAATTTCTTCCAGTCCAGAAAAGGGAGCTTGATCAGTAATGGGTAACTTAGTCAGGTGAGAATACTCCTCCAACGTTGGTGCGAGCTAGTAATCCGAAAATGTGAAACAGTGATAGACCGGATCATAGAACTGAATGAGCGTAGCCAGGATTCCTTCAATTACATGGACCCTTAACAGAGACAGCAAACCTCCGTACTTAGCACTGAAGGCATCAGGGTTGGTGATCATCCTTGCCAACCCTCTCAAATCCTCCAATTTTGGAACCTTGAAGGTATACTTGTGAGTTTTCCTCCTAACGAAATCCATTAGCGCAATCTTTTTCTCTGACATTTGCAATCATTGTCTTAGTTTAATTTGAAAAAAGAGAGACTAGAAGAGAAGATTTTCTTTGTTTAATGTTTTTTAATGTTTTTTATTTAAATGAATGTATGAATGCAGCACACAAAAACATAGAAAAAACATGGGGTCAAAGGTTCGGTGTCATAAAGTAAAGGCTCTACCCATCCCCAAAGGTTTATACTTGTGATTTTTGTACCTGTCCTCAAAATCATTGACCCCTCTTGGGATAACAACAGCAGACCGGAATCACCCGAGCAAGCTGATGTATCTTAGAGTAATCTCAAATGAGGGTAGTGTCGCGTGACAACTATTTTCGATATCTTCCGCACTACAAAATGGTTTTAGTCTACTAAAATCCTCAGTTTCGACGACAACCACAATCGATCAATCTGCTTTCAACAACCGAAGTCGTATAGGCATTGAATCCTCAAAGGGTGTCTCCACTGATTCGATGGTCGATTGAGGTCTCTTATTTGGGAGTCACTTCCTTTAAGATTACTCGTCTAGTGCCATCACTTATCTTAGGTGTATACTCAATCTTTCCACATGCGACATCACACGCATTCCCATTAGCAGAAAAATAAACACAGATATCAATTAGGAAAAGATGTATATATATTTGTCCTAACATCCTAGACCTCTAGCATCCTATGATCCTAACAGACATTGAATCCCCAGCAGAGTCGCCATTGCTGTGAAACTTCGTGAACTTAAGGTTTCATCCCAATACTGGAAGAAAGAATGGTTCACCTCCCACTGTGGTCGCCATTTTTCTGTAGCGTGGTTTTTGTGGTTTCAAATCACTATCGCTTTGGTACTATAGTTCGATTCATTTTTTATCCTGTAAAGCTGATTAAGGAAGGGAAATAGATGTCTCTGATTAACCCTTCTTGCATACTGAGGTTAAACAGTCAAAACTATTAGTTTACAGATGCTATCAAAATATGGGGTTCTTCTTTAGGGTTATTTTCTTAAGAATACAAGTGTCTGGATTATTTGTGAGGCTTTTGGTAAGGTGCTGAATCAGATGTTTTTTATTAGTATGGCGGTACTGGACCTAGAGTGTTTGTTTAGTATGCTCTCTAAGATTTCGCAATCTTATGCCTACGTATTCCCGTTTAACAAAATAGGGAAATCAGAGCGATCGTAGTTCCTCTTATTCTATGGGAGGAAAGAGATGTTTTGGTGTCTTGTTCAAAGCCCAAGATCGAAGCTAAAGGTGATTTGTATCTTGTTCAAAGCCCAAGATATGAAGCTAAAAGGGGTCCTGACTGAGAGGGAATTTGTCATCTCTAAGGAGGATTGTTGATGTTTGTATGCTGCGAGCAAAACACAAATTTGACGCTAAAAGGTTGATTGACTCAACCGGGGATTTCTTTATACAAAGCCTAAGAGGAGGGTAAAAGTTTGACTTTTTCGAGGAAAATGTTCTTTCTGTCTTGTATAAAGCCCAAGATGGAGGCTAAAAGGGATTTTGACTCCATTGGGGAGAATGTATCTTGTATAAAGCCCAAGATGGAGGCTGAAAGGGTTTCACTCAACAAGACAGTACTTTTATCTGTCTTGTATAAAGCCCAAGATGGAGGCTAAAAATGGTTGACTCAACAAGAGAGTCAGAAAAGATGATTGACTCAACAAGAGAGTCTTTTATACTCAACAAGAGTCTTCTAAGAAGCCAAAGGGTCCTTGTACAACGCCCAAGAGGAGGCGGGGATGCTTTTAGGAAGCCTATGGGTCCCCAAACCAAGAGAAGTTCAAGAAATGTAATTCACCGAGAAGAGATCATTCCAGGAAAGTTCGAGGATTTGGAAGAAACTCAAGAGATGCCATTCACAGAGAAAAGATCATCTCTGGGGAGTTAGAGTTTCTTTGACAATTTCTAAGGGTGACAGTCTGAGAAAAGGTTCACCGAGAATACTGCCTTTCTCTTTGTTCCATATTGTTTAACCCCAAGAGGAGGGAAGACTGTATCTGGAATCCTACGGGGGATCTAGTTTTGTTTGTATTTGAGAGTGACCAACAGGGCTTTACCTAGTTCTAGACGTAGTTGCCGGGGAAAACTCTAAATAACTATACTAGTATATATACAGTTGATATATGACCGGTATTTAAAGAGGGTATGAAAGAAAACTTACAGTGAAGCAGCCCCACAATACAATTATGTATATGAAAGAAGTAAAAGAAAGCGGATAAACACTTACCCGTTGTAGAGCTTCCATGCTGTTTTGTTAGTTGTTCAACAAAGAAATTGAAGAAAGTTTTGATAACAACTATATATTTGGATTCAAAATCAAAGGAGAAAGTATTTTGAACGGAGATCAGGGCTTACATCTCAAGGAGAGGCCCAAGTTTTAACAGTGATCACACCATTGTTTTGAATTTGTACAGGGACTTATATAAGAGATTGAGGCCCAAAGAAAGGTCTTCTGTACAAAGGGGTGGGTCTTACTACTTAAGGAGAGGCCCAAAAGGAATTTAAAGAAAAGAAATGGGGTTTATAACACGAGGGTAGGCCCAGATGATTTGGTTTTGAACTGGCGATCGCGCCGAGGCTTTTCTTTTAACACAGAGGGACTTATACAGTATCTGAGGCCCAAAAATGGTTTTGGTTAAAAGGGGATTGGGTCTCACACTCTATTAGAGGCCCAAAGATTAATTTTGTGAAAGTGATGCGGCTTACAGCTCAATGAGAGGCCCAAAGGATTTGTTTGAAAATGGCGATCGCCCCGAGGTTTTTGAAAACACAGTAGGTCTTATACAATGACTGAGGCCCAACTTATTTTGGTTTTCAAAAGGGGTTGGGTCTTACACTCTATTAGAGGCCCAAAGTGTTTAAAAAAGATGGGTCTTATAGCTCAAGGAGAAGCCCAAGAGTTTTTGTTAAAAGTCTACGATCGCGCCGAACTTTTTGACGGTGTCGGCACTTATACAATATACTGAGGCCCAAAATAATTTTTTATTTACAAAAGGATGGGACTTACACTCTACCAAGAGGCCCAAAGAGTGTGAAAAAAAATTTGTTAGGGTGAAAATTAAAGAAACCCTAATTTCATTTTCTTTTAAAAGTAATCCTTTTAATAAAATGACAAAAATACTAAATAAGTCTAAATAAACTACTTGTGATTTTTGTTTCAGGTTTGAAAAATGAGGTTTTAATCACAAGATGATTTAGGGCCCATTTGATTTGATTTTCAGGATGAATATTCATTTTTTAAAAGGTTTTAAAAACAATAAAAATGAATTTATTCACAAAAATACCTATTATATAAAATACATAATAAAAATTTGATTTTTTTTGTGGAATAAAATATTTCAATATTTTTGTGATTTTTTTTTTGCAAAAAGAACCAATAAAAAATAATTAAAATTGAGAGAGTTATTAATTTTTAAATTATTAAAAATAACATGAAAAATAATAAAAAGAGAAAAATGGTAAAAAAAAGAGGATCTGGGGCGAGGGGGATTCGAACCCCAGACCTCTTGTGTGCAGCACGCGCCTTCTACCACTGGGGTGGTGATACATCCGTGTATCAAAACCACCCCATAAATATATGAGGCATGCCTTGTTTTTGGCCTGGCCAAGGCAAGACAAGGCAAGATTTTGGCCAAAACGTGAAGCTTGTAACTTTCTCATTTCTTCATGGATTGGGACAAACTTTAGGTTTATCCTGCCTAGAATTTCACAAGGAATCCAATGGTGGTGGTTCTTTCAGATGAGGCTCCTATTTCAAAACCCGATAGTGTTATTGAAATTGGCCCATAATTGCATTTTTTATGCTACCTCTTGTTACAGGAATGGATTATATGATGAATTGGTTCAGACATAACATATATAACATGTATGAGATGTGTATGATCAGTGGACTTCAAAGCAATGCATATTTCAAAGAGTTCAAGTTGTGATGCTTACCTCTTTGGGAGCTTTTTAGGCAATCTGTCAAGTGCCTTGTTCCAGAAACAATTTGATGCTTTGGACACCCTCAAATAATCCCTTAGAAGCTTTTAGAATGGTTGGAACTAACTGGAATCCCCAGGAACAAGTTTGAGCTATTTCTTGCAAAAGGGGCAAAAGTGACCAATATGGCAACTCTCTCAAATGGTGTTCCAGATGTGGGAAACCATTTGGGATAGTTTAAGGATGATATTTGGAGTGTGTTTGAGGTCTTATCTGGTTTTGACAGTGACTGGATCAAAACATGGCTTGAAAAATGCAAAAAAGTCCAATTTTGAGGTTTTGAGAGGGGACTTTGTGATTTTGGTGTTACAGGTCACATATGAGAGTTTGGACAGCTTTGATATGACATATTGGATGTGTTTGGATCATGAGCTGTGATGGAAATGCTCTCTAACTCAAAAACTTAGAGTTACCTTGCAAAAGAAAGCATTTTGGGCTAGAGAAAGAGATTTTGAGGAATGCAAGTGGTGTAGTGCTTTTGGTGTACTTAAACTGAGCACAAATGAGCTCTATTTATAGTAGAGCAAGTTTATTTTGCAAGAAATAACGTGTGGCAACTGCAGCAGGCTATTGGTCAATGGATGCATTTTGGAATCTCAAGTCTCCTCTAGCCATTGACTAGAGGTTAGAGCACATGCCAATGTGTCTCTGGTTCAGAGCTTATCCTAGACTCATTCAGTTGGAAATGGCTCAGTTCATGTCACCTTGGTGCATCCATTGAATGCTCCAAAACAAAATTGGAGTCTTGTCCCCCTTTTAGGCTTTTTAGGTTTGGCATGCTACTTGTAGTTCCAAAGACTTGGGAGGCTAATGGATCAGAGTTGGTTCCTCCTTGGTCTCCCCCTGAGGTGTTCAGATGGATAAACTTGTTTGTCATTTGCACAATTTGATCAAATCGAGCAAAATGCACAAATCTGCATTGCCATAACGGTTGCACCAAGGCATATTGCCATTGTCATAACTCTTAGCTCAAATGGGATTTGATGGAGTTCTTGGCCATTTTGGAATGATCTCATGTAATACAACACATGCGTGATCATAGTTTATTTTGACACTATTTGAATCCAAGTGAAAAATGTCCCTACATTTTGGAAAAAGTGAAACAGATTCTGACTTAGTGAAAATTTCACTAAGTGTTGGAAAAAGTGGCATTTTCATGTTTTTGTCATTTTGGTCACTCCATAACTTAAAATCCATGAGGAATTGGAATGAGCTGTAGTTGACACTTTTAAAGTATGCCATCAGATCTACAAATCCATCTTTGGATCATTCAAAATGGTTGCTTGGATCTCAAGTTATGGTCCTTGGAAGTTGGTACCCTAGCAACTTTGTTTCATAACTTAGAAAAATTCTAAGTTTTTATGGTTACCCCCTTTTACAAGTTATCCGACTTTCTTTGATTTTAATAGATGAATGATGATTCAAATCACACATTAACATCATTTTAGGGTCAAGGAACCATAATTGTGAAAAATCTGAAAAAGTCAAAGTTAACTTTAGTTAACTTTTGTGCACAGTTGACTTTTTGTCAGATGAATTCCAAACTGTGCGATCCTATATGAAATAAAGTCCTTGACCTACAAAAAACTTGATGGACATATTCCATGGGTGTTATAGGGTGTATTGAATCATGTCCCAAGGTTTGGGAGCATGCCTGGGTCAAAAGTCAAAGATACAGATGACTTTTTCCTCAAAACCCTATTTGTGGTCCTGATGAAATTAAAACTTGTTGATCAAGCTTCTTGAATCAATCCATTGTTGCAAATGGATCAATGTGGAGTATTGGAGACCCTCAAATCATGTCTTGAGGTCTTGACTCATGCTTTGTCTCAAAAGTCAACTTAGGGGTGAATTAGGTCAAGAAACCCTAATTCCTAATTTTTTGATAAATGCATCCCCTGAGGCTAAATTGACTGGATGATTGGGTCCAATGAGGTCCGTTGGAGTATCTTGGGTTGTGCTTTGAAGCATTGGCTCATGCCTAGATGAAAATTTCCATCTGGAGGCCCTGGTCGACCAAAACCCTAATTTGGTGACACTGGTGATCTTGAGCCTTAATCCACTTGGAATGTTGCAACCTTGTGCTTGATTCTTGATGTGGGAGTCCTCTTAATCCTTGATGGGTGTTTGAGAGGTTAGACAAGTTGAAGATCATGTCATTCCTTGATTGATCCTTTGTCTAAGTGCTCTGAGAGGGTTCAAACCCTAATCTCTGATTGTAGTGAATGCTCAACAATCCTTGAGGAGACTGAAGAGGCATGATGGTTCATCCATATTGTGATGATGATTTTCACAATGATGGGAATTCTTAGTGGTCAAAATTTGGGGTATGACATAAGCGATATCGTCAGTATGACCCGTTCATTCTTGCACAAGAAGCAAAACAAGTGTAATATGTCCCATATCCAGAAATGTGTAGGAATATGCATGGATGGCGTGCATCAATCACCACAAAACCAAGGGGTTATATCGAGATAGACAACACCGGGGATGCAATGCCTTATCAATCCGATGAAATGTCACCAATTTTCATACCCCAAATTTTGACCACTAAGATTTCCCATCATTTTGAAAAACCATCATCATAATATGGATGAAGCATCATGCCTCACCAGTCTCCTCAGAGATGGTTGAGCATTCACTACAATCAAGAATTAGGGTTTGAAGCCCTCCTAGAGCACTTAGACAAAGGATCGATCAAGGAATTACATGATGTTTAATTTTTCTAACCTCTCAAACACCCATCAAGGATCAAAAGTACTCCCACATCAAGAATCAAGCACAAGGTTGCAACATTCCAAGTGGATTAAGCCTCAAGGTCACTAATGTCACCAAATTAGGGTTTTGGTCGACCAGGGCCTCCAGATGGAAATTTTCATCTGGGCATGTGCCAATGCTTCAAAGCAAACCCTAAGATGCTCCAAGGGACATCATGAACCCAATCATCAAGTCAATTTATCCTCAGGGGGAAGCATTCATCAAAAATCAGGGATTAGGGTTTCTTGACCTAATTCACCCCTAAGTTGACTTTTGGGACAAAACATGAGCCAAGACCTCAAGACATTATTTGAGGGTCTCTAACATACTATATTGATCCATTTGCAACAATGGATTGATTCAAGAAGCTTGATCAACAAGTTTCAATTTCATCAGGACCACAATTAGGGTTTTGAGGAAAAAGTCAACTGTATCTTTGACTTTTGACCCAGCATGCTCCCAAACCTTGGGACATGATTCAATACACCCTATAACACCCATGGAACATGTCCATCAAGTTTGATGTAGGTCAAGGACTTGATTTCATAGAGGATCGCACAGTTTGGAATTCATCTGACAAAAAGTCAACTGTGCACAAAAGTCAACTTTGACTTTTTGAGATTTTTCACAATTATGGTTCCTTGATCCTAAAATGATGTTAATGTGTGATTTGAATCATCATTCATCAAGAAAAATCAAATAAATTGGGATAACTTGTAAAAGGGGTAACCATAAAAACTTAGATTTTTTCTAAGTTATGAAACAAAGTGGCTAGGGTACCAACTTCCAAGGATCATAACTTGAGATCCAAGCAACCATTTTGAATGATCCAAAGATGGATTTGTAGATCTCATGGCATAATTTAAAAGTGTCAACTACAGCTCATTCCAATTCCTCGTGGATTTTAAGTTATGGAGTGACCAAAATGACAAAAACATGAACATGCCACTTTTTCCAACACTTAGTGAAATTTTCACTAAGTCAGAATCTGTTTCACTTTTTCCAAAATGTAGGGGCATTTTTCACTTGGATTCAAAATTTGTCAAAACAAACTATGATCACACATGTGATGTATCACATGAGAGCTTTCCAAAATGGCCAAGAACTCCATCAAATTCCATTTGAGCTAAGAGTTATGACAATGACAATATGCCTTGCTGCAACTGCATGGCAAGGCAGATTTATGCATTTCGCTCGATTTGATCAAATTGTGCAAATGAAAAATAAGTTTATCCATCTGAACACCTCAGGGGGAGACCAAGGAGGAACCAACTCTGATCCATAAGCCTCTCAAGTCTTTGGATCTACAAATGGCATGCCAAACCTAAAAAGCCTAAAAGGGGGACAAGTCTCCAATTCTGTTTTGGAGCATTCAATGGATGCTTAGAGGTAGCATGTATCAGAGCATAGATGAACACTTCAGTCAAGCCTTATCCTTGAATCAAAGAACCATAGGCCTGTGCTCTAATCTCAAGTCAATGGCTAGAGGAGACTTGAGATTCCAAAGTGATCACATTGGCCACAGACCTGTACCAGTTGCCATTCCCTATTCCTTGCAAAATAAACTTGCTCTACTATAAATAGAGCTCATTTGTGCACAGTTTAAGTACACCAAAGGCCTACAACACTTGCCTTTCTCAAAATCATCTTCTCACTCTAAAAAATGCCTTTCTTACCAAGTCACTATCGAATTTTTCACTAGAGAGCAATTCCACTCAAAACAATCACACACACACCTCATAAACATCATATCTGAGCTGATCAAACACTAAACACATAACTGTAACACTGATTTCTCAAAATCACCAGCCAGTTGCTCATGTTTTCAACCAAGTTGCAGTTGAGATGCTATGAAGTGATCCAGCCATTTCCAATCAAGTCCAAGCATTCAAACACATTCCATATGGTGTAGGGAAGCTGTTCAGATCATCACAACTCATCTGTAACACCTCCAACTCAAAAATCACATTGTTCTTGCTGTCACGACCTTCAAATAAGCCTAAACTTGGCCATCTCTTATTCTATGCATATTCTCTTGCACAATACTTTTGCCAAATGTTCATAATCATGCATAGAATGTTTCCCCTCAATTAAATGCTTTGTTTGAATCGTGTATCAAAATTCTCAGCCTTCATGCAGAATTTAGGGTTCTTGAGGTTTTGTCTTGATTTCTTATTCCATGCTTAAAATAAATGAAATTAAAGACCATAGACATGATCGTGAGGTAAAAATGAGCAGATTGATATGTGGATTGTATGATTTCATCAAGTATTCAGTGAGATTGGATAGAAAATGCAAATCTGAGCAAAACTCCCTTCGCGCGTGTTCTTGGCCCATGTTCTTGGCGCCTTTTTCACAAATTTGAATATTTGAATTTTGTGATTTTATTTAATTGATTCAAAAATTAATTTCTCTCTGAACTTTAATGATTTTGAGTTGATTCTTTTTTTTTAATAATTCACAAAAATGTTAAAATATTTTATTTTACCAAAATTTCCCAAAAAATATTATTTATTTCATATACTTGATATTTTTTCAAAGAATTAATTTTTACTTGTTTTTTGACATTTAAATTATTTTTTCTCTCTTGATTTTCCAAAATTAATTGGTTTCCAATCATTTTGTGGATAAAAACATGATTTTTCAAACATTAATCCAAGGTTGCAACTTGTTTTTCATATATGTTTGATAGTTTTTCATTTTAATTAAATTCTTATTAAATGAAAATACATTTTGAAGCTAATTTAGGGTTTTGATCTTAATCACCCTAAACAAATCTTTTTAAAAATAATCCTATGGGCCTCTAATAGAGTGTAAGACCCAACCCCTTTTGAAAACCAAAATAATTTGGGCCTCAGTCATTGTATAAGACCCACTGTGTTTTCAAAAACCTCGGCGCGGTCGCCGTTTTCAAACAAATCATTTAGGCCTCTCAGTGAGTTGTAAGCCCCATCACTTGTACAAAAATAATCTTTGGGCCTCTAATAGAGTGTAAGACCCAATCCCCTTTTAACCAAAACCACTTTTGGGCCTCAGATATTGTATAAGTCCCTTTGTGTTAAAAGAAAAGTCTCGGCGCGATCGCCAGTTCAAAATCAAATCATCTGGGCTTACCCTCATGTTATAAGCCCCATTTCTTTTCTTTAAATTCCTTTGGGCCTCAGTCATTTGTATAAATCCCTGCAGAGATTCAAAAACAACGGTGTTATCACTGTTAAATCTTTGGGCCCCTCCTTGAGTTGTAAGCCCCAATCTCTGTTCAAAATACTTTCTCATTTGATTTTAAATCCAAATATATAGTTGTTATCAAAATTTTCTTTAATTTATTTGTTGAACAACAAACAAAACAACATGGAAGCTCTACAACGGGTAAGTGTTTATCCGTTTTCTTTTACTGCTTTCATATACATAACTGTATTGTGTGGCTACTTCGTTGTAAGTCTTCTTTCATACCCTCTTTAAATACCAGTCATATATCCATTGTATATATACTAGTATAGTTATTTAGAGTTTTCCCCGGCAACTACGTCTAGCACTAGGTAAAGCCTCGTTGGTCACTCTTAAATACAAACAAAACTAGATTCCCCATAGGATTCCAGATACAGTCTTCCCTTCTCTTGGGGTTAAAGAATATGGAACAAAGAGAAAGGCAGTATTCTTGGTGAACCTTTTCTCAGACTGTCACCCTCTAACTCCCTAGAGATGATCTTTTCTCCGTGAATGGCATCTCTTGAGTTTCTTCTAAATCCTCGAACTTTCCTGGAATGATCTCTTCTCTGTGAATTGCATTTCTTGAACTTCTCTTGGTTTGGGGACCCACAGGCTTCCTAAAAGCATCCCGCCTCTTCTTTGGCGTTGTACAAGGACCCTTCGGCTTCTTAGAAGTTCTCATGCCTTCTCTTGGGCTTAATACAAGGACCCTGACGACCTCTTAAAGGTATAAGACAGAACTTAGTCATCCTTTGCTAAAGCATTCTTTCCAGTGTCAAAACTCCGGTCATTTTAGTGTTGAGTCTCATCCCTTAATGCCCGTGCCTCCTCTTGGGCATTGTACAAAAGATAAAACTCTAGACTTGGACAGCCTAAGCCTCTTGAGTCTCAAAGACATTCTCAAGTTCCTTCTAAACATAAGTAGAAGCGCAGTCTCTCTCATGAGAGTTCCCCACACTTAGACCCGCTTCAGGATCTCAATAATCCTCACCAGTAAGTCAGCCTCCTCTTGGGCTTTGTACAAATGATTCTCCCTAGCGGAGCTAACCTTCTCAGACTCTTTTGCTGAGTCAACCACTTTTAGCCTCCGTCTTGGGCTTGTACAAGACATATAATAATCACTCTTTTGTTGAGTATAAAAGACTCTCTTGTTGAGTCAACCAACCTTTTTAGCCTCCGTCTTGGGCTTTGTACAAGACATACAATAAACACTCTCTTGTTGAGTATAAACGACTCTCTTGTCGAGTCAATCTCCTTGTAGCCTCTATCTTAGGGTTCATACGAAACAACAAATCTTTCTTTTGTTGAGTATAAAAGATTCTCTTGTTGAGTCAAATCCTTTTAGCCTCCATCTTGGGCTTTGTACAAGACATATAAAAGACTCTCTTGTTGAGTCAAAACCTTTTAGCCTCCAACTTGGGCTTTGTACAAGACATATAAAAACACTCTCTTGTTGAGTCAAACCCTTTTAGCCTCAATCTTGGGCTTTATACAAGACACAAAGAACATTTTCCCCAGAAAAGTCAAACTTTTAGCCTCGTCTTAGGCTTTGTATAAAGAAATCCCCGGTTGAGTCAATCAACCTTTTAACGTCAAATTTGTGCTTTGCTCACAGCACATAAACATCAACAATCCTCCTTAGATATGACAAATTCCCTCTCAGTTAGGACCCCTTTTAGCTTCACATCTTGGGCTTTGAACAAGATACAAATCACCTTTAGCTTCAATCTTGGGCTTTGAACAAGACACCAAAACATGTCTTTCCTCCCATAGAATAGGAGGAACTACGATCGCTCTGATTTCCCTGTTTCATTAAACGGGAATACGTAGGCATAAGATTGCGAAATCTTAGCGAGCATACTAAGCAAACACTCTAGGTCCAGTACCGTCATACTAATAAAAAACATCCGATCCAGCACCTTACCAAAAGCCTCACAAATGATCCAGACACTTGTATTCTTAAGAAAATAACCCTAAAGAAGAACCCCCTATTTTGATAGCATCTGTAAACTAACAGTTTTAACTGTTTAACCTCAGTATGCAAGCAGGGTTAATTGGAGACATCTATTTCCCTTCCTTAATCAGCTTCACAGGATAAAAAATGAATCGAACTGTAGTACCAAAGTGATTGTGATTCGAAACCATAAAAACCGCGCTACACCAGTTGTGCCTATTACAGAAGTTGAAAAAATACATGGTTTAGCTGATGGAGGGTTAATTGACGAGGTCGAGCCAATAACAATGACAACTGACCCAATGACTCAAGATTGAGAGAACATTTTATCTTGTTTTTATTATAGACTTTTATACACTTGTTTTTTCTCAAAGAATTCAAGTCTTAATTATGGAGTATATTATAAAACAATTCGATTGCTTTTATTCTATTTTGATTGCTTTTCATTCTGAGTTGTGTTGCTGCCACAATTCGATCTGATTGCAGTACTTTATATAATACTTAGTGCTGAACCGTGATAGCAGCCGTTGTGTGTTAATCTCATGGTAATATACCCTGTTTTATTTCCATTTTAAGTTGGCACTTATGTTTTGCACGCCAATGAGCAAAACTAATGTCTTGTAAGTAGTCTACTTCTTGACCAAACACTTAAAAATGTTGATCTCAATGTGCTATATAGTGATACTGAAATTTGACACATTGTTGCCAAGTGCCATTGAAACATATATTCAGCTTCTTACTATTTTTCTCATTTATTGTTGTGCTTGGTGATTTATAATTCCGATTCATATGATATGTCGTTTGTCTTCTTTTTATTGTCATAAATGATTGAATAAGGTCTACTATAAACTTTTAAGATTTATTTACTGCAAATTGAATTGGATTAAAGGAGAACAATGAAACTGTTCAAAACAGTTCCTTCGAATATATAAAGGAGAACAATGAAACTGTTAAAATATGCTTTGACTCTATTTGGTAGTTACTTCTGCATTTCAAAATAGTTTCTTCTGCATTTTGACTCTGTTTGGTGTTTGAATTTGGTAGTTACTAATAATATGCTTTGGCAGTATTATGATATTAAGTTTGTTGTCATGTCAAGCTGAAGCCATGCTTTCATTTGCTATGTTACAAAAACGAAATCATTGATGAAGGTTTTGAAACGGTTTTCCTTCAAACATAAGGCGATAGAAAACATACAATTTTTTTTTATTGTTGCAATGATAGGATTCACCATTTTGTATGATCATCAGTTCATGCTCTGCTATCATAAAAGAGGTTGTATTATTATATCCATATATGTCGCAAGTGGCATATAATGATAATAATGATCTTTTGATTTAGGTTCACTTCTCCTTAAAAAAATCAAAATCAGGTAGTGGTTATGAGATTCCCGAATTCACATTGCTTTGGCTGTCACATCCTGCTGCAGAGTTAAATCTAAGACATGATAAAAGTTATACTTAGTTATGCCAATGAGTCAAAGATATCTAGAAAATGTATTACACATGGCATTTACTAGTAATACACTTTGAATATCTGTGTTTGGCTGGTATACAAGTAAACCCAATGAAATTTTCTTTGATTTCCCTAACAGTGAAACTAAACAAGTTACAGAAGTAACTGGTGCTGAGTTCCAACCAAAAGAGACAAAAAATGTGCTTTTAGCATATCCTACTATAAAAAAGATATAGAAGTGTTACACATAAAAACCAGTTCAACTATGTTATAAATTCTTGCATAACAACAAACACTTAAAGAATTACAACGTACCTGATCTGACATAATCTTCCTATTTGGCATGTACTTCTTTCGGTAGGTCTCAGTTTGAGTGCAGGTTTGTTCATTTTTCTTTGCTGCTTTTTAATATGTACTATTTTCTCAACATCCTTGTCAGGTGCCTTTAGTCCAATTTTGATCTTCATAGGTCCTAATATCTTGAAAATGTTGAATGTTATGCAAAAAACTAGTAATGCATCTCATTTACCTAAAACTAAATAGTTGTAGTTTAAATAAAACTCGATTAGGGAAAGTCGAGGAATTGGAAGGGTTTTTCGTAATTTCTTCTCATTCTTTGGGAGAATCGGTTCTAGGTCAAATTCTGGTTCTGAGAATGTTTCTGTGAGTAGAAGCCATAGTTTAGTGAATTCAATGTTCAATAGAAACTCGTGCAGGCGTAGGAGAACTTTGGAGTTGGAAGATTGATTATGGAATAGCAATTACAGATGCATGTTCAGTTTTCACATCTCTGTGGAAACTCTTTTGCTCTGATTGAGATTCAAATTCAAAATGAATAGAAGTTGTGCTTTGCTTGTTATAGGATCAAGCCAGTCACATGCTATTTGTGAGAATTCTTTCAATAATGTATGTTTTTGAGATGCCTCTCCCAACTTGCACTATGAATGTTTTGACTATGTGCTGATCATAGAATATAATGATACACAAATCACTCAATTTAACTTTTCCTCTGCTGATTGCTGCTTGAGTTAGCTGTTGTTTGCACCATGATTTGTTATTTGGGATCATGTTTATGCTTGCTTGAAAATAGGGGTTTTGCCCTTGGGTTGTATCCTCAATTTCATGGATTCCTTATAATCTTTTTCTCCATCTGCTGTTATATCCTGTTAGTTTTTTAATAAGTTGCTGCTGCTGTTTGGTTTTGCAGTCGCTGCTATTTTTCTGTTTCATACATTCCACCGCTATTGAAATGACTAGACAAAACGGAAAGATAAAAGCACCATCGAGAACATTTAAGTAAGATGACTAAACCTTTTCTCCTATTTGGTATTTTTGTCCTAATCAATTAACAATGTTTTGATGGTTTCTTTGTAAAAAAGAGTTGTTGACAGGTTATGTCGTCAACGACAGATTCCACCTTGGACTCTTGCTATAAACAACTCTCGTAAGGTCCATAGCAAACCTGGTTCAACGAACCCACCACCACCTACTCAGAGAAACCCACCCCCACCTACTCAAAGAAACCCACCAATGCCTACTCATCCTCAATCATTAATTCAAACAAATCCAACACCACCACATACTCAACCTCCACCACCTACTCAGCCTCCACTACCTACTCAAACTTCGCCACCTACTCAGCATCCACCACCTACTCAACTTTCGCCACTTACTCAGCCTCCAACACCGATTCTGACAAACCCAACACCACCACCTACTCAGTCTCAACCGAAAAACCCGACTTCTGAGGAGTTCATATTCATTCCTACTCCAGGATATACTCAGCCTCAGCCGCAAAGTTCTTCCCATCACATCACAGACGGGGAAGTGCAGAGGGACCAAACACTTTCTAATGAGGAACAACAACACGACGGGGGGCAAAAACCGAAGATCTATATTATGCAAGCAACTAATGTGTAAGTAAATAATTTTCTCTTTCGGATACCAATGTGTCATTCATAATCTATTACAAGTTCGCAACGTTAGTGAGATTACTTTACTGTTTGCATTATATGTAGGTCAAGTCTAGCTGATGATGTTACCGCAATGGTTCAAAAAGTTATTGAAAAGAATTATCGAGGAACCTTCATTAATTATGGTGAGCTTAAACGCTCCGAAAGAGACGACGTGAGAAGGGAATGGTTCGACTCGTTTAAAGTAAGACATGGCATTTTTTTAGTAGTTTGAAGATGATGTATATTGTTGAGTTTAATTTATTATTTGTATATTTTGTCAGAGGCTTGTATGTTGGGACCGTTGTGATGATACGAAAATGGAAGAATTATTTCATCAGAAATGTGGAAAACGACTGTCTGTTATACAACGAAAGGCTAGAGAAACGGGGCGCAAGCCGCCTTGGATGGGTGTAGATATATGGACGTATCTTCTAGACAAGTGGAAGTCAGATGAATTCAAAGCTGTATCCCAACAAAATAAGATTAATCGATCATCCAAGAAAGGTGGGTGGTCCATACAACAGGTCATAGAGCTCACCTTGATGTTGCACTTGAATTTGTATATATATATACTTTGTAATTACAATACGTTAATATAATTATATCTGATATACATTATGACCATATATACTGCCTCTAATGATAGGCTAAAAAACTCAATCGACCCACACATCCAGATGAGATTTTCATTGCCACCCATAAAAATAAGAATGGGGAGAGGGTTGATGCTCATGCAGCGGCAACACATGTAAGTTAACATTTCCGATATTAATCTAAATTTGTATGCATATTACTATAATCTTCCTAAAAAACCTGATTATCAGCCTTTACGGGATTGATAGCTGATTCGTGTATCTGTTAATTATGTTAATTTGTGAGTTTAATTAAAAAGAAATTGATATCAAAACCTGAAGTAACTAGTTAAGGATAGTCTCTTAAAGCTCGAACTGTTATTGTTAACTTGCTAGAAAATTCTGCTTAGATGAATCAAATGAAATATTAACTTGTTAGGCAGCTGGAGTTTCTTGCACTTGACTCATTTGGTAGTTAGCTGATGATATTTGTATTGAGCAACTTAACCTTGCTGAGCTGGACATTATTGGACAAAAAATGTAAGTCTCGCAACAGTTAATTTTATGCGTGTGTTTAACTTAATTGTTGTGATGCAGTGCAATCTGAATTTATCGGTTTTGGAATGGCAATCGTGGTTGAACTTGAAATCTTGTTACTTGTTATAATGTGTATCTTGCCATGAGTTTCGTCAGGATGAACTTAGAGTAGATTGAATGCGTGTAGTTAGGACAGAATGTGGCTTGTTATGTGAGTCGAAATGAATTAGTGAAGTTAGATGGTTAGAGTTAGTTATGTTGAGGCTTGTTATGTTAGCTTCAGATGATAGGCAGTTAGAAACTTTGTTACAGTTAGTCACAACAAGTTCAAAATGTGAATGACGTTTTGAATTAAAAGCCCTCTAAATGCTTATGGGATCACTTTCTGAGTTTCTGTTGGAGCTTTGGAAATTTAAACATGTTACTGCAGGGTAACAATATATAGTGGTGTGAAATTGCTTATATTTACACACTAAAAATGATCATGATATGTTGGTTTGCAGAGATTAAAAAATAGTGCTAATTGTAAAGTTATGTGATTGAACTCAGGACTGGTTTTATAAAGTTATGAATTTCATGCCGTTTGTGTTTTGATCCGAATTTTGTCGATATTGTCTTGCGTTCATATATGGGATTTTGATCCAAAACCTTTACTGTTTGTTCATATTTGATCGAGCTATTGTTGGTAATGTTTACATGAATTTTGTGTGCTTACTAGTTGATTGGTTTGTGTTATCAATGTGTACAGGAAAAATTCTGCAGTAGTTTGACACAAGCTGGTGATGAAGTGGAAGGATCAACAAGAATACAAATTTGGAAAGAAGCTGCAGGGGGTAAAACATGGGAGCGGTGTTATGGAACTGGACAATTGGCGCGTAACATAAGATATGGAGTGAACTTCTTGACACAGCTATCAATTACAAACCCACATAGAGAAGCAGATAACCATGGCATTAAGGCTGTCAGAGCTAAAGTTGCTGCTGTACGCATGGGCTAATGCGCGGATAGATGAATTGGAAAAGAAATTTGATGAATTGGCAAAGAAATTTGATATGTTGTATTCTCTTCAGGCGGGTCCTTCTAGTGCTCCTACGAGTGGTCATCTTGATTATAACGATTCGGTACGTTCTATTTTTCTCTGAGGTTGTTAGGTTTTTTTTAATGGATTTTCGATTGATAGTTGCTTATGGTTACTCTCATATATATTGCACTCTATATGTTGCTTGCCCATTGCTGAATTTGTGAATAAATTGTTAACATAGCTTAGTAACCAAAAAAAGTTGGTGGTGACAATTTCGTTTGAATTTAACTGTGACTAGGCTGCAAGTGTAGTTTGTGAATCTGAAATCAAATAGGTTGGCTCAGATCAATAGTTTGTGACTAGGATGCAAGTGTAGTTTGTGAATCTGAATCTGTAGTTTGTAAATATTTGAATCAAATAGTTTGTGAATCTGAAAGCAAATGTCGACATGGTACTTGACTTGCCTGCTATGTTTGAAAACTCTAGTTCTCAGGATACTAGTTCACTAAAGCCAACCCACCTTCTTTGTAATCTTTACAACAATTTTTTCAAACCATAGTAACCAACCCACCTTCTTTGTAATCTTTACAACAGTTTTTTCAAACCATAGTACCCAACTTTATTTGATTTTATATGTCATTTACAAAAATACAGAGGCAAGTTCTCTGTTTTTGTCCAAGCTGATAAGTAAAGCTAACATAATTGTGTCATTTTCTTCTTTGTATGCTAATAAACACTACAGTAATTCACTAAAGAAAAACTATAGTGAACTTATTTGACCAATAAATCTTATACTGACAACTCGACTATAACTTAACATCTTCATTCCCTTTTAACGTTTTACACAAACGGCCTACCAACAACTTAGTTTGAAATCATCTAAACTCTGGAAGAGTAAAATGATTCAAGATATTTTAGATATTGTTCTGTATAGAATATGAATCGTAAAATCTAAATTAAAAATGATGACTTATCTTTAGATTCAAGTACAAAGAAAGATGAAGATGATTCTTGATGAATATCTTGATGATTCTTAATTGTCTTAAGTTTTGCAATCAAGTTATAACTAACATTCTCGTCCAAAAACTATGTTTTTTCGAGTAAAAATCTGGACATGGGGTAAAGATTTATTGAATGTGGTAATGATGTACTGGTAGTGTTGTGTGCATTTGCATTGATGCTTGGAACTGTTAACATGTTTGGTTTATGGAGGCCATGTGTGTTGGTACTATCATAATTGATGTAATGTATGTTCATATTTAATCCCTCTTTGAACACTTAGTCCGATATTGGCCTTTTTTTTATTTCGACTTGTGACTATTTATTTTGAATCTTTATGTGTCTGACTTGTGACTATTTATTTTGGATGTTGCAGAAGGAGGAGGATTATGAGGATGATGATGAGGAAGTCGATGTTGGTTATCATGATTAGTACGTAGATCGCTTAGGAGATTATCAGTATTTTGGAACTCATTAGTATTTTGATGTTGGTGAATTTTGGAACTCATTAGTATTTTGATGTTGATGTATTGGGATTATGTATTTTTAAGTAAATTTGTTTTGGATCACCTGAATTGTGGATAAAATTAGAACTATGCTGGAATTGTTATGAATACCTGTTGCATTATTGTTAAGAGACCATGATTAGCTTGGTTAGACTGTGTTAAAAGGTCAGTGAATTTGAAGTTCTGCTAATTCTGTCATGCTTGGTATTAGAGTGATGAGCTAAGAAGTTTGCTATGAATGCATGCATTAAGTTTGACAATTGGGAAAACTCTGTTGGATTGAATTAATAATAAACAGGTAATACAATAGTGTCGACCCCGACACCGACGCTAATACAAAATAATTTGCTGGCTAAATCCAGTAGTGTCGACCACGACACCGACGCTAATACAAAATAATTTGCTGGCTAAATCAAGTAGTATCGGCCACGACACCGACGCTACTATAAAATAATTTGCAAACTAAATCTAGTAGTGGCGGCTACGACACCGACGCTACTATAAAATAATTTGCTGGCTAAATCTAGTAGCGTCGGCCACGACACAGACACTAGGGCAAAATAATTTGTTGTCTAAATCTACTAGTGGCGGTCTGGACACCGATGCTACTGTAAAATAAATTGCTGACTAAGTTTTTTTGTGGCGGCCACATGGCCGACGCTACCTAATGACGTGGAAATATCCTTGATGAAAGCTAACTCGATCAAAAAATGACACCTGGCATTACATAACGTCGGTTAAAACCGACGCTAACTCAGTAATTAGTTTCGTGTGTAGGGTTATCATTTAGTGGTGCCTTAGCGTAAACCAAAGCCAACGTTATACTAGTGTCTCGCAAAAGCCGACGCTAAATGTAACTAACTTCCAGCTTTGGAAAGTCCGCCCCGACCCCAACACTTGGCCGACGCTGTCCCCTTGTAGCGTCGGTTTTGTTGTTGTTAGCTGGGGCTTTTGGCCGACGCTAACTCTGTGTTTTCTTGTAGTGAGTAGTGATGTTTGATGAAGAAAAAATGGTGATGATATGTTAAGAAGGCCAGCCTGGTTTAAAGATTTCTACATTAATTAGTTGGGGGTGCTTCTAGCATTTTCTTTTTATCATTTTATTATGCTCTACTTAATTATCAGTTGAGGCTTAGGCCTATTTATCCTTTGAACCTTAACTATATAAGGCGTATTTTGTATCTGTCTGAATTTTTAATGAAAATTATCACAAGTTGTTTTATGTTTAGTTCTCTTATGCAACCCTAAATCTAGTATAGCTTAGTGTAGTCTATCACTTTGGTGCTTTCAATCTATGTTCTCATGGCCCCCCCCAAACCAAACAATCCCCCTTTGAGAGACCTCGTGGAGGAGGTTGTCCAAACAACCCACCTTCACCTTGACGATGTTATGGCACAAGTGCAGCAACAAATGGATGAAAGGTTTTTTAGAGTGAATGCAGATCTAGAATAAACTATTGGTCAGATTCATACACGGTTGGATAACAAAAAAAATTTTTTGATCCTCGCCATAAATCCATTATGTCCACACTCCATAAGCTCCTCTCACAAAAAGAACAACAACAACCTGCTACTGTTCATTCAACAGCAAGTTCTTCAGGTATTACTCACCATCTTTCATCTACACCCATGATTCCTACCCCTCTTATTCCTATTACCTCCCCCACAAACTCTCCTTTAAGACATTCATCACCTTTCTCACATTCACCCACACAACTCCTATTACCACCACTGTACGTCCTACTGCTACTAAACCACAACCCCATTTTTCACCTTATGTAGCCACCCAACCTGTTTTCATACACAACCCTAATTATAACCTTTCCATTTTTCAGCAAAACCCATATCCACATCTCCTAGACATTCCCCCTTTACCCCCATTTCATACCCCTAAGCTTGAGCTTGCTTTATTTGATGGTTCTAATCCCTTGGATTGGTTATTTCAAGCTGAACAATTTTTCAGTTTTTATAATATGCCCCATGAAAATAGGATGTCCTTAATCTCTTTTTACATGAAAGATGAGGCTTTGGGATGGTATAAATGGATGCATCATAATTCATGTTTAACAGATTGGATTTCTTTTACAAAAGCATTGGAATTACGTTTTGGCCCATCAACTTATGAGAATCATCAGGCTGAGTTACTCAAATTAAAACAAGAAGGTTCTCTTGTGGAATACCAATCTAAGTTTGAAAAACTTGGAAATCATGTTATGGCCTTGCCTGCCGATGCCATTTTAAATTGTTTTATATCAGGGTTGATTCCAGAAATTCAAAACGAGATAGCAATCCATAAACCTACATCTATTTCCCAAGCAATATGACTTGCTAAACTTATTGAAGCTAAACTCAAAGATGCAAAGGCTAAAATATCCAGACCCTTCACTAGTCCTTACCAAAAGACTAGCAACCCAACACTTTCCAGCAACAACTAACTTCCACTCTAAAACCCCAACTCATCACCAAATCCCATGTTTCTCCACCCACAACCGCAAATTCAACCTCCCAACCACCTAAATTACCTATTAAATGTTTATCACAAGCCCAAATGCAAGAAAGACGAGCACAAGGTTTGTGTTACAATTGTGATGAAAAGTTTGTGATTCGCCATAAATGTTCTACAACCAGATTCCTATTGCTCCTGGCTGAGGATGATCACACAGAACCAAATCATGTAACCAAACCAGCTGAACAAGAGCAATTACAAACAGATCTTGGTGACACATACTTCCAATTGTTAACTCATTCTTTGAAAGGCCAACTGTCCCCTCAGACCCTTAAGTTTAAGGGAACAATTGGTGGCCTTCCAGTTATGGTTCTTATTGACATCGGCAGTACCCACAACATCCTCCAACCCCGTATTGCTCAACATCTTAATCTCACCACCACTCCTATCCCTCAATTTTAATTTACAATGTCAAGGAATTTATAACAATGTGAAAATTTTCTTACAAGACAAACCATTCACCTTGCCATTTTACCTACTCCCTATAGAAGGGGTCGACGTTGTTCTCAGCATGGCCTGGTTACGGACATTGGGTCCTATTCAAGCTGATTTTTTTGTTCCCTCTATTACTTTCAACCAAAATGACCATTCCTTGACACTTAAAGGTGACCCAACCTCCCATCCAACACAAACTTCCTTTCACCAGCTCTGTCACCTTTTCCACACACACTCCATTGCTTCGCTACATCTCATGACAATCCAACCACTTGACCCTAACTCTGAGAACCCCCTTCCTTCTCACTCATCCTTACCCAACTTACCAGACTCCCTTCAACCAAAAATTTCTAACCTAATCCACCAAATACCCCACAATTTTCCAACACCCTAATGGACTACCCCCATCCAGACCCCATGATCATCACATCCCCCTCCTTCCTAATACACCTCCTATCAATGACAAGCCATATCGTTATCCTCACTCTCAAAAGACAGCTATGACTTCCATTATTGAAGAAATGCTCAAAGATGGCATCATTATTCCAAGTAATAGCCCCTTCTCCCCCCTTGTCCTACTTGTAAAAAAAAAGATGGAACTTGGCATTTCTGCGTCGATTATAGGGCACTCAATGCAGTCACTATTAAAGATAGATTCCCCATCCCAACCATTGACGAGTTGTTACACGTACTTGGTTCAGCTACCATATTTTCTAAGATAGACTTACGCTCTGGCTACCACCATATCCGAGTTGCATCGGAGGACACTCATAAAACAACTTTCAGGACTTTCGACGGTTATTACGAATTCCTAGTCATGCCTTTTGGGCTAACCAATGCCCCTTCGACCTTTTAATCCGCTATGAATGATTTACTTAGACCTTACTGTAGCGCGGTTTTTGTGGTTTCGAATCACTATTGCTCTGGTACTACAATTTGATTCATTTTTTATCCTGTGAAGCTGATTAAGGAAGGGAAATAGATGTCTCCAATTAACCCTGCTTGCAAACTGAGGTTAAACAGTCAAAACTGTTGGTTTACAGATGCTATCAAAATAGGGGGTTCTTCTTTAGGGTTATTTTCTTAAGAATACAAGTGTCTGGATCATTTGTGAGGCTTTTGGTATGGTGCTGGATCAGATGTTTTTGATTAGTATGACGGTACTGAACCTAAAGTGTTTGCTTAGTATGCTCGCTAAGATTTCACAATCTTATGCCTACGTATTCCCGTTTAACGAAACAGGGAAATCAGAGCGATCGTAGTTCCTCCTATTCTATGGGAGGAAAGAGATGTTTTGGTGTCTTGTTCAAAGCCCAAGATTGAAGCTAAAGGAGATTTGTATCTTGTTCAAAGTCCAAGATATGAAGCTAAAAGGGGTCCCGACTGAGAGGGAATTTGTCATCTCTAAGGATGATTGTTGCTATTTGTATGCTGCGAGCAAAGCACAAATTTGATAGTAAAAGGTTGATTGACTCAACCGGGGATTTATTTATACAAAGCCTAAGAGGAGGCTAGCTAGGACTTTTCCAGGGAAAATGTTCTTTCTGTCTTGTACAAAGCCCGTGATTGAGGCTCAAAGGGTTTGACTCAACAAGAGAATGTTTTTATGTCTCTTGTACAAAGCCCAAGACGGAGGCTAAAGGTTGACTCAACAAGAGAATATTTTATACTCAACAAGAGAGTATTTTTTTGTGTGTGTCTTGTACAAAGCCCAAGACGGAGGCTAAAGGTTGACTCAACAAGAGAATCTTTTATATGTCTTGTACAAAGCCCAAGATGGAGGCTAAAAGGGTGATTGACTCAACAAGAGAGTCTTTTTATATGTCTTGTACAAAGCCCAAGACGGAGGATAAAATGGTTGACTCAACAAGAGAGTCTTTTATAATCAATAAGAGAGTGATTTTGTCTCGTATGAAGCCCGAGACTGAGGCTGAAAAGAGATGGACTCAACAAGAGAGTCTGAAATTTGATTGACTCAACAAGAGAGTCTTTTATACTCAACAAGAGAGTGTTTTGGTGTCTCGTATGAAGCCCAAGATGGAGCCTAAATTGGTTGACTCAATAAGAGAGTCTGAAAAGGTTAGCTCCGCTGGGGAGAATCATTTGTACAAAGCCCAAGAGGAGGCTGGCTTCCTGAGGAAGGATCATTATACAAAGCCTAAGAGGAGGCTATCTTCTATTGAGGAGTATTGTGATCCAACAACAGGTCCAAAAAGCCTAGATGCCTTGAGGTTCTGATTTGAGATAGTGTTATCATGATGATAAATTGATCTTAGTTTGGTAATTCTCATGAGAGAGACTGGGCTTCTGCTTATGTTTAGAAGGAACTTGAGAATGTCTTTGAGACTCAAGAGGCTTAGACTGTCTAAGTCTAGAGTTTTATCTTTTGTACAATGCCCAAGAGGAGGCACGGGCATTAAGGGATGAGACTCAACCCTAAAATGGCTGGAGTTTTGACACTGGAAAGACTGCTCTAGCAAAGGATGACTAAGTTCTATCTTGTACCTTTAAGAGGTCGTCAGGGTCCTTGTATTAAGCCCAAGTGGAGGCATGAGAACTTCTAGGAAGCCGAAGGGTCCTTGTACAACGCCCAAGAGGAGGCAGGGATGCTTTTAGGAAGCCTGTGGGTCCCCAAACCAAGAGAAGTTCAAGAAATGCAATTCACCGAGAAGGGATCATTCCAGGAAAGTTCGAGGATTTGGAAGAAACTGAAGAGATGCCATTCACGGAGAAAAGATCATCTCTGGGGAGTTAGAGTTTCTTTGACAACTTCTAGGGTTACAGTCTGAGAAAAGGTTCACCGAGAATACTGCCTTTCTCTTTTTTCCATATTGTTTAACCCCAAGAGGAGGGAAGATTGTATCTGGAATCCTACGGGGGGTCTAGTCTTGTTTGTATTTAAGAGTGACCAACCGGGATTTACCTAATTCTAGACGTAGTTGCCAGGGAAAACTCTAAATAACTTTACTAGTATATATGCAGTTGATATATGACAAGTATTTAAAGAAGATATGAAAGAAGACTAACCATGCGCAACTTCCCACAATACAGTTATATATATGAAAGCAGTAAATGAAAACGGATAAACACTTACCCTTGTAGAGCTTCCATGTTGTTTTGTTAGTTATTCAACAAAGAAATTAAAGAAAGTTTTGATAACAACTATATATTTGGATTCAAAATCAAAGGAGAAAGTATTTTGAAAAGATGGTCGGGGCTTACAACTCAAGGAGAGGCCCAAGTTTTTATTTGAAAACGGCGATCGCGCCGATACTTTTCTTTTAACACAGAGGGACTTATACAATATCTGAGGCCCAAAAATGGTTTTGGTTAAAAGGGGATTGGGTCTTACACTCTATTAGAGGCCCAAAGATTATTTTTGTACAAGTGATGGGGCTTACAGCTCAATGAGAGGCCCAAGTTTTTTGTTTGAAAACGGCGATCGCGCCGCGGTTTTTGAAAACACAGTGGGTCTTATACAATGACTGAGGCCCAAATTATTTTGGTTTTCAAAAGGGGTTGGATATTACACTCTATTAGAGGCCCAAAAAAAAGTTTGAAAAAGATGGGTCTTATAGCTCAAGGAGAAGCCCAGGGGTTTTTGTTAAAAAGGCGGCGATCGTGCCGAACTTTTTTACGGTGTCGGGACTTATACAATATACTGAGGCCCAAATTATTTTTATTTACAAAAGGATGGGACTTACACTCTACCAAGAGGCCCAAAGAGTTTGGAATATTTGAGTATGATTAAAAATCAAAGAAACCCTAATTTTCACTTTTTAAAAATAATTTTTCAAAGAAAATTAATAAAAAATGATAAAAATACCACATAAGTTTAAATAAACCACTTGTGATTCTTGTTTAAGGTTTGAAAAAATGTGGTTTTAATCACAATATGATTTGAAACTCATTTGGTTTTGATTTTTCAAGATGAATATTCATTTTAAAATGTTTAAAAACAATTAAAATGAATTTATTCACAAAAATACCAACTATAATAAGTAAATAATATACATTTGATTTTTTTGTAGAATAAAATATTTTACTATTTTTGTGATTTTTCAGAAAAAGAACCAATAAAAAATGATAAAAATTGGGTGAGAAATTAATTTTTCAAATTATTAATAAAATAATATGAAAAATGATAAAAAAAAAAGGAAAAAGTGGTAAAAAGAGGATCTGGGGCGAGGGGGATTCGAACCCCAGATCTCTTGTGTGCAACGCACGCCCTCTACCACTAGGGTGGTGATACACCCGTGTATCAAAACCACCCCATGGATATATGAGGGTGACTTGGTTTTTAGGCCTGGCCAAGGCAAGGCAAGGCAAGATTTTGGCCAAAAATGTGAAGCTTGTAACTTTCTCATTTCTCCATGGATTGGGACAAAATTTAGGTCAATCCTACCTAGAATTTCACAAGGAATCCAATGGTGGTGGTGGTTTTTTCAAATGAGGCTCCTATTTCAAAACCCGATAGTGTTCTTGAAATAGGCCTATAATTGCATTTTTTGTGCTATCTCTTGTTACAGGCATGAATTACATGATGAATTGGTTCAAACACAACATATATAACATGTATGACATGTGCATGATCAGTGGACTTCAAAGCAATGCATATTTTAAAGAGTTCAAGTTGTGATGCTTACCTCTTTAGGAGCTTTTTGTGCAATCTGCCAAATGCTTTATTCCCAAAGTGGTTTGATGCTTTAGACACTCTCAATTGATCCCTTAGAAGCTTTTAGAATAGCTGGAACTAACTGGAATCCTCAGGAACAAGTTTGAGCTCTTTCTTGCAAAAGGGGCAAAAGTGACCAATATGGCGACTCTCTCAAATGGTGTTCCAGATGTGGGGAACCATTTGGGATAGTTCAAGGATGATATTTGGAGTGTGTTTGAGGTCTTATCTGGTTTTGAAAGTGACTGAATCAAGACATGGCTTGAAAAATGCAAATAAATCCAATTTTGAGGTTTTGAGAGGGGACTTTGTGATTTTTTTGTTACAAGTCACTTATGAGAGTTTGAACAGCTTAGATATGACATATTGGATGTGTTTGGATCATGTGATGTGATGGAAATGCTCTCTAACTCAAAAACTCAGAGTTACCTTGCAAAAGAAGGCATTTTGGCCTAGACAAAGAGATTTTGAGGAAAGCAAGTGTTGTAGTAGAGTAAGTTTGTTTTGCAAGCAATAGTGTGTCGCAACTGCAGCAGGTCTGTGACCAATGGTTGCATTTTGGAATCTCAAGTCTCCTCTAGCCATTGACTAGAGGTTAGAGCACATGCCTATGGTCTCTTGGTTCAGAGCTTATCCTTGACTCATTGAGTTGGAAATGGCTCAGCTCATGCCACCTTGGTGCATCCATTGAATGCTCCAAAACAAAATTGGAGTCTTGTCCCCTTTTTAGGCTTTTTAGGTTTGGCATGCTACTTGAAGTTCCAAAGACTTGGGAGGCTTATGGATCAGAGTTGGTTCCTCCTTGGTCTCCCCCTAAGTGTTCAGATGGATAAACTTGTTTGTCATTTGCGCAATATGATCAAATCGAGCAAAATGCACAAATCTGCCTTGCCATGACAGTTGCAGCATGGCATATTGCCATTGTCATAACTCTTAGCTCAAATGGAGTTTGATGGAGTTCTTGGCCATTTTGGAAAGCTCTCACGTGATACAACATATGTGTGATCATAGTTTGTTTTGACACTTTTTGAATCCAAGTGAAAAATTCCCCTACATTTTGGAAAAAGTGAAACAAGTTCTGACTTAGTGAAAATTTCGTTAAGTGTTGGAAAAAGTGGCATTTTCATGCTTTTGTCATTTTGGTCACCCCATAACCTAAAATCCACGAGGAATTGGAATAAGCTGTAGTTGACACTTTTAAAGTATGCCATGAGATCTACAAATCCATCTTTGGATAAGCCAAAATGGTTGCTTGGATCTCAAGTTATGATCCTTGGAAGTTGGTACCCTTGCCACTTTGTTTCATAACATAGAAAAATTCTAAGTTTTTATTGTTACCCCTTTTACAAGTTATCCCACTTTCTTTGATTTTTCTTGATGAATGATGATTCAAATCACACATTAACATCATTTTGGGGTCAAGGAACCATAATTGTGAAAAATCTCAAAAAGTCAAAGTTGACTTTTGTGCACAGTTGACTTTTTGTCAGATGAATTTCAAACTGTACGATCCTTGGTGAAATCAAGTCCATGACCTAAATAAAACCTAATGGCTTAGTTCCATAGGTGTTATAGGGTGTATTGAATCATGTCCCAATGTTTGGGAGCATATCTTGGTTAAAAGTCAAAGATACAGTTGACTTTTTCCCCTCAAAACCCTAATTGTGGTCCTGATGAAGTTAAAACTTGTGGATCAAGCTTCTTGAATTAATCCATTGTTGAAAATGGATCAATATAGTGTGTTAGAGGCCCTCAAATCATGTCCTGAGGTCTTGGCTCATGCTTTATCCCAAAAGTTAACTTAGGGGTGAATAGGTCAAGAAACCCAAATTCCTGATTTTTGGTAAATGCATCCCCTGAGGTCAAATTGACTTGATGATTAGGTCCATGAGGTCCCTTGGAGTATCTTGTGTTGTACTTTGAAGCATTGGCTTATCCCCAGATGAAAATTTCCATCTGGAGGCCCTGGTCGACCAAAACCCTAATTTGGTGACACTGGTGATCTTAAGGCTTAATCCACTTGGAATGTTGCAACCTTGTGCTTGATTCTTGATGTGGGAGTCCTCTTGATCCTTTGTGGGTGTTTGAGAGGCTAGACAAGTTGAAGATCATGTCATTCCTTGATTGATCGTTTGTCTAAGTGCTATGAGAGGGCTCTAATCTTTGATTATAATGAATGCTCAACAACCCTTGAGGAGGCTGATGAGGCATGATGGTTCATCCATATTGTGATGATAATTTTCACAATGATGGGAAATCTTAGTGGCCAAAATTTGGGGTATGACAGATGCCCCTATTTAATCTTCTTGGACCCGAAGGTGTGAATGGCGAAGGTGTTCGGGCATTCGGGGTGCAAGAGGATTAAATATCGGAATACCCAAAATTTTGATGGTGGTTGTGAATGGCAGTTTGCCCATCCATCTTCTTTCGCTAAGCAATGATGCTCAAGAAAGGTACAAACTTCCCCTCGATCCTGGTCTTCAGCCAAGAAACTGGTCTTAGTTTCTGATATAAACTTCCCCTCGATCCTGGTTTCCTACCAAGGAACTGATCTTAGTTTCTGTTATAAACTTCCCCTCGATCCTGGTTTCCTACAAAGGAAATGTTCTCAGTTTCTGAAGTAAACTTCCCCTCAATCATGGTTTCCTACCAGGGAACTGGTCTCACTTTCTGAAGTAAACTTCCTCTCGATCCTGGTTTCCTACCAAGGATCTGGTCTCAGTTTCTTTTGTCAATAAATTTTCTTGACAAGGGACGCTATTCGTAGCGGTTTTCCTCAAACTTCTCGCCGAATTTTCCTTGGGAGATGCCATTTGTTGGGAAAAAGTTATGATGTCCGACTTGCTTGGTGTAACCCATTGGTCTGAGCTGTAGAGGTGTACAAACTTCCCTGTTGGAGATGCCATTTGTTGGCTCTACTGGAGAAAACGAGTCTCTTGAGAGACTGCTTCCTGTTTGGGGTTATTACATCATAATTTTCCCCGAGATCTTCTCGGAGAAATGCCATACGATGTGATCCCATTTGGAAGGGCTTTCTCTGGGGATTTTCCTTAATCCGGGAAAGCGAAGATATCATCTTCAATGGTGAAGAGTGACACTTGTCGAAAGTTCTCTAGCTTTTCAGAGGTTGAAGTTATCAAAGTGGTCAAGGACCGCCTCCATCCC
This sequence comes from Lathyrus tuberosus, assembly GCA_022829125.1. Classification (NCBI taxonomy): domain Eukaryota; kingdom Viridiplantae; phylum Streptophyta; class Magnoliopsida; order Fabales; family Fabaceae; genus Lathyrus; species Lathyrus tuberosus. The sequence continues at coordinate 2,633,476 of JALAZF010000501.1, forward strand.
AGAAATAAACTGGAGGAGAGATTGTTCAAACGCAACATTTCCTGACGAGGAAAGAACTGACAACTCGATTGAGAGGACTTTTATCACTAGGGGACAAGACCGACTAGAGTGTTAGTGATGCAATATTAATATGAATGTAAATCAATAATGCATGATATATGTATGTTTATGCTGACAAAACTAACACGACATACAGACTAGTGGATGAACACGACTGGATACTCGGCCACTACGGGGAGACGAAGAAGTATCATGGGTTCAAGATAGCAATTCTGCCTTGCTTAGGAGAGATAAACCCCTTGGGGAACAACGTTGGTCGGGATTAGGAGGTAAGAACTCTGTCGGGGGTGTCAGATAAAACAAGGTATCTGACACAGTTGATCCTTCATTCAGGCGCACTGGTTTATAAGGAGTAGTTTGATTCTGCACTTTGAGGTTCGATTACTTCTGGAGAAGCGATCGGTGTTCTTTCGATGTCCAACAGTTAAAAGAAATTGCCATCTTTATTTAAAAAGCAGAAAAAGTTTGACAAGTAAATTCATTTTTTTTAATTTCAAGAATCGTTGATCATGTTAAAACGTTGTTTTGTAAAGCTAAAACAAACAAGAATTACAAATAAAAGGACCAAGGCTCAAATTTTATTGATAGGATGGAAATCAGCCAAACGTGTGATTCCATAGAGTATTTACAAAGTTAGAAAATGGTAATTTAAAGGAAAAAGGCTACATTAAAACATAACGACCGTTGTCCTTCTACCAACTTTGAATTTTGGGCATCCTGAGCTTCTGTCGAAGATGACCTTGACTGGAGTTTCCCTGACGGATGGTGTAACCGCTGCTGAGGGACTTGTCCCTTTCTTGGACGTAGTTACTTGCCATTATCCCTAAATTTTGCCTGGATTGTACTTTGAGGTTTCCAATCCATCGGGATGATTTTTTATTATGTTTCTAATTTTTGCCCGGACCGCCTTTCGGGTTTTCAATCCACCGAGACGTTTTTTTTTATTTAGGCGAACTATTTCTTGACTACATCAACATTTGTGGGGTAGGCTAATTCCTCTCCATCCATGATTGCGAGTCTTAAGGCGCTGCCTGAGAAGGCTTTCTTGACCACATAGGGGCCGTCGTAATTCGGAGTCCATTTGTCCCGGGAATCAGTGAGAAATGTTTACATCTTCTTGAGCACAAGGTCTCCTTTCCTGAAGACGCGAGGTCGGACCTTTTTGTCAAACACCTTCTTCATCCTTTGCTGATATAACTGACCGTGGCACAGAGCCGTTATTCATTTTTCTTCGATCAGACTCAGTTCCTCGTGTCGATTTTAACACCATTCAGCTTCTGTTAACTTAGCTTCCATCAATACCCGGATTGATGAGATCTCTACTACTATGGGAAGCACTGCCTCCATGCCATATACTAGAGAGAAAGGGGTTGCCCCTGTTGAAGTGCGGACAGATGTCCGATAACCGTGAAGAGCAAAGGGTAGCATCTCATGCCAGTCTTTGTAGGTTACAACCATCTTCTAAACGATCTTCTTGATGTTCTTGTTTGCCGCTTCTACTGCTCCATTCATCTTAGGTCGGTAGGGAGATGAGTTATGGTGTTCGATTTTGAACTTAGCGCACAACTCTTCCATCATCTTATTGTTCAAGTTAGATCCATTATCCGTAACGATCTGGCTCGGAACACCATAACGGCAGATGAGATTGTTTTTGATGAATCGGACCACCACTTGTCGGATTACATTGGCGTATGATGCTGCTTCGACCCACTTGGTGAAGTAATCAATAGCTACAAGGATGAACGATGTCCGTTTGAAGCCTTGGGCTCAATCATGCCAATCATGTCGATTCCCCATATGGAAAAAGACCACGGGGATGAGAGAACTTTGAGATGCGTTGGCGGTACATGGATTTTGTCTGATATATCTGACATTTGTGACACCTCCTCATGTACTTGTAGCAGTCGGATTCCATTGTCAACCAATAATACCCTGCTCTTAGGATTTTTCTCGCCATTGCGTATCCGTTGGCATGAGTGCCAAAGGATTCTTCATGAATTTCTTTCATCAGCATGTCTGCTTCTGGTCTGTCTACACATCAGAGTAAGACCATGTCAAAGTTTCTCTTATAGAGTGTATCACTTCTCAGGAAGAAACTGTCAGTTAGCCTTCTGAGGGTCTTTCTATCTTTTCTGGATGCCCCAAGTGGGTACTCTTGTTTTTTAAGGAAGCATTTGATATCGTGATACCAAGGTTTGTCGTCTATGAATGCCTCAATCGTGAAGATGTAAGCGGCCCGTTCAAGGCGCATTATGTCAATCTTAGGTACGTCATTCCAATGACCTACACTAATCATGGAAAAGGGAGTGGCAAATGCATCAGCCATGTGATTCTCCTCACGAGGGATATGGTGAAACTCAATTGTGTTGAAGAAGGGTAACAACCTTCTCGCGTAATCTTTGTTAGGAATCAATCCTGATTGGTATGTGTTCCAATCTCCTTTGATCTGATTGATAACCAGGGTTGAGTCACCATATACATCCAAGTTCTTGATCCTTAAGTCGATCGCTTCTTTGAGACCCATGATACATGCTTCGTATTCGGCCTCGTTGTTGGTACACTTGAATGTCAGTCGGGCGGTGAAAGGAATGTGGGTACCCTGAGGTGTTATGATGATTTCCCCAATTCCGTTTCCATAATGATTGACAGCTCCGTCAAAGATAAGTCCCCATTGGGAACCTGGTTCTGGCCCTTCACTGGGTAGCGGTTCATCGCAATCTTCCATTTTTAAATACATGACATCTTCGTTTGGGAAGTCAAATCCGACTGATTCTTGATCGTCAATCAGCTGGTGAGCCAAATAATCGGCTAAAACACTTCCTTTGACGGCTTTCTGAGCATGGTACTCGATGTCGTATTCTGATAACAACATCTGCCAAAGGGCTATCCTTCCCGTGAGAGCAGGTTTTTCAAAGACGTACTTGATTGGATCCATTTCGGAGATTAACCAAGTAGTGTGACAAATCATATACTGGAAAAGACGTTTGGCTGTCCAAGCCAGAGCATAACAAGTTTTCTCGAGCATAGTGTACCGAGTTTCACAGTCGGTGAATTTCTTGCTCAAATAGTAAATGGCAGACTCTTTCCTTTTGGTTTCGTCTTGTTGGCCAAGTACACAACCCATTGAGTCTTCCAAGACTGTTAGGAAGATGATCAGTGGTCTTCCTTCCAATGGAGGTGATAGAATCGGTGGGTTCAATAGGTATTCCTTAATACTTTCGAAGGTGGTTTGGCAGTCTTTTGTCCAAACGCAGTCCTGATTCTTCTTGAGTAATTTGAAGATTGGCGCGCATGTCGCGGTCATGAGGAATATAAATCTGGAAATGTAATTCAGACGTCCCAGGAATCCCCTGACTTGTTTTTCAGTCTTTGGAGAAGGCATTTCTTGAATGGCCTTGACCTTGTCAGGATCAACCTCAATTCCTTTCTGGCGGACACCAAACGTGCACTTATTGGGATTCAAGCGGAGTTTATATTTCCTCAGACGCTCGAATAGTTTTGACAGGTGGGTCATATGCTCCTCTTCTGTCTTAGATTTGGCAATCATATCATTGACATATACCTCGATTTATTTGTGTATCATGTCATGAAACAGAGTAGTCATGGCCCGTTGATAGGTTGGCCTGGCGTTTTTCAAACCGAACGGCATTACCTTGTAACAAAAGGTGCCCCATGGGGTGGTGAACGAAGTTTTCTCCATGTCTTTTGGCGCCATTTTGATTCGATTATAGCCCGAGAATCCATCCATGAAGGAGAATACTTTGAACTTTGTTGTACTGTCTACCAGCATGTCAATGTACGATAAGGGAAAGTCGTCCTTTGGAATTTCCTTGTTCAGATCTCTGTAGTCCACACACATTCTGACCTTTCTGTCCTTTTTCGGAACTGGCACTATGTTGGCTAACCATTGAGGATAATCTGATGTGGCGAGGAAACCTGTGTCAATCTGTTTCTGTACTTCCTCCTTGATTTTGATGGCCATGTCCGGGTGAGTCCGTCTTAGCCTTTGTTTTACCGGCGGACATTCTGATCTCAACGGTAGATGATGTTCCACGATGCTGGTATCCAACCCTGGCATATCCTGATAGGACCAAATGAATACATCGGGAAATTCTTTGAGAAGTCTTATCAAGTCTTCTTTGACAGTTGGACTGAGCAGTGCCCCAATCTTGATTTCTTTTCTCTCTTTTTCTGAACCCAAGTTGACAGTTTCCAACGGCTCTTTGTAAGGTTCAATGGACCTTTCCTCTTGTCTGAGTAATCGAGAGATCTCTTCTTGAATTTCGCCGTCATTTTCTTCTTCAGCCTCAAATACTGGGAATTCAAAGTTGGGAGAAGGCATTGGATCGTATGTTTCAACGGGGTTTAAAACAAGCAATCTGCATGACGTGATGCTTTATTTTTTTAGAAGAGATAGAGAGAATGCAAGAGTGTGTGCAGTTTCTTTTTAACAATGCTCATTTTTATTATTTGAGTTTGTTTTTAGGATTACCATTTTCTGAAAAAGCGAAAAGAGAAAACAGCAATAAGTGCAGAAATTACAGAACGACATTATTTTATTTATGATTTTGTCGATTCTTGAAACTACAGCCCTATAAAACAAAACTCGGTTGCTTTGGGCAAAGCGAAGAGGGACATTTATAGAAAGTGAGCCCTATCAAAACATCTGTTTCACCTGGGCAGGGTGAAAGGTTAAGATAAAGACGACAATTACTTAGACTTATAAATAACTTTTGGAACGTTGACTGCAACCCATTGACGGTGAACTCCTCGGTGAATCACAAAGTCTGGTACCTTCTTTCTTGGCTTGTCTTCAGAAATGACGCTGATTTTTGGTGGAGCAGGATCATTGGAATCTGTCTCCCAGGAAGAGTTGTCGTAGGAGGATTCCTCAGTTGTATCTTGCACAGTGTTTGCGCTCTCAGGTATATCTCCCCATCCAGTTGGCTGGATGTCTTCGAGCCTGATACGAGAGCTTTCGGGAGCGGTGTATTTGACCATGAAGTCGAATTTTCCACTCGGTTGTCCTAAGGTGTCCCATACTTCTTTGGAACTGGAGGAGTCATCCCTTTCAATGACGTTGACCTCAGGAAACGCATAGCTAATGAACTCTAGTCTGGCAAGCTTTGCCAATTCATTGTCGTGCGGGATATTTTCTGAATGCCCTGAGTAATGATCCCATGACATGGTCGGGACACAGATATTCTTTTCAATGATACTGAGTTAATAAGCATCGTTGGGCTGATTCTCTTGCCCCGAATCACCTGGGTATGGCTGCCACATAGGCAGGCCATCCATAGGGACATAATAGTCGTGGTCAAAGTTGTCTTTCATCAGAGTGTCCTCCTCTAATGAATTGGGTGGAGCCCGACATCCTTCTGGATCGCAATCTCCGTATATCATTTTGACATCTGACCTCGGTATAAATCTCAGACTCTATGCAGGATAGCAAAATGGCGTAGGCATTTCGTCCTGAGACATATAACCGTCCTCGTTGAGATAGGACTTCCACTCTTCCTCCATATCGGAGTGTAGCACCCCAAAATTTGCCCTCATGTTTTAACTTTAACTGGCTTATGTTTCATTTCTTTCTTTGCATAATCATCTTTGCATTATCATCATTACATATCATTGGCTCTTGGCATGGGATCAAGGTATATGAGAAATCTCAAGTGGATTACATTCTCCTAACCAGTGTAAAATTAGGGTTTTGGTGAAAAGTCAGTGCAAGTGAATTTTTGAGTCAAAGCTTGATTTCAAGGTTTTCCAAAGGGTTTCAATTGTCCAAGGATGAACCCATTGGTTCATTTCAGAAGATCTTCAATTGAACAATTGGTTGAGAATCAGTCAGATTGGGGAAAAGTCAACTGTGCAGAGGAAAAAGTCAACTCCTGACTTTTTGAGGTCAAATTCATGTTCCTCAAGTTCATTATGATCATTGGTGTAAATTTGATCAAGGAATGTCTAGGGTTTCATCAAAAATCAAGAAAGATTCAAAGTTGCCAAATTTAGAAACTTAGGGTTTCCATTTATGGCAAGTTTTATCAAGTTGAAGGGTCACTTTTGAAGCATTCTTTTTCCATGCTCCAAGCTTCAAATTCAAAGGTTATGGAGACCTATCAAAAGTTCACATTCCAAGCTTCAAAACCATACCAAGAACATCTCCATTGGATTAAAATTGAGAGAGATATGAGGGATTAAAGTTGAGGCAAATCAAGGAAAAATGGCAAGTCATGACCAGTCAACACACAGTCATTTTCACAAACACCTTGTGTGCAGGTTGTGTCCATGTTCATGGCCAAATTTCTCCATGATAGAGACTCCAATTGAAAAAATGTCCAACATGGAAATTGTTCCTCTCAATTTCCTCTTCACATTTGATGTTGGAGGATTTTTCATCTGATCAACACATTGGAAGATATGGTTGCTCAAAGAGGAGATCTCCAACTGATTTATCCCATATGCATGTGAGCTGGTCGAGGCAGGTCAGGGTGACATGTTAAATTAGTTGTGTACACTCACTTTCATGATCATTTTTAAGTATCCTAAGTTGTTCTATTGGGATTATTTTCCACACCAACATTTCCCTACTCCGTGTCCTCTTTCAAAAGGTACCAAGATCCACCATTTTTATCTCATGATCATTGAGATATAATGTCTTTAAGTTGCTATCAAGCCTACTGATTTCTTCAATGCAAAGTAAGCAATTCAAACCAAAAAGAGCCGTGTCCTTGTCATTCTCATGCACATGTTAAGTATGTATCATCCCATGTCATCAAACCTTGCCATTTTAAGCTAAACAAACACCTTACACATCACGTGCTCATGTGTACATTGCCATGTATCTTCAAACCAAAAAGAAACTTGCACAAGAAGTTTGTACAAGAAGCTCAACATCACATAACCATCGCCCTCCATCTTAATCACCACCATAACATGTCATGCTCTTCTCCACACATGAGAAAAGCAACAACAACTCGTGACAACTCCTATACTTCACCTCCATTTTCATTTCATTTTCAACTCAGTTAACTCACCCATTTAACTAGAGTTCTAACCATCAACTATAGGAGTTAGATCTTAACCTCACATATAAATAGAATCCATAACAGAATTGCAACCGACTTTGGATCATTTTCACTTCTCATCATTCTTCAATTTCTCTCTCTCGAGTTTACTCTCCTTCTAATTTCTTCAATCTTCTTCAAGATTCATCATCATCATCATCAAGAAATCTTGGATCTGATAGCATTGAATCTTCAAGTTCATCTTCCTCTCCAAGCTTTTTTCTCTCAAAGTTAATAGCCTTTATTTGGCTAGATTGAAGTTCAAGAAGCAAGTGGAATCTCCTCTCTGGTATTCTTTTGATTAGAAGCAACTTCAAAGTACAGGTTCAGCTCATAATTCCTTGTTCTCGTTATGCTTTAATTTCGCTTGTTTCTGCTTGTTTGAAGCTCAATAGGAGCCATGTGATCACCGGCTAGTTGATAGGCACCATAGGTGCATAGTTTCAAATTATAGGGTAAATTGTTTCTCTTCATTTCTCTCTGTGTGTGAGTTATTTGTGATTGTTGATGCTGGATCCATGATCTACGTGACCTAAGGATCATTTTGATATACAATTTGTCAATTTCTGATGACCTGAAAAGTTTTGCACGGTGGAGAGTGGCCGGAGAAGATGACCGGACGGTGATGTTCATCAGCTGCATGGAACCCTAGCATTTTTCTCAGAACAAGTCACATCCACACGTTTGTTTTGATCCAATGAACCAAAACACGCCAGTGCATTAATGAAACCACCTCCCCTGCACGTGCTTGTTTTCTGATTCATTTTTTAATTGTGTGATTTCATGTGGATGTTTCATCATTGCTTAACATGTGCACGCGTGGTGATCCATTTGATTGTGTTACTTTCTTGATCATATTGATTTGACCCCATCCAAAGGCCATTAGTGAGTCAAACTGTTGACTAATCCACATGGTATACACTTCCTCTGATCATGTGTTATAGGACTGGGCTCTCTTTGATATTCACACCCCACACTTCTGAGCCCAAAGCACTTTGAACTTGGTTTTTGCTTTCGTGCCCCCCCCCCCCCCGGCCTTTTTTTTTTTTTTTTTTTTTCTTTTCATATATGTTTGCTATTTGATTTTTAAAATTACTTCCAAGCATCCAAAAATCCCACAAAAATTCATAAAGCATTATAAGACATTTAAATAATTTTGACATATTTTATTTTCTGATTTTATCATATTTTGTCATTTTCCATGAATTTTCTTCTAATTTCTTTTGTTTGTACATTTATTCAGGGTACATGCTTCATCTTTGATTTGTTTGACATAGTTTTGTGTTGACCTTTCACATGATAATTGATACATGCCTCCATGATGTATTGATGCATCTCATACTTTTTTCATAGATTTTTTAGGTCATTTTTTATTTACTTTTGAATGAGATCTTTGAGCCATTTGTTTGTGTGATTGGTATGAGATTGTGAAGCATCTTTGAGCATGTTTGGTAATTGCTTTTGAGCTATATTTTTGAGACATGTTTGCACACTGGTTGCACTTCAAAATGCTTTCATTTTTCAATTTTTTTTATCTTCTTAACATGTTCTTTAGGAATTCATAAAAGCATGCTTGTTTGTGTGAATGTTAGAAGATTTGTGCTAGGGTTTTAATATGCATTGTGTGCAATTTTCTTTTACAAATTATTGAGACCTTTTGACATATGATTATATGAACATTATAGGTCATTCACATCAAATTATAGGTCATTGTTTGTTCATCTTTACATGACTTGTGAACATTAGTTTGAACTTGCATTGTGATACAACTTTGTGCATCCTTACTTGTCCATCTTTGATGACTTGTTTGCATCAACATTTGTATGGCCTTACGCATTCATCCACACTTGTTTACCTACTGTATCTGACCATCCTCATTCATTCTAATTGAATTCTAACTTCATCTTATATGTCTCCTAATCTCATGAACACATAAGAAGTTGTATGAATGGTTTGCACCTAGTTTGCTTCTAATCTTCAATGTGCTTCAACATGATACTTGTGTGAACTTTGTGCATGCATTCTTGACTTCTAAATGTCATCTCCAATGCCATATGCTACTGACTTGCATTCATATCACATGATTGTTCACCTCATTTCATCATTATCTTTGACTTGCATTACAAGTATGCATCATTGTTGAACTTCAATTGTGTTTGTTCACTTCTTCTTGTTTCATTTCTTTAAAGGCTTGCATCCATGACTTGTATGTTCATTCAATGATATGCATATACATTAATAAATGTCATTCACTTCTGACTTTGATGTTTATATATGCATTTATTCATGTTCATGATTCATATGCATTCATATTACATTGTTTGTTCATAACTTGTAATTGTATGAAATTTTGATGCATAGTTTGGCATTGTTTGACTTTGTTTGACACCTTAGCCTTTGTAGGATCCCTTGGCCTATACCTACTGACCTTAGATGTTCCTTAACTCTTAGGACTCTCCCATTTTGGTGGAGCATTTGTTTGCTTTTCAAGTTGTCTTCTAAAAGCAACTAGCATTTGTTTGGTTTACTTTTGATACTTGTATTCATTAATTGTAATCATTTGGTACTAACCTTTTATGTAGGGGAAGAGGTAAGGTGCTTGAACATGTGGATGGTTATCCATGTTCATCTCTTCTTTCATCTCTCATCTATCTTACTTGTCTTTTCCTTTTGTGAATAGCATGATATAATGCTTTGTGTACAACTTTCCCGCACCCTTTGGGATCCTAGCTCATCCTTAATTTTTTATTAAGGTGAGGTAGGATAAGCATTTGGTAGTGCTATCCCTCTCTTCTCTTTAGACTTAGGTTCTTAAACGTCAACCTTAGGGCCATTCTTTGGCATGACAACATTAGGATAGAATTACCCTTAGTGTTTTCTTTTTTCCTTGAGTCTTCTCTTCTCATCTCATAACAATTCTAAAATACTTAATAAAATTAACGTGTATTGAGCATGAGCCTTGCATGTGGGAAATGAGGAATGAGGGGTTTCCTCTCCTTTTTCTAGAGTGTTAGCATACGTCCTGTTAGGACGACCATGCGATGCATTCGTTCCTATGTCATAGACTTTAGTGTAATGCATGTTATGAACTAACTTCAATCCACTTCTGTCTAAAAAATACAAAGACAAATTCAAACCTTTTTATCCTTCAGGATCATTCAGTTTCAAACCATTTTCAGAAAAGAACACGTTATCTTCTGTCTCGTCGCAAACAGGCATCGACCCTAACTGCCGGACGCGAACTTAACGTCGCTCATAAAAAACACTTACCGACCTTGTTAGGTCGAACTACGATTGCTCTGATTTCCTCTCTCTGGTTAGATTGAGGATAGTAGGCACGAGACGGCGATGTCTTGGCGAGCAACCTCCCCCCTTAGTTCACGTCCGAACTACGTTGACTCTGATTTTCCCGCACCCGAGGGAATACGTAGGCATAGGACGAGTGATGTCCTAGCGAGTCACTTCTTTTTCTTTTCTACCTTGTTTCTTCCATTCTCGTTTCTTCTCCTTTCCAATAGCAGTGGAGCTCCAGATGACGACACCCTTTGATCGAGACAACAAGCATGGATCCCATCGAGTACGATGGAGGCGTGGGGTGATAACACCTTCCCTTCGCGTAACTGACTTCCTTACCTATTTCTCTTAGTCGCGAGACCATGCTTTTCCTTCCCTCGGGTTTACGCAGTGTTTCCTTTCCCTCTCTTGGGATAAATAAACATTGCTGGCGACTCTGTTTCTGCGCCACTTTCGCGTTTGTACTTGGATGAAAACCCCGGGAGTGACAGCTGGCGACTCTGCTGGGGACAGGTTGACCTCTTGCTGGTTCATCCCCTTTTGCGAGTCAATCCTAGCGCTTGGTTGTTTACTTTCATTGGGTGTTTACTGTTGTGCTTTATTTGTTGTATTACTGTATTACTATATATTACTGTTTTTACTGCATTTATTGCATTGCATTTCATTATTATGTTGGACTGTGCTGTGCTGTTCTGGATTTTCTGTTTGGCAGGTTGGGGGTTCTGAGAGATAAGCCCACTACCCAGGCTTGAGCATACACGTAGGATCTAGAGTGGATAGTCGTGACGCTTGTGTGGTGGTGACCACGTATTGTTGTTCATGAGACCCACAGCCAGACGAGGTTCTATCGGGAGCTATCTGCTACTATATGTTGATACAGGCCAGTGGATATTCTCTTGAGGAACTGTCGACTCTAGTGACCATTCCCGAGGACTCAGTAACAGCACTCCTCCCGAGATGTGATAATGGTAGACCAGAAATGGAAAACCCATTACACTTCTCGATCCGAGGACCCAATGCTGGGAACTTGCTATAGGATATCCTTTTTGAAAGTGAATCAGTGGAGGCACTCCTCGATTGGAGATAGTACTGCACCCCGAGGGATGAATGTACTATTGCTTCTCGACCTCAATGCCAGAAGCTGAGGACCTTTCATTTTCTAGTACCCACATGTGAGAGGGATGAGTTATTTACAGGTTTGCAGGTAACCTTGACCTTATACCTACCCGGTACTTGGGATTCCTTATCAGTACAAATTTATCAGTGTGGTTACTCAGTTGTTCTAGATATTTTGGTCAGAAGCCTTGAAATTATTCAGCCATCAGCACAGCAATACAGAGCTTTATGGAAGCCTTGATCTCGTGTCTGTTGCATCCGCATCATCATTTTTGCATACATGTTATTGTATTTCCAAGGGATATTAACTTTGAGACTCGCTGTTGAGCATTTCCATCTATTTCATGTGGTTCGTCTGTGAAAAAAAAACTTGAATCAAAGCAGAATGATTCCTTAGAAATATTAGAACATGGCATTTGTATTACATCTCCATATTCATTTGAATAGCAGGTGTTTGAAGCTGGTTATTCTTGTCCTGATCTAGTCTTCTTCAGAATTGCAGACATAACTTTTCAAGCCAGTCAGAAGTTAATCATGGAGCAAATTCAGGTAGAGTTGAGGGAAGTGCGAAGAGAGATGGGGAAGTTTATGGGGAACATGCAAGTGTCGATTCAAGACCAAAAAGTGCTGAAGGAAGAGGTGAACCAGATGAAGACTCTGATGAGTCTGGTTATGGAGGTCGTGAGAGGTGTGCTCAGCAAAGAAAGTACTCCCATGCCTGAAGATGCGGCTGGAATTGTATCTCCTCCATTGTTTAAGGGATCTCTCCCAAAGAGTGAGAAGATTGCCACTGTGACCATCTCGGTTGTATCTCAACAGTAAAATCAGGCTCCTCGCCAGTAACGGCCAAGGCCTAAGCAGAATAGGCATTTTGAGGCTCCACCAGTGCCATATTCTCAGCTATTACAACATCTCCTTCAGTTGCAACTGGTATAGAAAAGGACTTTGGCTCCTCTTGCTGGTACTCCCCCACCGGGTTATGATGCAAGAACCCATTGTGACTTCCACTCTGGTGCGCTGGGACATAATGTGGAAAATTATAAGGCCTTTCAGTATGTTGTCTAGGATCTGATCGATTCGAGGGAAAATGAATTCACGCCGAGCGGTATGAGCATACAAGGTGGTCCTACTCTAGCTGTTGAAAAAGAAGTGGATATCCATGTTGCCTCTCCTAAAGCTGCTTCAAGTCACGGGTATTTCTTGCAATCCTTGATCTTAGAATCCCCACGTCCGCAACTGCTGCCTACTCCTCGATTAAGTCTGAGGGGAAAAGCGCCTGAGCCAGAGGAGCACCCAAATCGGAATCAACAGCATAATAGTTCCCAAGGGAGACGACGGAGGGCAGGAAAGAGACAGTTTACTATGCTGCCAGTGTCGTACAGTCAAACATTGCCAGGGTTGGTGAAAAGAGGGTTGATAGTGCTGAAGAAACCAGATCCTCTCATTCCGCCATATCCACCTGGATTTAATGCCAATGCCCGATGTGAATACCATGCTGGGGTACGGGGGCATTCAACTGAGGATTGTAAGGCGCTCCCGTACAAAGTGCAAGATCTGATTGATGCAGGGGTCATTACTTTCACTGCAGATGGTATGTATTTCAATTGAAGCTTCCCGAGTGGGCACTTGGGACTGCAAGGATGTTATTAGAAGCAATCAGTCTGGTTGGAGTCAAGCCTCCTCAACAATGGCAATCTTCAGCTTCCTTTACTGCATTTTCATATGTAGCTTTCATTTGTTTGTTCAAGCACTGTCTGCATGTAAAAACTTGTTTGTGTTTTGAATGATGACTTTAATGCAATGAATATGTTTTCTTGAAGTGTTTTATTTGTGTTCACTCATATCATGTTTATATGCACTACAATACCAACTTTCTTGTCTAGAACTCTTGAGGGAGAATGATGAGATGAAAACGCAAAATCTCTGGTTGTATGTTTTTGGATAGAACCCTGTTAAGGATGTACATGCATTGTTTAAAATCCCTAGACACTGGAGATATAAGGGAGATAAACCCTCGTTAACCCCTTTGAGCCTTGAAGTAGGAGTTTCTTTCATACAAAAAAACCCTCACACTTAACCCAGGGGCAGGGTAGGCGTCAGTTAGTTTGACCGAGCGTTCAAATTTCAAAAAGAGTGTGCATCTGAGGATCCATTACCTTTTATTCTACCGTCAAGAGGTCAAGAGATGTGAAACCACAATGGTTATCCATCAATGATCAAGGAGCGAGGTAGTCACAACCCTTTCAAACAAGCCAGACAAGCCAGTGTCACACGATTTGTTCAAAAAAAAGAGAAAGAAAGCCCGCTAAGTCGAAAACTTGAAAACAAGTGACTTAGGTAAAAGTTAGGGCATCCCGCTGGACTTCAAAATTGAAAACTCAAAAGATTCAGTCCAGGAAAAAATCAGGGAAAGTAAAAGAATGAGAAAACGAAAAGCTAAAAAAGATTACAAAGAAAAATTCTCAAACAAGAACAAATTCGTGTGATTACAGACACAAAAGACAAGAGGGGTGATTGTTGCTCCAAAACCTCATCTGGTCTCAAACCATCAATTGCATGGGTTCCTTAAGGATCATAAAACCTTTTGAGAGATGAGCGCTTGTGTCAGATTAGCTGAACGTAGGACTGGAGAACATCAAGGAGAATGGGTGGGTACAAACAAAATTTTGAGCCATAAATCCTTTTTTCTAAAACCGTGAACCAGGCCACGTTACAACCCTTAAAAGTCCTAATTGAAGCAGGGTTTATTCCGAAAGCGTACTTCAGCGAGATAGCGTTCCTGAATCCTATGGGTTATGCTAATAAGATTTTTGTTGGTATTGCATGTGCGTATTGTTTTCCTTTCAAAAATCAATGTCGCATCCCAGCTAGTGATTCGTTTACAAGGCTTGGCGAAGAATTTTCAGTAAAACTTCAAGGTTAACACGAGTGTTGCATTAGAATTGTCATTCTCATAATAAACATTTTCTGCTTGCATGTGTTTGACATCAAAGAAGCTTACAAGATGAACATCAGTTGAGAAACCCGATCACGCCAAGTTGAGATGGTGAAAACTCCGAAAGATACTCATGTCAAGGGGTATGTGGCTAAGAGACTATGCGCAACCTAGGGGTTCCTGATAAAGGGTGATAAGATACAGCCAATCTGGAGCAGTCATATTGAAAACTCTCCCTGAAGCGCTTAATATGGGGCAATCAGGTCGATTTGACAAATCTCTATAAGATCAGTCAGGGGCAAAGTTTCTTCAAGACTTGGGGAAGGCCACCCCTAGAGCGTGAGAAGTTGTCCACTCCTGAAGACGGTTAATTGAAAACACCTCTTCAAGGTTCAAAATACTGGGACAGAGTATTTTCAAGTCATTACAAATCCCTGCGAGGAAATTTACTTCATGGATTATGAAGTCTGGGGTAGTTGAGCCGAGATCTGATGAATCTCTCCAAGATTTTGAAGACCCTGGGGCAGTGTGAATGACCGGTCTTCTATAAAATCCTCTTGAGATGATTTCTTCCTTTAGACCTGGTGGTCTGGGGCAAGTGGAGAGTTTAAGGGGTCGGTTATGACCATAGAGACAGGTCAGGCTGGGTAACATGTTTGTTTTTCCCCAGTAGAGTTTCTCTCCCCAGAACTGAAAGTTCATCATCCTTAACAGACCATATTCTCCCTAGCAAGAGTACAGAGGATTGTGTTCCCCATCCGAAGTCATGGTTGGTTTATTATTCCCCAGCAAGCAGTCAGAAGTGGATTGCTCCGAGGTGAATGTTGCTTTCTCTCCAGCAGGGGATGTGTTGGATGTCTTTGAAAAGAATTTATTCTCCCCACAGAGTCTGGTATTCACTTTCCTCAGCAGGTCAGGAAGTGTAATTCCGTCAGCAACGGCACGCTCTAATCTCCAGCAGGGTAAAATCTCTCCTCCAACAGCAGGTTAAGCTCAATGATATCCCTCGGCAGGTTTCGTTGACTTTTCTCCCCTGTAGAGTTATTTTCTCTGGCATTGAGGTTTCATCATCCTCATCGGACTGTCACTCTCCCCAGTCAGAGTACAAAAGATTGTTCCCCATCCAGCATTTAAAGTGGATTGCTTTAAGGTGGATGTTGTTTTGTTACCGCAGGAGATTTATGGAACGTATTCCCGAGACAAAGATGTTGTCTTCCTCGTAGAGTATTGGTGTCTACTCCCCACGACCAGTCAAGAAATGTGTTTTCACCAGCAACAGTAGGATAAGGGCGAATTCATCTCCTCAGCAGCGGGTTCAGCTCAATGGTGTCCCCAGAAGGTCTAGTAGTTGTGATATGTCTCCTCAAGCAGAGTTTGGTGGTAGTCTTTACAGCGGGTTTGATCAGCGATGGTTGACATCCCCAGCAGATTTTAAGTCCAACTGATATTTGGCACTCTTCTGATTTAGGTCTTGGTTTCCTTTTTCAAAGAGTTATATATAATCCCTAGTAGAGTGGATGTTCTTTTGGGATTTCATCTCCAGCAGAAGTTGTTGATCAAAGGAGTTATTCAATGTGATCCTTCTCAGCAGAGTTCTTGGGCTCAGAGGACAATTTATTTTGTCAACCCCAGTGGAGATGTCTTCGTTTTCTGCATTTATTTTGCTGGAGCGTTCCTTTTGCATTGCATAAGCATCATTTTCATGGCATCCTCCCAAACGTGTAGCATTTCCATTTCGTATGGAGTATTAAGCCATAGAAAAATTCAAATATATGCATTCGAAGCATAAGCCAGGTTTGATACTTTCTTTGCTGGTTCACTTCCTCAGTAGAGTTGGCATAATTCAAGTTACTTTGTTTGCCAGTTCTCTTCCTCGGCAGAGATGGCATAATTCAGGATATTTTGTTTGTTAGTTCTCTTTCTCAGTAGAGATGGCATAATTCAAGATACTTTCTTTTCCAGTTCTCTTCCTCAGCAGAGATGGTATAATTCAGGATATTTTGTTTGCCAGTTCTCTTTCTCAGCAGAGATGGCATAATTCAGGATATTATGTTTGCCAGTTCTCTTTCTCAGCAGAGATGGCATAACCCAGGATATTTTGTTTGCCAGTTCTCTTTCTCAGCAGAGATGGCATAATTCAGAATATTTTGTTTCCCAGTTCTCTTTCTCAGCAGAGATGACATAATTAAGGATATTTTGTTTGCCAGTTCTCTTTCTCAGCAGAGATGGCATAATTTAGGATATTTTGTTTGCCAGTTCTCTTTCTCAGCAGAGATGGCATAATTCAGGATATTATGTTTGCCAGTTCTCTTTCTCAGCAGAGATGGCATAACCCAGGATATTTTGTTTACCATTTCTCATTCTCAGCAGAGATGGCATAATTCAGAATATTTTGTTTTCCAGTTCTCTTTCTCAGTAGAGATGGCATAATTAAGAATATTTTGTTTGCCAGTTCTCTTTCTCAGCAGAAATGGCATAATTCAGGATATTTTGTTTGCCAGTTCTCTTTCTCAGCAGAGATGGCATAACCCAGGATATTTTGTTTACCAGTTCTCCTTCTCAGCAGAGATGGTATAATTTAGGATACTTTCTTTGCCAGTTCTCTTCCTCAGCAGAGATGGCATAATTCAGGATATTTTGTTTTCCAGTTCTCTTTCTCAACAGAGATGGAATAACCCAGGATATTTTGTTTTCCAGTTCTCATTCTCAGCAGAGATGGCATAATTCAGGATACTTTCTTTGCCAGTTCTCTTTCTCAACAGAGATGGCATAATTCAGGATACTTTCTTTGCCAGCTCTCTTCCTCAGCAGAGATGGCATAATTTAGGATATTTTGTTTGCCAGTTCTCTTTCTCAGCAGAGATGGCATAATTCAGGATATTTTGTTTGCCAGTTCTCTTTCTCAGTAGAGATGGCATAACCCAGGATATTTTGTTTGCCAGTTATCTTTCTCAGCAGAGATGGCATAATTTAGAATATTTTGTTTGCCAGTTCTCTTTCTCAGCAGACATGGCATAACTCAGGAGACTTTCTTTGCCAGTTCTCTTTCTCAGCAGAGATGGCATAACCCAGGATATTTTGTTTGCCAGTTCTCTTGCTCAGCAGAGATGGCATAACTCATGAGATTTTGTTTGCCAGTTCTCTTTCTCAGCAGAGATGGCATAACTCACGAGATTTGGTTTGCCAATTCTCTTCTTCAGTAGAGATGGCATAACTCAGGAGATTTTGGTTTACCCTCGGTGAGATCGCCGAGGGATGTATTCATCCTACCTGTGCTTATCGGCAGAGTCTTTTATTTAGACTTCTCCTTTCCCCAACGGAGTCATCTTATCTGTGGGTTATAAGTCTGTTGATTTTACTTCTCACCCTTTCGGTTCACGACTGTATCTTTGCTAGGAGTTTGCCGTTGATTGGCCAATCCCTTTTGTAAATCCAGTTCTCGTCTGGTAGTCAGTTCTCGTCTGACTTATTTTCGTGAAATCCAGTTCTCGCCTGGTAGTCAGTTCTCGTCTGACTTATTTTTGTGAAATCCAGTTTTTTCCTGGTAGTCAGTTCTCGTCTGACTTATTTTCGTGAAATCCAGTTCTCGCTTTGTAGCCAGTTATCGTCTGACTTATTTTCGTGAAATTCAGTTCTCGCCTGGTAGTCAGTTCTTGTCTGACTTATTTTCGTGAAATCCAGTTCTCGCCTGGTAGTCAGTTCTCGTCTGACTTATCTCGTGAAATCCAGTTCTCGCCTGGTAGTCAGTTCTCGTCTGACTTATTTTTGTGAAATCCAGTTCTCGTTTGACTTATTTTGTGAAATTCAGTTCTCGCCTGGTAGTCAGTTCTCGTCTGACTTATTCTTGTGAAATCCAGTTCTCGCCTGGTAGTCAGTTCTCGTCTGACTTATTCTTGTGAAATCCAGTTCTCGCCTGGTAGTCAGTTCTCGTCTGACTTATTCTTGTAAAATTCAGTTCTCTCCTGGTAGTCAGTTCTCGCCTGACTTATTTCGTGAAACCTAGTTCTCTTCCTCAGCAGAGATAGCATAACTCAGAAGAGTTTGTTTCACTTTATCCCCAGCGAAGTCCATATTTGGCTTGGTCTTCCTTTTCGAGCTCGTCTTCGGCCGTCCTTGTATTATTTTGTTGGGTAGAGCACCTTCAGTCGGTCTTCCTTTTCGAGTTCGTCTTCGGCCGTCCTCGTATTATTTTGTTGAGTAGAGCGTCTTCGGTTGGCAAACACTCCACTTCATTATCCCCACAGTTTGCAAATTTTTGGGTTCTTTTGGTATTCAATCTCCGTGTATCCTTGAATGTCTGAAAGCCATTGCTATCATACCTTCAGATCCAAGTTGATTGAATAGGGGCAGCTGTAGCACCCCAAATTTTGTCCTCATATTTTAACTCTAACTGGCTTATGTTTCATTTCTTTCTTTGCATAATCATCTTTGCATAATCATCTTTGCATTATCATCATTGCATATCATTGGCTCTTGGCATGGGATCAAGGTATATGAGAAATCTCAAGTGGATTACATTCTCCTAACTAGTGCAAAATTAGGGTATTGGTGAAAAGTCAGTGCAAGTGAATTTTTGAGCCAAAGCTTGATTTCAAGGTTTTCCATAGGGTTTCAATTGTCCAAGGATGAAGTATTGCCCATTGGTTCATTTCAGAAGATCTTCAATTGAACAATTGGTTGAGAATCAGTCAGATTGGGGAAAAGTCAACTGTGCAAAGGAAAAAGTCAACTTCTGACTTTTTGAGATCAAATACATGTTCCTCAAGTTCATTATGATCATTGGTGAAGATTTGATCAAGGAATGTCTATAGTTTCATTAAAAATCAAGAAAGATTCAAAGTTGCCAAATTTAGAAACTTAGGGTTTCCATTTATGGCAAGTTTTATCAAGTTAAAGGGTCACTTTTGAAGCATTCTTTTTCCATGTTCCAAGCTTCAAACTCAAAGGTTGTGGAGACCTATCAAAAGTTCACATTCCAAGTTTCAAAACCATACCAAGAACATCTCCATTGGATTAAAATTGAGAGAGATATGGAGGATTAAAGTTGAGGCAAATCAAGGCAAAATGGCAAGTCATGACCAGTCAACATGCAGTCATTTTCACAAACACCTTGTGTGCAGGTTGTGTCCAAGTTCATGGCCAAATTTCTCTATGATAGAGACTCCAATTGAAAAAATGTCCAACATGGAAATTGTTCCTCTCAATTTCCTCTTCAACTTTGATGTTGGAGGATTTTTCATCTGATCAACACATTGGAAGATATGGTAGTTCAAAGAGGAGATCTCCAACTGATTTATCCCATATGCATGTGAGCTGGTTGAGGCAGGTCAGGGTGACATGTTACATCAGCTGTGTACACTCACTTTCTTGATCATTTTTAAGTATCCTAAGTTGTTCTATTGGGATTATTTTCCACACCAACATTTCCCTACTCTGTGTCCTCTTTCAAAAGGTACCAAGATCCACCATTTTTATCTCATGATCATTGAGATATAATGTCTTGAAGTTGCTATCAAGCCTACTGATTTCTTCAATGCCAAGTAAGCAATTCAAACCAAAAAGAGCCTTGTCCTTGTCATTCTCATGCGCATGTTAAGTATGTATCATCCCATGTCATCAAACCTTGCCATTTTAAGCTAAACAAACACCTTACACATCACGTGCTCATGTGTACATTACCATGTATGTTCAAACCAAAAAGAAACTTGCACAAGAAGTTTGTACAAGAAGCTCAGCATCACATAACCATCACCCTCCATCTTAATCACCACCATAACATGTCATGCTCTTCTCCACACATGAGCAAAGCAACAACAACTTCTGACAGCTCCTATACTTCACCTCCATTTTCATTTCATTTTCGACTCAGTTAACTCACCCATTTAACTAGAGTTCTAACCATCAACTATAGGAGTTAGATCTTAACCTCACATATAAATAGAATCCTTAACAGAATTTCAACCAACTTTGGATCATTTTCACTTCTCACTATTCTTCAATTTCTCTCTCTCGAGTTTACTCTCCTTCCAATTTCTTCAATCTTCTTCAAGATTCATCATCATCATCAAGAAATCTTGGATCTGATAGCATTGAATCTTCAAGTTCATCTTCCTCTCCAAGTTTTTTTCTCTCAAAGTTCAGTGATTCAAAGCAGTTCATAGGCTTTATTTGGCTAGATTGAAGTTCAAGAAGCAAGTGGAATCTCCACTCTGGTATTCTTTTGATTAGAAGCAACTTCAAAGTACAGGTTCAGTTCATAATTCCTTGTTCTCGTTATGCTTTAATTTTGCTTGTTTCTGCTTGTTTGAAGCTTAATAGGAGCCATGTGATCACCGACTAGTTGATAGGCACCATATGGGCATAGTTTCAAATTCTAGGGCAAATTATTTCTCTTCGTTTCTCTCTGTGTGTGAGTTGTTTGTGATTGTTGATGCTGGATCCATGATCTACGCTGTCGCTCCCGGGATTTTCATTCTAGTACAAACGCGAAAGTGGCACCGAACAGAGTCGCCAGCAATGTGTATTTATCCCAAGAGAGGGAAAGGAAACACCGCATAAACCTGAAGGAAAGGAAAGAGCATGGTCTTGCGACCAAAAGAAATGGGTTCGGGAGTCGGTTACGCGAGAGGAAGGTATTAGCACCCCCTCACGTCCATCGTACCCGATGGGATCCACGCTTGCTTGTCTCGATCAAAGGGTGATAGAAAAGAACACTGGAAGAGGAACTGAAAGAAAGAAAGGAGAAAGAAAAGAAAAGGAACGGGAAACAAATGTAGGGAAAATAAAAGAAGTGCTCGCATGGGCCCTACCCCACTGCCTACGTATCTCATCGGGAACATGGGAATCAGAGCGACGTAGTTCCCCTCACTAGGGATGGATTGTGTTTTTTAAGGAACGGCTAACATTCTAGCTCAGGTGTTGCAGGCTCGCTGGTCCGAGTGCGTTACCATCTTGCAAGAGAACGAGTAGGAGCGCGTTCGTACGTTGAGAGTGAATGAGGTGAGAAAAGAATTCCCGAAGGAAAGACGTTATTGTTTGTTTTTGTCTTTTAGAAGGAAGTGTTTTGGATTTGTTTGCATACGTCAGTGTATCTGGATCTTAGTCATTGGAATGTGTACATCCTCACATTCCAAGATGGAATGAGCAAGAAAGCACACTAAGGGTGAAGAAGACCCCCACACTTAGTTCCAATTGTCAAGGTTCAAACACACTAGCATACTTGTATTTATTAAGTGTTTTTGTAGATTAAGAAATGAAGAAGTGTTTTTTATTATTTGCACCTTCAACAAGTATTGCATTTAAGTCCCTCATACAAGATCAAATGTTTAACACATTGACCCAAGATGGGCTATATGCTACACATTCTAAGATTACAAGAGAAGACCCCTTATAATCTTTTCTTTATATGAAAGGCCTAAATGCAATAAATGCCTACCTTTATTAGATATTTTGAATTTTCTTTGAGATGAGAAAAGAGACTCAAGGGAGGAGAAAAGGTAAAACCTATATGGACTAAGACTCAATCCTAATTGAAGATTAAAGAGAGTGATCCTAAAGGTTTGTGAGGTTTCAACCTAAAGTCTAAAGAAAGAAAGAATTAAACAATTCACTTCCAAAGTAGAAGATGAATTGTAATTCAAAAAGGGAAAGTAATGAGTTGTTAAAAGAAAGCACATAAGTGCTTAGCAAAACACAAAATGGAATTGTAAAAGAGAAAGGATAGAAGTTGAATGTGGATTCCTTATCCACACTCAATTGAAACTTACCGAAGCCCCTACATGGTTAGCACAATCACTTACAAGTAAAGTAAGAAAATATAATGAACAAATCAAATTCAAACAAGTTGACAAACAAAGTAAAATGAGATTGAATGCTATACATGCTTCCAAGTCAGAATGTAACTCATATTTACACAACCTAATGTTATCCTAAATGAGTATACCAAATCATGCAAACAAAATCTCAATCCAACAAGAAGCAAAGAAGAAAAGGTGAAATGATGTGAATGTGGTTCATACTTGTGAAACAAGTGACTTAAGGTGCAAGATAAACATCAAGCAAATATGAAACCCAAATGTCACAATCAGAAGTCAATTAACATGCTATACATCCTCAAACAAAACCACAACTCATGGTACAAGTGCCTTCATGATCAAGCAAACCAAACATGAGGCATGCATTCACAAAATGAACCAGTTAAACTTCATGCTTCAAACAAATAGCAAACATGCTTCAAAAATTATGACTTTCCCCAATCAAACACCTTAAACACATGCCATTAACATATCAAGTCCACAAGCAATGAATCAGAACCAAAGTCACTCAACAATTAGGTCAAAGTCTCATGGAAGTTTCATGCATTCATGCTCAAAGCAACACATCAAAAGTCATCCAAAAAAGGACTTAAAAATCATATCATAAATCTCAAACATACCCCAACATATTGTGACCACAATGCAAAAAGAAAGGCATCAAAATCATTTTTTATGATCAAGAACAAAAATGCACAAAATCATATGTCACATTAAGTATGCATACAAATGGAAATTCAAAAGAAATAATGGAACAGGGGCAAAATGGTCATAAAATCAGAAAATAAAATCATGAAAAATTTCCTAAATGTCTTAAGAATACTCATGAATTTTTGTAGAATTTTATTATGCATTTTAGTATTTTTAAAAATTGAAATCAAACGCGTATGTAAAATGAAAATAAAAATAAAATGCCATATGAGAGGGGGGTATGAATATAGCAAATCAGCATGTTCAAATCACATGGGCCTCAAAATTGGGGGTGTGGATAGTATTCTGATTTGGGTCCATTTACGCGCATGACACAATAATTAAAATGCACCTTCAGTCAACATTAGTCAAACCACTAACAGCCATCAGATGAGGTCAAGTCAACAAGTAAGTCAAAGTAATCATGATCAACGCACACACGTGAAGGACCACAATTCATACCATGCACTACACAACACACATGTCACTCTGATCAAAATATAAAACACGTGCAAGGCATGCTTATTTTAATGTGTTGGCACCATTTTCACCACACGATTAACACAAATCAACGGCTATGATTAAAACTGCAACAAAAACCCTAGAATAATGATCACCGGCCGGAGAGGGACCTCCGGTCACCTTCTCCGGTCGCTCACCACCGTCTGCAACATCATATTTCCCAGAATTTCACAAAATGTATATCCAAATGATGCTGAGCTCACGTACATCACGAATCCAATCATAAATGCATCATATCACGCAAGTATAGCAAGAACAGAGGGGATCAAATTGTGCCCTAGGTTGTCAGATCTAAGCACCTAAGGTGCATATCGTCTAGCCGGATTCAAAATGCTCCTATTGAGCTCATACCAATAGAAAACAAGAAAATAAACAAGTAAATGTGAGAGACGAGTTTTGTGAGCTTTGGAACCTGATCTTGCAGTTCTTGTAGAGTTTGAGAAAACCAGAGGAAAGCTTGAGGTCTTGAGCTTGATTCGTGCAAAATAAATGCAGTTGAGACTTTGAAATATTGAAGAAAATCACAATGAAAACTTCAACTGAACCACACTACAATTGATGCATTCAACTTCTTCTCCCTAGTTCTTCATCAGAGATAGCACATTGATGATGATGAAGATGAAATGTGATAGAGGATGATGAGATTCGTGTGCAGAGAGAGAGAGAAAATTTCAGAGAATGTGGAGAGAAGGAGAATGTTCTTGGGAGTGAAAATGAGAAAACTGAAGCTGGGGAAGAAAGAATAGGGTGAAATCTGTTTTATAGGGGGAGCTAACCAGGGTTAAGCTGAGTGAATTAACTGAGTCATGGTGGTTTGAGTGAGTCATCCCTAACTAACTGAGTCAAGTTAGTTAGGGAGAGTAATGATATGGTGGTGATTCCCTATGGTAAGCTATGGTGAAGAAGAAAGTGGAATGAATGGCACGGCTGTTATCAGAAACTTGTTCAACAAGTTTGCTCTTTCCATTTTCATGCCAGGCACGTGCTAGTGTATGAGGTTTATGTCATGTGTGTTTGGTTTAATGTGGAAATCTGATGTGAGGTGTCTGGTGTGTGTGTGAACCAAATTGTGCAGCAGAACCATTAATGTATCAGTGCCAACATAGGGTGCTTTGCAAGCGTTTTTCTCTCTACTCCATGAATGAGTTGGTGAGTTTATGGGTTCATTTGGAAGAGGGTACATTGGGGAGCAATATTGGTGTTGAAGACAAGTCAAATGGAGGTGTACAAGATGATGAAAAATAGCTTGAAACAGAAGGAAACCAATTGGTGTATGGGCGTGCAGATGAGGTTGGCTGGCATGGTGTGTATGGCATGGATTTTCAGCAAGATCACCCTAACTTGGAACCAATATTTCTCCCTTATAACATGATCAAATCAAATTTTGTCCAACATGAACATTGAAGAGTGCACTACAAGGAACAACTTTGATGTTGAAAATTTTCTCATTTGGAGCTTTCTTCTTGGAGAAATTAGGGTTGACTTCTGGCCCACCACATGCTTGTTGAAATGACTGCGTGCATGACCTGAAAATTCTTGGTCATGGCCTAGTTTTGGCCTACTTTCCCCAAACTTTGATCAATCATATCTCACTCAATTTTTATCCAATGGAGATGTTCCACACATGGATTTGAAGCTTAAAGCAAGATCTTTCATTGAGGCAGAGTGGAATTTTCATTTGATGCTTCCATTTTAAATGGCCTTGGTTCAAACTCTGATGCAAAATGGCCAAAACTTGCTATTTTTAGTAACCCTTCCTCTTCCAAAAATGGCAACTTTCCACCTCTTGATTTTTTCATGATTCCTTTGGAGTTTCTTGACCAAATTTTGTACATTGGACATATGTAACATGAATTTCATGATTTTGGGCTCAAAAAGTCAAGAGTTGACTTTTTCCTCTGATTATTTGACTTTGCCCCAATTTCTCTGATTCTTGATCTTTCTTCCAATTGAACCACTTCTAAAACCAATTGAGATGCAATTTTCCACATACATACACTTAGGGACATATGGAATACCATGACATCAAGTTTTGTCCAAAAAATCAGAGATATCCTGATTTTATTAGAAACCCTAATTTTGACCCTCTCTGGTTAGGAGGAAATTACACATCTTCCAAACCCAAATTCCTCAGAGTATGTTGTGTATCCTCTTAAAGGATGATGAGAAATGCCACTTGAGAATGATTTTGAATCAATGAGCTATCTCTTTTGAGGGTTTTCCTTCAATTTTTGAACCTCTTGCATAATGAAAGATGTAATGCTTCAATCTCCCATTGTATCTCTTTTCCTTGAGGTTTTGGAAGATCAATTGAGATAGTATGAGACATGAAAGACCTCTTGGCTTGCCTTGAGGGCACTTGATTGACCTTTTGTGCTTTGAATGATCTCTTGATTGCCCACCTTCCACCTGATCACATGCCCTGATGGTAAGAAGGATGCCATGCTTCATTTTTCTATGTTAAATGCAATGCAATGTTAATGAGGTGGATATGATATGATAAATGATAATGCCATGCTATGATGCCAAAAGGGGAGA
This sequence comes from Lathyrus tuberosus, assembly GCA_022829125.1. Classification (NCBI taxonomy): domain Eukaryota; kingdom Viridiplantae; phylum Streptophyta; class Magnoliopsida; order Fabales; family Fabaceae; genus Lathyrus; species Lathyrus tuberosus. The sequence goes on from JALAZF010000501.1 coordinate 2,659,509, forward strand.
GCAAATTTTGGGGTGTTACATACGCGACCTAAGGAGCATTTTGATATACGATTTGTCAATTTCTGATGACCTAAAAAGTTTGGCACGCTGGAGATTGGCCGGAGAAGATGACCGGAGTCTTCTCTGGCCGGTGACGTTCACCAACTGCATGGAACCCTAGCATTTTTCTTGGAACAAGTCACAGCCACACGTTTGCTTTGATCCAACGAACCAAAATATGCCAGCGCATTAATGAAACCACCTCCCCTGCACGTGCTTGTTTCTGATTCATTTTTGAATTGTGTGATTTCATGTGGATGTTTCATCATTGCTTAACATGTGCACGCGTGGTGATCCATTTAATTGTGTTACTTTCTTGATCATCTTGATCTGACCCCATCCAAAGGCCATTAGTGAGTCAAACTGTTGACTAATCCACATGGTATACACCTCCTCTGATCACGTGTTATTGGACTAGGCTCTCTTTGATATTCACACCCCATGCTTCTGAGCACAAAGCACTTTGAACTTGGTTTTTGCTTTTGTGGCACCCCCTGGCCTTTTTCTTTGTTTTTTTATTTTCTTTTCATATATGTTTGCTATTTGATTTTGAAAATTACTTCCAAGCATCCAAAAATCCCACAAAAATTCATGAAGCAGTATAAGACATTTAAATAATTTTTACATATTTTATTTTCTGATTTTATCATATTTTCTCATTTTTCCATGAATTTTCTTCTAATTTCTTTTGTTTGTGCATTTATTCATGGTACATGCTTCATCTTTGATTTGTTTGACATAGTTTTGTGTTGAATTTTCACATGATAATTGATACATGCCTCCATGATGTATTGATACATCTCATACTTTTTTCATAGATTTTGTAGGTCATTTTTTATTGACTTTTGAAGGAGATCTTTGAGCCATTTGTTTGTGTGATTAGTATGAGATTGTGAAGCATCTTTTTGAGACATGTTTGCACACTGGTTGCACTTCAAAATGCTTGCATTTTTCAATTTTTTTTATCTTCTTAACATGTTCTTTTGGAATTCATAAAAGCATGCTTGTTTGTGTGAATGTTAGAAGATTTGTGCTAGGGTTTTAATATGCATTGTGTGCAATTTTCTTTGACAAATTGTTGAGACCTTTTGAAATATGATTGTATGAACATTATAGGTCATTCACATAAAATTATAGGTCATTGTTTGTTCATCTTTACATCACTTGTGAACATTAGTTTGAACTTGCATTGTGATACAACTTTGTGTATCCTTACTTGTCCATCTTTGATGACTTGTATGCATCAACATTTGTATGGCCTTACGCATTCATACACACTTGTTTACCTACTGTATGTGATCATCCTCATTCTTCCTAATTGAATTCTAACTTCATCTTATATGTCTCCTGATCTCATGAACACAAAAGAAGTTGTATGAATGGTTTGCACTTAGTTTGCTTCTAATCTTCAATGTGCTTCAACATGATACTTGTGTGAACTTTGTGCATGAATTCTTGACTTATAAATGTCATATCCAATGCCATATGCTACTGACTTGCATTCATATCACATGATTTTTTACCTCATTTCATCATTATCTTTGACTTGCATTACAAGTATGCATCATTGTTGAATTTCAATTGTGTTTGTTCACTTCTTCTTGCTTCATTTCTTTAAAGGCTTGCATCCATGACTTGTATGTTCATTCAATGATATGCATATGCATTAATAAATGTCATTCACTTCTGACTTTGATGTTTATATATGCATTTATTCATGTTCATGATTCATATGCATTCATATTACATTGTTTGTGCATAACTTGTAATTGTATGAACTTTTGATGCATAGTTTGAAATTGTTTGACTTTGTTTGACACCTTAGTCTTAGTAGGATCCCTTGGCCTATACCTACTTACCTTAGATGTTCCTTAACTCTTAGGACTCTCCCCTTTTGGTTGAGCATTTGTTTGCTTTTCAAGTTGTCTTCTTAAGGCAACTAGCATTTGTTTGGTTTACCTTTGATACTTGTATTCATTAATTGTAATCATTTGGTACTAACATTTTATGTAGGGGCAGACGTAAGGTGGTTGAACAAGTGGATGGTTATCCATGTTCATCTCTTCTTTCATCTCTCATCTATCTTACTTGTCTTTTCCTTTTTGAATAGCATGATATAATGCTTTGTGTACAACTTTCCCGCACCCTTTGGGATCCTAGCTCATCCTTAATTTTTTATTAAGGTGAGGTAGGATAAGCATTAGGTAGTGCTATCCCTCTCTTCTCTTTAAACTTAGGTTCTTAAACCTCAACCTTAGGGCCATTCTTTTGCATGACAACATTAGGATAGAATTCCCCTTAGTCTTTTCTTTTTTCCCTGAGTCTTCTCTTCTCATCTCATAACAATTCTAAAATACTTAATAAAATTAACGTGTATTGCGCGTGAGCCTTGCACGTGGGAAATGAGGAATGAGGGGTTTCATCTCCTTTTTCTAGAGTGTTAGCATACGTCCTGTTAGGACGACCATGCGACGCATTCGTTCTTATGTCATAGACTTTAGTGCAATGCAAGTTATGAACTAACTTCAATCCACTTCTGTGTAAAAAATACAAAGACAAATTCAAACATTTTTATCCTTCGGGATCATTCAGTTTCAAACCATTTTCAAAAAAGAACACGTTATCTTCCGTCTCGTCGTAAACAGGCATCGACCCTAACTGCCGGACGCGAATTTAACGTCGCTCGTAAAAAACACTTACCGGCCTTGTTAGGTCGAACTACGACTGCTCTGATTTCCTCTCTCTGGTTAGATTGAGGATACGTAGGCACGAGACGTCGATGTCTTGGCGAATAACCTCCCCCTTAGTTCGCGTCCGAACTACGTTGACTCTAATTTTCCCGCACCCGAGGGAATACGTAGGCATAAGACGAGTGATGTCCTAGCGAGTCACTTCTTTTTCTTTTCTCCCTCGTTTCTTCCATTCCCGTTTCTTCTCCTTTCCAGTAGCAGTGGAGCTCCAGATGATGACACCCTTTGATCGAGACAACAAGCGTGGATCCCATCGAGTACGATGGACGCGTGGGATGCTAACACCTTCCCTTCGCGTAACCGACTCCCTTACCTGTTTCTCTTGGTCACGAGACCATGCTTTTCCTTCCCTCAGGTTTACGCAGTGTTTCCTTTCCCTCTCTTGGGATAAATACACATTGCTGGTGACCTCACTGGCTCTTATCGGAGATCCTCGGTTTGATAATCACATCAATGTAGACTTCAGCATTACATTTAGAGCTGATCCGGTGTCTACCAGTACATTGGCTAGAGCATCGTCCTGTCAGTTGACTGTAATATTGAATGCCATGTTATGATTCAGGCCCTCTTCTGGTAGTTCCTCATCACTAAATACCAAGTTATTGCAGGAAGTGGTGTTAGAGACGATGCTGTCGAATTGCCTTATCGACACATCTTGTTCCACAAAGGCCTGCTCTAAGACTATTTGTAGAGCTTCCCTATGAGCTTCGAAACTGAGTAAAAGTGATAGCACTGAGATTTTTGAAGGAGTTTGCAACAGCTGATCGACAGTGTTGTATTCACTCTTCTGAATGAGCTTCAGCATCTCATCGTTGTTCTTTGACAGGTCAGGATCATTGGATTAACCGACTGGTGGATTAGGAATTTCCGCTTGAGGTTCCTTTTCCTTGCTGAGTTCTCCAACTCCTCTGTTGAAGATCCGACCACTCCGTGTTACTCGACTGATGTCTACAATGTTCTTGGCGGAGGGTAATGGAGTTTCCTTTCCATTCTTAATTATTTTTGCATTGTATTTTCAAGGGATAGCCTTAGCTGATTCATACGATAGAAGTCCCGGCACATAGATAACTATAGGAGCCTTATGGTTCTTCTGACCATTGTAAGTAATTTCAATCAGTTCCTGATTGGGAATTTTTGATTCGTCAAGTAGAGGGATGATGGTACAAACATCTTTGGTCCTCTTATGATCAGAGATTACCACAACGTCCTTGATTTGATCAACAAAATAGTCTGGAATCAAGTTGATTGACCCAGGACTTGGACACGGTCAAATCTCTTTGCGATCCAATTGACTCTGAAGGGCTGCTCGCACGAGGTAACATCCTTGATTATCTTCCGAGCAAACTCTACAACGTTCATAGTTGTGTGGTGGCACCCGACCATGTCCACTTTAATTGCAGTGTAACCTCACTAGGTCTATTTCCATTGATCGGACATCCTGACTTTGATGCCGAGTAGGGTTCCCTTTAATCATACTGACTTGTTGTGTGTCTTCGTCCATATAGATCGGAAGCCACCAGGGGTTTAACAAGTGTTGCAAAGTTCGCTGAACGAGGGTGCATCCTTGGTTACTCCCACGACATACTTTGCAGTTCTGATAATCATGTGAAGTCAGAAAACCGAGCTGGACTTGTGTAGCGTGTAACTCCACCAAGCTGGTATTCATCAAGCGAATATAAAAGATTTGAATCATATTCACTTGATACTGATTTCGATCGTGGTAGTCCTGAATCCATCAAAGATCCATCAGACGCTGGAGGGCCTCTTATAGAAAAGAGAATCCATGTTTGTTTACCGACCAGATCAAACAGGAATAGTAATCGTGTTGTGGCAGATCATGATGTTGGCTTTGTTTTGAGTGCATTGCCACCAGGTTGACATTTATTGCTAGAATGTTGTTATTCTGAATGATGTTGGAATTCGAATAAGTCATGTTGACCTCACGAATTCGGTGATCTTGGATCTATCCGAGATCTAACTATTCCTGAAGAGCTGATTGCACCACAGATAGTGGAAACAGTTCTGCGTACAACATTGATATGGGGTCAAACCCTGGAGGTCGCGTTGTAAGGTTGTTGTTGTATGGAGGACGAGCCTGCTGAAGAAGCTGTTGTGTCCTTTGTTGAAATTTTTGTTGATTCGGTTGGCTTTGAGTAACCTGAGGTTGATACGTAGGAACAGGCGCAGGGTTGATAGCAGGAGTTACAGCTGCTACTGGTTGGTTCCGTCACCTTTGCTTTCTGAGAGAGATAATCCCAATATCCTGCTCTTTTTTCTTAGGGAGAGCATTACCGTATATTTTTGTACTGCTTGATGATCCGACATCTTTAACTAAATCTCCTTCTCGGACCGCCTCTTCGAGGCGAACTCCCATGCCGATCATCTCAGTGAAGTCACTGGGCGCACTGGCAACCATTCTATCGTAATAAAATGAACTCAAGGTTTTTAAGAAGATCTTTGTCATCTCTTTTTCCTCAAGAGGTGGACAAATCTGAGCGGTAATTTCACGCCATCTATGAGCGTACTCCTTAAAGGTTTCCTTGTCCTTTTGTCACATAGATCTGAGTTGATCTCTATCCGGTGCCATGTCCAGATTATACTTATATTGTTGAACGAAGGCGGCGCCAAGGTCTCTTAAAGTGCCGATCTTAGTGCGGTTTAAACCCATGTACCATTTGAGTGCGGTACCGGTTAAACTATCCTGAAAGTAATGGATTATTAGCTCTTGGTTCTTTGTCTGAGTTGACATTCTCCGAGCGTACATCACTAAATGACTCTGAGGGCAAGAGTTACCCTTGTATTTTTAAAATTCGGGAACTTTGAATTTGTGAGGAACTTTTACATTGGGGACCAAACAAAGGTCCGCGGCATCCTTTCCAAATAGATCCTGACTGCAAAGGGCTTAGAGTTTCCTCTGCATTTCCAAGAACTGTTCCTGGAACTCATTCATTCTGTCGAACATACTTTCATTTCCACCAGAAGGTATCTGGGGAATATGTCCTTCTGGGACAGTGTGCACCACGGGTGGTGGTACAGTCATTACGGCCGTGAATCTTGGTGCTTCTCGAAGTTTATAACCTTCAGGAGTTGCTGTTATGCCCCTGGCATCTTCGCTTTCCCAAAGTTTATAACCTTTAGTCCCAGCGGTTCCTGCTGTAGTTTTCGGATCTTCACTGATCGGCAGAGTATATCCTTCCAGGATATAGTTAATAAGCATGCCCCTGGGACGATCTTTCGGCATTTTATACCTAGGATCATACTTCTCCACTATGGGCGTTGATGTGATCTCTGAGATCATAGTCCTTTGTTGTTGCATCTGAGCTTCTGCTAGAGCTTGCATGTCATTATGAAGCTTTCTCAGATCTTCTTTCAGAGTGTCGATCTCTTCACTCAACTCTCAGTTCTCTTCCTCAAGATCATTCATATTTTTCTGTCGGTTGGCCCGAGTATTGTACGAATGAGACAGTTTGACTCTAGAATCGAGACACAAACGTGAGATTCGTAGAAAAGAAGAATGTGTCATGTGAGAATGATGAATGATATATAATGATTATATTAATTATTTTCTTGTTTAATCAAAGTAAACTTCGACAATTAGATTGCAAATATCAAACAATGGGGAAACCCCATTTTATTGAATTCAAAGATTGCGGAAATGGAAATACAGTAGATTACAAAGTGCTGAAAAAAAAGGAAATGTCTAAGCTAATGGATCCTAAGTCCTCTCTGAGGAGGGCTCAGGTGCTGGTTCTGGTACTTTCCTTTTCTTTGACCGGGGCTCTTGGGCCGTTGTCAGGTTGTCATTCCTTTGCCAGGTGAAAGGAGTGAGCAAATTCCTTTGGTATTCTTGATTTTCTACAGCATGTTGCTCTAATATCTCGATCAGAGCATCTTTTTCTTTCAACAGTTGCTGTATTTTGTTACACTCCACACTGAGAATGTGGCACTTGTTCTTCCAAGACTTCTTCTCCTGTTGCACTTTGTTGAGAGTAACCTGAAGCTTTTCCGTATCAAACATAAAGTAAAGGACATATTCCTTTAAGGGAAGAACTTCTTGACGAGGGTAAGGCATCCTCAGCTTGAGAGTTCTAGTTTGTACCCAGTGGAGATAAGGTTCCATAGAGACACAATCCAGTTTTCCTAGAGACTCCCTTCCTTTCCTGTGAACATGTTTCCAGGCATGCACTATTTCTGCCTTTAGTGCCCTGTCATTTTCTCCTTCCTTGAAGAAAAGACCTTCTAGATGAACATTACGCGGGACATGTCTTATCGGGTATCCGAATTGACGACGAACTAAAACTGGATGATAATTGATTCCTCCTTTAATTCCTATGAGGGGTACATTAAGGAAGTTTCCACAATGGTCAATGATTCTTATCCCGTCGTAGATGCGATTGTACCAATCGATGTCAGAGTTGGTAAGAGACATGATTCACTGCGACCAACGTAAAGAACTCTTAGGATCCCAAAATGTAGCAGACTTGGGCAAGTGGGAAGTGAACCATTTGTACAGCAGGGGTACACACCATGTGATCATTCCTCCACTATACAAATTCCTTAGGTGTACAAAATGATGCGCATCTGCGAGCAAGGTCGGTACAGGGTTTCCAATCAGAAAAACCTTAATGGCATTGATATCAACGAAGTCATCAATGTTGGAAAATAGAAATAACCCGTAGGTGAGCAAAACAAAGACGCTCTCGAAAGCAGTCACGTTCCCTATACTAGCGAAGTACAGAGATTTATTTACCAGAAACTTGGCTGGTAAACCCGGGATTCCACCCTTGGTGGTCATGTGAGTCCTGACTTCTGACTCGTCCAAATAGATTGCTCTTGCGACGGTTTGATCCTTTGGAATTTCTTCCAGTCCAGAAAAGAGAGCTTGATCAGTAATGGGTAAATCAGTTAGGTGAGAATACTCCTCCAGCGTTGGTGCGAGCTGGTAATCTGGAAATGTGAAACAGTGATAGACCGGATCGTAGAACTGAATGAGCGTAGCCAGGATTCCTTCAATTACATGGACCCTTAACAGAGACAGCAGCCCTCCGTACTTAGCTCTGAAAGCATCAGGGTTGGTGATCATCCTTGCCAACCCCCTCAAATCCTCTAATTTTGGAACCTTGAAGGTATACTTGTGAGTTTTCCTCCTACCGAAATCCATTAGCGCAATCTTTTTCTCTGACATTTGCAATCATTCTCTTAGTTTAATTTGAAAAAGAGAGACTAGAAGAGAAGATTTTTTTCTGTTTAATGTTTTTTAATGAAATGAATGCATGAATGTAGCACACAAAAACATAGAAAAAACATGGGGTCAAAGGGTCGGTGTCATGAAGTCAAGGCTCTACCCATCCCCCAAAGGTTTATACTGGTGATTTTTGTACCTGTCTCTCAAAATCATTGACTCCTCTTGGGATAACAACAGCAGGCTGGTTCACCCGAGCGAGCTACAGTATCTTAGAGTAATCTCAAATGAGGGTAGTGTCGCGTGACAACTATTTTCGATAGCTTCCGCACTACTAAATGGTCCTAGTCTACTAAAATCCTCAGTTTCGACGACAACCACAATCGAATAATCTGCTTTCATCAACCGAAGTCGTATATGCATTGAATCCGCAAAGGGTGTCTCCACTAATTCGATGGTCGACCGAGGTCTCTTATTTAGGAGTCACTCCATGTAAGATTACTCATCTAGTGCCATCACTTATCTTAGGTGTATACTCAATCTTTCCACATGCGGCATCACACGCATTCCCATTAGCAGAAAAATAAACACAGATATCAATTAGGAAAAGCAGTATATATATATTTGTCCTAACATCCTAGACCTCTAGAATCCTATGATCCTATCAGACAATGACTCCCCAACAGAGTCGCCATTTCTGTGATACTTTGTGAACTCAAGGGTTCACCCTAAAAGAAGTTGGAAAGAATGTTCTCCCACTGTGGTCGCCATTTTTCTGTAGCGCGGTTTTTGTGGTTTCGAATCACTATCGCTTTGGTACTACAGTTCGATTCATTTTTTATCCTGTGAAGCTGATTAAGGAAGGGAAATAGATGTCTCCAATTAACCCTGCTTGCAAACTGAGGTTAAACAGTCAAAACTGTTGGTTTACAGATGCTATCAAAATAGGGGGTTCTTCTTTAGGGTTATTTTCTTAAGAATACAAGTGTTTGGATCATTTGTGAGGCTTTTGGTAAGGTGCTGGATCAGATTTTTTTATTAGTATGAAGGTACTGGACCGAAAGTGTTTGCTTAGTATACTCGCTAAGATTTCGCAATCTTATGCCTACATATTCCCGTTTAACGAAACAGGGAAATCAGAGCGATCGTAGTTCCTCCTATTCTATGGGAGGAAAGAGATGTTTTGGTGTCTTGTTCAAAGCCCAAGATTGAAGCTAAAGGTGATTTGTATCTTGTTTAAAGCCCAAGATATGAAGCTAAAATGGGTCCTGACTGAGAGGGAATTTGTTATCTCTAAGGAGGATTGTTGATGTTTGTATGCTGCGAGCAAAGCACAAATTTGATGCTAAAAGGTTGATTGACTTAACCGGGGATTTTTTTATACAAAGACTAAGAGGAGGCTAGCTAGGACTTTTCCGGGGAAAATGTTCTTTCTGTCTTGTACAAAGCTCAAGATTGAGGCTCAAAGGGTTTGACTCAACAAGAGAGTGTTTTTATGTGTCTTGTACAAAACCCAAGACGGAGGCTAAAGGTTGACTGAACAAAAGAATCTTTTATACTCAACATTAAGAGAGTATTTTTTATGTGTGTGTCTTGTACAAAGCCCAAGACGGAGGCTAAAGGTTGACTCAACAAGAGAATCTTTTATATGTCTTGTACAAAGCCCAAGATGGAGGCTAAAAGGTTTTGACTCAACAAGAGAGTGTTTTTATGTGTCTTGTACAAAGCCCAAGACAGAGGCTAAAAGGGTGATTGACTCAACAAAAGAGTCTTTTTATATGTCTTGTACAAAGCCCATGACGGAGGCTAAAATGGTTGACTCAACAAGAGAGTCTTTTATACTCAATAAGAGAGTGATTTTGTCTCGTATGAAGCCCGAGACTGAGGCTGAAAAGAGACGGACTCAACAAGAGAGTCTGAAATTTGATTGACTCAACAAGAGAGTCTTTTATACTCAACAAGAGAGTGTTTTGGTGTCTCGTATGAAGCCCAAGACGGAGACTAAAATGGTTGACTCAACAAGAGAGTCTGAAAAGGTTAGCCCCGCTGGAGAGAATCATTTGTACAAATCCCAAGAGGAGGCTGGCTTCCTGAAGAAGGATCATTATACAAAGCCTAAGAGGAGGCTATCTTATACTGAGGATTATTGTGATCTAATAACAGGTCCAAAAAGATCAGATGCCTTGAGGTTCTGATTTGAGATAGTGTTATTATGATGATAAATTGATCCTGGTTGGGGAACTCTCATGAGAGAGACTGGGCTTCTGCTTATGTTTAGAAGGAACTTGAGAATGTCTTTGAGACTCAAAAGGCTTAGACTGTCCAAGTCTAGAGTTTTATCTTTTATACAATGCCCAAGAGGAGGCACGGTCACTAAGGGATGAGACTCAACCCTAAAATGGCCGGAGTTTTGACACTGGAAAGACTGCTCTAGCAAAGGATGACTAAGTTCTGTCTTATACCTTTAAAAGGTCGTCAGGGTCCTTGTATTAAGCCCAAGAGGAGGCATGAGAACTTCTAGGAAGCCGAAGGGTCCTTGTACAACGCCCAAGAAGAGGCAGGGATGCTTTTAGGAAGCCTGTGAGTCCCCAAACTAAGAGAAGTTCAAGAAATGCAATTCACCGAGAAGAGATCATTCCAGGAAAGTTTGAGGATTTGGAAGAAACTCAAGATATGCCATTCATGGAGAAAAGATCATCTCTGGCGAGTTAGAGTTTCTTTGACAATTTCTAGGGTTACAGTATGAGAAAAGGTTCACCGAGAATACTGCCTTTATCTTTGTTCCATATTGTTTAACCCCAAGAGGAGGGAAGACTATATCTGGAATCCTACGGGGGATCTAGTCTTGTTTGTATTTAAGAGTGACCAACAGGGCTTTACTTAGTTCTAGACGTAGTTGCCGGGGAAAACTCTAAATAACTATACTAGTATATATGCAGTTGATATATGACAAGTATTTAAAGAGGATATGAAAGAAGACTAACCATGCATAGCTTCCCACAATACAGTTATATATATATGAAAGCAGTAAATGAAAACGGATAAACACTTACCCGTTGTAGAGCTTCCATGCTGTTTTGTTAGTTGTTCAACAGAGAAATTAAAGAAAGTTTTGATAACAACTATATATTCGGATTCAAAATCAAAGGAGAAAGTATTTTGAAAAGATGGTCGGGGCTTACAACTCAAGGAGAGGCCCAAGTTTTATTTGAAAACGGCGATCGCGCCGATACTTTTCATTTAACACAGAGGGACTTATACAATATCTGAGGCCCAAAAATGGTTTTGGTTAAAAGGGGATTGGGTCTTACACTCTATTAGAGGCCCAAAGATTATTTTTGTACAAGTGATGGAGCTTACAGCTCAATGAGAGGCCCAATTTTTTTGTTTGAAAACGTTGATCGCGCCGAGGTTTTTGAAAACACAATGGGTCTTATACAATGACTGAGGCCCAAATTATTTTGGTTTTCAAAAGGGGTTGGGTCTTACACTCTATTAGAGACCCAAAAAAAAGTTTGAAAAAGATGGGTCTTATAGCTCAAGGAGAAGCCCCAGGGTTTTTGTTAAAAAGGCGACGATCGCGCCGAACTTTTTGACGGTGTCTGGACTTATACAATATACTGAGGCCCAAATTATTTTTATTTACAAAAGGATGGGACTTACACTCTACCAAGACGCCCAAAGAGTTTGGAATATTTGAGTAAGACTAAAAATCAAAGAAACCCTAATTTTCACTTTTTAAAAGTAATTTTTCAAAGAAAATTAATAAAAAAATGATAAAAGTACCACATATGTTTAAATAAACCACTTGTGATTCTTGTTTAAGGTTTTAAAAAATGAGGTTTTAATCACAAGATGATTTGAAACTCATTTAGTTTTGATTTTTCAAGATGAATATTCATTTTAAAATGTTTAAAAACAATTAAAATGAATTTATTCACAAAAATACCACTATATTAAATAAATAATATAAATTTTATATTTTTGTAGAATAAAATATTTTACTATTTTTGTGATGTTTCAGAAAAAGAACCAATAAAAAATGATAAAAATTGGGTGAGAAATTAATTTTTCAAATCATTAATAAAATAATATGAAAAATGATAAAAAAAAATAGGAAAAAGTGGCAAAAAGAGGATCTGGGGCGAGGGGGATTCGAACCCCATACCTCTTGTGTGCAGCACACGCCCTCTACCACTGGGGTGGTGATACATCCGTGTATCAAAACCACCCCATGGATATATGAGGGTGACTTGGTGTTTAGGCATGACCAAGGCAAGGTAAGGCAAGATTTTGGCAAAAAACGTGAAGCTTGTAACTTTCTCATTTCTCCATGGATTGGGACAAAATTTAGGTCTATCCTGCCTAGAATTTCACAAGGGATCCAATGGTGGTGGTGGTTTTTTCAGATGAGGCTCCTATTTCAAATCCAGATAGTGTTCTTGAAATAGGCCTATAATTGCATTTTATGTGCTATCTCTTGTTACAGACATGAATTACATGATGAATTGGTTCAAACACAACATATATAACATGTATGAGATGTGCATGATCAGTGGACTTCAAAGCAATGCATATTTTAAAGATTTCAAGTTGTGATGCTTACCTCTTTAGGAGCTTTTTGTGCAATCTGCCAAATGCTTTATTCCAGACGTGGTTTGATGCTTTAGACACTCTCAATTGATCCTTTAGAAGCTTTTAGAATGGCTGGAACTAACTGGAATCCTCAGGAACAAGTTTGAGCTCTTTCTTGCAAAAGGGGCAAAAGTGACTAATATGGCAACTCTCTCAAATGGTGTTCCAGATGTGGGGAACCATTTGGGACAATTCAAGGATGATATTTGGAGTGTGTTTGAGGTCTTATCTGGTTTTGAAAGTGACTGAATTAAGACATGGCTTGAAAAATGCAAAAAAGTCCAATTTTGAGGTTTTGAGAGGGGACTTTGCGATTTTGGTGTTACAGGTCACTTATGAGACTTTGGACAGCTTAGATATGACTTATTGGATGTGTTTGGATCATGAGCTATGATGGAAATGCTCTCTAACTCAAAAACTCAGAGTTACCTTGCAAAAGAAGGCATTTTGGAATAGAGAAAGAGATTTTGAGGAAAGCAAGTGTTGTAGTGCTTTGGTGTACTCAAACTGAGCATAAATGAGCTCTATTTATAGTAGAGCAAGTTTGTTTTTCAAGCAATAGTGTGTGGCAACTGCAGCAGGTCTGTGACCAATGGTTGCATTTTTGAATCTCAAGTCTCCTCTAGCCATTGACTAGAGGTTAGAGCACATGCCTATGGTCTCTTGGTTCAGAGCATATCCTTGACTCATTCAGTTGGAAATGGCTCAGTTTATGCCACCTTGGTACATCCATTGAATGCTCTAAAACAAAATTGGAGTCTTGTCCCCTTTTTAGGTTTTTTAGGTTTGGCATGCTACTTGTAGTTCCAAAGACTTGGGAGGCTTATGGATCAGAGTTGGTTCCTCCTTGGTCTCCCCCTGAGGTGTTCAGATGGATAAACTTATTTGTCATTTGCACAATTTAATTAAATCGAGCAAAATGCATAAATCTGCCTTGCCATGACAGTGCAGCAAGGCATATTGCCATTGTCATAACTCTTAGCTCAAATGGAGTTTGATGGAGTTCTTGGCCATTTTGGAAAGCTCTCATGTGATACAACACATGTGTGATCATAGTTTGTTTTGACACTTTTTGAATCCAAGTGAAAAATTCCCCTACATTTTGGAAAAAGTGAAACAGATTCTAACTTAGTGAATATTTCGCTAAGTGTTGGAAAAAGTGGCATTTTCATGTTTTTGTCATTTTGGTCACTTCATAACTTAAAATCCACGAGGAATTGGAATGCGATGTAGTTGACACTTTTAAAGTATGCCATGAGATCTAAAAATCCATCTTTGAATCAGCCAAAATGGTTGCTTGGATCTCAAGTTATGATCTTTGAAAGTTGGTACCCTAGCCACTTTGTTTCATAACTTAGAAAAATTCTAAGTTTTTATGGTTACCCCCGTTTACAAGTTATCCCACTTTCTTTGATTTTTCTAGATGAATGATGATTCAAATCACACATTAACATCATTTTGGGGTCAAGGAACCATAATTGTGAAAAATCTCAAAAAGTCAAAGTTGACTTTTGTGCACAGTTGACTTTTTGTCAGATGAATTCCAAACTGTGCGATCCTTGGTGAAATCAAGTCCATGACCTAAATCAAACCTAATGGATATGTTCCATAGGTGTTATATGGTGTATTGAATCATGTCCCAATGTTTGGGAGCATGTCTTGGTCAAAAGTCAAAGACACAGTTGACTTTTTCCCTCAAAACCTTAATTGTGGTCCTGATGAAATTGAAACTTGTGGATCAAGCTTCTTGAATTAATCCATTGTTGAAAATGGATCAATATAGTGTGTTAGAGGCCCTCAAATCATGTCCTGAGGTCTTGGCTCATGCTTTGTCCCAAAAGTCAACTTAGGGGTGAATTAGGTCAAGAAACCTTAATTCCTGATTTTTGGTAAATGCATCCCCTGAGGTCAAATTGACTTGATGATTGGGTACATGAGGTCTCTTGGAGTATCTTGTGTTGTGCTTTGAAGCATTGGCTCATGCCCAGATGAAAATTTCCATCTAGAGGCCCTGGTTGACCAAAACCCTAATTTGGTGACACTGGCGATTTTGTGGTTTAATCCACTTGGAATGTTGCAACCTTGTGCTTAAATTGATTCTTGATGTGGGAGTCCTCTTGATCCTTTGTGGGTGTTTGAGAGGCTAGACAAGTTGAAGATCATGTCATTCCTTGATGGATCCTTTGTCTAAGTGCTATGAGAGGGCTTGAAACCCTAATCTTTGATTATAGTGAATGCTCAACAACCCTTGAGGAGGCTGATGAGGCATGATGGTTCATCCTTATTGTGATGATGATTTTCACAATGATGGGAAATCTTAGTGGTCAAAATTTGGGGTATGACACTTACCTACACAAGTTTGTTTTGGTTTTTTTTATGATATTCTCATTTACAGTGCCAATTTTACATATCATTTAACTCATTTGCAGATTGTTTTTACTTTATTAGAGTTAAATTCTTTTGTTGCCAAGTTATCCAAATGTGAGTTTGTTGTGGACAAAGTTAATTATCTGGGCCATGTGATATCTGTAGGTGGTGTTGCACCTGATCCTGACAGAGTCAAGGCTATCTTGGATTGGCCTCAACCGCATTCTCTCACAACACTCCGTGGATTTTTAGGGCTCACCGGATTTTATAGGCGCTTTGTGCGCAACTACGCCACTCTCGCCGCTCCTCTAACTAATTTATTGCGTTCCACTAAGTTTTTATGGAGTACAGAGGCTAGTATCGCCTTTACAGAGCAAAAACAAATGACGGACATGCCGGTCTTGGCCTTGCCAGATTTTACAAAAACTTTTGTCTTAGAAACTGATGCCTCTGGTGTGGCTATTGGCGTTGTCCTATCTCAAGAAGGGCATCCTTTGGCTTTCTTTAGCAAGAAGATGTGTCCCAAACTGCAAGCTTCATCAGTCTACGTCCGTGAGATATTTTCCATCACCGAATCTGTCAAGAAGTGGCGCCAGTATTTGATTGGTCAATAATTCCAAATCTACACAGAAAAAAAGAGTTTGAGGAACTTATTACTGCAAAAAATACAAACACCGAAACAGCAAAAGTGGGCATCTAAACTCCAAGGATTTAACTTTGAAATATTCTACAAACCTGGAAAATCAAATGTCGTAGCGGACGCCCTGAGTCGAAAATTTGGCACCTCTGAACCTCTGTTTTTGTCCATTTCGTCAGCAGTTCCACAGTTGCTTTCTCAATTGCATGATTACTATGCTTCACACAAGGGACGTACAGAGGTTAAACAAACTCAAGAAAAGGATACAGCAAACCTATTCAAATTTTCAAACAATCTGCTGTACTTTAAAGATAGGTTGTTTGTACCTGACCTCAACAATTTACGTCAGACACTTATCCATGAGTACCATAACACACCTTCAGCTGGTCATTCAGGGGTCAAGCCAACCATGGCACGCCTTGGAGCATCTTTTTCGTGGCCTGGAATGTACACAGATGTTAAACAGTTCATTAAACATTGTTCTACATGGCAACACAACAAGCATATCACTCAGAAAAAGAAAGGTTTGCTTCAACCTTTACCTGTTCCACATCAAGTTTAGGAAGAACTTTCAATGGATTTCATCAAACATCTGCCTAACTCCTTCGGCCACACTGTGATTTGGGTCGTTTGTGATCGCTTAACAAAGTATGCCCATTTCGTTGCCTTACCCATCAAGTTCACAGCCGCGGACCTTGCCAACCGTTTCTCCACAGAGATTTGTCGTTTACATGGTATTTCAAAGTCAATAGTCTCAGATAGAGATCATATTTTTTTAAGCACATTTTGAAAGGAACTTTTTAAAGTGCAAGGAACTAAACTTAAGAACAATTGTGCTTACCACCCGGAAATGAGGAATGTGTGAGATTGAGATATTATGATACTTTTCTATGTTATGAGAGGGAGATCTTATATTAGAGTGTGAGAGATATTTTTGCCTTTTTAGATATTTTGTGTGATTTGAATATTTTGAGAGCAAGAAGTGGATGAGATTGGTAATTTTTTATGAGAAAAACGTTCTCTGTGTAATACCACTTGATCCTTTTTTTCACTCACCATCCTCTTTTATTAATATATCATGGACTTTTAAACACAACCCATTCCTCATTGTCTCATGTCATTCAACGTGTGATCTCTTACTCTCTTTAAAGATTTTATCAATGTTTCTCTTTAAAAATAAGACTTCGATGACGACCTTGTTGTATTTCAAGCATCCGGGAGTCAGTTTTATCACAAAAAACGATTAAAAACTATATGATACCATCATCTTTCGATACCATTTTTGGTTACCAACTAACCATTTTCTAAAACCTTGATGTTACAAAGATGATACGCTTTAAAGAAGCAATGAGAGATCCACTTTTGCAACGTTACAAAGCTATAATTGACAGACATATAATAAAGAACTTTGGCTACAGATTTACTATTTGGATATTTTATCTACGCTGCTTACAAAAAGATCAGACTGAAGTTGATATTTATGACCTGAAGTTGGTACAAGTCTTGAATCTGAAAAGTTTAAGTGCTTTTTTCAAAAATGTTATGCTAGTATTCATATTACGCGACACATTTACAAAAATCTAAAAAATATACAGAATCCAGAAAATGAACTGAAAGTACAATCACATTCTGTAAACATGCCACATATTTACATAAATCCAAATATTATGCAGAATCCAAAAAATGAACTGAAAGTACAATTACACATTCTTTAAACATGCCATGCATTTACATAAAATCCTAAAAATGAACTGAAAGTAGAATTACACATTCCGTAAACATGATGCAAACAAGGGTAAAGGGATGGGTTCTGTTCTGGTGCAAACTTGAATGACGTGTCTTTTTATCTTCTAACCTGAAATATGAATCTGAATGTAAAAACCATAACATGCAATCTATTCAACTTAAAACAAGAAACTATGTTCAACATACACCAGAAACTTACCATTGTTAAAGGCAAACAGAATTCAAGAAACACGTCTGAGAGTGCTCCAAGAACCATTCCTTCACATTCAACAACAAAATATAACTCTCAAAAACAGAAAAATGCAAGAAACCAAAATCAAAAACAAAATCGAAACTATACCAGTTATCGCATCATTTGCTCTATTTCCTCTTTCCTTTCTTGAAGTTTCCTTAATTCTTCTTCAAGAGCTTTGAGTTTCTCCGAGTGCTTTCTGAAAAACTGCTCATTAAAGGAAGCACCTTTGTGAACAGTGTTTAGAAAGTAGCGCAAATGACCGATTTCTCTCTGAATCTCAGTGCAATTGGCTTCGATACACGATAATTGTTCCCTCAAATTTTCCATTTCTTGTTTTCTTAATTTCAACAACTTGCTTCTTCTTCTTCTTCTTCGATATGAGCGATTCTTCTTCTTTAAATGGAGCTGCATTCAAATATATAACTTACACGATTCACGCGTCGTTATTTTTTCAATTGCAACTAACTCATATTTTTTATTTTGTTATAATTAAATACAAATTTTAGTTTTTCTTTTTAATTACTAATTGCAATTTCACTCAAACAAATTTCTTTGATATCCATCAATTTTATTAAGTATAGATACCTTTTTCGTAAATAAATTTAAAATATTATTTAATCTTAAAATAAAATAATATTAAAATATGATTTGACATTGAATATTAATAATTTATTGAAAAGAAATACTGATACGCAACAAAATTAAAACATACCCTAATATATAAAAAAATAAAATATTATAAGCAATAAAAAAATACATTATACAATAAATACAATTTCATTATATCTATGCGAATATTATTCACAAATATTTTTCCTAGTGCATTTGATAAAACCAAATATTAACTTTGCAGACCTTTCCAAACTTCTATTGTGACAATTGTAGATATAAGAAGCATCAATGCTTTGCATGTGGCAAATTGGGTTCATCTGATGAATCATCTAATTCAGAGGTATATTTAAGATAAAGCATAGCTTTTGCCATACAATGCATTTGGGTTTTCACATCCAGTAAAATTTCATATGAAATATTTCAAAGCATAATATGTCATTAATTTTTCCTTTCCCACATGTTTTTAATCTGGAAGAGGTTCTTTATGATTCTATACAAAAAACCGAGTGTTACATATATATAGAACCTTTTGTTTTATTTGATTTATGGCCTTTTGATTTTGGACATTAATCCAAACCTCCTCATTTTATTTAGAATGCAATATTATTATAACCGTAACTAGCTGCTACATAATTATATTGTTGAACATTTCATTTGTTGATGTAAGTAAATTTAAATATAGCCAACGATTGATGGTATAATGAAACCCTTTTTTTTATGTTTCTTCTTAGGTATTTCCTTGTGTTACTGCAAATTGTGGTCATTATTACCATCCTGAATGTGTTGCAAGACTACTCAACCCTGGAATTGACAACAAACAAGAGGAAATGAAACAGAAGATTGCCAGCAAAAAAACATTTCTCTATCCTCTTCATATCTGTTTTGTATGTAGAAAAGGTGAAAATAGGAATGTTCATGATTTGCAATTTGCGATGTGTAGATGCTGCCCCAAGGCTTACCACAGGAAATGCTTACCCAAGTAGGTTTTTCTTACTTTCATTTCATCTTGAAATTTTTTCTTTGGTTTGCAGGTATTTACTTCAACAATTTTATGTGTCTTGTGTTGAATACCCTTCTATTTCTATATCTCTTGTTTGTCCATCTTGCATGCTATGTATCATTACGAGGATTAGAGAAGCTTGGTGGACGGATTTCTCTTCAAAGTCATGTGGAAAAGATTGTTGTTGAAATATGAAGTGAAGAGAGCAGTGGGAGAAGGTTTCAGCAGGGAGAAGATGATGATGGTGGTGGACGGATTACTCAAACAGAATGGCCGAGTACCGGCAATGCAGAGGCTTTATTCAAACGTAACCAAGAAAGAAGAAGATGATGTTCCAAATCCATGTCAGTTGCCACGTATCCAAGAATAAACGGATGTTTGAGCCAACTAACGACAAGGACTACTTTGACACCATTTTAAAAGTTAAGGGACGAACTTGCCACTTTTTAAAGTTAAGGGACCAAACAGGACCCCAGGGTAAGTTAAGGGACGAAAAAAGTTATTTTGCCTAATAATAATAATAATAATAATAATAATAATAATAATAATAATAATTTCAATCATAAGTAAAGTGGGAAATATGTTTGTGTGAATTTGGTTGAAGTTTTTTTTTTTATCGATGGGATTAAAGATATCAGGTTTTATCCTGGGACAAACTGTTAGTGCGTGAGGCACCTTTTGTGAGGAGAGAAAGAGAGAAAAATAAAAAACAAGGATTGATATTATTGAATTAATAAAACTGAATTACAAAGTGTCTATTTATATACACTAAAATAACAAACCCTAAACCCTAATTAGCTTTGGGCTTGGGCCACATAATACAACTTGGATGATATCTAATATGTCAACATACCCCCTAATAATCCAAGTTGTCGAAACACGCTTATCATTGTCGATCTGAACTATTCTTAATTTCTTTCTCAAAGTTAGGAACCTGTTGATCTTTAATCCTTTGGTGAAAATGTCGACTAATTGTGCTTCACTTGAGCAATGTCTTACTTGAAGTTCACCTCTATTCACATTCTCCCTTAAGAAGTGAAATCTCGCTTCGATGTGCGTACTTCTTCCATGCAAAACTTGATTCTTCGTCAAATTTGTGGCAGTCTTGTTGTCGATCTGCAGTACTAGAGGTTTCTTCATCTCGACCTCCATTTCTTCAAGCACATATCTGATCCAAATTGCTTGACACGCAACATAGGTGTCGCAACGCGAAAAACAACCAATGAAAAACAGAGTCGCCACCAAACGTTATTTATCCCGATGGGAGAAAAGAAACGATCGAAGAAACCTCAAAAAGGGAAAGAACATGGTATCGAAACCAAATTCCGGGTTTGGGAGTTGATTACACGAGGGGAAGATGTTAGCACCCCTCGCGTCCGTTGTACTCAGCGGGGTCCACTCTTGTTGTTCTAATCAAAGGGTGTGTTTGTCTAAAGCCTACTTGCGAACGGAAACGAAAAAAGAAAAAAAGAGGACTCAATAGGACTTCGCCGTCCTATGCCTACGTATTCCCTCGTGCAATGGGAAAGTCAGAGTCAACGTAGTTCAGAGGACTACGAGTGGATGGGGGATGGTTGCTCGCCAAGATTTCGCCGTCTTATGCCTACGTATCCTCATTCGGACGATAATGAGGAAATCAAAGCGTTCGTAGTTCGGCGTACGAATTGTTAAGTGTCTTTTATGAGCGATGCTAAATTCGCGTTCCAGCTGTTAGGGTCGATGCCTGTTTGCGGTAGAACGGAAATAACATGCCCTTTCTGAAAATGTTTGACGCAACATCCCAAGGGACCAAATGATTTGCAGTTTGTTTGAGAGTTTTATCAGAAGTGAATTGACTTTATTTGAGATGAGTATAGAACTAAAGTCTATGAGATAGGATCGAATACTTCGCAAGATCGACCCAAAACTGGACATATGCAAAGTACTCTAGACAAGGTAAAGAGAGACTACCGCTTATCACTTCCTATGTACTTAAGGCTCGTGGCACACCATACTCATCGTATTTATTACGTGTTTTGATTTTGTTTAAGAGAGAGAAGAGAAAGACTCAAAGAACAAAGAAAAATCTAAGGGAAACTCTCCTAGATGTTGTCATGCCAAATGGTCATATAGTTGAGGATGGGAAAAAGGGAAGTCTACCTAATGTTGTCATACACAGATGAACCTAAGGTTAAGGTCAAGAGGGGATTAACCTAATGTTGTCATGCAAAGGATTGAGAGCCTAATGTCTATTCTACCCTAAACTTAATCAGAAATTAAGTTGGACTAGGAGCCTTAAGGGAGCATGTGATCAAACACAAGTAAACATTATAAAACTCAATCTCAAACAACAAGTAGGAATCTAAAACTCAAAGGAGAAGAAAGAAGATGAAGAGAAGAGATGTCAAAGCAACACAAGGTAAGAAGAAACAACCCTCAATTCTTAAGTGTCAAACATCAAGGCTAAAGTCAAGGCATGCTTATCATATGAATCAAAACATCAAAGATGGATAAGACACACAATCAACATAAATGTTCTCAATCATCACAAATCATGATCAAAGCATTCACACATTCAAGTTCAAGAAGATAGGTAAAGACAATCATAGGAGTGTACACACAAACATGTCTTAAATCCATAATCAACATCATTAATCATCATGCCAAGACAAAAGGGATCAAGCAAGGTGTGGATCAAGTAAAGTCAGAACCTACAACATATCATGATTAACTCATTTCAAAGATGAAAGAAGAAGCACAAAAGAATTCAACATGAATTACATCAATGGCTAACCAATAGTCAACAATTATCTCATAAAAAACAAAGCACAAAAGATCAATAAATGAAATTAGAGCATGAATACAAGGAGAGGCAGTAGCATGAAAATGAACATTAATTCAAAATCAACTCAAGGATGGTAAGAAGAAACATCAAGGATCAAGTTTAAGACATGCATCAAAACTAGGTAAGCATCCACCATTATCATCTTCAAAGAAAGGCAAACATCCTTGTAAGGTGTAAGGGACAAATGATCAAGTAATGAACATCAAAACATGAAAGTCAGAAGCTCAAACATGTTAACCAAGGCATACAAGAGTCATTGACATCAAAGGATTATACAAGAAAACAATCTCAAGAAACTAGGTCAAAGTATGCAAACATCATGATCAAAACAACATCAAATTGAAAATTCAACCAAAAATAGATATATGGCCAAATAAATGTGGATCTAAAGCTCTAATTCACGTTAAGATAATCAAGGCTAATCATGAAAAAGATCCCATAAGGATTGGATAAATGCATCACCAAATCAAATCAAACAAACTCATCTAGGTCACTAATCGAGCATGCATCGAGGATGAATTAAAACCAATGAAGAAACAATAAAAAATTCATCATCAAGTTATAAAAACATCACTCAAATATTCATCAATGATATGTGAAAACATGTCCAAGAGATTGGATCAAATACGCAAGCATAATGCATCAAGAACATAAACCCTAGCCAAGGACAAACATGTAAAACTACTTTACAAAATAAATCCAAATAAAATAGGAAAATAAAATTAAAATGGTGAAAAATATCTCAAGATGTTGAACAATCATAAACATATTTGTTTGTATTTTAAAAACGATTTTATCAATTAAAATAAAAATTAAATTCAAATTAAAAAGAAAATAGGAAAAAGGAATAGAAAAGAACAATAAGGGTGTAAGAGTAATGCTAGACTGAATTGAAGTCTAGTTAACATGCTGATGGTCTCAAATATAGAAGGGTACTCATAGAAAAAGTCAACAGGCCCAGTCTAATATCTCAAATAAGGATTCAAAACCACACAAAACGAGTCGTTTCATTAAACGACGTCAGCGCCACTTAGAAGCCACACATGCGCAGTCAACCTGTCAGACACACACGTCAGCCAAGACACGCAAATGCCGAAGCCCTAGCTCCAGTCATCTTCTCAGGCGAGTATCACCGAAGCTCGCTTTAAACTCAACCAAAAATGACAAAATCATACATCAAATTGAAGAGAAAATCACAAGGATCATGAATCTGGAATTTGTTTTCATTTATAAAGGCTTAATCAACATGAAAATTGAGCACGGAGATTTGAAGCACAAACAGAAACTTCCATAATCTTGCACAACTACAATGCAAACATTGCCTCCATCATTGAAGGACTTCAGATGTATCAATATGAACCCTAAACATGGCCTAAAATGTGAGATACAAGTTGATGAAAATTACCTAACTGAGCAGCTCCGTTGGCTCTTGAATCTCTACAAAAACTTCAGATAATTGCTTATAACAGCTTCCTTATGCCTCAGTGATGATGAATCAAGAAAAATGTTGCAGAGAACTTGAAGGAAATTGGAACTTTGAAGAAAGATATTTTTGAGAGAGAATGAGTTTCTTCGATCTGATTCTAAGCAAAATAAGAGTTGTGTGAGGTTTTTAGGGTTTAGTGAGGTTTATATAGGGTGTATGGCTCGTGAGAGGGTTTGTTACAATTTTTTTTTTAAACTTTAAAAATGTGAGAGTGATAAATGGATACACGAGTGTGGCATGAACATGGGTGGTTATTGTGATGGTTTCTGAGTGAAATGAGAGCATGGAGGGGGTGAAGCAAGCTGGAATGTGAGAGAGAGAGAGAGAGTGAGTGAGATCAGGTTTGTACCATTTTCCTCTTTCCAAAATTTTTCCAAAAGAGGTATGAAAGATGCATGGCATGTGCATGACTTGGTTTAGGCATATTTAGCAAAGTTTTGATGTCATGTTCATGTGAAAATGATGCATACATGATCATGCGAGAAGAAAAAACTCAAATTGTGCCAAAAAGCATGATATGATGTGCCTTGGAAATTAAGTGATGAAACCTACTTTGGATGAGAATAACTCCATGAATATGGCTTCAATTGGTGAGATATTGAGCTCATAGGAAAGCTTGCATAACAAAGAAAAAATTCCATGTTGATGGCAACTTGAATTGAGGCTTGGAAGATCATGCAAATTGGTATTGAAGTTGGTGTCATGAAGTTGATTCAAAACTTACTAAATTTGACAATTTGAAAACCCTAACTTTGTGAAACCATAACTTGAGTTCTAGACATCCAATTGGAGAGTTCTTGTTACCCAAAGAAAGCTTGGAAGATGAGGAACAAATTTCATGTTGGAGGAAAAGTGAGATGAAGCTTGGATCATCTAGAAAATAGTCATTGACAACATACCCTCCAAGTTAAAATTCTATACTTAGAAAAAATTCCAAGTGTTGAAAACATGAATCTCGATTTTCTCAACTTTAAGCCACCACAACCTTTGATCTACGAATTTATTGAAGTTGCTTTCTTCTACAAACTTGTAGTATGTGATGTCCTCTTTAATTTGATCGCAAGTTTTCCTGATTTGGATCAAGGATGAGAAAGTTATGAATGTTGCAAGATAGCCCCATAAAAATAAATTCTCCATACTTAGAAAAATTCATGAAAACCCTAATTTATCAATTTCTCCTGATTTTATGATTTCTCTTGATTTCTTTTGATCAAACCTCATAATATCATGGATGATGACTTGAAATGCCCAAATAAGACACATGAACTCAAGAGTTGACTTTGGTAAGGCATTAGTTGACTTTTTGACTAGATGAATCCAATTCCTCCTCTATCCACTTAGGAACCTTCTGAAAAGATTTATGATAAACCTTAAGGCATATATAGGATCCTTGAAACATATGTTGAACCATGGAACCTTTTTTAACTCAAGAAACTATCAATAAGTGGCTTTTGCCTAAAACCCTAGCTCAGAGGCACTAGGAGCATGATCAGATGAATCTCTTGAAATCCTTGAAACCCTAATCCTCAAATTATTGGGTGAGATTGTTGAGAATGCCTTGATGAATAAAAGGAATTTGTAACATGAGAATACCATGATACTAAGACTATCTCCATGCTTATTGCTTTGAAAACCATCTCCTATTCTTGAGGACCACCAAATCCACCTTGATCCAATGTCTAGGACCAATGTAATGCATAAGTGAAGATGCAAATGAGATGAAGCATAAGCCAAAAAGGTTAAAGAAATGAAGAGCAAATTTTGGGGTGTTACAGCTGCCCCTATTCATTCCACTTGGACCTGAAGGCATGAAAGACAATGACGTTCAGACATTTAAGGTAGAAGGGGATTTAATATAAAAAGAACCATAAAATTTGCACTCTGTGGGGAAATAAAAAGGTGAAGTGATAGGGTTCCAGCCAAAGGTAGGATTAGAAAGAGGTTTTGCCGGCCAAAAAAGGACTTAAAAAGGAATGTCGGTCGAAGGCGGACTTATAACAAAGGTACCAGACGAAGGTGGATTTAAAGAAAGGGTTTACGAACTGAGAATGAGAATACTGACAGCAGGCAGACTTAAAATAAGGATGCCAGCCGAAGGTGTACTTTGAGAGAGAATTCCTGCCGAAGGAAGACTTACAAAAAAGATGCTAGCCGAAGGTAGACTTAAAGAGAGAATGCCTACCGAAGAAGGACTTACAAAGGTTTGTTGGCTGAAGGCGCACTCACAACCAATGGATGCCAGCCAAAGGTGGACTTTAAAGAGAGGATGCCTGCCGAATGAGGACTTACAAAGGTTTTTCGGCCGAAGGCGGACTCAAAACCAAGGGATGCCAGCCGAAGGTGGACTTTAAAGAGAGGATGCCTGCCGAATGAGGACTTACAAAGGTTTTCCGGCCGAACGCGGACTCAAAACCAAGGGATGCCAGCCGAAGGTGGACTTTAAAGAGAGGATGCCTGCCGAAGGAAGACTTACAAAGGTTTTCCGGCCAAAGGCAGACTCACAACTCACAACCAAGGGATGCCAGTTGAAGGTGTACTTTAAAGAGAGGATGCTTGTCGAAGAAGGATTTACAAAGGTTTGTCGGCTGAAGGCGGACTCACAACCAAGGGATGTCAGTCGAAGGTGGACTTTAAAGAGAGGATTCCTGTTGAAGAAGGACTTACAAAGGTTTTCCAGTCGAAGGCGGACTCACAACCAAGGGATGCCAGCCAAAGGTGGACTTTAAAGGGAAGATGCCTGCCGAAGGATGACTTACAAAGGTTTGCCGGCCAAAGACAGACTCACAATCAAGGGATGATGGTTGCCGAAGAAGGACTTACAAAAGTTTTCTGGCTGAAGGAGGACTCATAACCAAGGGATTCCAGCCGAAGGTGGTCTTTAAATAGAGGAGTTCTCGAGTGTTGCTCTCTGGAGAAATCCTCGAGCTACCAATCTCGCCTTATGCCTTGCTATCGACCCATCATAATTGTGCTTCAACTTGAACACCCACTTTACTTCGATAGCTTTTGTATGAGCTGGAAATTTGACCAACTCCCATGTGTTGTTTCTTTCAATCGCTTGTAACTCTTCGACCATAACAAACTTCCATTGTTTATCTTTGAAATCTTCGTTATAGTTGATTGGTTCAGCAACTGCAAGTAAAGAAAAATGAACTAGTTCCCCATCTATTGTGCTTCATCATCACCAACCACTTCATAGTCTTGAAATCTTGTTGGACGAGCTCTAGTTCGATGGGGTCTCTGACTTGTGCCAGCCATATCCTCTTTGACTTCGACTGTGTCGAGAGTGTCAGCAACTGCTTCGTCTTCTTCTTCGACTGGAGTACTAAAAATGTCTTCGACTTCGACATTATTACTTGCTTCGTAAAAATCACAGTTCATCAGTGGCTTGTTAGTTGCATTACTAGAATCCCAATCCCAGGTAAAATTTTCATTAATCACAATGTCTCGACTCATCACAATCTTCTAATTAATTGGATTGAACACCCTGTATGCTCCAGTCTTATGATATTTTACCAGAATCATAGGTTCACTCTTATCATCAAGCTTCCTTCTCTTAGCATCAGGAATATGCTTGTAGCAAATAGAGCCAAACCCCTTCAAATGACTCAGTGAAGGCCATTTTTGTAACGCCCCAGTTTTGTTAGATTTATTTAATAGAGTAGATTTAATTGGTTTTGGTTTTATATTATTTTATTATTGACTTTTATTTGACAAAATGTTATTTTTCATCATTGTTTATGTTTTATCGCGTTTTGAGAGCGTTTGGGGGATATTTGAGCTAAGGGGTATTTTGGTCTTTTGCTTGGGTAAGTTTTATGTTTTTATATAAATAGAAAGAGATAGAGAGAAAATTAGAGAAAGAAGAAAAAGAGAAAGAGAAGAGAAAAAGAGAAAGAAGGAGAAGAAAGAAAGAGAGAAGAGGAGAAAGAGGAAAAATCGGGAAAACTCCGTTTAAAGCGCGAATAATCGGGTAAGGGTGAGAAGTGTCGATTATATCATGCTTGTATATGTATATGTATGTTTTGTGTGAATGTTTGGATGAAAAATATATGTTTTCCAATTGGTTGGAATTGTGAATAATTGATAGAAATTGATGTTTTCACGGTTGAAACTCGGTATAAATCGTGTAGTATAGTCGGGTTAGGTGTGGTTTGAATCTATCATAATTGTTTTGATGTCCCAATATGTTTAGGTATGTGTTAGAATGGTTTAGAATGAAGAAAAATGTGATTTTTTAGGTTCTGGTACGCAGTAACCGGTTACAGCATATGTGCTAACCGGTTACCCTTTGAAAAATGACGTTTCTGGGCTGTTTTCTAGCCAGTAACCGGTTACAGCATATCTGCTAACCGGTTACCACTGTAAGTTTCAGAAACATATTATTTTCAAAAATTCATAACTTTTGATCCGTAAATCGGAATGAGGCACGGTCGGATGCGTTGGAAAGCTCTTTCAATGCTCTTTGTGTTAGTTGAATAGGATCATATGTTTAAGCTTTGGATTGATAAGAAAAACATGGAAAAGTAATGTATGTGTGGAAAGTGCGGTTTATGTTTCCACCATAACTCCCGAATCGCGAGTCCGATTGATGTGGGACTTGAGGCCATAGATAGATAACCTAATATGCTATTAAATGGTGATGTGATACCATGTGTTAACTAAGAATATTTGGTAGGGGATGATTAGTGGTTTGTGGGTTTTGTTGTGTTGTTTGTGTTCGATGTGATAATGAGGTTGTTGTGTGGTAAAATACATTGTTTGATTGAATATCAATGTATGTCGTTATGATGTGTTGTGGGTAACCTTTGTGGTGTGAATCCCTTGTGGAAGTAATTGTGATTGTATGATTGTTGTGGTATGTGATGAAATACATTGTTTGAATTGTTTTCAATGCATGAATATGATGAAGTGTATTATGCAATGTGTTGTGGATATGGATGTCGTATGACTTGTATGCTGTTGTGTGATGATAATGCATGTGATGACATGTTGTGGTGATGAATTATGGCCGAAAGGCAAGAAATTGCAATGTGTGTATTTAATGGTATATGCATGACTATATTGTGAAATATGTGTGCATTGCATGAGTGTATGTGGTCATTTTGTATGAGAAACATCATGACATGCATTCATGTGTCGCGATTCGTGGAGAATCGGGTGTAATATCACGTCCCTGTTGGGTGTGATTGATTGATTACACAAATGATCATTTGAGGATCCTCTGAACATTGCGTAGTCAATGGGTGTAATCGTTGCGATGAGTTACACTTGATTCCGTGGGAATCTTCAGAATGATTGTGTGCCCTTGCGGGGTTTGAGCAATCGGATTGTGTCTGCGTGAACAATCCAGAAACATCGGATGCCATGATGGTATGAGCGATGGGGAAATATCGTAGGCCCGGCAGGGAGGATATTTCCATTGAGTTCTTCAATTGAGCTCGGGTGATGAGTCGGTACCGCATATGCATTGCATAGAGTCGTTGTGTCGGTCTCTGTGCATTTGCATAAATCATGAATGGATTGATTATGTGTGAGCTTGTGATAGCTTTGGTGAATTATTATGCATAGGTGATAAATGCATTGGTTGTGAGTAATATGTTTTGTGTATAAACATATGATATGTGATGTCGTGGTGTGTTTTCATAGGTCATAACTGTGATATGCTATGTGGTTGGATTGTTAGGAATATGTTATGTATTGGTGACATGCTATATGTGTTAGTATGTGATGTATGTGGTGAGAAATATTATATATGTGAATTTATTTGTGTTGTGGCATATTATTATGCAATCTTGTTATAGTTGTTATTTCTCACCCTTCTGCTGGAATATGCTTTTTATGGCATAGTGCAGATTGTCAGCTTTAGAGGCGTGGAGGCAAGTGGAAGAGTTAGATCTTCGTCTTTGCTTAAGTCTTGGTGTCTGCTCTGATACGTAGCACGGGAGTCGGGGAACGATTATGTTATATATGTATATATTTGTAGGATATATTTTGTATGAATAATTTGATGTTTAAAACAGTTTATTTTGTAAAACAAGTTGATTATGGATCTTTCCGCTTTATTCCATAATTGACCTTTCCCTTTATATGGAAAAAAAAAAGTTTCCCCTTTGAGGGTATTCTATTTTATGCTATGTATCAAATTTATGAGCAGGGATGATGTTTTGTTTATTTAAATGTGACATCCTTGTTTCTGTCGGAAAAATAAATTTTTAGTTACTCTGATTTATTATGTTTTATATATTCGCGGTGGGAATTTGGGGTGTTACATTAGTGGTATCAGAGCAGGTCGGTCCGTCCGGCCAAGTTGTTGAGTCAGTTGGTGTGACAGTTGAATACTGTCGGTGTTGTTTGTCCCTTAGTATGTGATATGTGTGTGGAACACTGTCAGTGCTTTATGGTCTTCTAATCCTTTGTTTTTAGGATTGAGAATGAGATAAGTGGGGGAGAAGCTAGTACTCCTCCAAGTTGCTTCAGGTGTGGAGCATTGGCTCAGTGTGTTGTGAATTGCAAGATTGTAAGTGCTCTTTGGACATTGTGGTTCCCGGTTCCGGAGGGAATGCGGAGGTAAGGTTTATGTCAACTGAGGATTTGTGCCTTAGGTAATTTTGTGCGCAGGATGTAAGGAATGCTATTATAGTTTGGTAAAGATGGTTTATGCCCCATCATGATTGTCGGCTGTCTATTGACAAATTGAGGAACTGATCACCCTTAATCTCTTGTTGATAGTATACGAAAATTATGTTGGATGGAATAGGCGTGTCTTTCCGGCTTGGATAGTGTGTGCAATGAATTGTTTGGAATTTAAGGAAATGGTTACAGATTGTTTTGTTAAATCGATGAAGATTCTAATACCGAAGGATGAAATGGATTAGAGGTTTTGATATGTTGGTCCAGTTGGGAAGTCATTGAGAGAAAACGATTGGGGATCGTTAGTGGTTGTTTTCAGAGAGTAGAGTGTGAACTCAAATTGGACGAAGGTAAGGATTTGAGGTTTGGATCTGCTAAGTAAGTAGAAGAAATTTTAGGAAGTGAAACTCAGAGGTTGGTCATGTTTGTGATGATAGTGTTCTGGAAATCTTGAGAAGACCCTTAGGTGTGGATGTAATATTTGAGAGTTCTTTTTGGTTGGTGGTTGCTACATGTTGGGATTTATGGAATCTGGACTGTCAAGAAAAGAAATTATGTATGGATTACTGACAGTTGAGTAAGGTAACGAATGAGAATAAGTGTCCACTTTCAAGAATAGATGATTGGAATGGTTTGGTTGAGTTTGATTGGAATTCCAATTGTTTGGAATGTTTGATAAGAGTGGTGAATTATGTGAGTTGAGGATTTGATCGATTTAATGTGACTAGTTAAGTTTGTTATCATCGGGATAGGTTGTTATTTACTCGGTTAAGGTTGTATGTGAGTCTGGACAAGTTTGGATGAGGTTTGGTTTGGCCTTATGTCATAAAAACAAGTATTTTTCAACTCTGCAGCAGAGTAACCGGTTACAGGATATGTGCTAACCGGTTACCCTTTGGAAAAAATGGGGTTATACGTAAAATTTGAACTGTTAACCGATTATCATTTATGTGTTAACCGGTTACGGAAAGTGTCTCTAACTCTCATTTAGGCTCTGTGTGAATAGTAATGAACTGTTAACCGGTTATCAGTTATGTGTTAACCGGTTACCACTGTGTATTTTGGGAAAATTTTCAAAACTTTAAAAAATTCGTATCTTTCGAACCGTAAGTCCATTTTGGCCGCCGTTCGAAGTGATAGGAAGATGATGAGATGTTCTTTCTTATAAAAATGGTTTTCCTGCCAGTAGTCGATTTGATTATGTCGTGAATTTGGATAAGTTCGTAGTGGTTTTGATTGAGGATATTCGGATTTGTTATAAACTTAGAGGAAGAATAGGTAGAGTGTTTGAGAATTGAATTACACGTGTGGAAAAGAGACGAAGTTTTATGCTAAGTTATTAGAGTGAGAATCTTGGTTGAAAAAGGTTAGTTTGCTTGGA
Source organism: Lathyrus tuberosus (assembly GCA_022829125.1). Lineage (NCBI taxonomy): Eukaryota > Viridiplantae > Streptophyta > Magnoliopsida > Fabales > Fabaceae > Lathyrus > Lathyrus tuberosus. Next base: position 2,691,036 of record JALAZF010000501.1, read on the forward strand.
TATGTCATTTCCGATGATAGTATTATTATGGATCCATCAGAAGTAGATGCAGTTCTACAATGAGAGGCTCCAAAGTTGGTTAAGGTGATTAGAAGCTTTTTGGACTTTAGTTGGTTATTACCGGAGGTTATGGACGGTTTTTCCAAGTTAGAATTTTCGTTACTTCGGTTGACTTGCAAAGGGTAAGTCGTTTTCTTTGGATGTTCATGGTGAGGAAAGTTTGAGAGGATTAAAGTAGAGTTTGTCTACAACTTCAGTTTTGATTCTGTGTGATCCTAATTAACCGTTTGTGAGGTATTGTGATGTGTCTTTGATGAGTTTAGTCAGTGTGGTAATGCAAGAGGGTAAAGTCGTAGCTTATGCTTTACGACAATTGAGGATTCATAAGAGGATCTATACTATTCAGGATTTGGAATTGGTTGCGGGTGTATCGTGTTGGAAAATTTGAAGGTATTATCTTTATGGTTTTGGGTTCGAAGTGTTTAGTAATCGCAAAGGATATTGAGTACTTGTTTGGTCTAAAGGAATAGAGTATGAGACAACGAGGATGGTTAGAATTCGTGGCGAGTTATGAATTTGGCTTGGATTATCCTTTTGGAAAAGCTATGATTGTGCCTGAAGAGTTAAGTCGAAAGTTTTTAGGCATGTCTGTTTTGATGGTCAGAGAATTAAAATTATTTGAGCAAATCAGAGACTTGTGTCTGGTGTGTGAGATAACACAAGAGAGTGGAAGGTTGGGAATATTAAAAGTGAACAGTGATTTTTGGTGAATATGAGAAAGAGTTAGACTTTGGACGTGAGATTGGTAGTTTTGATGGTTACGAGTAATCAGAGTGCGCAACGAAAGTGTGATGTGGCACAATTCGTATATGCGTGTGTGACTGGTAAGAGTTCTTAGGTTGAACATTGGAAACATGTAGGAATGATGAGACCATTGGACGTTTCAGAATGGAAGTGTTAGGCGAAAGGTTTAAACATTATCCATGGGCTACTATGTAGATGCATGTTTGGTTGCATGTTCGATTGGTGAATCGTAGCATTGTTGTCGGTGTTCTGGTTTTGTTGATGTTGTTGTTGAGACCTTGTGGTGTCGTGGAACTGTATGTTCTTGTTTGTGTTGTTGCCTCGTTTCCATGGTGATGGTTCGAGTGTGTGTAGCTAATTCCTGTGTGGGGAATTAGGGGAGTGTTACCTAGGGTAGGGTAACGATCTTGTTGTGTTTCGGTTCTAGAGTGAACCTGTGTGTTGGTATCTTAGCTTTTCTTTGAGTCGTGAGTTTGTCGTCAAGTGCATTGTATGGGCTTTGCATCTTGTCGTTGTAGTTGTCGTCGTTGTCGTGTCGTTGTTGAGGTTGCTATTAGCAAGGTGGTTTGTCAGTTTGTGTTATTTGTGGTGTGCCTTTGGGTTGGCATGTTAGTTTGTTAGTCGGATGCGAGAGTCGTGTCCGGAGTTGTTCGTTTCAGTATATTTTCGAGGATGAAAATGTCTAAGTGGGGGAGAATTGTAACTCCCCAGTTTTGTTAGATTTATTTAATAGAGTAGATTTAATTGGTTTTGGTTTTATATTATTTTATTATTGACTTTTATTTGACAAAATGTTATTTTTCATCATTGTTTATGTTTTATCGCGTTTTGAGAGCGTTTGGGGGATATTTGAGCTGAGGGGTATTTTGGTCTTTTGCTTGGGTAAGTTTTATGTTTTTATATAAATAGAAAGAGATAGAGAGAAAATGAGAGAAAGAAGAAAAAGAGAAAGAGAAGAGAAAAAGAGAAAGAAGGAGAAGAAAGAAAGAGAGAAGAGGAGAAAGAGGAAAAATTGGGAAAACTCCGTTTAAAGCGCGAATAATCGGGTAAGGGTGAGAAGTTTCGATTATATCATTCTTGTATATGTATATGTATGTTTTGTGTGAATGTTTGGATGAAAAATATATGTTTTCCAATTGGTTGGAATTGTGAATAATTGATAGAAATTGATGTTTTCACGGTTGAAACTCGGTATAAATCGTGTAGTATAGTCGGGTTAGGTGTGGTTTGAATCTATCATAATTGTTTTGATGTCCCAATATGTTTAGGTATGTGTTAGAATGGTTTAGAATGAAGAAAAATGTGATTTTTTAGGTTCTGGTACGCACTAACCGGTTACAGCATATGTGCTAACCGGTTACCCTTCGAAAAATGACGTTTCTGGGCTGTTTTCTAGCCAGTAACCGGTTACCACTGTAAGTTTCAGAAAAATATTATTTTCAAAAATTCATAACTTTTGATCCGTAAATCGGAATGAGGCACGGTCGGATGCGTTGGAAAGCTCTTTCAATGCTCTTTGTGATAGTTGAATAGGATCATATGTTTAAGCTTTGTATTGATAAGAAAAACATGGAAAAGTAATGTATGTGTGGAAAGTGCGGTTTATGTTTCCACCAAAACTCCCGAATCGCGAGTCCGATTGATGTGGGACTTGAGGCAATAGATAGATAACCTAATATGCTATTAAATGGTGATGTGATACCATGTGTTAACTAAGAATATTTGGTAGGGGATGATTAGTGGTTTGTGGGTTTTTTTGTGTTGTTTGTGTTCGATGTGATAATGAGGTTGTTGTGTGGTAAAATACATTGTTTGATTGAATATCAATGTATGTCGTTATGATGTGTTGTGGGTAACCTTTGTGGTGTGAATCCCTTGTGGAAGTAATTGTGATTGTATGATTGCTGTGGTATGTGATGAAATGCATTGTTTGAATTATTTTCAATGCATGAATATGATGAAGTGTATTATGCAATGTGCTGTGGATATGGATGTCGTATGACTTGTATGTTGTTGTGTGATGATAATGCATGTGATGACATGTTGTGGTGATGAATTATGGCCGAAAGGAAAGAAATTGTAATGTGTGTATTTAATGGTATATGCATGACTATATTGTGAAATATGTGTGCATTGCATGAGTGTATGTGGTCATTTTGTATGAGAAACATCATGACATGCATTCATGTGTCGCGATTCGTGGAGAATCGGGTGTAATATCACGTCCCTGTTAGGTGTGAGTGATTGATTACACAAATGATCATTTGAGGATCCTCTGAACATTGCGTAGTCAATGGGTGTAATCGTTGCGATGAGTTACACTTGATTCCGTGGGAATCTTCAGAATGATTGTGTGCCCTTGTGGGGTTTGAGCAATCGGATTGTGTCTGCGTGAACAATCCAGAAACATCGGATGCCATGATGGTATGAGCGATGGGGAAATATCGTAGGCCCGGCAGGGAGGATATTTCCATTGAGTTCTTCAATTGAGCTCGGGTGATGAGTCGGTACCGCATATGCATTGCATAGAGTCGTTGTGTCGGTCTCTGTGCATTTGCATAAATCATGAATGGATTGATTATGTGTGAGCTTGTGATAGCTTTGGTGAATTATTATGCATAGGTGATAAATGCATTGGTTGTGAGTAATATGTTTTGTGTATAAATATATGATATGTGATGTCGTGGTGTGTTTTCATAGGTCATAACTGTGATATGCTATGTGGTTGGATTGTTAGGAATATGTTATGTATTGGTGACATGCTATATGTGTTAGTATGTGATGTATGTGGTGAGAAATATTATATATGTGAATTTATTTGTGTTGTGGCATATTATTATGCAATCTTGTTATAGTTGTTATTTCTCACCCTTCTGCTGGAATATGCTTTTTATGGCATAGTGCAGATTGTCAGCTTTAGAGGCGTGGAGGCAAGTGGAAGAGTTAGATCTTCGTCTTTGCTTAAGTCTTGGTGTCTGCTCTGATACGTAGCACGGGAGTCGGGGAACGATTATGTTATATATGTATATATTTGTAGGATATATTTTGTATGAATAATTTGATGTTTAAAACAGTTTATTTTGTAAAACAAGTTGATTATGGATCTTTCCGCTTTATTCCATAATTGACCTTTCCCTTTATATGGAAAAAAAAAAGTTTCCCCTTTGAGGGTATTCTATTTTATGCTATGTATCAAATTTATGAGCAGGGATGATGTTTTGTTTATTTAAATGTGACATCCTTGTTTCTGTCGGAAAAATAAATTTTTAGTTACTCTGATTTATTATGTTTTATTTATTCGCGGTGGGAATTTGGGGTGTTACAATTTTCCACTCCACACTTCTTCATGAGCCTTGTTCTTCAGCTTCTTGGTAGGTCACCCGTTTCAGAATATAAATAGCAGTCGAAATAGCTTCACCCCATAAGGATTTTGGCAAATTCTTCTGCTTCAGCATGCATCTCTCCATGTCCAATATAGGCATGTTTCTTCTTTCTGCTATTCCATTATGTTGAGGAGTATAAGAAGCAGTTATCTCATGATTAATACCATGTTATGCACATAATGCTTCAAATATCTTAGATGTGTATTCGCCACCTCCATCTGTTCGTAGAACTTTAATTTTCTTTTCTCACTGGTTTTCGACAAGTATCTTAAATCTCTTAAAGATTTCAAATACTTTGTCCTTTTGTTTGATCACATAGATCCAGAGCTTTCAACTGTACTCGTCGATAAATGAGACAAAATACCTCTTTCCACCAATGGTACGCTCTTCAAAAGGACCACATACATCTGAATGTACAACTCCGAGTATGTAGGATGATCTCATTGGCATAGTCGAAAAGAACGATTTCCTGGACTGCTCTCTAACTAGACAACCTTCACAGAGTTTGTCTGTCATCTCAAGACATGGTATATCAGTTACCATATCTTGAGTGATCAATTGATTTAGCAACCTAAAGTTCAAATGGCCAAACCTCAGATGCCACAACTAACTATTCTTGTGGTCGACAACTATTTTCAGACATTATACCTCAGTCGAACTGATCATGGTCTTAAATTTTATATTCTTCGACATAGGAGATTTCAAGACCAAGTTATTCTGGATGTCAAAAAGTTCTAAGGATCCATCTTTCATTACCATTGAGAACCCCTTTTCGACCAGTTGTCCAAAACTTAGCAGATTGCACTTCATTCTAGGGACATAGAGTACATCTTTGATCAAGGCTTTTGCTCCATTACTCATTTGAATAACTATGTTGCCAGTACATTGTGCTTGCAACAAGCTATTATCAGCAAGTTTGACCTTGCTCTTCTTCGACTCGTCAAAATCTACTAACCATACTTTTTAACCAGTCATGTAATTCGAGCAACCTGAGTCGAGGAACCAGATCTTGGATTCGACATGGTCATTTGCAACTGCAGCCATAACCACCATATCATCAGAATCATCTGAATCTTGACGTGCAAGGTTTGCTCCTTCGTCCTTGTATTTTTTCGAACCCTTGTCTTTCTTGTACCAACAATGTTTGGCCAAGTGGCCCTACTTTTCACAGTTATAGCAACGCACACCATTTTTCTCTACTTTGTCTTTCTGATAGGAATTTTCATCTCCTCTTTTTGAGGATTCAGAAGTTCTATCATCGATCTTATTCTTGTGAGGATTCGACCAAGACTTTTTGCCCTGAGTCTAGTCGATTTTGCCTTTGAACTTGTTGGAACCACCATTATTCTTCAATGATTGAGCATGTAGTGCTTGTATTGAGTCTTGAACTCCTTTCCTTTCGACAATCCTAATCTCATGCGCTTCCAACGAACCAACCAAATCTTCCAGTTTTATGGTTTTAAGGTTGTTGGATTCTTGAATAGCTACGATAACGTGATGAAAGTGAGTGGTTAACGTACGCATTACATTCTCAACTATAATCTTATAAGTTAGGGTTTCACCACAACCCTTAATGAGATGGACGAGTTTCTGCACCTTCAACGCATAGCCTACAATCTTTTCATCTTTTCACATTAACAACAATTCATATTGTCATCGCAAAGTTTATAACTTGTTAACCTCAACTTTCTCGCCTCCTTCATAGTACTTGACAAGAATATCCTACGCCTCTTTCGCTGATTCATCATGAGAGATTTTTTCAAAGTTATTTGCATAAACCTCTGATTTGATGTAGAAACCACCTTGCAATCCTTCTTCTGAACCTCCTTGTGAGCGGTTCTATGTGCGTCGGTTGCATCATCACCAAGCGCAAGAACGCCATTCATAACCACTTCTAGGGTTTCCTGAAAACCAAATAGAGATTGCATTTGTTTTCTCCATCGGAGCCAATTCTTTCCGTCAAGAGTTAAAGTGAGTTTGGTAAATTTTGTAAGAACAAGATTTGGTTATACATCTGGCCATTAAGTTTTGATGATAATTGCACTTGTTATCTAAGAGAAAAATTCTGTATGATATGGTTTCTGTCTAGTGTGTGGCTGTTGTCATTATGATTCTGACTCTGACAAGAAGGCGTGTGACATCATCAGACTCTATTATCAATACTCTAGAAGAAAACATGAGTTTGTACAAGTTAAAGTCAATATTCTTGAATGTTTCTAATACAATGGTTCTAATGAACGTTAGTTCTGAACATTCTAATTAAGACTTTATAAGAAAGGTCTACAAGACTTTCTAATGTGATGCACTTCTAATGTTACAAGTTCTGAAGATTTTGAAGACGTGGTTCAGGTGAACAAAATTCTAAAGATTCTGAAGACACAATTTATGAAGATCAAGTTCTGAAGAGTTTCTGAAGACAAGGTTTTGATTGGATAAAGTGCTGAAGACTCTGAAGACAAAGAATGTGCTTAATGAAATCTGAAGACTCTGAAGATAATGCTTCTAAAAGAACGAGTGCTGAAGATTCCCAAGATTGATTCTGCTGAACAAAGATCTTGGAATTCTGAAGACTGAGTTTCTGAAGACTACACAAAGAATGACTCTTCTACAACACGCTTCATCAAGTTAATATCTGAAGCCTCTGAAGATGCTAGAAGACTGGAGATCAGAATTATTTTAAGTTGAATATAATATTACTAAACTCTGTATCCTCTACCTCGAAATAATGGCGCAGAAGCAGCTTTTTGTACAGTGATATTGACCATTCCTTCATGTGAATGTTGAGATATTTCTGTTGGAATATCTTTCCAAGAATACCCTTCAACAGATCTATTCTCTCCTGCTTTATAAATTAAAGACTTGGAAGCCTGAAGAAATGTTGCTCATGGCTAGAAGCTAGTCGCTTGTTGCCAATGGCTTATTGCTGAAGCAGCCGTTGATTACAAAGAGAGAAAGATAAAAAGATTGTTGGGTGTTGTTCATACAAAGGATTATTATTCAACACAACAAACAAATCAACATGTAGCAAGCAAAGATGAAGTTACAACTACAAGAGTGCATAAACGATGATTATGCTAACACCATATGAAACTACTTAATTGATACATTATAAGTGAAACATAGTAGCTTAGTTGAACTTGATGGTTGAATTGGAAAAAACATTATATGCTCAATAAAGGAGTACAAGATGCTGCAAGCTGAAGCTTAAATGAAGAATGCTCAATGGAGAAGGAGCTAAAGCAGAATGATGAATAATGCACAATGATACAACATGCTAAAGCCATGTGAAACATATCAAGTGAAACATCAATAAGTGAGGCATAGTAACTTAGTTGATCTTGATAGTTAAGCTGGAAGAAGCATCACCTACTCAGAAAGGAGTGCATCAGAAAGAAACTTAAAGCTAATGATAAGAAGCTGCAATGCTCATAAGAAAGCTTTTAAGCAATACAAAACTAGGGAGATTTATAATCTCTTAGAGATTTATTTTTAGATAGTTTCTATATTAGAAAGAAAGGAGTTGTTACTTACATCTTGCTAGAAACACTTAGGTGTTTATGTACTTCAATTGTGTAATCAGCTTGTAAGAAGCATATATAGTGCACAAGAAAATCCTTGTAAAAGGTAATGTTCCTTGAGCGGCCGAATGATGACCATAATGCTTGAGAGAGCCAAGTTGTGGTTGAGCGGCTTGGAGATTGATTCCTTGAGCGGTTGAGTGAAGACCAGAATGCTTGAGAAGACTAAGCGTGTTTCTAACAGCTTAGTGGATGATTCCATGAGGGGCAAATGAATGTCAGGATTCTCAAGAAGGCAATGAAGGGTATCCATTGTGGTTGTAATCATGTTGATGATTAGTGGATTAAGTACTTGTGATAAGGCAAAATCACCTTGAGGGGTGGACTGGAGTAACTTCGTTAACATTGACCCAGGATAAAATAATTGTGTTCATTTATTTTATTTACATGTTAATGGAATTGGTTTAATTTCCGCAAATGGGGACGAAATGTGAAACCCAATTCAAACTCCCCTTTCTTGTGTTTCTCAACCTTCAATTAGTATCAGAGCTCCGGTTCTGTTATTAAAGTTTATCAAACACTTAAACGTGTCAGATAAAGATTCGGACGAGCTTTGAGAAACGCTCTGGTTAAACTCCACCATCTACAGTTTCAGTCTCATACAATGATGAAAAGATTGAGTACTGAAATGACAAACCAGAAAGGTTCATTCTGGATTATGTCACGGATTCTTAGAGCTGGTTGCTATTGACAATATAACCCTCTCTTATAATGCTTGTAAGAAGATTGAAAGCAAGATAAAGAATCAGCTAGTAAAAGGACAATAGACTCATCCGATAATTTGAAGAATCTGATGAATGCTATTCTTGGAATACGTTAGTTGAGAACTACTTATCTTCTCAAGATGATGCCTAGACAAGGCTTAAGAAGGATGATCTAAGAAGGATCAACAAGAATCAACAGAAAGCAAGAAATCTTGTTTGCTGAAAGTTATTCTTTCTGAGTATGAGATGTTTTCAATAAACAAACTCGGTCTACCGTTGACTATCTTAGTATTGCTCATTAGGAACTCTTTCATGTGAAGAAGAGAAAATGCTTGAGTCATGATTTTAAAGCATGAACACTTCAAGGTGAAGTATGTTGAAGATGTTAGAAATCTTGTTATCAAGATTTTAAATTATGACTGCAGAATTTACTATTCTGAATGATTAATTCTTTGTCAGGATTCTTGAAGAAGATGATCAGAAGCTTGCCATTTAAATAGAAGCTAATGACAACTGATCAAGTTTGCAAATTAGCACTGGATCTTATTATTAGGATTCTGACTGTCTGCACAGAATGAAGACATTTACTCCGATTCTGGAAAGCTTTGCAGATTAACTTGTCTCTATACCAATTGCTTTTGACATTTTTTGTTTAGTAACATCAGAATCAATTGATCTTTTATAGAGATTTTAAAGACTTATGAATAAAATATTATATCTCTTAAATCTATGAATAAAATATTATATCTCTTAAATCTATGAATGTAGATTTTAGAAAAAATTAGTTTTGTCATAAGAAAAAAAAAATAGTGATGCAACTTGTTGACAATTTATTTCTATTCCTATATAAACTTTATAAAATTTAAGTTATTGAAAAAAAAAAAACAATACATGATAATTTCTCACTTTAATCCCTTGCATCTTAATCAACTCTCTTTTGAATTTTGTTTTATATAAAATAGAACTAAAAGGGTCTAATATTATTTAATTGGAATTCATTTCATACAAAATCACTTTATTTTTAAGAAGCCAAAATTATATTATACAAGAAACTAAAAATGATACGAATCATTTAATTTTTAAAACGCCAAAACTGTATTATATAAAAAGAAATGATAATTACACAATTGAAAATAAGAGTGAGAATATATCATCTACTACCTAGTTTACACAAATCTAAATCCAATCAAATCAAACTTTTTTAAATAAAAAAAACGAAGAGACTTTGTTATAAGCCTATTTCATTAAAAATATCACATATTATTTAAACAAACTAGGGTTAAATATATTTTTGGTTCCTAAAAGTATCTCACGTTTTATTTTTAGGCCTTATAAAAAAATATATATTTTGGTCCCTACAAATATTTTATGTATGCAGTTTTACTCTTTGTTATTTTTAAAGTTTTTGAAAACTATTTAATTACCCATAAATTTTTAAATTTTTGAATAATTTTTTTCATACGTGTTCAGATTACTATAAAATATTTTTTTACCAAATTATATAATTTTTTAAAATGAGAAGAATTAAATATGAAGTTTTTAAATTTCAAAAGATAATGATAAAACTAATGAAAATCTCGACTTATAAATCAAATTTTGAGTTTCTGTTTTTCGAGGAACTTTTTATAACGTTCTAAACATATCTGCAAAATAATCATTCAAAAATACACATTGGTTTAACAGTAGAGACTAAAACTATGTGCATAATTATTTTGTAGGGACCAAAACACGCTATTTTTTTATAGGGACCAAAAATAAAAGTTGGTGATTTTATAGGGACCAAAAACATATTTAACCCAAAAAACTATTAAACCTATCAGTTTTTCTACTTTGAACTAAAGTAGTAGTTTAACAATTTTCGTAATTTGTTATAAGCCTAATCATCATACTATTTGTAGGATTACAATGTTGTGTTAGTTTATGTTTCTAAATTTGGTTAACATGTTATTTTAGGATTACAATGTCATGTAAGTTTATGTTACCAAATTCTGGTTAACATATTTGTCGTATTACAATGTCATGCTATTTCGATTGCGATCTTTGCAGTTATGATCTCACCATCATCCTTTCGGAGATGGCGATCTTTGTAGTTATGATCTTACCATCGTCCTTTCGTCGATGGTGATCTTTGCACATCGTCCATTTGTCGATGACGATCTTTGCAGTTATGATTTTACCTTCGTCCTTTCGTTAATGACGATCTTTGCATTCTTGATTTCACCATCATCCTTTCTTGATGGTGATCTATACATTTTAGTCTTACCATCATCCTTTCATTGATGACGATCTTTGCAGTTATGAACTTAACATTATCCTTTCGTCGATGGCGATCTTTGCAATTATGATTTTACCATCATCATTTCGTTGATGGCAATATTTTCAGTGTTGATCTCACCATCATCCTTTCGCTGATGGCGATCTTAGCAGTTATGACATTATCACCGTCCTTTCGTCGATAGCGATCTTTGTAGTTATGATCTCACCATCATCCTTTTGTTGATGTCGATCTTTGCAGTTATGTTCTTACCATCATCATTTCGTTGATGGCGATCTTTGGAGTGTTGATCTCAACATCGTCCTTTCGTTGATGGTGATCTTTGTAGTAGGGTCTTACCTTCATCCTTTCGTTCATGGCGATCTTTGTAGTTATGATCTTACCATCGTCATTATGTTGATGGCGATCTTTACAGCTATGATTTTACCATCGTCCTTTCGTTGATGGCTATTTTTGCAGTGTTGATTTCACCATCCTCCTTCAGGTGATAGCTATCTTTGCAATTTTACCAGTATCAACTCGCGAGTTGATGCTTTTTTTAATAATCAAAATAAATATCATTAATTAGGTCTTAAGTGTAGACCAAATTACAAGGATGCCTGCAATTATGCAGGAAAAATAGAAAGTTGAAGGACAAACCAAACCAAAAGAAACTAGTATTGGTTTGCAATTCCACATCCACTTAACCTTCCTCTATGTCCAAAACAAATACAGAATCAAGAGGAATTTTATACCATTCATACAGAGATCCTATTGACTTACTCTTTACAACCAGCTTTCTCCATCTCCAAGATCATAAAACAATGTCATGAAAAATGGTTTTTGGGGATGCAACAAGATCATTAAAAACAACTTGGTTCCTTGCTTTCCAAAGACACCAGCATGTTACCATCCAGAAATATCTTAGAAACTTTCCTTTCCCAAGATGATGACTCCAAATTATAAAGTCCTCCATACAATTGTGGCCTCTATGTATGTTAATTCCTAACCATGAAGTAACCTCCCTCCAAACCAGTCTGGTTTTGTCACAATTTAAATATAGATGTGTTGTATCTTCAATGGCCTGAAAGCACAACACACATGATTTCTGATGTGGGTCTGTGATTATATCTCTCCTCATGAGGTTCTCTCGAGTTAGTAGCTTATTTTGCAGTAATCTCCATCCAAATACTGAAATCTTTAGAGGAATCTTGATATTCCACATAGAGTCAAGAGTTGTATACATATCAACATCAGTATAGTCAGTTTCTTAGTTCTGCACAAAATTTGCATAACATGTCTTCACACTGAATATGTTGTTAATGTCCCTGGGCCAAATAATTTCATCTTCCTTCTGAATCTCCAAGATAACTTCTTCTACTAGCTGGCATAGTTCTGATTCTGACTCATGCTCCCCTCCTTCATCTGGTCTAACAATATTTCTTCCAATCAAGTCCCAAGACCACCTGTCACCACTCCATTCTCCACATTCTGCTATTATAACATTCTGATACAAAGAGGAGTTAAACAGATTTGGATATTGAGTTTTAAGAGCCTCTCCACCCAACCACCTTGAGTGCCAAAATAAAGTCTTAATTCCATTTCCCACTTTCCAGATCAGTTGCTTAAAAATCCCTTGTTCATTGGAGTGTTTGGCAAGGTTTAGATTGTCTTGCCACCATCTAGACCAATGTCTAGAGTTTATCTCTTATTGGCTATTCAACAAACTTCTAATAGATTCTCCATACCTGACTTTCAGGATTCCACTCCACAAAGCATCTTGTTCATGCATCACCCTCCAAATCCATTTAGATACTAGAGCTTTATTGAAAGTATGTACCTCTTTTATTCCTAGACCTCCAGCTATTCTAGGATTGCAGACTTGGTTCCATCTCACCCAAGCAATTGACTTCTTCTCACAATCACTTCCCCACAAAAATTTTCTTTGGATTGCTCTGATTTTCTTAACCACTTTGATGGGTGCTAAGTAGAATGATAGATAGTGTATTGGAATGTTCGATAAGACTGAATTGATTAATGTTACTCTCCCTCCTATAAATAATCTTCTTCCCCTCCAGGTAGCCAGTCTTGATTTAATAGATGAGATTGTTGGTTTCCACATTTCGTTTACTCTATGTCTGCCTCCCACATACAAACCAAGAAATTTGAATGGAAACTCTCCAGCCTTGCAAAATAGGAAAGTTGTTGCAACTTCAACTATGTTACCATCTAATCGCATTCCCAATAGCTTGCTTTTACTATAATTCACCTTCAGACAGGTCACTACTTCCAAGCCCCTCAGAATTGATTTAATTGCCCAAATGTTACACCAAGAATCATCACAGATTACCAAGGTATCATCTGCAAATTGCAGTACTGAGTTGACTGTCTCCCCTTCAATATTTAAACCTCTGAATAGACCTTTATCTTCAGCTTTCTTAATGAGCAAGGAAATGATTTTTGCTACCAACACAAACAGAAAAGGAGAAAGTGGATCTCCTTGCATTAGATCCTTATGCAACTTAAAATCTCTAGATGAACTACCACTCACAAGGACATATCCAAAATTATTGCACAACAATCCCTTTATCAATCTTATCCATATAGGCCTAAAATGCATTGCCGCTAAGATTTTGAAAAGACAATTCCAGTTTACACTGTCATAAGCTTGAGCAAAATCAATCTTGAACATGAAACCGTTTTTCTTTTTCCTAATGGCATAGTCTAATACTTCATTTGCAACTAGAACACCATCCATCAGTTGCCTGCCAGGGACAAATGCAGTCTGAGATATAGAGACTAGTTTCCCAATGACCTTCCTAAGTCTAGCCACCAGAATTTTAGAAACTATTTTTTGAATGCATCCAATCAAGGCAATAGGTCTGAATTCCTTTAGAGACTGAGGATTTTCACATTTGGGAATAAGAACAAAGAATGAAGAGGTAAAACATTTGGGCAGTAATGCTTTCTCATAAAACTCAGTGATGCATTTGGTAAAGTCTTGTCCAATAATTTCCCAAGTCTCTCTTATGAATTTCATGTTGAGCCCATCTGGTCCTGGGCTCCTATCTCCATCACAGGAATTAATAGCTTCCAAAATGTCTTCTCTGGTGAAGGATTCAGTAAGCATATCATTATCCTCCTTAGATAGTTTGTTCAATGCACTAAGATCCATATGGAAGCCCTCAAACATCCTGTTCTTGTATTTCTCTGAAAAGTGCTCATGGATTACCAGTTTCACCTTTTCCACCTTATCATGTTCCTCCAGGCCTAAGTTTAGAGGAGATAAAGTATTAATCCTCCTCCTACAATTGATAACCGAATGAAAGTACTTGGAATTGATGTCTCCATCCATTATCCATCTTGTTCTGGCTTTCTGATGAAGGATACATTCTTTGATCCTAAGCTTGCTCCATGAGTCCTCTACCAAGCAACTTCTTTCCTTCAATCGACCCTTAGAAGTGTCATCTTCCAAACCAGCCATCTCATCTTCAATTTCATTTAACATCTCAATATTCTCCTCCACATTGAGATCCATGATTCTAAAGACCTTTGAATTCCACTCTCTTAGTTTTGTCTTTAACAATCTCTGCGTTTGGTAGAAAATGTTGCTTGCATCTCCCTTCATCTTGCAAGATTCCCATACATCTTTAACAAAAGGTATAAACTCAGGATGATCCATCCAGGCATTAATTGTTTTGAAGGGCTTTGGTCCCCAGTTTCTATCATTCAAGATTAAAGAAACAGGCCTATGATCAGGCACATCCCTCTTTTCTACTTTTTGATTCACAATTTTCCACTGATGACATAGTTCCTCATTGATAAGGAATCTATCCAGCCTGCTTTTAAAAGATCCATTTGAATTGAACCATGTGAATCTGTTACCTACAGCAGGTAAGTCCAACAACTCCATATCCTCTATGAATGAACCGAACTCCTTCATTTCTGACTGATTAAAACTCCCTCTACCTCTTCTCTCTTCCTTAACTTTGATGGCAATAAAATCCCCCTCTACAATCCAATCTCCTTTTAGAAATTCGGATTTCAATCTAATAAGTTTCACCCACAACTTCCTTTTCTCAATAATTGAACATGGAGAATAAATGTTAACTATATATATCTTTCTACCTCTACTATATCCATGCACACCTAAATAACCATTTCCAGAAAAACTAAAATCAGAGAAGAAAGATTTTTTATTCCAAATGGATAACAAACCTCCAGACTGTCCTAAGGACCAACTGGCTGACCAATCGTATTCTTCTCTACTCCACAAGCTACTTACCACGCCATCATCTATACTTTTGCACTTTGTTTCTTGAATTAAACAAAACTCGATTTTATTTCTTTCAATCAACTGTTTGACTCTTCTCTTCTTGATAGAAGAGTTGCACCCCCTGATGTTGTATGTAGTTAAATTCATGGTACAATTGTGATGACCTCCTTCAAATGTTCAAATCTGGCTTTGTCTTTATTTTCCAATCCTCGAATGATTCCTTCTAAGGCTTCATCATCTTCATCTCCTTATATGCCCAATTCTTTCAATATTGACCATACTTTGCCTGGCACATCGTCTGATCTCTTCTTAATCCTAACATTTCCCATTTCCACATCGTTATCAGATAATGATTCACAACATAAGATTGATCCCCCCGAGTACCTTATCAGATACTTGAAAATAGTATCACATCCTAAATAACTTGTTTTCCCAATCTCACTACTTTTAACATTTTCAAGATAAAATTTGGGTCTTTTCGTATTCAATTGACTTATACCCTGAAGATATGAAAACTCTGGCTATTTATACTCTCATGTTTAAGGTGATTAATTAGGAGCAGTTGTCATACCCTAAATTTTTCCCATTTATCTTTGATCTTTTAGGTTATCTTGCATCACATTCATTGCATTTTAGAATATAGACCCTTTGGAGGACCATGTGTGTGGTCTAATCATTCTCATCTGCATTGCATTTTGTATTTTTTCTCCAAAATAAGATTTACAAAGTCCCGTGGTTGCATCTTTGTGCCATTCCACATTTTGCATTTTTGGGTTATTATTGATTCACTTTCATGTCGTTGTCCTTTTTATAAGCATCATTATTAAAAGTCAAATTCAATCACAATGTCACATTTTGTCAAGTATTTGATTTAAATGAGTGAAATCGGGTTTTGGCTTATTTTCATTGCTATTTCATATTGCACTTGGCCCATGATTATTTACATAGACTACATAGTTTATTTAAATTGAAAAGGATGGACAATTAACTTAAGTGTAAATTGGCCTATTTTATTAAGTCACAACCAATATTCATACATTGCAGTACCAACAACCATACATGTTTGTACCACATACTTATAATTTTTTTTAATATTTTTCTACATATCATTAAATAAAAGGAAAATTAAAAAATGACAAAAAAAAACAAGTCGAGGTTAGTGTATTGGACGATTTCCTCGTCTCCTTGGCACCATCATCTTCATTCAGCTTCCATCCCATCATGCCAAGCCATATCCCATCACAAACCTGCATCCACCAATACATCAAACAAATGAAAATTAAGAGAGAATTCAATATGCAGGACACAATTTTTGTTACTGAAAACCAACATCCACCTCCATCAATATTCATCATACCGTATCCACATACATGCAGAGCATATAATTTGAATTGACAAATGGATTGAAAATTGAAAAATAGAATAAAAGAAAAGGACACGAGTTTTGCATTATTTCAACATCCAGCACACACATACAATTCATAACATACAACTCACCATCATCATTCCATATACATTCATAGGAATGAATTAAAAATAAAATGATTTGAAATCAAATGGAAATAAAGTGAAGAAAATGCGTAACTAAGTACCTTCATCAACATACATCACCATAATCAATCATCCATACGATACGAGACTCACAAACTTCATCGCAGTCATTCACTCACGTCTTCACTTGATCAAACAATCCTCAGAATTATCACACAGATCACCACTCAATTTTCCTCCAAAATCATCCTAACCAACTCAAGTTTCCCCCTCAAAATTTCACTCATCCTCAACTCTTCTCTTATATAAAGCCTCACTAATTACTCTCATTAACACATGAAAATCATGGCTTAATAACCTTTTTAATCCCTTAACTTTACTTCGGAGTCCACTTTGGTCCCTTAATTTTTAAAAGACAAATGTAGTTTCTTATGTCTTCAAACGGCGTCATTTATGTCATTTTCGTCTAATTTTCACAAACGGCGTCTATTTCTGCATGTGTGACATCTGACGTTGCACGTGTTTATACACGTGACATATGATGTGGTACATGTTTTTTAACAAGGTCACTAATTCCAGAAAAAAAGAATGTCAAAATTATGTCTTCAGCAGGAATCAGACCCACATCTATTTGGTTACTTGGAAGGATAATACACCACTAGGCCACATTGCATTTCTTTATTTAATTTGTGTTCCAAGTATTAAAAGAACAATGATGTTATCTAATGTGTGTTCCAAGTATGAAGGTTCTAAGGCTTGAAAACAAGGCATTTAGAATCTGTTATAAGGACGCATTTGAGAGGAGCTGAGTTACTAGCTTCTAGTGGATCAGAACCTGAAGAACACTCTCTAAGTGATGTCTGGCGTAGACTCTGAAGCTGAAGGCCTCAGCATCAGAAGAGCAATATATTGTCTCTACACTAAATTATTGTATCAGTTTCTGGTGAACATTCAGAGTTAGTAATAAAGCTTGAGTTATCCGTACTACAGAAAGCAAACTGTATTGTCAAATCTGCTTGTCAGCTAGAGTCTATATTCAAAAGTATCAAGAAGAGTTGACATGCTTTACGGATATCTACTCTCAACGGATCTTTAGTACAAGATTACATGGAAGACACAATGGTGAAATATATTACACAATGGATTAAGATCTTTTGGTGTATATCTCTTTAATGTCTCTTGTACTATGGAAAAACAAAGACACTTGTTCAAGTTATCTCTTTCAACAACTAGTTTTCTCAAACTTCTATATAAGCTACTGAAGATTCAAACTGAATTCTTCAACAAGGAGCAACCGAAAGGGAAAATATAGAAGGAAAGCCTAGAAGGATATAAGTGTTCTACACTTTTGTCTGGATGGAGGAATAAAAATATCATACAATAAGCAACACAATCGAGTATGTCGAATTTCTATTATACATTGTAAATTGTAATAAGCCTTAAGATTTCTTAAACATTGAATATCTTAGAAATCATAAGTTCTTAAAGGTCTTTGTTAAGGTGATTACCCTTTACCTCTGATTTTGTATCAAGTACACCTTGTTCTCTTTTCTACTAAACAAAATTGTATAGTAGTTTAGATAAAGACTTTTGCTATGTACTTGAGAATCAAAGTCTCTTGCTAAGAAGCTTGAGCCAAGTAAGTCTCCTGGTATGTACTAGAGCATTGAAAGTCTTGATCTTTTGTTGATTGAGTAGAAAGTCTTAGATTGTGAATCTGAGAAGAAGGCTTGGGCCTGAAGGGCTTTAGGAGAAGTCTTGGGTTCGTGGAACCTGAGCAAGGAAGTCTTGAGATTGTGGAACTTAAGCAAGGAAGTCTTAAGCCTGAGGGGCTTGAGCAGAAGTCTTGGATTCGTGGAATCTGAGCAGGGAAGTCTTGGACTGAGGGTCTGAGCTATAGTCTCGAGTCTGAAGGGCTTAAGCAAGGAAGTCTTGGGTTTGTAAAACCTAAGCAGAAGTCTTGGACCTGAGGGGTTTAAGCAGGAAGTCTCAGGCCGAGGTTCTGAGCAAAGAAAAGTCTTATGCTTAAGTACATAAGCGATTGTAATCATGTTTTGGTTATAGTGAAAATCTCTTATGATGCAAGGGGACTGGACTACTCTCTTTTGGGAGGAACCAATATAAATATTTGTGTGTTCTTTATCTTTTATTTGCTTCTATTAACATTCCGCTGCAACATATAATCAGAATACGAACACCAATTTAGATTCTGAACACTAATCAGAGGAAAAGTTAAGAAACGGAAAACAAAATTCAACCCCCCCTTCTTGTGTATTTTTCTCACCTTCAATATTAACAAATTTTTTATAAGTGCACTTATTGAAACCACATTGCATCCGGTCATACTTTCCCATGTGGGTTTTGTTACTTTAGTAGCAAAAATAGGTTTGCATTCCTAGTTCTTGTACCATAGGCCATAAGACTCTTCTATAGTAGCTATTTAGGCTTTTAACATTCAAATATAACGTTAAATCAAATATTTTCAGCATATTCTTCAAACCATGCCTGATCTACATGGATGCAAAACCTTAAGTGTAGTCTTTCCCACCGTTGTGATGGTTGAGTTCATATAGATCATCAGATAGATGTAACACAATTCATTTTGTTTTTTTTGTAACAATTTTTTTTAATAGGCAAAATTTCTAATCAACAGGATACAAAAGGGTGTATCCAACCCATTTACAAAAGGAGCACTAACTTGAACCAAAGCAAAAACTACAAAAATTCGCAAGGAATGTTAGTCCATTCGTAGTAATTACAAGTATAACGCGCATTAATCCTTTTTCCAACCCACCACCAAGTAAACAAAATGATCCTATTTACTATCAAAGCACAATCCCACACTTCATTGTTAAACACTATTCTGTTCCTAGTTAACCAAAGACACCACCCTATTGACATCCATAAATCTACCACAGTTTTTACAGCAACCTTCTTCCCAATCAGGGCCTCAATCCAATGACGTAAATGCGACAATAAGTTGTCGTGTATTCCAAACTCAATACCCAACCATCTTCCAATAAATCTCCACACTTCCAAGGATTCAACACAATTATAAATCAAGTGAAAGACAGTTTCGTCCTCCCTAACACAAAAAGGACAAGACAAGTCCAACATACTCGAAAGAATACCGCGTCTACACAAATTATCACGAGTTGGAAGTCGGTCTTGTAACAGCCTCCAACCAAACGTCTGAACTTTCGGAGGAGACGAGGACAACCACAAGAGTTTGAAAGCAGCCTTCAAGTCTTCATTTACATGTTGCACATCGTTAACCTTCGCCAAAAACTCATAACCAGAACGGACCGAGTACTCGCATCCCTCTCCGTAGGACCAGACAACCGTATCACTAACTGCAGAATTCAGTGAGAACTCTCCCAACTTCCTTATTAGGGCGACAACTTCCAGCCTACTACTTTCAGTCATAACTGTACCCTCAAATTCTACCTTCCATGGGCCTGTGTTACCATTACAACAACCAAATTCCACCACCCTTCCAAATTTATTGTTTGAAACTTCCCATAAAGCCGGAAATATAGCAACTAAAGATTGATTCCCACACCCATTAGATAACCAACAAAGAGCTTCATTCCCACTGCCAATTTCATACTTTAACAGGTGCATGAAACCTTCGTTCCCGTACGCCCTCATAATTTTGAATAGATCTCTCCACCACAAAGATGGAACATAATTGTATTCCGACATAATACCAATATGGAATGCAGTGATATGATCTGTGTATCTTGCATCCATAATTCCTTGCCACAGCCTGTGTTTAAGGACCAATTATTTCCATAAACATTTTGACATTAATGCAATGTTGAACTATTTGACATTTTTAATTCCAAGACCCCCTTCCTCTTTGGGTTTACACACATCACTCCACTTAAGCTACGAGATACCTTAAGAATGAATAGAGCCACACCATAGAAACTTTCTTTGAATGGTGTTGAAGCGGTAAAGCGGCAAGCAACAAAAAGATTTGGAAGTATTTTTCCAGGAATTTATCGTGTCCAAAGAGATTGGGAATTGAACTGCCGCTCGACAATTTAAATGTTAAAGAGTTTGGGTTTAAAATTGATTGAAAGTAAAAACACAAAATAAAACTTATGAACATAAAAAAAAGTCATTCTTAGAGAGTAGAGAACTCTCGAGTTTACATTTCATCTACCCTATCAAATACTTAAACTTACTACCCAGTTGTACGCAACCTAAATCTCTCGTTAACATTATCAGGTATCGCTCACAATAAAGGTTATGTCTAACGTAAAATTGAGAGAACAACCGCATTGCCTCATCGATGATGTCTCACGCAACTCGACCATACGGAAGCATTAAGAATCGATACCCAAGTGAATATTAAGCCTAAATCTATCTCTATAGTATAGAACCTAATAGATGTTCATCCTAAATCCGGATTCAAAGAGGATATGTCTACCGCAACTCAAACCCAAATAAAGAAAGCAATCATCAACATTAATTTGTAAAATGAGTTTTATACAACACCATGAGCAATAAATATACATATAATCAAGGTAAACTTACATACAAACTCACAACAAATGGAAACTACAAAGGGAAGAGAGAAGAGGAATCAAAATCTCTCGCGGTGTCAATCACGATCTAAGAATCATCCGCCCTCAATCGTCGATTTGCATCCTCCATTGAAGCTTTTCTAAGCTCTAAACTACCAAAAATGAAGTTTTGATGAATTGGGAACAAATACCCCAAAACATCACCTAAAAAATGACTGAAAATGACTTAAATACAATTACAAATTTCGCGCATTCACTAAGCGAACATTTTACTCGCTAAGCGAGCCTCAAAAAATGGCACTTAAGTGCCTCTGAAATGCTAAACCACCTTTGCAAAATTCCAGAAGTTCGCAGTGCGAACGATTTATTCGCAAAGCGAATGCTCGCTGTACAGTTCGCAAAGCGAACTTTGGTCTCTTTCTCTTCTGCCATATTCTAGACTCCTTCGCTGGGACCTTCGCTAGCCATTCGCAAAGCAAACATTCCCTGTCAAACTCACAAGGCGAACTTGACAGCAAACGAGTCCTTATTTTGACCACTACTTCTGAACCGTAACTCGGATTGACGCACGGTCGGAAGCGCTGGAAAGCTTATCCAATGCTCTTTACAAAAATGGCAAAATGTTATTACTTGAGTACCTAAAAAAATGAATGGAAAGCAATTAAACTCAACGATATTTACACAAAGCGCAATATATACACTAAAATGTAAACTATACGCATTTACAAACAAAACAGGGTTTATTCGTATGATATTTAACAAAAAGTATCGATAAGTGCAACAAAACTTATATACAAAAATAGGTACATTTTGCACTTATCAAACTCTCCCCAAATTACATAATTGTTTGTCCTCAAACAAGAATCAAACAACTCAAAGAAACAAAAGTAACAACCAAAGAATCACGAATCAACAGGTTTTTGAAAAACGAAAACAAATGTATGGTTCAAAATGAAAAACGGTACACACAAATTAAATACTCACCACTAAACAACGACGATAACATAGTCACGAAACAAATGCAAAATACAAAAATCAGGCCACACATCCTACAACAACACAAGTTCACATGTGAATCACACCTAGCAAAAACAATCATCGGTAGATGAAAAACACAAAATGAGGTACTTATCACTCACACAACAATCTTGCAAACAAAATACTAAATTATGAAACCATCCAAAAATTATATTGAAAACATAAAAGCCAGAATCACAAGGGCTTTCAAGGTTGTAACGTGGTCGTGTAAACTAACAAGGGGCAATTTCTAAAGGTAATTAAAACAAAAACTTGCTTAAACCTAAGGGAGTGATCAACTCACAAAGACTCAAACACAAAATTCCAATCAACTTCCAAAATCCCAAGTGTTACACAAAATACAATACTTATTTAGCACAATTATTTGAACTCTTTTTGTTTCCTTTCTCAATTATTTTCTTTTTCTGTCTTTTTTTCTTTTCTTTTCTTTTTCAAATTTTTTTCTCATTTTTTCTATTCTTTTTCAAATTTTTTTCTCTTTTTTTATTTTCTTTTTCAACCTCATAGAAACCAACCAATGAGTAAACAACCATTCTCTCCCCAACTTGAATTCTACCACATCATCATGTGAATACTCCCTACTTTCTAAGGCAAGGTAAAAATTCATACAACAACACAAAGTTAAGGGTTCAAGAAAAAAAAATCAATCAAAATCCATACAAAAAGTGAATTCAATACTCATAGACAAGCATTAAGTTCAAACAACATGGATAATGATAAAAAGGCACAAAGGGGTTACAAATGATCACACACTCATAAGGTGAATTGACTATTTGTATGGGTGATATAATCATGAGAGGGTAGTGGGGATTCCTTAACACCGTAAGAATTCGTATGTATAATTCTGTTTGAATTTATCTGTGTTTGTGTGTATGATTGCTGTGAAATCCTTGTTGTGATGCCATGTTGGATCTGGAATTCGTATGATTCTTGGTGAATAATTCTGTTGTTGCTACTGTATAAATTGTATGTGTTGCTGGACTGGTTTATGCAGGTGAATATGACCAATAATTAGATCTAAGAACCATAAATTGGATTAGTAATGATAGGTAAAAGAAGTAAGATGAAGCATAGGACCTGAAACTAGTGTAGAAACAAGTTTAGGACTTGATTGGAGGGGAAAAGTGAGGATCCCGTAGCAGAAACCAGACTGGGTGGGGAAATTACATTTGCGTAATAGATCTGGCCATACGCGTATCAGGTAGGGCAATACGCGTATGGCTATGGTCAATACGCGTATGGGAGGGCCAAAAGGAGGCTTGGCATGACCCTCTGCCCGTATGCGTAATAGTACGTGTATGGAAGCTTGGCATTACGCTTAAGAAGGGGGCGTTACGTGTAACGAGATCTGAAGTGGAATTTTCATGGAAAAACAGGTCTCTGCCCATACGCGTATTAAGTGAGGCAATATGCGTATGGATGGGCGAGCGAGATGGGCAATACGCGTATGGCCTAGGGCAATGCACGTATGGCCAGGGAGAGTGCAGAATTTTGCCGTTTCGCGATTTCTTTCCCTTCTTCGCGTCCGAAGTTGTTTCTTTTGGTTTGAGAGGTTGGGGATAGATGTCAGACCTTGAAAAATGTAGGATTGGTGGTAAAAATAATTAATTTAATAATTTTGGTGAATTAATTAGTGATCATCTAATTAGCGTCGTGTGAGGTGTTTTCTGTGGTGTTATGTATTGATTGTGATCAGGAGGATCGTGGAAATGTATGAGTGTGATTATACATGAATTATATGCATATTGATGTCATGCATTCATGGTGTGTCGGTGGTGATGGATCATTGCTCAAGAGGAGTGTATGTGATTCATCCGAACTCCAATGTGGAGAATGGTGGGATAAATCATTGCCAAGTAGAGGTGTATGTGATTTATCCGGGTTCGATTGAATGAACCATGGTGATTGTTGGTACCACATACATTGTGTCTATTGTTGAGTCGCATTGCATTATCATTTTATGTTGATTGACTTATGATTGAAAGTGACAAGTAGGTCGTGCTTATGTGATTGTATGATTGTGTGTGAGCAACTACTCTTATCATGTGTTATTTGCCGTTTATAATTAAATGTAGTTCTCACCTCTCTGTTGTTGTTGTGTCTGTGCTTCTTCGGAAGTACAGATATTCCAGGTACTTGAGTTGCTTGGAGTGCGTGTTGTCTGTTCGAGTCATAGGAGTCGCTCTGATACGTAACACGGAAATTTTGGGGATTTTATTAATTTTTATTCTCCATTGTATTTTGTTACGTGTCTCTTTTGAATTCATTATTTTGAGGACCACGAGTTATGTGGAGTTTTGGAGTATATTGACAAGTGTGCCGTGAATTGAATAAATAATTATTTTCCGCTGTTTTATTTCGTTAATGAAATGAGTTTTCGTTGTTGATTTAATGATGTGGCATCCCGCTTGTTGGTTGTAAAACTCTGATTTATCCGTATTACTTTTATTTTTAAAAATGGGAAAGTGGGGTGTTACAATTCACATCTAGAACAAGTATACAAAAGAATGAATGACATGGAAGTTTGTAAAAATCCTAAGTATCATGAATATGCTAAAGTTAAGAAAGCGATAAACACATACCTTGGACGTGTACAAAACTTAACAATATCATTACCATACATCCGCAAGTTGAAATGATCAAACTTGGAACATCACCAAATTTCCTCAAGCTAATCAAAACAAGTTCATTGACAAACACGAAAAATATTAATATGAACAAACTGAAAAACCAGCAAAAATTGTCTAAACAAATTTAAAAGTGAAGATTTGAATTTTAAGAGCTGGTCCGATTTAAATTTGTTTAGACAATTGCACCAAACTACATAAACTTAACAACAACAAAATAAAATAACACAACATGCTTGTTTTACGTCGTAAGCTCGACGCCTTTACAATGCTTAGCTAGTAACTTCCTTCATTCATGCCATGGTGATGCCTCACCGTGCAACCAAAAGCAAGCGTCCTAACCAAACACTTGAACAAACATTAAAAATATACAAGTATCAATATAAACAAGTGAAAATATACAATATGTACGATATCTACAAAACTCAAAAACAAAGAAACTATCGCAATGCGAGCTCAATAAACACCAATCCCCGGCAACGACGCCATTTTGTTGAAGCGGTAAAGCGGAAAGCAACAAAAAGATTTGGAAGTATTTTTCTAGGAAGTTATCGTGTCCACAGAGATTGGGAGTTGAACTGCCGTTCGACAATTTAAATGTTAAAGAGTTTGGGTTTAAAATTGATTGAAAGTAAAAACAGAAAATAAAACATATGAACATAAAAAGAAGTCATTCTTGGTGAGTAGAGAACTCTCGAGTTTACATTTCATCTACCCTATCAAATACTTAAACTTACTACCCAGTTGTACGCAACCTAAATCACTCGTCAACATTATCAGGTATCGCTCACAATAAAGGTTATGTCTAACGCAAAATTAAGAGAACAACCGCATTTCCTCATCGATGATGTCTCACGCAACTCGACCACACGGAAGCATTAAGAATCGATACCCAAGTGAATATTAAGCCTAAATCTATCTCTAGAGTCTATAACCTAATAAATGTTCATCCTAAATCCGGATTCAAAGAGGATATGTCTACCGCAACTCAAACCTAAATAAAGAAAGCAATCATCAACATTAATTTGTAAAATGAGTTTTATACAACACCATGAGCAATAAATATACATATAATCAAGGTAAACTTACATACAAACTCACAACAAATGGAAACTACAAAGGGAAGAGAGAAGAGGAATCAAAATCTCTCGTGGTGTCCATCACGATCTAAGAATCATCCGCCATATTCTGGACTCCTTCGCTAGGACCTTCGCCAGCCATTCGCAAAGCGAACATTAGCTGTCAAACTCGCAAGGCGAACTTGACAGCAAACCAGCCCTTATTTTGACCACTACTTCTGAACCGTAACTCGGATTGATGCACGGTCGGAAGCGCTGGAAAGCTTATTCAATGCTATTTACAATAATGGCAAAATTTTATTGCTTGAGTACCTACAAAATTGAATGGAAAGCAATTAAACTCAATGATATTTACACAAAACGCAATATATACACTAAAATGTAAACTATACGCATTTACAAACAAAACAGGGTTTATTTGTATGATATTTAACAAAAAGTATCGATAAGTGCAACAAAACTTATATACAAAAATAGGTACATTTTGCACTTATCAAATGGCCGTTAGAATCCTTGCGACTTTACACGACATCAAGTATACAGACATGTAATGCAATGGAAGATTAGTCAAAACTGCATTAATGAGCGTTGCCCGACCTGCCATAGACAAGAATCTTCCTTTCCAAGTTGCAAGCCTTTCCTGAACTTTCACAATCATAGGCTTCCAAAAGGAGAGCAATCTATGATTGCCTCCATTAAAAACACCCAGGAATTTGAATGGAAACCTGTCGATTTGTACTCCAAGAAAGCTTTCAGCCGCTTTTAAGAAGCATTCCTCCATGCCAATACCATATAACACACTCTTCTTATAATTAATCTCTAACCTGAAAACAAGTTGGAATCCTTTCAATAATGCTTTAACCATCCAGAGATTACTCCAAGAACTATTTCCAAAAATTACCGTATCATCGGTATATTGCAACAGTTCATAAGAAACAGTACAATTAAGTTTTATTCCATGGAAAGAAGAATCTTGAGCTGCTCTCTTCACTAGAACAGCGAGACCTTCAGCAGCTATAGCATAAAGAAAAGGAGAAATTGGATCTCCCTGTCGTAGACCCCACGTAACCTTGAAATCTCGGGTAGGGCTTTCGTTAACAAGGACAAACATGAAGTTGTGCATAACCGTTCCTTCAAGCCAAGACATCCACTTCCTCCCAAAAACCCATGATATTCATAATATCTCTCAAATTAGAATGCAGGATTAGCTTGATAAATCTGCCAACGAACTTCAACTTGACCATTCACCTTTGCCAAAAAACCAGTCTCTTGAACTAATTTGAACATGTCAGAAAATGTCAATATCTCTTATATATATATATTTGATGTTGATATCCATGCCATTTAGATTCTTTAAATTATAATTTATTATTCACCTATCTCATAAAATATTTTTTTTCTTAAAATAAATATTTTTTCTTCATTATTACACCTTTATTTATTAATATGTATGAACATATTACATATATGGTCATTCCGTCTAGAATTAATGAGTCAATGACTAGAGTTATTATTTATCAAATAAGAAATAGCCATATTTATATTTGGCGAAATGGGCTCAATTGGTATATAACCAATATGAAAATATTGAATGTCGTGATTTGGTTGAAATTTGAACCAACATCATGAGGTGCTGAAGAAATCAAATTTGTTTGTTTGAGCAAACATACAAACTGATCATACTTCTTTTGAATCAGACCAAGAGTAGGGTATGTAGCATCTAAGGGTAATCTTCATGACACACACAAGCAAATAGTGTGATTATACCTGAAATTCTGGCCTATGCAGACATCAGATGTCCTAACACATGTCAAGACATTGTGCTACATAATCTTCTAAACTTGGAGGCGCAACAGCAGACTGATACCTTGAATATCAGACATGCATCCTCATAGATGTCACAACATCTGATCCAACATGTCAGTCAAGAACATGAACAAAATTATAAATTACAGAAAGTTAAATAAGACAGTAATTGTTAACCCAGTTCGGTGTAATTCACCTACATTTGGGGGATACCAATCCAAGATGAAGACTTCACTATCTGTAGAACTGTTACAAAGCTAAACTCCCCCGTTTACAACTTTATATCTAACATTTACCCAATGAACATCTTTATCAAGGGCTAAACTCTATGATTTACAACCCTGATATGAGATACCCCACTCACATCCTAATCAAAACATGTGACATCTCTGTCTTCTGCCAATTCAAAACTGTCGTCGTTTCTTGACCTTCAAGTTATCTTGGACTTGCTACAAAGCTTCGTCCAAGAACCATATAACAACCATTACCTTACAGGTTTTTGGTTGTGTCCCTGTACATATGCCTTCAACCATGCATCCCATAATACAGAGTGGAGACTCACAACTTCTAAGAGAGCCAACGACTCTCAAACCCTAAACCCTTATTCAACAAAAAGGAACTAGGTTACAAAGTTACAAGTTATACAAACGTACAGTACATAAACCCTAGGTCTACGTCTACTTATATAGTCTTCTGTTGTCTTTGGGCTTTCTATTGTTTCTCCTTTATCCACTCTGCAAATTTTCACCAAATCTTTTGACATATTTGTTATGTAATTAAACCTGCTGTATTTGTAAGATGTTAGGACATCTTAGTCGACATATTTAATCTTGAGCAGATTTCTTCATCTTTATCATATTCATGTTTTACCAAAATTTCGTCAAACCACAGGAGCTTTCAATCTCCCCCTTTTGACAAATTTTGGCTAAAACATTCTCTTCTGTGCTGGATAAGCGAAGTTGATAAAGGACCTTGATTCTTTTCATCTTCAGAGTTTCCCTTCTGACATCTTCTTCCTGAATTCCAGAAAGAGCTTAAACAGTCGTGACATGAAGTTCATAAAATATGTAACTCAGATCACAAGTCACAACCTGTTTTTCAACTCAGATCACAAGACACAAAAGAAACACACAGAGAACAAGTTAAGATGTTAGAGCATCTTATCCAGCATTCTTGCAGAGCACCTGCAGGAATGTACCCATAGAACAACAGAAAAACGACTTCCTTCTTCTCCCCCTTTTTATCCAAAACTTGGCAAAAGTGGCAAAGACAACTCCAAACCCATACACAACTTACCTAGAATTTGAAAATGCCATCGATCACTATGTAGGAATGATGAGACAAGGAAAATCGATACAGTCTTATTCATAGCCAAGCAATTTCCTTAGGAAGTAACGAACCGGAGAAAAAAACTCTGTTCAATTCAAAGGTCCATTAATCAAGGAAATCACTCCACTAAATGCTCACCGGCCAAGACTGTTGACTGTTTCTTCTTTTAAGAACACCGACCAACAAACCCATTACATGCAGTATGTTAAACAACAATGTCCTGACATTGTGTCAGACATTGTCTGTTCTTCATAGGTTCTTCTTCTGATATGGTCTTACAGAGATTTCTTCACAAGTATATGATCCCAGTCTGCAAGAGAAAAATAAATTCTCCCAGACTCAATCAATGATTCTTAAGCATCAAATAAGAACCATTCAAGTATGCATTGCCAAGTTTCCCACAACTTGCAACAATACTCTAATGTCAAGACATCCTCCTTGACATCTCAATTTGCTTGACACGCAAATGCAAACTGGAATTTCCACTACATCCTTGCAGCAATTCATCTTAGACCAAGGGGCCTCTCCCCCTGACTAAGGTAACTGGTGCTCCTCCACTGAACACCCAAGCTAATGACTAGAAAACATAAGACGCATCTTCATGTCTTCAAGAGCGTACCCTCTATTCAACACACCTGCTAAACGCAACCATTAACTCTTTATTGTTCCCTCTGACAAGAAACAATAATCACTCACACATGATCAGAGTCATGCATCCCGTGAGGACGTGTATACAAATCATAACAAACTCTTGGCTTGAGATCAAACTCCCATTGATCCCCCTCATTCCACAACCATCTTGTACACCACACGAAATCCTCTTGAATTCTCATGTATAGATATCACGTTGCTTGAGGCACAAACCAATTGAATTAGAATGCTTCCCATTCCTCAAAGAGACATGCAAGGTCCCTTAGTTTGTTATCACGATGTCAGCTATCGTATGCATGCTCCAGAACTCCACGGCTGTTAAACTGATCCACTACTAGCATGACTTGCTCCAAGGGCTCAGAATTCCGTATGCAAGATTTTCCACTGACCTCACCAGGCCATCATTAGAGATAAACACCCCGCAATCCAAGACAGTCATTCCTATCATTCTCCCGTATGATAATCTGGAATATTTCTGATTTATGGTAAATCTCCACTTCTGAACGCATTCAGGAACCAGACTTCCAAGCAATCAACACATGATCCACTTCAGTCTTCAAACACTTACATCTTCCTTCCAAGGAACCCTTATACTCCATCATTCTCCCGGATGATCATGTAGATACTTCTTGGACACGATGCAAGTAACCAGTTCATCACAGAACCTGAGATCCTTCACCAAGGATATCTAACCCAAAGATGTTCTAACATCAGTTAGGACATCTTCTGCACATCATAGACACCACACACCATGGTTCTTGATATGCTCCACTACTGGACTTACTATCAGCATAATAATCCACACTGATGATCTTCAAACAACACTGAGCCACCAGCTTGAATAAGAACTCCAAAAACCCAGAGAGAAATAAACTCTCAACCACCAAAAAGGTATGCTTTGATCTCAACCCAGAACTTCTGCCACAAGCTCCCAGAGAACCAGAACCTTCAACAATTTCAACTAACTACTCTTGTGCACAAGAGCAATTAGTTTCAAGCATCCTGCTTGAATATACATTGTGAAACCAATCAAATGCCACCTTTTGATTGACCTCACTCATCTTCAGAACTCCCACAAAGATATCCTGATCTACCAATGAAACTTGATCTTCAAGTCACATGAACTACTTGCCCCACAGCAAGACATCTTGGATCCACCAAGCCTCTTAGTCATGTAGCATCTTCCCATCCACAGCTCCCGCAAACTGCATGAGATACCTTTTTGAAGCATCCTATTGTTCATTCCTGTAGATCACCCTATCTTAAGTTGATGTGCCACAACACCAACTGAGATTCTGATGTTGAACTAGATGTCAAAACATCCAGTTGTTGAATTCAACTCCTTCTTCTGCCACTTGAAAGAACTTTCGCCCTTAACAGAACAAGAGTCTCATGCTCTCATAGACTTGATTCATCACTCAAGTTTGAGTAGACAACCTCTATTTTGTTGATTTGCAGTTATGTCATACAAGCCCACACCTTGATGAATACCTGCCAGTGCTTCTCCAAAGACTTCAAACCTTCCACTGTCTGAATCTTCAAAAGGAATAGTTAGAAACTACCCCCCATAGCTGTACCAAGGATGCCACATTTCCTAGAATAAAGCCGTCTTCACGAAGTTGCTGATATTGCCACCTATCTGAACTCCATGATGAGCATTCTGGAATACCCTAAAGTACCTGGATCAGAAATAAACCAATCCAAATAGTCATCAAGATTATGATGTCTTCACAGTCTTCCATCTCCATCTTTAACAACATCACCATTTGGACAAGTCATTCACAATACTTTCCAGGAACGGATGCTAAGCTAATAATCCCAGGTCAACACCTAGGAGACTTGTGAGCGAATGCAGAACCCCTCCCATGATTCTTCAAACCTCTGATGAAAAGATGTTAGAACATCTGACAGAACATCCTGAATCTTGAATCTCAAGGATAATTGTAACGCCCAAGTTTTGCCCGTTTTATTTAATCGAGTCGTTTTGATTATTTTATTATTATATTATTTTATTTTTGACTTTTATTTGAAAATATATTATTTTTAGTCGTGAATATGTTTTATCGCGTTTTGGGAACGTTTGCGAGATATTTGAGTGTAGGGGTATTTTGGTCTTTTGTTTGGGTAGATATTATATTTTTCATATAAGAGAAAAGAAAAGAGAGAAAATAGTAAGGAAGGAAAAGGAAAAGAAGAAAAAGAGGAAGAAAGAAAAGAGAAAGAAAAGGAGAAAAAGAGAGAAAACTTGTGGCATAAGAAATCGATTCAACCGACTTTCAAAAACACGATTAATTGGGTAAGGGTGCGAAACTCGATTATCTTATGATTATGTATGATTATTTATGTGTGTGTTGGAATCTTTATTGTGTTTTCATAGCTTTTCAATTCTAGGTTAGAACGATGGAAATCGATGTTTTCGCGGTTGAAATGTGATGTAAATGTTGTAGATTACTTGTTACCATGATTGGGGTATGTTCTGATTGTTATGTTTTGGTTTGGAAGAGATTTTGGTTGAAAAATATGATTTTGGACCTCAAAACAGCGCTGCAGAATTTCCGGGTTTTCCTTGGTTTGCTTAGCGAATCTGGGGCGAAGCAGTAGCGAATGATTTTTCGCGGGTTCGCCTAGCGAGCCAATTAGCGAAGGTCAACGAATGTTCGCTAACGTTGTTCGCCTAGCGAACTTTGTATCTTTTTGGTTCTGGTTGTTGCTGCCTTGGTTTGCCAAGGGGTTCGCCTAGCGAACTTTGTGTTTGTTTTTATCTGATAGTGGTTTCGCTGGACATTTTCCTAGCGAAGGTGGTAGCAAATGCTCACTAGAAGGTTCGCCTAGCGAACATGGCAGTATGTGCAATTTTGTTTTCTTCATAACTTTTGATCCGTAAGTCGGATTGGGGCGCGGTTGGTTGCGTTAGAAAGCTTTTGAGTTGTTCTTGCCTATTAAAATGGTTTTGAGATTGTTGGCCGATTTAATTTTGTCAGGAATTTGGAATGTGTCATTTTGTCGACTTTTACCGTTTTAATGATGTGCATTTGATGTGTTATTATGCAACATGCTTGTGATATGTATTGTATGACTGGTGTGATGTTATGTGATGTGAATGCATGCAATTAAATGCTGTGGTTGATTATGTATGCATGGTTATGGTTGCATATATGTGTGCATTTGAATGTCATGAGTCATTGTATTCCAAGCATCATGATATGCATTCTTGTGATGTCGTGTGACCTAGTGGGTGTGAGCGACGAAATGATTCCAGAGGGAATCCGCTATAACATCGTGCGCCTTATACAAAAAGGACTGAAAGCGATGATTATAGATGATCGTGCGCCTTATACAAAGAGGACCGAAAGCGATCGGATTGTGCGCCTTATATAAAGGGGACTGAAAGCGATCCATAAACGTCGTGCGCCTTATACCAAGAGGACCGAAAGCGACGGGGAACATCGTTTGCCCGACGGGGAGTTACACTAAGTAACAAGCGATGGTTCCAATAGTTCCTGAGTGAACTGGTGATGAGATTGATGGATGGATGGTACTGCATTGCATTTGCATAGAGTCGTTGTGTCGGTCTCTTTACATTTGCATAAATCATGAATGGATTGATTTTGTGTGAAATTGTGAATGGAATTGATTGAGTTGGGATATATATATATATATATAAATATATATATATATATATATATATATATATATATATATATATATATATATATATATATATATGTTGGTGATAATTGAATTGTGCATGGTTGATATGCCTTTGTGACGGATATATGAGAAAATTCATAGTGTTGGTTTGTACGTGTGTTATGGTGTGAGCTGTGGTGAGAATATGTTATATGTGTATTTTTGTGCTAATATATAATTGTATGCAATTATATTATGATTGTGTTTCTCACCCTTCTGCTGTTTTGAATGCTCTATGAGGCATTGCAGATTAGATGCTGGAGGTCTTTTTGTGAAGCTTAGGTTTTCATTCTTTTGTCAGTCGGCTCTGATATGTAGCACCGGGTAGTCGGGGTGATCGAGTGTGATAGATTGTATTATGTATACACTTATTTTGGATCGTACTTGTGTGACTTTGTGTATGACAGACAAACTTTTTATGATGTGTATATATGGGATTCAGTTACAGATTTTCCGCTTTTATTCTGTATCTGAAGTGTAGGTGTTAGGAACTAAGTTCCTTTATTATGTGCTACCTGAATTGTTGCATATCTGTATGAGCAGGTTATTGTATTTCGTCTCAATTGATGTGACGCCTCCGTCTATGCCGTGAATTTCTTTAATTATACTCTGATTATTTGTTTAGCACTTTATTTATTTGGGGGTATAGATTGGGGGTGTTACATTAAGTGGTATCAGAGCCAGTCCGTGTCAGTTTGTGTCAGTCCTTGTCGGTGTTTGTGTTTGGGCGAGCTGTTTGTTTAACCATAGTTGTTGTTATTGGAAATGAACAGAATATGGCTGGTAGGAATGACGTTGCTTTAGCTGCTGTGATGCAAGCTATGGCTCGGGCTGTGTAGGGTCCACCTAATGCTGCTGGGAATGATGAGTTCAGGAAAAACAAACCGCCTGTCTTCAAAGGGAGACATGATCCTGATGGTGCTCAGATTTGGCTGAAAGAGATTGAAAGAATTTTCTGAGTGATGGATTGTGCTGAGGATCAGAAGGTGAGACTGGGTACTCACATGTTGCAGGAGGAAGCGGATGATTGGTGGGTTAGTACTCGTCATGTGTTGGAAGCTGCAGAGGAAGAAGTCACTTGGGCTTTGTTTAGTGTTGAGTTTCTGAGGAAGTATTATCCCGAAGATGTTAGAGGAAAGAAAGAGATAGAGTTCTTGGAATTGAAACAAGGTAGTATGTCTGTTCTTGATTATACTGCTAAGTTTGTGGAGCTTGTGCAATTTTATCCACATTATGCTGAAGCGACTGCGGAGTTTTCTAAGTGTGTGAAGTTTGAGAGTGGGTTGCGTCCTGAGATTAAGCAGGCAATTGGTTATTAGAGGATTCAGAGGTTTTCAGATTTGGTGGACTGTTGTAGGATTTATGAAGAAGATAGTAAAGCTCGTTCTACTCATTATAAAAGTGTGGGCGAAAGGAAAGGGAAGCAACAGTTTCGTGGTGGTCCTTATGTGACACCAGCTGATAAGGGTAAGAAACGGGGTAATTTGGAAAGAAGGCCAAGTGGAGGAGGAATGTCTAATTCTCTGAGATGTTATAGGTGTGGTGACTTAGGACATCGTCAGTTTGAGTGTAGGAAAGATATGTGGAAGTGTTCTAATTATGGAGGTTTAGGACATGCCGCAGCTGAGTGCAAGAGGAAGAATGTGGCGAAGTGTTTCAATTGTGGTGAAGCTGGTCATATTAGTACGAAGTGTCCGAAACCGAAGCAAGCTCAAGCTGGTGGGAAAGTTTTTGCATTGGCGGGAACTCAGACTACAAGTGCAGATCGTCTGATCCGAGGTACTTGTTTTATCAATAGTATGCCTTTAGTTGCTATTATTGATACTGGAGCGACTCATTCGTTTATTTCGTCTGAGTGCGTGAAGCGTTTGAATCTTGTGTTGTCCTTGATGGGTGGAGAGATGGTTATTGATACTCCAGCAATGGGGTCAGTAACTACTTCTTTGGTTTGTTTAAGTTGTCCTTTGACCATTTATGGTAAAGATTTTGAAATGGATTTGGTGTGTTTGCCGTTGGAGGGCTTAGATGTGGTTTTGGGAATGAATTGGTTACAGTTCAATCGGGTTCATATTGATTGTTATCATAAGCTGGTAAGATTTCCTTCTCTTAAGGAAGACGAGGACTCGAGTTTCTTATCTACGAAAGAGTTGAAGAAACTTTTGGCGGAGGAAGCTCAGTTGTTTGGGTTGTTTGCATCGTTGACTGTGGATAGTCAAGTTGCAATTGATGTGTTTCCTGTTGTGTGTGAATTTCCAGAAGTGTTTCGTGAGGATATTTCATATGTACCACCAGAGAGAGAGGTGGAGTTTTCTATAGATCTAGTTCCTGGTACTAGACATGTATCGATGGCACTGTATCGAATGTCGGCATCTGAGTTGGTTGAGTTAAAGAAGCAGTTGAGTGAATTGTTAGAGAAGAGGTTTGTGAGGCCAAGTGTATCGCCTTAGGGTGCTCCAGTTTTATTGGTGAAAAAGAAAGATGGAAGTATGCGATTGTGTATTGATTATCGCCAGCTGAATAAGGTGACGATTAAGAATAAGTATCCTTTTCCGAGAATTGATGATCTGATGGACCAGTTGGTTGGCGCGTGTGTGTTTAGTAAGATTGATTTGAGGCCAGGGTATCATCAGATTAGGGTGAAAGAAGAAGATATTCAGAAGACGGATTTTAGGGCACGATACGGTCATTATGAATATTCGGTGATGCCGTTCGGGGTTTCTAATGCGCCAGGTGTGTTTATGGAGTATATGAATCGTATTTTCCATGAGCATTTGGATCGATTTGTTGTTGTGTTTATTGATGATATCTTGATTTATTCTAAGTCCCGGGAGGAACATGCGGAGCATTTGCGTGTTGTGTTGCAAATTTTGAAGGAAAGGAAACGTTTTTCCAAATTGTACAAGTGCGAGTTCTGGTTGTCAGAAGTGAGTTTTCTTGGGCACGTGATTTCAGGTAATGGTATTGTTATGGATCCATCTAAAGTAGATGCAGTTCTACAATGGGAGGCTCCTAGATCTGTTACTGAAATTAGAAGCTTTTTGGGTTTGGCCGGATATTATCGGAGATTCATAGAAGATTTTTCTAAGTTAGCACTTCTTTTGACCCAGTTGACTTGTAAAGGCAAAGCGTTCATTTGGGATATTCAGTGTGAGGAAAGTTTTAGTGAGCTGAAGAGGAGATTGACTACAACTCCGATTTCGATTTTACCGAATCCTAATGAACTGTTTGTGGTATATTGTGATGCGTCTTTGATTGGGTTAGGTGGGGTGTTGATGCAGGAAGGTAAAGTGGTGGCTTATGCTTCAAGGAAATTGAGGGTTCATGAGAAAAGTTATCCTACTCATGATCTTGAATTAGCGGCTGTGGTTTTTGTGTTGAAGATTTGGAGGCATTATCTCTACGGTGCAAGATTCGAAGTCTTTAGTGATCATAAAAGTTTGAAATACTTGTTTGATCAGAAAGAGTTGAATATGAGGCAACGGAGATGGTTGGAATTTTTGAAGGACTACGACTTTGGCTTGAATTACCATCCTGGTAAAGCTAATGTGGTAGCTGACGCGTTAAGCCGGAAATCGTTGCATATATCCGCTTTGATGGTTAAAGAGTGGGAACTTTTGGAATCGTTTAGAGATTTGAGTTTGGTACGTGAATTGACGTCGGATAGAGTGAGGCTTGGAATGTTAAAGGTTACTAATGAGTTTCTGTTGACTGTTAGTGAGAAACAGAAGATGGATGTGAAATTTGTTGATTTGATGATGGTTGGGGATCTAAGTGTGAATGAGGACTTTAAAGTGGATGATAAAGGTGTTTTGAGATTTCGGGGTAGGATTTGCATTCCTGATGATTCGGAGTTGAAAAGGATGATTTTGGAGGACGGACACCGGAGTAATTTGAGTATACATCCGGGAGCTAATAAGATGTACCAAGATTTGAAGAAGATTTTCTGGTGGTCTGGATTGAAGAGAGATGTGGCTCAGTTTGTTTATGCATGTTTGACGTGTCAGAAGTCGAAGGTCGAACATCTGAGGCCTAGTGGATTGTTGCAACCGTTGGATATTCCCGAGTGGAAATGGGACAGCATTTCTATGGATTTTGTGACAGGGTTTCCAAATACACAGAGGGGACATAATGATATTTGGGTAGTTGTGGATAGGCTAACTAAATTGGCTCATTTCATTCCGATTGACATAAGTTTTTCCTTGGAGAGGTTGGCTGAGATTTATATCAGTGTGATTGTGAAGTTACATGGGGTTCTGTTGAGTATTGTTTCAGATCGAGATCCGAGGTTTACTTCCAGATTTTGGGAAAGTTTGCAAAAAGCCTTAGGATCTAAGTTGAGGTTGAGTTCAGCTTATCATCCGCAGACAGATGGTCAGACCGAGAGAACTATTCAGTCGTTGGAAGATTTGTTGAGAGCGTGTGTTCTTGAGCAAGGTGGTGCGTGGGATAGTCATCTTGTGTTGATTGAATTCACGTATAACAACAGTTTCCATTCGAGTATTGGAATGGCACCTTTTGAAGCGTTGTATGGAAGGAGATGTCGAACACCTTTGTGTTGGTACGAATCTGGTGAGAGTTCGGTGGTTGGACCAGAGTTAGTGCAACAGACTACGGAAAATGTGAAGCTTATTCGCGAGAAGATGATGGCTTCTCAGAGTAGGCAGAAAAGTTATCATGATCGAAGGAGGAAAGATCTTGAGTTTCAAGAAGGCGATCATGTATTTTTTAGAGTTACACCGGTGACGGGTGTTGGTCGTGCATTGAAATCGAAGAAGCTTACTTCTCGGTTTATTGGTCCTTACCAGATATCCGCGAGAGTTGGTGCTGTGGCTTATCGGGTGGCGTTGCCGCCGAATCTTTCGAATTTGCATGATGTGTTCCATGTTTCACAGCTTCAGAAGTATGTTCCGGATCCGTCACATGTGATTCCGATGGATGAGGTAGAGGTAAGGGAGAACCTTACGGTTGAGGCATTACCAGTGTGGATTTTGGATCGCGAGTTGAAGCGGTTAAGAGACAAGGATATTGCACTTGTGAAGGTAGCGTGGGGAGGCGCTGCTGAGGGCAATTTGACTTGGGAGTTGGAGAGTCGGATGCGGGAGTCGTATCCGAAGTTGTTCGTCTCAGGTAATATTTTCGAGGACGAAAATTTCTAAGTGCGGGAGAGTTGTAACGCCCCAGTTTTGTCAGTTTTATTTAATCGAGTCGTTTTGATTATTTTATTATTATATTATTTTATTTTTTACTTTTATTTGAAAATATATTATTTTTAGTCGTGAATATGTTTTATCGCGTTTTGGGAACGTTTGCGAGATATTTGAGTGTAGGGGTATTTTGGTCTTTTGTTTGGGTAGATATTATATTTTTCATATAAGAGAAAAGAAAAGAGAGAAAATAGTAAGGAAGGAAAAGGAAAAGAAGAAAAAGAGGAAGAAAGAAAAGAGAAAGAAAAGGAGAAAAAGGGAGAAAACTCGTGGCATAAGAAATCGATTCCACCGACTTTCAAAAACACGATTAATCGGGTAAGGGTGCGAAACTCGATTATCTTATGATTGTGTATGATTATGTATGTGTGTGTTGGAATGTTTATTGTGTTTTCGTAGCTTTTCAATTCTAGGTCAGAACGTTGGAAATCGATGTTTTCGCGGTTGAAATGTGATGTAAATGTTGTAGATTACTTGTTACCATGATTGGGGTATGTTCTGATTGTTATGTTTTGGTTTGGAAGAGATTTTGGTTGAAAAATATGATTTTGGACCTCAAAATAGCGCTGCCGAATTTTTGGGTTTTCCTTGGTTCGCCTAGCGAACTTGGGGCGAAGCAGTAGCGAATGATTTTTTGCGGGTTCGCCTAGCAAGCCAGTTAGCGAAGGTCAGCGAATGTTCGCTAACGTTGTTCGCCTAGCGAACTTTGTATCTTTTTGGTTCTGGTTGTTGCTGCCTTGGTTCGCCAAGGGGTTCGCCTAGCGAAATTTATGTCTGTTTTTATCTGATAGTGGTTTCGCTGGACATTCGCCTAGCGAAGGTGGTAGAAAATGCTCGCTAGAAGGTTCGCCTAGTAAACATGGCAGTTTGTGCAATTTTGTTTTCTTCATAACTTTTGTTCCGTAAGTCGGATTGGGGTGCGGTTGGGTGCGTTAGAAAGCTTTTGAGTTGTTCTTGCTTATTAAAATGGTTTTGAGATTTTTGTCCGATTTAATTATGTCGGGAATTTGGAATGTGTCGTTTTGTCGACTTTTACCATTTTAATGATGTGCATTTGATGTGTTATTATGCAACATGCTTGTGATATGTATTGTATGACTGGTGTGATGTTATGTGAAGTGAATGCATGCGATTAAATGCTGTGGTTGATTATGTATGCATGGTTATGGTTGCATATATGTGTGCATTTGAATGTCATGAGTCATTGTATGCCAAGCATCATGATATGCATTCTTGTGATGTCGTGTGCCCTAGTCGGTGTGAGCGACGAAACGATTCCAGAGGGAATCTGCTATAACATCGTGCGCCTTATACAAAGAGGACTGAAAGTGATGATTATAGATGATCGTGCGCCTTATACAAAGAGGACCGAAAGTGATCGGATCGTGCGCCTTATAGAAAGAGGACTGAAAGCGATCCATAAACGTCGTGCTCCTTATACCAAGAGGACCGAAAGCGACGGGGAACATCGTTTGTCCGACGGGGAGTTACACTAAGTAACAAGCGATGGTTCCAATAGTTCCTGAGTGAACTGGTGATGAGATTGATGGATGGATGGTACCGCATTGCATTTACATAGAGTCGTTGTGTCGGTCTCTTTGCATTTGTATAAATCATGAATGGATTGATTTTGTGTGATATTGTGAATGGAATTGATTGAGTTGGGATATATATATGTGTTGGTGATAATTGAATTGTGCATGGTTGATATGCCTTTGTGACGGATATATGAGAAAATTCATTGTGTTGGTTTGTACGTATCTTATGGTGTGAGCTGTGGTGAGAATATGTTATATGTGTATTTTTGTGCTAATATATAATTGTATGCAATTATATTATGATTGTGTTTCTCACCCTTCTACTGTTTTGAATGCTCTATGAGGCATTGCAGATTAGATGCTGGAGGTCTTTTTGTGAAGCTTAGGTTTTCATTCTTTTGTCGGTCGGCTCTGATATGTAGCACCGGGTAGTCGGGGTGATCGAGTGTGATTGATTGTATTATGTATACACTTATTTTGGATCGTACTTGTGTGACTTTGTATATGACAGACAAATTTTTTATGATGTGTATATATGGGATTCAATTACAGATTTTCCGCTTTTATTCTGTATCTGAAGTGTGGGTGTTAGGAACTAAGTTCCTTTATTATGTGCTACCTGAATTGTTGCATATCTATATGAGCAGGTTATTGTATTTCGTCTCAATTGATGTGACGCCTCCGTCTATGCCGTGAATTTCTTTAATTATACTCTGATTATTTGTTTAGCGCTTTATTTATTTGGGGGTATAGATTGGGGGTGTTACAATAATCAATTAAATACTTGTGGATTCCACAAATAGAAGTTGATCTTAAATACTTATACAATAACCCCTCTTCACTGCTGTAGCTGAGCTCCACTAGATCATGTCATGAACACTTATAAAGTATTCAATCTTTTTTCAAGTATCTTCATCAATGACAATGTTGAGATACCAAGGCTGTCACCCTTGACTCAAGTAACTAAGACTTTCTCTGAACAAATCTTTTTTACCTCACCAAATCTTCAATCAGATTGGATTCACTCTTAGGGTCAAGAGAGATGAATCCTTCCTTGCTGTTTTTGGATGGTGAAAATAAATCACCTCCACTTTCTTTAGACTGTGTCTCAAGGAAACACCTTCTAGTCAGAAGAGTAACTAGAAGACTCCAGATACACGACATAGATGTCTTTATGAGTGGACTTAAGAGAACTCTCAAGTATCTTTGACAACCTAGCCGACCAAACATTTATCAAACTCCTAGAGAAAGAACCTGATAAACTTTAACTCAACTCCTCTCCTCTTCAACTGACTCCAACCTGTACTAGGAAACCAAGCTTCCAAGTACCAAGTCATCATACCAGATATCTGACCACAACTTCCTTCGTTCCATCGCTCCCGACTTTGGAATAAAAGAATGCAGATACCTTTAAACATAGAGGCCGACGATTGAGACCTTCCACCAACTGTCTTCAGTAACAACTCCAGAATCCCATAATTCTAGAGTTCTTCCATCAGAAACTCATGCAGCGGAACCACCAAGGAATATATCCTGCTTGCACTAATAAGATGTCAGAACATCTCATAAGACACACCAACAAGAGAACTAGCCACTTCTCATGTAGTTGTTATAGAACCTCCTCAGCAACATGAACAACCTCCGGGTTGCTCCCTTCGATCTAGAACTTCCATCTCATCCATTAATACCCTTGAGTATGTATGTGTTGATTGATCTCATCTCCAAAAATTCTCCTCATTTAAACGCCAGAAAGTATCTCCCATGGATCTCATCCAGAACCAGACAGGATGCCTACTCTGATACCAATTGAAATTCTGGCCTATGCAGACAGTAAATGTCCTAACACATGTCAAGACATTGTGCTACATAATCTTCTAAACTTGGAGGCACAACAGCAGACTGATACCTTGAATATCAGACCTGCATCCTCACAGATGTCATGACATCTGATCCAACATGTCAGTTAAGAACATGAACAAAACTGTAAATTGTAGAAAGTTAAATAAGACTGTAATTGTTGAACCAGTTCGGTGCAATTCACCTACATCTGGGGGATACCAATCCAGGATGAAGACTTCACTATCTGTAGAACTGTTATAAAGCTAAACTCCCCCGTTTATAACTTTATATCTAACATCTACCCAATGAACATCTTTATCAAGGGCTAAACTCTACGATTTACAACCCTGATATGAGATACCTCACTCATATCCTAATCAAAACATGTGTTATCTCTGTCTTCTGCCAATTCAAAACTGTCGCCGTTTCTTGACCTTCAAGTTATCTTGGACTTGCTTTAAAGCTTCGTCCAAGAACCATACAGTAACCATTACCTACAGGTTTCTAGTTGTGTCCCTGTACATATGCCTTCCACCTTGCATCCCATAATACATAGTGGAGACTCACAACTCCTAAGAGAGTCAACGACTCTCAAACCCTAAACCCTTATTCAACACAAAGGAACTAGGTTACAAAGTTACAAGTGATACAAACTTACAGTACATAAACCCTAGGTCTACGTCTACTTATATAGTCTTCTGTTGTCTTTGGGCTTTCTATTGTTTCTTCTTTATCCACTCTGTAAATTTGCACCAAATCTTTTGACAGATTTGTTAAGTAATTAAACCTGCTGTATTTGTAAGATGTTAGGACATCTTAGTCGACATCTTTAATCTTGAGCAAATTTCTTCATCTTTATCATATTCATGTTTTACCAAAATTTCGTCAAACCACAGGAGCTTTCAATACCTATTTCAATATGTGAAATATCTAGAATTTGCGGAGGTAAGGTGCTCTAATTTACAGGATTTCAAGAATTAGTAATATTTTATTGATGATAATCCTTGACAATAAATAGAGAAATTAAAGTTCTAAGTATTTTGAATGATATAAATGGTAGAGTTATAATTTTGATTGAAAGATAAATATTTATATTAAATAGTTAAAAAATAAGGTTTTAAAACTTTTGATATGTACTATTTATAGAGTTAGAAATTGAATGGATATTTACAATAAAAGTGAGAAATTTAATTTAATTTATTTTAATATGACACTAATTGTAGAGTTTCATTAATTATTGTTATAAACAGGAACAATTTTACTATTAAATATTTTTATAAATATTGTCAAAACAAAAACAATATTTTGATTCAAATATCTTTATAAATAGTGTCAAAACAAGATTAATATTTATATAAAAAAAAACACATTGTTGATTAAATTTTACTATTGATTGAATTATTTTTTTTATATAAGGGATAAAATACTATTATTATAAACGAAAAAAATTTTACTATTGATTGAATTATTTTTATAATAATTGTAAAAAAATAATATTTTGTTTCAAATATTTTTATATACGGGAACAACTTTACTATTGATTCAAATATTTTTATAAATAGTGTCAAAACAAATTAATATTTAACTATGGAAATAACTTTACTATTGATTCAAATATTTTTATAAATATCGTTAAAACAAAATAATATTTATATATGGGAAAAAGTTTACTTTAGTTATAAACGGCCACACGTTTACTTTTGCTTCAATTTTTATAAACGGGCACAAGTTTACTTTTGCTTCAATTTTTATAATCGGGAACAACTTTAATTTTGATTCAATTTTTATAAACGGGCACAACTTTAATTTTCATTCAATTTTTT
Source organism: Lathyrus tuberosus (assembly GCA_022829125.1). Classification (NCBI taxonomy): domain Eukaryota; kingdom Viridiplantae; phylum Streptophyta; class Magnoliopsida; order Fabales; family Fabaceae; genus Lathyrus; species Lathyrus tuberosus. Next base: position 2,734,685 of record JALAZF010000501.1, read on the forward strand.
TTAAATACAGAAAAAATATTATTGTTATCAACTGACCCAACTTTAATCTTGATTCAAATTTTTGTATATACGAAAAAATACTATTGTTATAAACGAGTACAACTTTAATTTTGATTCAAATTTTTTTATATACAGAAAAAAAATATTATTATAAACGGACACAACATTAATCTTGATTCAAATTTTATAATATACGAAATAAATATTATTGTTATAAATGGGCACAACTTTACTTTTGATTCAATTTTTTTATATACGGAAACAACTTTACTGTTCATTCAATTATTTTGTATAAATAGTGTCAAAACAAAACTAGTATTTATATACAGGTAAAAATACATGGTTGATTAAAATATTTTTATATACGAAAACAATTACAATTGTTATAAACGGGAACAACTTTACTACAGGTTCAAATATTGAATAATAGAAAGTTATCGACTATTATATTATTTCTTATAACATAATTGACTTATTTGTTAAAAAAACCTAAACTATTAATTGATCTAATACAAGTTTCAATAGTTTTTTTAATCATATTATTATTATTTATATTGTTGTTTACCTTTTATCTTCTACATGTATTACTATTTCAACTTAAATTTACTATTATTCTTAAGTTTTTTTTTCTATTTTTAATTTTCAATCTAATTTTAGTTTCATTTGTTTTTGGTCTACCTATTAATTAATATTTTTTGTTTAATATTTTCAATCATCATTCCATTATTTGAATTTATATCAATAATTAATTTAATTCCTTCTTTGTCGCACCTCGAAAATTCATCAAGAAAATACGAACCTCGCGCGAAAGGCGCGGAAAACGGTTCGACAGAGTCGCCACCGAACTTTATTTATCCCAAAAAGAGGGAAAGGAAAATATCGAGAAAACCTTTAAGGAAGGGATAAGAACGTGGTCGTCGCAACCACATTCTGGGTTCGGGAGTCGGTTACGTGAGGGGAAGGTACGCGCACCCCCTCACGTCCGTTGTACTCAACGGGAACCTCTTGATTCGAATCGCGATATTCGTTAGCTATGTTTGTCTATTTTGGTACAAGGCTTGGTTGGTGTATCAATATGCGCAGGATGGTGAAGCATAGCAGGATGGAGCAGAAAATTGGAGTGTAGTGGTGTAGTAATTCGCGGTTTTTGGTGTTTCTATTTTCCATTTTTTTGTGGTATATAATGTAATGGGCTTGAAAAATGGGCTTTGGGGTTTTTTTGTAGAAATTTTGTAAGAAAAAAAAAATGGTTGGTACTGGGTCTTGTAATGGACTTTTATCTTTGTGATTTTTTTTCTTGTAATGACAAAATACAAATGGGCTTATGGTGGGGTGGATGATGGGCCTCCCATGTACATTTTGTAAAAACAACCTTATTTATTCTCACCCAAATGTTTTGAAAACTCGGCCATGAGGATCCTTGCACTTGATTCTTGATTGAAAATTAAGACTATTAAAATTGGAATCCCAATTAGAACCAAATTCCAACAATCTTGACTTGTTCATTTGAATGTGACCCTGAATTAATCCGTAAACCAACTTTGATCTTTAAATGAATTAGGGCTTTGAAAAATGAATCCACCTTGATCTTGTAGCAAAAAGCCTTCATTACAAACTAGATGATCAGAGATATGCTTTGCAATCAGAGGATTATGACTTGAAATGAAGTGCACTGCACAATGCCTTAATTGAAAAGTGAACTAGATTCTGATGACTATCAACCATGAAGCTCGGACCCTCACCACTGAAATCATGCATACCTTGGCCTTGATCAAGCAACAAACCCCTACCTGACCATTGAACCTCAAACACTTCAACAACCAGAGACAACACTCTTTTTTTTGAATTTTCTGAACGATGGTTAGTGGGTGAATGTACAGATGAAAACTATACAAGGTAGGACAAATTTGGGGTATGACAGATGCCCATATCTAATTGGCTTAAACCGAATGAAATGAACTGCTACGGTGTTTGCTTTTATGGAGGTATAAGTCAATTAGATATAAAAAGACCACAAATTTGTCCGAAAAGAAAGAAAATGATGGGGAAGTGAAATGATGGATCAATGTCACCCTCGAGTGGACACTGAAAAAACTTGCAAAGGGCGTTATCACCAAAAGGATGACAACAGGAAAATTCTGACGCTAAAAGGATGACAGACCTATCACCAAAAGGATGATAGTGAACACACGCACACAGACCCTTCCGTCAAAAGGATGAAAACGAGGTCAAAGCCGGCTATTACCAAAAGGATAATAGGGCACACACGCACAGCCTGCTATTACCGACGAGATAATAGGGCACACACACACACACAGACCCTTCCATCAAAAGGATAAAAATGGGGTCAACGCCTGCTATTACCGACGAGATAATAGGGAACACACACACACCGACCATTCCACCAAAAGGATGGAAATGAGGTCAAAACCTGCTATTACCGACGAGATAATAGGGCACACAAGCACAGCCTGCTATTACCGACGAGATAATAGGGCACACCCACACACAGACCCTTCCACCAAAAGGATGAATATGAGGTCAACGCCTGGTATTACCGACGAGATAATAGGGTACACACACACAGCCTGCTATTACCGATGAGATAATAGGGCAAACACACACACAGACCCTTCCACCAAAAGGATGGAGATGAGGTCAAAATCTGCTATTACCGATGAGATAATAGGGCACACACGCACAGCCTGCTATTACCGACGAGATAATAGGGTAAACACACACACAGACCCTTCCACCAAAAGGATGGAAATGAGGTCAAAACCTGCTATTACCGACGAGATAATAGGGCACACAAGCACAGCCTGCTACTACCGACGAGATAATAGGGCACACACGCACAACCTACTATTACCGACGAGATAATAGGGCACACACGCACACAGACCCTTCCACCAAAAGGATGGAAATGAGGTCAACGCCTGCTATTACCGACGAGATAATAGGGCACACACGCACAGCCTGCTATTACCGATGAGATAATAGGGCAAACACACACACAGACCCTTCAACCAAAAGGATGGAAATGAGGTCAAAACCTGCTATTAACGACAAGATAATATGGCACACACACAGCCTGCTACTACCTAAAGGATAGTATGGCACACAACACAACCTGCTACTATCAAAAGGATAGTATGGCACACAACACAGCCTGCTATTACTGACGAGATAATAGGGCACACACGCAACACCTGCTATTACCGACGAGATAATAGGGCACACAGACACACAAACCCTTCCACCAAAAGGATGGAAATGAGGTCAACGCCTGCTATTACCGACGAGATAATAGGGCACACACGCACAGCCTGCTATTACCGACGAGATAATAGGGCAAACATACACACAGACCCTTCCACCAAAAGGATGGAAATGAGGTCAAAACCTGCTATTACCGACGAGATAATACGGCACACACACAGCCTGCTACTACCTAAAGGATAGTATGGCACACAACATAGCCTGCTACTATCAAAAGGATAGTATGGCACACAACACAGCCTTCTATTACCGACGAGATAATAGGGCACACACGCAATGCCTGCTATTACCGACGAGATAATAGGGCACACACACACAGACCCTTCAACCAAAAGGATGGAAATAAGGTCAACGCCTACTATTACTGACGAGATAGTAGGGCACACACACACAGCCTGCTATTACCGACGAGATAATAGGGCAAACACACACACAGACCCTTCCACCAAAAGGATGGAAATGAGGTCAAAACCTGCTATTACCGACGAGATAATAGGGCACACACACAGCCTGCTACTACCAAAAGGATAGTATGGTACACAACACAGCCTGCTACTATCAAAAGGATAGTATGGCACACAACACAGCTTGCTATTACTGACGAGATAATAGGGCACACACGCAACGTCTGCTATTACCGACGAGATAATAGGGCACACACACACACACAGACCCTTCCACCAAAAGGATGGAAATGAGGTCAAAGTCCAGGAAAAGGAAAGGGAAATAGTGAAAAAAAAGGAGAAAGTAACCCGTCAAGATCTACGCGATCTTGTGCCTACTTATCTTTACTCGGACGAGAATAAAGAATCAGGGCAGTCGTAGTTTGACTTGAGGAATAGATTTAATGAGGAATGCCCACTGACTTGCTTAGAGATTATAGGACAAACACACACACAGATCCTTCCACCAAAAGGATGGAAATGAGGTCAAAACCTGCTATTACCGACGAGATAATAGGGCACACACACACAGCCCGCTACTACCGACGAGATAATAGGGCACACACGCACACAGACCCTTCCACCAAAAGGATGGAAATGAGGTCAACGCCTGCTATTACCGACGAGATAATAGGGCACACACGCACACAGACCCTTCCACCAAAAGGATGGAAATGAGGTCAACGCCTGCTATTACCGACGAGATAATAGGGCACAAACGCACAACCTGCTATTACCGACGAGATAATAGGGCAAACACACACACAGACCCTTCCACCAAAAGGATGGAAATGAGGTCAAAACCTGCTATTACTGACGAGATAATAGGGCACACACACAGCCTGCTACTACCAAAAGGATAGTATGGTACACAACACAGCCTGCTACTATCAAAAGGATAGTATGGCACACAACACAGCCTGCTATTACCGACGAGATAATAGGGCACACACGCAACGCCTGCTATTACCGACGAGATAATAGGGCACACACACACACAGACCCTTCCACCAAACGGATGACACACACACCAAAGGTTTATGGATCGGCGACACCAAAAGGATGACGGATCAAAATAAGTTACCACCACCAAAAGGATGACAGGAACTTATTCGTGAGGGCCAACATCAAAAGGATGAAGGTTAAATTGAGTTGATTGGGTTAGGCTATCACCAAAAGGATGATAGTAAGGCAATTGACAAAAGGCCATGTTTACTGGGGATGTGATGAGATTTATTTGGTGACATCAACAAAAGGTTAAAGTAAAGAAATCAATGAGGAGAGCCCACGAAAAGGAAAGGGAAACAGTGAAAAAAAAGGAGAAGGTAACCCGCCAAGATCTACGCAATCTTGTGCCTACGTATCTTTACTCGGACGAGAATAAAGAATAAGGGCAGACGTAGTTATGCAATGCAATGCAATGATATGAGATGCAATGCAAGATGCAAGATCCAGGATCGCAGAATCAAACGGCTTAAAACAGTTCTGCGGTTGGCCGGAGGTGACGGGTCAAGAACCACAACTAGGATTAAGAAAGCCCAAGGGTAGGTTTCTGAGACGGTGAGGTGCCTAGAGTTATGGATATATTTCGAAAACATTATAACCAAGACGAAGAGACATCCGACTATAATATCCTCGAAATAATCTCGTCTAGGTGAGGTCTTCGTTTCTTCTCCACGAGAAAGATTCCTCGGAGGCGCCCACTACACAACCATCGACACACGGGTTTTATGTAGGGCTCTCAGAATCCTAAATCGAGGTAAAAAATATTACTGTCAGGAAGTAATACGTTCGAGGGATCTCATCTGATTGGGGCGTTCACATTAACTCACATAGAATTAACACTACCAACCACCATGGGTAAATTGGGTTAATGGTCCTTGGGATCGACGACCCACCTCGAAAGTATTACCACCATGGCAAAGATTCACCACAACAATAATATCTCCAAGGGAATCTACTCCAAGCGGGGTTTTCGCTTCAACTCACGCGGAAGAGACCATGCAAGCCTACACTACACAACCACCATCCTAATCCTAGGGTTTTTCTCGACTCGGGTGTAGAGCCATCTCACAAAGTTCTCAATGTCAGAACAGCCCAACCATGTTACAAAAGGTAACACAAATAAGGAATAGGAAAACAAGTAAGTAAGCAAATGAGAAGAAAACTAACGAACTCGCGATTCGAATCAAGATAGGCTTGACTCTCTCTTGGATGGAGCAAATGTGATCCCCAGCAGAGTCGCCATCTGTCGCACCTCGAAAATTCATCGAGAAAATACGACCCTCGCGCGAAAGGTGCGGAAAACGGTTCGACAGAGTCGCCACCGAACTTTATTTATCCCAAAAAGAGGGAAAGGAAAATATCGAGAAAACCTTTAAGGAAGGGATAAGAACGTGGTCGTCGCAACCACATTCTGGGTTCGGGAGTCGGTTACGTGAGGGGAAGGTACGCGCACCCCCTCACGTCCGTTGTACTCAACGGGAACCTCTTGATTCGAATCACGATATTCGTTAGCTAAGTTTGTCTATTTTGGTACAAGGCTTGGTTGGTGTATCAATATGCGCAGGATGGTGAAGCATAGCAGGATGGAGCAGAAAATTGGAGCGTAGTGGTGTAGTAATTCGCGGTTTTTGGTGTTTCTATTTTCCATTTTTTTGTGGTATATAATGTAATGGGCTTGAAAAATGGGCTTTGGGGTTTTTTCGTAGAAATTTTGTAAGAAAAAAAATGGTTGGTAATGGGTCTTGTAATGGACTTTTATCTTTGTGATTTTTTTTCTTGTAATGACAAAATACAAATGGGCTTATGGTTAGGTGGATGATGGGCCTCCCATGTACATTTTGTAAAAACAACCTTATTTATTCGCACCCAAATGTTTTGAAAACTCGGCCATGAGGATCCTTGCACTTGATTCTTGATTGAAAATTAAGACTATTAAAATTGGAATCCCAATTAGAACCAAATTCCAACAATCTTGACTTGTTCATTTGAATGTGCCCCTGAATTAATCTGTAACCCAACTTTGATCTTTAAATAAATTAGGGCCTTGAAAAATGAATCCACCTTGATCTTGTAGCAAAGAGCCTTCATTACAAACTAGATGATCAGAGATATACTTTGCAATCAGAGGATTATGACTTGAAATGAAGTGCACTGCACAATGCCTTAATTGAAAAGTGAACTAGATTCTGATGACTATTGTCGCGGTGAAAATTGGATACCATAGTTATTTGTTAACTAGGATCACATTTTTAATGTCACCACCGTCTTTGATTTTATCCAAGGGAAGGGAGAAAGACCGAATACCCACAATGCAATGCAAATGCACTAAGATTCTAAGTTCGGGGGTTGGTTATACCTAGGGAAGGTGTTAGCATCCTAGATATCTGTAGTACTCTACAGGAACCTCTTGATTCATTTTACATTATCTGTTATTATTTGTTTGCTAAGGGTTTAAGATTTGGAAAAGAAGATGAGTCATCATCTTAAGAAAGACCACCACACTTTTGAAAACGTTTGAATTTTTGTGGGGTATGGGATTGTATGTCCCTTTCTTTGAGATGATTAACATCTAATTCCCTTGTGTGGAGAATTAGGTAGGCTAAAGTTTGATTAAAAATCAAAGTTGAGGGGGACTAACCTAGGAAGTCTATCCTAGAGTTGTCTAATTGTCTTATCTTAAGTTTGTCGATTATGAATGCAAATGATGTGCACCATGCACAATAACATGGTTATCATGCATGGGATTTTCCCTTGGAATTTTATGCGGTTAAGTTATGTTATTTAGGCGAGGGTGCTAGCAAAGTGATGCTAGACTTGTGTCCAGTGATCAAAAGGTCGAATGCGATGCCCTAAGGCGATCGACTTACATAGGTAGAAAATTGGCTCGACGTTGGATCGAGGATTTTTTATTGTTTTTTGAAAAGGGTTTGAAGCAGGAACATAAATCAAATAAACATAAACAAATAAGGCAAACATCCGATCACTCACGATCCTATGACTAAGCATGAGATTTCTAATCGGGGACGGTTTTGTTAAGAAAGGTTGATTTGACTCAATTATGATTGTATTCAGTTAACAGTTAGAGATTTAAAGTTATTAGAATTGTGAGTCTTGTTAAATCTTAAGTTAATAAAAAAACTCTAAATTAAATTATTATGAAAATTTCAGATTAATTATTATAAAGCTTTTAAGGTTAATTACTAATAAAAGTTAATTTTAATTAGAAAAAGTTGATTTTAATTATTATCATAAAAAGGGGTTTTCAATTAGTTATAAAAAGGGAGGCCTTAAATTTACTATAAAACAAAATTAAGTTGATTATTATAAAAGGTTAAGTTGATTATTATTAAAAAAGTTTAAATTAGATTATTATGAAAATCTTAAATTAAATTATTAATAAAAGTTTTAATCTTAATTAGAAAAAATATTTACTATTAAGTTTTAATTTGATAAAGAGTTTTAATTTTAAACTAAGTAAAAAAAAAAAGCTAACGAAAAAAAAGAAGGTTCTCTCTCCCATTCTCAACTCTCACTCTCTCGTAGACGAAGAGAAACTAGGGTTTCTCCAATCCGCAGCCGATCTCACTATCTCTCCCGTTCCCTCTCGATCTCTCACAATCAGCAAACATAAACCCTTCCCCCATTGTTCCCGTCCCCGATTTTCACTATATTTCATGGTTACATTTACAATCAGATGCAATGAATAAAGCAAAACAAGAAAAAAAAGGGAATGGTGGCGGAGGCTGCGACGGCTCCGTGACACTCCAATCAGGGAAGTATCTTTTTCCTTTTACCTCTTTTGCGTGCTTTATCTTCTCCTTGTCCGTGTGACTGCTTCTTTCTGAGTTTGAAACTGATGGATTCGGGATGTTGACGTTGCTCCGGCTATTGGCGTGAGTTTTGTTTTTAGAGATGATGATGAACAAAGTTCTTCTAATCTATGGGTTTCTAGGTGACTTTCGATTGATTTTTTCGAGAGGGTTTGGGTATTGTGTATAGAATGATAGAGTGACTTCACGGTTGATTTTTTTTCGTGCTTCTTGATGGAATATGAGCCCCCTTTTATAATTGCCAATGATGAGATACGAAATTTTTCTCTTAAATGTTAATTGATTTTGCGTTTAATTGCAGATCTGATTTGATTTGGGATTTTGGAAAGTTTGGGCTGACTTGAATGCTTCGTGATTCGATTTTCAAATCTGAAATGTTTTTGGAAACTTTTTGAAAACCTTCCTTCTTCGTCTTGAAACAATTTCTGATGTTGCCTTGCTTGCCAATTTGGAAAGGTTTGCTGCTTCTTTGAAACCGTGATTCCAGATTGATAATCGAATCTTGTCCAAATTCGTTTTTGGGAAATTTTGCTGGTAGCGTCTATTTACGGTGTTGCCCATAGTTTCCTTTGGAAAATGATGAATCCTCTTTCTGATTCACAAAACCAGACTCTGAGGCCAAAATAGGAATTTGATTACGGTTAATTGGAATGACTTGTTTGTATTTGGCTAGTGTCAAAGTTCATTTTAGGAAACAATTTGAATTTACGATTTGCGTTCATTGAGGGTCCTGACATTGAAACTTCTGATTTCAAACGACTTTACTTTCAGGTGTGGCCACGGTTTCTCAATGTTTATCCACCCAGAAAAAAACATAGAGTAAGAAAGAGGACGTTTCAAAGTTACAAACGAGGAAAAGTTGTAAAGGTCTCAAATCCTTGAACCCGTGCTGTAGCAGTTGGAGGTCTCACCCTCGGCGGAATTCCCTCTCTTTCATATGGTAAGTTTGATCGTGTACATCTACCTCAATGTGTACCTGTTCTTCTTCCATTGTTTTGGTTTTAACTGTGACAGACCTTTGATTTGAATGGTGATGATTTGGCCTTGTAGGGAATATGATCCAACCTATTAACTGCGACCATCGATGGCTAATGTTTGCGGTTAGCTTGTGATGGCGACAGTTGATGCGTGTTTTTTTCGCAAGTGTACGAACGCGTCAGAGTAATATAAAAGATTATCGTATCCACAGAGACCAAGTGTCAATCTATCGCTATCTATTGTTAAGGTGTGTATCTAAGGTGATTGAAAATAGTAGTTTTGAAGAGTGCACGGTAGTAAATAAAGTAATTAAAATTAATTGATAAAGACAGGTTCGAATGCAATTCACACAACCAATTGATAATCCAAGTACTTGCTAATAGAACTACTTACGGGCAATGTTTTCTACTTTGAAAAGAACTAATTTGACAGGAACTGTCGCTTTCGCGTATTCAGAACCGAGTTGTACCCCCTAATCAAACCCTCTTATTGTCACGGATAAAAAGGCGCGCATTGCGTTAGAGTAGTAAACCTATTTTTAAGAAATATAGTATCTTGACCAAGTTGAAAAGTATTTTAACCTGGATTTTCTAAAAAAAAGAGGTTCTTACGAACCAGACTTTAAACTTCTTAACGCGTCCGAAAATGGTTTTAAAATCTCTTTTCCTTTTAAATTAAAAACTCCTAATAAACTAAACAAAGCGCTTTCGCTGTTTTTGAAATAGTTTAAAAACAATTAAGTTTAGATAGGCGTTGGACGGCTTTCGATCTTACCCAACGGAATTTAAGAACAGGAAAACTTATATTGAAAGTTAAAATAGCCCTTAAGTGTTTCCACTAACAATTGTACAGATTATCGGTTCGGTTATGATCTTCACATTCTAACCTTTATAAAATTAGCCAGACATGGTAAAGTAAAAGTTCATTTTTAGATTTTTCATAAAAAAGGTATTTAAGTGCGAGTGCGGAAAGTAAATGAAAGTAGTGCGAGTGCGGAAAGTAAATGAAAGTAAAGCAGTGCGGAAAATAAATGAAAGTAGTGCGAGTGCGGAAAGTAAATGAAAGTAATGCGAGTGCGGAAAGTAAATGAAATTAAAAGACAATGCAAGAAATAAAGTTGACAAAAGGTAAAGTAATAAAAACCTGCTCCAATCGGAGTGGTTGAATAAAATGCGAACTGAAAGTAAAATGGCGGCAGGATTAACTTCCTTCCAGAGTGCTCCAAGACTCAATCTCACAGGCTCTTACAGACTCGATCTCTCGAATGTAGTAACACCTCGATGTGAAGCGATTACCACTATTACACTGATATATGCTTATGAACAACTAAGCTTGGATGCAGAAAAACGAAAATCTAAAGTCCTATTTATAGGCAAGGAAACATGTGGAAAAGACAAGGATGCCCCTAGCATTTGAATTTGGGAGGGAACTCGTTTTGTTCTTGCGGCGCCCGCCACAACACCATGGCGCCCGCCATGAGTGTAAACTTGCTTGGGCAGTTGGAGATCGTGGGGAAAAACAGTTGGGAGGAGTTTGAGACATGGCCACGTCATGGAAGACCCTGTGGCGGCCGCCATAGTGGATGCCATAAGTGTAAAATGCTGATTTTCTCTATTTTAGCTCATTTCGACTTCCTTTTCGCTCCTTTTCTCGCTCGGGGCTCTGATTAGACTAAAAACCTGAAAACAAAGAAAAACATAATAATAACATAATAAAATGACATTAAAAGACTAAGAATGCATGCGAAATCGGAGTCAAAAATACGGTGAAATTCAGTGTCATCAAATTCTCCCACACTTAGACCTTTGCTTGTCCTCAAGCAAAACATTTAAAGCTCAAAGTAAGAAAACTAGTGCTGACACGTGATTCGGGCAAAAAGGGCTTCTAGGTTCAAGTCAGGATGCAGTGACAGGTACTAAGTGAACCAAGGGTATCGTAATGACACTTATCCGCAGAGGCGGACATAAACTTCATTCTTATATTAATCAACCGTACCATCCCACAATAACTAGGCCTACCTCTTCATCTCTTTTTTGGGTCCTTTTCATTCAGGCGCAATCACATTAAGCCCGTTATCCGTACATGTTTCATAGTAGAGTGACCTGTTAGTGATTCTGATCCAAAACATAGGGTTTCTGGCACATAAGACTGTGTAAACCCTTTTATTTAACCCAAATGCAGTTGTGGGGGATCGGATCGTAATCCGCCCTACCGAGTTCAGCGCCAGATACCTCTGAACCAACTAACAATGGGTGAGCTAAAATTATATTTTTTGTGTGGCAACAATTCAACTTTTTGGGTTAAACGACCTTGTGAGGGTCATCTATCCGGAGTTTGCCTTATTCTTTATTTATTTTACTGGATCATTCACTTATGTTCATCGGTCCCCTACGTAGAACATGCTTAGGCCGGAGCTGACTGCTGAAATAAACTACTTAGGACAAATTTGGAAATGATGATTAAGGCCATGGTACATGGGGTTTTAGAATGATTCCTATATTCGTGAAGTCTACGGTGCTAAAACGATACTAATGTTTCAAAAAGTTCACCTAAGTCACCACATCCTAATCCAAACCTGTCTTAAAGCCCAAAAAACGTGTAGAACAACAATGTTTTCTTTTTGCAAAAAAATTTTTTTTTTTTTTTTTTTTTTTTTTTTTAGGGCTAAAGAAATGGGGAAAAATGAGGGTGCACTAGGGATACACTGTACTGGTGACTCGTCAGACTCATGCATTTTCTAGAAAAAAGACATAGACAAAAACAAGAAATAAACAACTAACTAAAAAAAATGGAAATAGAAAGCAATAAAATAGAAAGCAATAAAATCCCCTCCCACACTTAAATCGAACATTGTCCCCAATGTTTCGAAATAAGATAAGGAGAGTAACCTGTAAAACTACTGATGCGGACCACTGGTGCCCTCGTCGTCCTGCTGGGAATGCCTGGGACGACGGGATCTGCTACGATGCTGGTCTATCCGGTCCAATCGGGCTGATAAGGCTGCCTGGGCATCTCTGACCTGTCGAAGGTTACCTAGAACGGAACCTTGAGTAGCCTCCATAAGCTCGTAATGTCGGCGGTTGAAGTCTTGCTGACGGGATTGCTCGTTTGCTATCGCAAGCAAGGTGTGAGAAACGGACTCGAAGGATCGATCTGTCCTCCGCCGTGATTCTTCCATGAAGCTCATATTATCTGTCAGTTGTTGCTGAATGGTAGAGAGAAGGTCATCTCGCCTTTCTTCTCTAGCCATAAGGTCACGCCACATCTCCTCAGTGACATAGGATCCAGGGACTGAACCTGCAAAAGGGTTAGAGGAAGAGGGTGCGGTGTGTGGTGGTGAAGGATGATGGGGGGACACATGAGGTATGGGAGACTGATCTCTCCGCTCAAATTCTTCGTCAGTGTCGTGTCCCTCCGTATCAGGAATATTAGGAGGAAGTGGACCTAGAACAGGTGGAGCATTTAAATCATAGGTCCAGTTCCTTTCATTACGTACATCGGTACGTCTACTGCAGGGCAAGGCAACAGATGGCATAGCTACACCATGGATCATCAATACAAAACCACCCTCTCTTCTCGCTCGGCACAATTTCATATCTTTTAGAAATTTTAGGTTGATTGTGCGAGGAGTTAAGGGCTCTAGTGTGGCTATCTCATTGTTCAGGTTAAGGGCCCGAGCAATAGACGTAATTAGTCCTCCAAAAACAATCGGTCCTGCTTTATTAATAGTAACAGACATGTGAGAAGGCATAAACGGGACCGGATTGATTCTTCTATTTGTGAGACTTCCTTGTAAAAACTGAAGCTCTTTAGCATTAACCTTATTAGGATTATCCCGGCCAAAAATAGTACATGCCAACAGGTATCTAAAAACTCTGATGGCCGGGTTGTGGATGGTCGATGCAAGAATTCCTTCAAAAGAAGTTATTAAATTATTTGACAATCTCTGCCAAAAAAGAAATGCATCGACCGACCATCCGTCATCCAAAGGGGTTTCACAAATAGCACCTTCCCAAAGAGGAATCCCTAACAGACTTGTTAGTTCGTTGGTACTGTACTTATATTCTATTCCAAACATTCTAAATTGGACAGTACCGACTGTGCTAGCAGTGTTAGGGTGGACAGTGTAGATCAAAGAACTTAAAAACTCAACTGTCAGTTTCTCAAAGGTTGGTTCTTGGTTTTCAAAAATAGAGTGCAGTCCCAAAAAATCAAGTAAATGATAAACACTATGATAAATACCCAAGGTATAGAGACAGTTGTCGTCCACGTACCTCGTCGAGAGAATTTCTCGACCTTGAAGCCTTTGAATATTCCTCCTCTGCCTATCCCCGGGTTTTCCTTCTCGCAAAATATATCCTTCGAACTCCATAGCTTGCTCCTTGAATTGATTTGAAGATAGTGAAGATGGGTTTAAATATAAGTTGGTAAAGGTGAGATTTTTATGGAATTTAATTGGTGGAATTTCAAATGGAAGTTTGAAAGGGTTAATGGATAGTGGGTATTAAATAAAGGTGGGAGCTTTTGTGAGTTTTAATGGAGTTTTGGAAAAGGAGAAAAATGGGTTTTGGGAGTTTAGAGGTTCAAAAATGGTGGAAGATGTAGTTCTCCCCCGTATTTACCAGGACGCCGTGGCGGGCGCCATAAGGTCATTTTCGGACCTGGGCCAAAATTTTGAATTTTGGAATGGGCCTCTCTTACCTTTTGCGTCTCGGGGGTCCCGATAGCGTTCTCATTTGCTTTCTTCTTCAACACGGGACTTGCACAATTTTTGTGGAAATAAAAATCAAATATTGAGAAAAATAACATTATTATTGGATATATATATATAAAAGGAAAAATAAAAACACACATAATATATATATATATATATATATATATATATAAAATCAAAGTACATAGGAAATATAGGAAATGCGAAAATACGAAATGTGTCCAGACATGCTAAAAAGTAAAGAAAACGCAGAAATAGTGAATAGTAAATAATAGAGTAGTAAGTCTGGGCAATATGATCAATCAGCTGGCTCCTCTGCCTGGCTGGATCCACGAAGCTCAGCGATCTCGCGACGAAGCTCTCCGATCTCCTGGTATAAAGAGTCTGCCTCAGTAGCATGAGTGAGATCAGATACCTCAATCTGCAAAGCAAGATCAGCTACCTCCTGCTTGAGCTTGGCAGTCTCTCTGCGGAGCTCAACAACCTGGGTGTATAAATCGGGTGGCTGCAAAGACAAATTATTAGATAATACAGTGATTTTGGGAGACGGAGGTGTAGGGGTGTACTCAGCAATAGGAGGCGATCTAGGCTCCTCAATAGTCTCTCCATAACCCTCCAAAGCATATCTCCAATTAGCTGGGTCATGAACACTGGTCATCATCGGATCAGGCAGCAAAAAGTAATGAACAGCCTCGTTGTCGATCAACAATCTGAACTGGTTGGGGTTTGCAGAGGCTCTCCTTATCAACCCTCTGTCTAGGCAGAAATCAACGTCCATGGTGGTGTATTCACAGAAAACCCTGAGATGTAACAACTTACGCGAAAGGCCTAAAGCAGCAGCAATCTGGGTAACAATACCTCCCACATGAATAATACCTACTGATGACCTGGCAATACTGCTAAGACCTTTCAGCAGAAAGTTCCCACATGCCACAGGACGTGACTGGGTCGCACAAAACAGTAGAAAGATCTCCTCCTCACTAAGCAAGGTCTCAGCATCTGGCAATCCAAAGAAAGAGTGCGCTATGATCATCTGAAAATACCTCAATGCAGGGTTGTGGATAACATGTGAGAACTGGGTGGAAGGATCCTGACTCCCTCCACCAGAGATATCACTCCAGAACTTCTCCACTTCCCTACTCAGAAAGTATCCCATAGGTGTCTCAGGAATAGCATCAGGGGTCGTCTGAAAACCTAATAAATCACCAAACTCCTTATGAGTGAAGGAGTACTCAGTCCCAAATAACCTGAAAATAGCACATCCATCTGGTCCGGCCCAGGGGTCATAAGAAAACGAGCTGAGGAACTCCAAAGTGAGGTTCCTATAGGTGTTGTTCAGGTCGTCGAACTGGTCCCATTGAAGCTGGTGGCATAAGAATCTGACACTAGGCTCAATGCCTAAAGCCTCCATGCAAGCCTGATCTGGGTACCTCGTAGGTGCCATAGGACGTCTGAAGTGGACAAAGTAACGCTCTCTCTGGGCGTCATTCCTGAAAGTCACATGCATGTCGTCAAAGTTCTGCATTCTGCACAGAGTTAGGAAGAAAGTCCTGTAAAACACAAACGTTTTAAACATTAGTCTTGACAAAATATAACAAGAAATAAAATAAAACAAAATGTAGAAAGAGTAAATAAGGTAATAAAATCATGGGTTGCCTCCCATGCAGCGCTTGTTTAACGTCGTTAGCTTGACGACTGGAACTTATACATCTCTTGTCGGGATTGGTGGATCACTTAGAGTGTGGCTGGAGTAGGTTGTTGGAATGTCTCCTCCTTCGTAGAGCTTCAGTCTTTGTCCATTGACGATGAATGGTTTACATGTCTCGTTTTTTATTTCAACAGCTCCAGACCTCAGAATTTTTGATTCTTTGAAGGGGCCAGTCCATCTTGAACGGAGCTTTCCTGGGAAGAGTCGTAGCCTAGAATTGAACAGGAGAACAGGGTCGCCTAAGTTGAAGTCTTTTCTTACGATTCTTTTGTCGTGCCAAGCTTTTGTTCTTTCTTTGTATATTATGGCATTCTCGTAGGCTTACTGTCTGAGTTCTTCCAATTTGTGGATGTCAAGGATACGTTTCTCACCAGCAGTTAGGTAATCCAAATTCAAAGTTTTAATGGCCCAATAGGCCTTATGCTCTAACTCAAAAGGTAAATGACAAGATTTTCCATAGACTAGTTGGTAGGGGGTTGTTCCTATAGGGGTTTTGAAAGCGGTTCTGTAGGCCCATAAAGCCTCTTGAAGCTTTTGCGACCAATCTTTTCTGGATACAGAGACAGTTTTTTCTAAAATTTGTTTAATCTCCCTATTAGATACTTCCACTTGGCCACTAGTCTGTGGGTGATATGGTGTTGCTACTCTATGCTTAACTCCATACTTGCTTAAAAGCTTATCAAATATTCTTGATATGAAGTGAGATCCTCCATCACTTATAACTAAACGGGGTGTTCCAAATCTGGGGAATATATAATTTTTAAATAATTTAATCACTACTCTAGTGTCGTTTGTGGGTGCAGCTATCGCTTCAATCCATTTAGACACGTAGTCTACTGCAACTAAGATATACTTGTTTCCTAAAGATGGTGGGAATGGTCCCATGAAATCTATACCCCATACGTCGAAGAGTTCTACTTCTTGGATGTTTCTTAAAGGCATTTCGTCGCGTCTTGATATATTTCCTGTGCATTGGCATCTATCACATTTGACAATGTAAGCATGGACATCACGCCACATGGTAGGCCAGAATAGGCCAGCTTGAAGAATCTTGGCGTAGGTCTTAGAGGTGCTTGCATGTCCACCATAAGGTGCAGAGTGACAATGCTGAATTATACTTTCTACCTCGTCTTCTGGAACGCAACGGCGGAAAATGCCATCTTTACCTCTCTTGAAAAGAAGTGGCTCATCCCAATAGAAATTTCTAACATCACTTAAGAACTTCTTCTTGTGGTAATCGAGATCAGGGGGTAGGATATCAGCGGCTAGGTAATTAACAAAATCAGCGTACCAGGGCCCGTTACTTACAGCTAAGGATTTTTGGAAGTGCTCATGAGGGTCTGGTTCTTTATCTTCAATGGTTTCCAACTGGGCTATCAATCTATCATAGGCAAAATCATCATTTATGGGTACTAATTCAGGATTCAGGTATTCTAGCCTAGATAGGTGATCGGCTACTACATTTTCTGTGCCTTTTTTATCTCGGATATCTAAGTCGAACTCTTGTAGCAACAAAATCCATCGAAGTAACCTGGGTTTAGCATCTTTTTTACTTAGTAGGTAACGGATGGCAGCATGATCGGTGTAAACTATAATTTTGGCTCCTACTAGATATGATCTAAATTTGTCTATAGCGAAAACTACAGCTAGGAGTTCTTTCTCGGTTGTTGCGTAATTGAGCTGGGCGGCGTCTAGGGTTCTACTGGCATAATATATTACATGTAATCTTTTATCTTTTCTCTGACCTAGAACGGCTCCTACAGCGTAATCACTGGCGTCACACATTATCTCAAACGGTTCAGACCAATCAGGGGGTTTCATAATGGGTGCTGAAATCAATGCTTGCTTCAAAAGGTTGAATGCTTCATTGCATTTTTCATCAAAGATGAATTCAGCATCTTTCATTAACAGGCCAGTTAAAGGTTTTGTTATTTTGGAGAAGTCCTTGATGAAACGGCGGTAGAATCCAGCGTGTCCAAGGAAACTTCTAACTTCCCTGATAGTCTTGGGGGGTTTTAGGTTCTCTATAACTTCTATTTTTGCTTTATCTACCTCTATACCTCTTTCGGAGATTATATGTCCTAAAACAATTCCTTCAGTCACCATGAAATGGCATTTTTCCCAATTCAGCACAAGGTTCACCTCCACACATCTTTCCAGGATTTTCTCAAGGTTGATAAGACAATTTTGGAAATCAAAACCGCAAACCGAGAAATCATCCATAAATACTTCCATGATTCCATCTAGATAATCTGCAAAGATTGACATCATGCAACGTTGGAAAGTAGCAGGGGCATTACAGAGTCCAAAAGGCATTCGTCTGTAGGCAAAAGTTCCAAAAGGGCATGTAAAGGTAGTTTTTTCTTGATCTTCTGGATGTATAGGTATTTGAAAGAATCTCGAATACCCGTCTAGATAGCAGAAGTAAGAGTGTCTGGCAAGACGTTCTAACATCTGGTCTATGAACGGTAAAGGGAAATGATCCTTCCTAGTTGCTTTATTTAACTTTCTATAGTCTATGCACATACGCCAACCTCCTTCTATCCGCTTTGCTATTTGTTCACCTTTCTCATTTTGCACAACTGTGATGCCTCCCTTCTTGGGTACCACATGCACAGGGCTCACCCACTTACTGTCCGAGATCTGATATATTATACCTGCTTCAAGCAACTTTAGAACTTCCTTTTTGACAACATCACTCAGTATAGGGTTTATCCTTCTCTGGTGCTCTCTGGAAGGTTTTGAATCTACTTCGAGCGAAATCCGATGCATGCATACGGATGGACTTATACCTTTCAGATCAGAGATATTATATCCTAAGGCTGAGGGATATCTTCGTAAAACGTCCAAGAGTTGATCTGTTTCTTTTTGTCTCAAGGCAGCACTAACTATAACCGGACGATTCATTTCTTCATCAAGAAACTCATATCTCAGGTTCTTAGGTAGTTCCTTAAGTTCCAAGGCTGGTTTAATAGGGCAAGGCATAGGATCTGGGGTAAGGGATAAACATTCGTAAAGGTTATCATCGATGTAGGGTTTCTTATAATTGTCATCTTCCAAAATAAGAGTTAATGGCAGCTTAATTGTTTCAATGACTTCTTCTTGCTCTAACTCCCTAACACATTCATCAATGATATCTATCGCATAACACGCATCTCCTATCACAGGTGCCATAAGAAATTTTGAAAGTATAAATTCTATCTTCTCGTTCCCTACCTCAAAGGTTAGCTTCCCCTTTTTGACATCTATTATGGCTCCAGCAGTCGATAAGAATGGTCTACCTAGAAGAATTGGTATGTCATCATCTTCTTTAATGTCCATGACAACAAAATCAGTAGGGATAAACAGCTGACCTATCCTAACAGGGACGTCTTCAAGTATGCCTATCGGATATTTAACAGATCAATCGGCTAATTGAAGTGACATCTTGGTAGGTTGCAACTCTCCTAAATTTAACCTTTCGCAAACCGCTAAGGGCATTAAGCTCACACTAGCTCCTAAGTCTAGAAAAGCTTTTTCGATGACATGACTCCCCAAAGTACAAGGAATGGAAAAGTTTCCAGGATCTTTATCCTTTTTTGCTAATTTATTTTCGGCAATAGAATTACATTCCAAGGGTTTCGGATCATCAAGTCTACGTTTATTGGTAAGGATGTCTTTGAGAAACTTTGCGTAGGATGGTATTTGGGTAATGGCTTCTGTGAACGGGATTTCTACGTGAAGTTTTTCTATAACTTTAATGAATTTCTGATACTGATTATTGATCTGGGTTTGTTTAAGTCTTTGCGGATATGGTATTGGTGGTTTGTATGGCGGGGGTGGTATATAGGTTTTGTTTTTGGGTTCTTCTCCTTTTCTTGACTTTCCTGGTTTACAGATTCCTCTGGTTTTCTTCTTTTTATCTGGGATGTTGTCATCTTCCTTAGAAGTTTTGGGATCACTCAACCTCGGGTTACAAGGTTCATCATAAGCGGTCCCACTTCGTAGGGTAATGGCATTTGCTTGTCCTTTCGGGTTTTGTTGAGGTTGTCCAGGGAATTGTCCTCCAGGTGTGGTCTGAGGGGCTTGGTTTAAAGCTACCTGCGAGATTTGGGTTTCAAGCATCTTATTGTGAGTGATTATTTGGTTAACCTTGGTTCCTAACTGGGTAATTAGTTCGTTAACATGAACGTTTTGGTTCATGAACTCCTTGTTTTGTTGGATTTGAGCAGCGACAAAATTATCCACGATTTTCTCAAGGCTCGGTTTTGGTGGTACAGGTTGCATAGGTTGATTTGATCTTGGGGCTTGATAACTTGATTGTCTCGGAGGGGCAGTATTTTGGATAGGGTTATTATTCTTATAGGAAAAGTTCGGGTGATTCCTCCATCCAGGGTTATAGGTATTTGAAAATGGGTTTCCTTGGGTGTAGTTCACTTGTTCAGAGCTGGTCTCGTTTAACAGACTGCATTCTGCGGATTGGTGTCCTTTCGTCCCACATATCTCACAATCTGACGAAACTGTGGCTGCAGTATTCGGGGTTGTACACATATGCTCAACTTTTAGGGCCAATGCGTCCATTTTAGCTTGCATCATGTCTATAGAGCTTAACTCATGTATTCCCGCTTGGGCTTCCTTCTTTTCCACTGTCGCTCGTTCTACTCCCCACGATTGATGGTTTTGGGCCATATCTTCGATAAGGGCACTAGCTTCAGGGTAAGGTTTGTTCATCAGTGCGCCACCTGCGGCGGCGTCGATGGTCATCTTAGTGTTATAATGAAGTCCATTATAGAAGGTTTGAATGATTAACCAATTTTCTAAACCATGATGTGGGCATGCTCTTAACAGCTCTTTATATCTCTCCCAGGCTTCGAACAACGATTCTCCTTGGTTTTGGGTAAATCTAGTTATTTGGTTTCGAAGAACAGCGGTCTTACTCGGGGGAAAATATCTGGCAAGGAATACTTTTCTAAGGTCTTCCCAACTTGTTATGGAATTTGGTGGAAGGGAATCTACCCAAGATAGGGCCTTATCTCTGAGGGAAAAAGGAAATAATCTTAAGCGAATCGCCTCAGGAGGGGCTCCATTGGTTTTAAAGGTGTCTGCTAGTTGGAGAAAGTTTTTCAAATGTTGGTTTAGGTTCTCTGTAGCAAGACCTGCGAATTGTCTCTGCTGTACTAACTGCAGCAGGGATGGTTTAAGTTCAAAATTGTTAGCTGGTATGGCTGGATTTACTATACTAGAACTAGGTTCCTCGTTGGATGGTTGGGCGAAATCCTTAAGAGGTCTTTGATTTTGATCTTCGGCCATAGCTTTCCTAAGTTTACGGAAGTATAAACGTGTGCGAGCGTAACGTTCTGGTTCAGCTAGAGGGTCTACTAAACTACCGGTACTACGAGTTTTTCGCATTGACCGGCGGGTAACTTCCTTAGTCTAAACGGTATAACAACAGGGTACGAAATTTGACGAAATTGGTCCCTGGCAACGGCGCCAAAAACTTGATGCGTGTTTTTTTCGCAAGTGTACGAACGCGTCAGAGTAATATAAAAGATTATCGTATCCACAGAGACCAAGTGTCAATCTATCGCTATCTATTGTTAAGGTGTGTATCTAAGGTGATTGAAAATAGTAGTTTTGAAGAGTGCACGGTAGTAAATAAAGTAATTAAAATTAATTGATAAAGACAGGTTCGAATGCAATTCACACAACCAATTGATAATCCAAGTACTTGCTAATAGAACTACTTACGGGCAATGTTTTCTACTTTGAAAAGAACTAATTTGACAGGAACTGTCGCTTTCGCGTATTCAGAACCGAGTTGTACCCCCTAATCAAACCCTCTTATTGTCACGGATAAAAAGGCGCGCATTGCGTTAGAGTAGTAAACCTATTTTTAAGAAATATAGTATCTTGACCAAGTTGAAAAGTATTTTAACCTGGATTTTCTAAAAAAAAGAGGTTCTTACGAACCAGACTTTAAACTTCTTAACGCGTCCGAAAATGGTTTTAAAATCTCTTTTCCTTTTAAATTAAAAACTCCTAATAAACTAAACAAAGCGCTTTCGCTGTTTTTGAAATAGTTTAAAAACAATTAAGTTTAGATAGGCGTTGGACGGCTTTCGATCTTACCCAACGGAATTTAAGAACAGGAAAACTTATATTGAAAGTTAAAATAGCCCTTAAGTGTTTCCACTAACAATTGTACAGATTATCGGTTCGGTTATGATCTTCACATTCTAACCTTTATAAAATTAGCCAGACATGGTAAAGTAAAAGTTCATTTTTAGATTTTTCATAAAAAAGGTATTTAAGTGCGAGTGCGGAAAGTAAATGAAAGTAGTGCGAGTGCGGAAAGTAAATGAAAGTAAAGCAGTGCGGAAAATAAATGAAAGTAGTGCGAGTGCGGAAAGTAAATGAAAGTAATGCGAGTGCGGAAAGTAAATGAAATTAAAAGACAATGCAAGAAATAAAGTTGACAAAAGGTAAAGTAATAAAAACCTGCTCCAATCGGAGTGGTTGAATAAAATGCGAACTGAAAGTAAAATGGCGGCAGGATTAACTTCCTTCCAGAGTGCTCCAAGACTCAATCTCACAGGCTCTTACAGACTCGATCTCTCGAATGTAGTAACACCTCGATGTGAAGCGATTACCACTATTACACTGATATATGCTTATGAACAACTAAGCTTGGATGCAGAAAAACGAAAATCTAAAGTCCTATTTATAGGCAAGGAAACATGTGGAAAAGACAAGGATGCCCCTAGCATTTGAATTTGGGAGGGAACTCGTTTTGTTCTTGCGGCGCCCGCCACAACACCATGGCGCCCGCCATGAGTGTAAACTTGCTTGGGCAGTTGGAGATCGTGGGGAAAAACAGTTGGGAGGAGTTTGAGACATGGCCACGTCATGGAAGACCCTGTGGCGGCCGCCATAGTGGATGCCATAAGTGTAAAATGCTGATTTTCTCTATTTTAGCTCATTTCGACTTCCTTTTCGCTCCTTTTCTCGCCCGGGGCTCTGATTAGACTAAAAACCTGAAAACAAAGAAAAACATAATAATAACATAATAAAATGACATTAAAAGACTAAGAATGCATGCGAAATCGGAGTCAAAAATACGGTGAAATTCAGTGTCATCAAATTCTCCCACACTTAGACCTTTGCTTGTCCTCAAGCAAAACATTTAAAGCTCAAAGTAAGAAAACTAGTGCTGACACGTGATTCGGGCAAAAAGGGCTTCTAGGTTCAAGTCAGGATGCAGTGACAGGTACTAAGTGAACCAAGGGTATCGTAATGACACTTATCCGCAGAGGCGGACATAAACTTCATTCTTATATTAATCAACCGTACCATCCCACAATAACTAGGCCTACCTCTTCATCTCTTTTTTGGGTCCTTTTCATTCAGGCGCAATCACATTAAGCCCGTTATCCGTACATGTTTCATAGTAGAGTGACCTGTTAGTGATTCTGATCCAAAACATAGGGTTTCTGGCACATAAGACTGTGTAAACCCTTTTATTTAACCCAAATGCAGTTGTGGGGGATCGGATCGTAATCCGCCCTACCGAGTTCAGCGCCAGATACCTCTGAACCAACTAACAATGGGTGAGCTAAAATTATATTTTTTGTGTGGCAACAATTCAACTTTTTGGGTTAAACGACCTTGTGAGGGTCATCTATCCGGAGTTTGCCTTATTCTTTATTTATTTTACTGGATCATTCACTTATGTTCATCGGTCCCCTACGTAGAACATGCTTAGGCCGGAGCTGACTGCTGAAATAAACTACTTAGGACAAATTTGGAAATGATGATTAAGGCCATGGTACATGGGGTTTTAGAATGATTCCTATATTCGTGAAGTCTACGGTGCTAAAACGATACTAATGTTTCAAAAAGTTCACCTAAGTCACCACATCCTAATCCAAACCTGTCTTAAAGCCCAAAAAACGTGTAGAACAACAATGTTTTCTTTTTGCAAAAAAAATTTTTTTTTTTTTTTTTTTTTTTTTTTTAGGGCTAAAGAAATGGGGAAAAATGAGGGTGCACTAGGGATACACTGTACTGGTGACTCGTCAGACTCATGCATTTTCTAGAAAAAAGACATAGACAAAAACAAGAAATAAACAACTAACTAAAAAAAATGGAAATAGAAAGCAATAAAATAGAAAGCAATAAAATCCCCTCCCACACTTAAATCGAACATTGTCCCCAATGTTTCGAAATAAGATAAGGAGAGTAACCTGTAAAACTACTGATGCGGACCACTGGTGCCCTCGTCGTCCTGCTGGGAATGCCTGGGACGACGGGATCTGCTACGATGCTGGTCTATCCGGTCCAATCGGGCTGATAAGGCTGCCTGGGCATCTCTGACCTGTCGAAGGTTACCTAGAACGGAACCTTGAGTAGCCTCCATAAGCTCGTAATGCCGGCGGTTGAAGTCTTGCTGACGGGATTGCTCGTTTGCTATCGCAAGCAAGGTGTGAGAAACGGACTCGAAGGATCGATCTGTCCTCCGCCGTGATTCTTCCATGAAGCTCATATTATCCGTCAGTTGTTGCTGAATGGTAGAGAGAAGGTCATCTCGCCTTTCTTCTCTAGCCATAAGGTCACGCCACATCTCCTCAGTGACATAGGATCCAGGGACTGAACCTGCAAAAGGGTTAGAGGAAGAGGGTGCGGTGTGTGGTGGTGAAGGATGATGGGGGGACACATGAGGTATGGGAGACTGATCTCTCCGCTCAAATTCTTCGTCAGTGTCGTGTCCCTCCGTATCAGGAATATTAGGAGGAAGTGGACCTAGAACAGGTGGAGCATTTAAATCATAGGTCCAGTTCCTTTCATTACGTACATCGGTACGTCTACTGCAGGGCAAGGCAACAGATGGGATAGCTACACCATGGATCATCAATACAAAACCACCCTCTCTTCTCGCTCGGCACAATTTCATATCTTTTAGAAATTTTAGGTTGATTGTGCGAGGAGTTAAGGGCTCTAGTGTGGCTATCTCATTGTTCAGGTTAAGGGCCCGAGCAATAGACGTAATTAGTCCTCCAAAAACAATCGGTCCTGCTTTATTAATAGTAACAGACATGTGAGAAGGCATAAACGGGACCGGATTGATTCTTCTATTTGTGAGACTTCCTTGTAAAAACTGAAGCTCTTTAGCATTAACCTTATTAGGATTATCCCGGCCAAAAATAGTACATGCCAACAGGTATCTAAAAACTCTGATGGCCGGGTTGTGGATGGTCGATGCAAGAATTCCTTCAAAAGAAGTTATTAAATTATTTGACAATCTCTGCCAAAAAAGAAATGCATCGACCGACCATCCGTCATCCAAAGGGGTTTCACAAATAGCACCTTCCCAAAGAGGAATCCCTAACAGACTTGTTAGTTCGTTGGTACTGTACTTATATTCTATTCCAAACATTCTAAATTGGACAGTACCGACTGTGCTAGCAGTGTTAGGGTGGACAGTGTAGATCAAAGAACTTAAAAACTCAACTGTCAGTTTCTCAAAGGTTGGTTCTTGGTTTTCAAAAATAGAGTGCAGTCCCAAAAAATCAAGTAAATGATAAACACTATGATAAATACCCAAGGTATAGAGACAGTTGTCGTCCACGTACCTCGTCGAGAGAATTTCTCGACCTTGAAGCCTTTGAATATTCCTCCTCTGCCTATCCCCGGGTTTTCCTTCTCGCAAAATATATCCTTCGAACTCCATAGCTTGCTCCTTGAATTGATTTGAAGATAGTGAAGATGGGTTTAAATATAAGTTGGTAAAGGTGAGATTTTTATGGAATTTAATTGGTGGAATTTCAAATGGAAGTTTGAAAGGGTTAATGGATAGTGGGTATTAAATAAAGGTGGGAGCTTTTGTGAGTTTTAATGGAGTTTTGGAAAAGGAGAAAAATGGGTTTTGGGAGTTTAGAGGTTCAAAAATGGTGGAAGATGTAGTTCTCCCCCGTATTTACCAGGACGCCGTGGCGGGCGCCATAAGGCTATGGCGGGCGCCATAAGGCTATGGCGGGCGCCATAAGGTCATTTTCGGACCTGGGCCAAAATTTTGAATTTTGGAATGGGCCTCTCTTACCTTTTGCGTCTCGGGGGTCCCGATAGCGTTCTCATTTGCTTTCTTCTTCAACACGGGACTTGCACAATTTTTGTGGAAATAAAAATCAAATATTGAGAAAAATAACATTATTATTGGATATATATATATAAAAGGAAAAATAAAAACACACATAATATATATATATATATATATATAAAATCAAAGTACATAGGAAATATAGGAAATGCGAAAATACGAAATGTGTCCAGACATGCTAAAAAGTAAAGAAAACCCAGAAATACTGAATAGTAAATAATAGAGTAGTAAGTCTGGGCAATATGATCAATCAGCTGGCTCCTCTGCCTGGCTGGATCCACGAAGCTCAGCGATCTCGCGACGAAGCTCTCCGATCTCCTGGTATAAAGAGTCTGCCTCAGTAGCATGAGTGAGATCAGATACCTCAATCTGCAAAGCAAGATCAGCTACCTCCTGCTTGAGCTTGGCAGTCTCTCTGCGGAGCTCAACAACCTGGGTGTATAAATCGGGTGGCTGCAAAGACAAATTATTAGATAATACAGTGATTTTGGGAGACGGAGGTGTAGGGGTGTACTCAGCAATAGGAGGCGATCTAGGCTCCTCAATAGTCTCTCCATAACCCTCCAAAGCATATCTCCAATTAGCTGGGTCATGAACACTGGTCATCATCGGATCAGGCAGCAAAAAGTAATGAACAGCCTCGTTGTCGATCAACAATCTGAACTGGTTGGGGTTTGCAGAGGCTCTCCTTATCAACCCTCTGTCTAGGCAGAAATCAACGTCCATGGTGGTGTATTCACAGAAAACCCTGAGATGTAACAACTTACGCGAAAGGCCTAAAGCAGCAGCAATCTGGGTAACAATACCTCCCACATGAATAATACCTACTGATGACCTGGCAATACTGCTAAGACCTTTCAGCAGAAAGTTCCCACATGCCACAGGACGTGACTGGGTCGCACAAAACAGTAGAAAGATCTCCTCCTCACTAAGCAAGGTCTCAGCATCTGGCAATCCAAAGAAAGAGTGCGCTATGATCATCTGAAAATACCTCAATGCAGGGTTGTGGATAACATGTGAGAACTGGGTGGAAGGATCCTGACTCCCTCCACCAGAGATATCACTCCAGAACTTCTCCACTTCCCTACTCAGAAAGTATCCCATAGGTGTCTCAGGAATAGCATCAGGGGTCGTCTGAAAACCTAATAAATCACCAAACTCCTTATGAGTGAAGGAGTACTCAGTCCCAAATAACCTGAAAATAGCACATCCATCTGGTCCGGCCCAGGGGTCATAAGAAAACGAGCTGAGGAACTCCAAAGTGAGGTTCCTATAGGTGTTGTTCAGGTCGTCGAACTGGTCCCATTGAAGCTGGTGGCATAAGAATCTGACACTAGGCTCAATGCCTAAAGCCTCCATGCAAGCCTGATCTGGGTACCTCGTAGGTGCCATAGGACGTCTGAAGTGGACAAAGTAACGCTCTCTCTGGGCGTCATTCCTGAAAGTCACATGCATGTCGTCAAAGTTCTGCATTCTGCACAGAGTTAGGAAGAAAGTCCTGTAAAACACAAACGTTTTAAACATTAGTCCTGACAAAATATAACAAGAAATAAAATAAAACAAAATGTAGAAAGAGTAAATAAGGTAATAAAATCATGGGTTGCCTCCCATGCAGCGCTTGTTTAACGTCGTTAGCTTGACGACTGGAACTTATACATCTCTTGTCGGGATTGGTGGATCACTTAGAGTGTGGCTGGAGTAGGTTGTTGGAATGTCTCCTCCTTCGTAGAGCTTCAGTCTTTGTCCATTGACGATGAATGGTTTACATGTCTCGTTTTTTATTTCAACAGCTCCAGACCTCAGAATTTTTGATACTTTGAAGGGGCCAGTCCATCTTGAACGGAGCTTTCCTGGGAAGAGTCGTAGCCTAGAATTGAACAGGAGAACAGGGTCGCCTAAGTTGAAGTCTTTTCTTACGATTCTTTTGTCGTGCCAAGCTTTTGTTCTTTCTTTGTATATTATGGCATTCTCGTAGGCTTGCTGTCTGAGTTCTTCCAATTTGTGGATGTCAAGGATACGTTTCTCACCAGCAGTTAGGTAATCCAAATTCAAAGTTTTAATGGCCCAATAGGCCTTATGCTCTAACTCAAAAGGTAAATGACAAGATTTTCCATAGACTAGTTGGTAGGGGGTTGTTCCTATAGGGGTTTTGAAAGCGGTTCTGTAGGCCCATAAAGCCTCTTGAAGCTTTTGCGACCAATCTTTTCTGGATACAGAGACAGTTTTTTCTAAAATTTGTTTAATCTCCCTATTAGATACTTCCACTTGGCCACTAGTCTGTGGGTGATATGGTGTTGCTACTCTATGCTTAACTCCATACTTGCTTAAAAGCTTATCAAATATTCTTGATATGAAGTGAGATCCTCCATCACTTATAACTAAACGGGGTGTTCCAAATCTGGGGAATATATAATTTTTAAATAATTTAATCACTACTCTAGTGTCGTTTGTGGGTGCAGCTATCGCTTCAATCCATTTAGACACGTAGTCTACTGCAACTAAGATATACTTGTTTCCTAAAGATGATGGGAATGGTCCCATGAAATCTATACCCCATACGTCGAAGAGTTCTACTTCTTGGATGTTTCTTAAAGGCATTTCGTCGCGTCTTGATATATTTCTTGTGCGTTGGCATCTATCACATTTGACAATGTAAGCATGGACATCACGCCACATGGTAGGCCAGAATAGGCCAGCTTGAAGAATCTTGGCGTAGGTCTTAGAGGTGCTTGCATGTCCACCATAAGGTGCAGAGTGACAATGCTGAATTATACTTTCTACCTCGTCTTCTGGAACGCAACGGCGGAAAATGCCATCTTTACCTCTCTTGAAAAGAAGTGGCTCATCCCAATAGAAATTTCTAACATCACTTAAGAACTTCTTCTTGTGGTAATCGAGATCAGGGGGTAGGATATCAGCGGCTAGGTAATTAACAAAATCAGCGTACCAGGGCCCGTTACTTACAGCTAAGGATTTTTGGAAGTGCTCATGAGGGTCTGGTTCTTTATCTTCAATGGTTTCCAACTGGGCTATCAATCTATCATAGGCAAAATCATCATTTATGGGTACTAATTCAGGATTCAGGTATTCTAGCCTAGATAGGTGATCGGCTACTACATTTTCTGTGCCTTTTTTATCTCGGATATCTAAGTCGAACTCTTGTAGCAACAAAATCCATCGAAGTAACCTGGGTTTAGCATCTTTTTTACTTAGTAGGTAACGGATGGCAGCATGATCGGTGTAAACTATAATTTTGGCTCCTACTAGATATGATCTAAATTTGTCTATAGCGAAAACTACAGCTAGGAGTTCTTTCTCGGTTGTTGCGTAATTGAGCTGGGCGGCGTCTAGGGTTCTACTGGCATAATATATTACATGTAATCTTTTATCTTTTCTCTGACCTAGAACGGCTCCTACAGCGTAATCACTGGCGTCACACATTATCTCAAACGGTTCAGACCAATCAGGGGGTTTCATAATGGGTGCTGAAATCAATGCTTGCTTCAAAAGGTTGAATGCTTCATTGCATTTTTCATCAAAGATGAATTCAGCATCTTTCATTAACAGGCCAGTTAAAGGTTTTGTTATTTTGGAGAAGTCCTTGATGAAACGGCGGTAGAATCCAGCGTGTCCAAGGAAACTTCTAACTTCCCTGATAGTCTTGGGGGGTTTTAGGTTCTCTATAACTTCTATTTTTGCTTTATCTACCTCTATACCTCTTTCGGAGATTATATGTCCTAAAACAATTCCTTCAGTCACCATGAAATGGCATTTTTCCCAATTCAGCACAAGGTTCACCTCCACACATCTTTCCAGGATTTTCTCAAGGTTGATAAGACAATTTTGGAAATCAAAACCGCAAACCGAGAAATCATCCATAAATACTTCCATGATTCCATCTAGATAATCTGCAAAGATTGACATCATGCAACGTTGGAAAGTAGCAGGGGCATTACAGAGTCCAAAAGGCATTCGTCTGTAGGCAAAAGTTCCAAAAGGGCATGTAAAGGTAGTTTTTTCTTGATCTTCTGGATGTATAGGTATTTGAAAGAATCTCGAATACCCGTCTAGATAGCAGAAGTAAGAGTGTCTGGCAAGACGTTCTAACATCTGGTCTATGAACGGTAAAGGGAAATGATCCTTCCTAGTTGCTTTATTTAACTTTCTATAGTCTATGCACATACGCCAACCTCCTTCTATCCGCTTTGCTATTTGTTCACCTTTCTCATTTTGCACAACTGTGATGCCTCCCTTCTTGGGTACCACATGCACAGGGCTCACCCACTTACTGTCCGAGATCTGATATATTATACCTGCTTCAAGCAACTTCAGAACTTCCTTTTTGACAACATCACTCAGTATAGGGTTTATCCTTCTCTGGTGCTCTCTGGAAGGTTTTGAATCTACTTCGAGCGAAATCCGATGCATGCATACGGATGGACTTATACCTTTCAGATCAGAGATATTATATCCTAAGGCTGAGGGATATCTTCGTAAAACGTCCAAGAGTTGATCTGTTTCTTTTTGTCTCAAGGCAGCACTAACTATAACCGGACGATTCATTTCTTCATCAAGAAACTCATATCTCAGGTTCTTAGGTAGTTCCTTAAGTTCCAAGGCTGGTTTAATAGGGCAAGGCATAGGATCTGGGGTAAGGGATAAACATTCGTAAAGGTTATCATCGATGTAGGGTTTCTTATAATTGTCATCTTCCAAAATAAGAGTTAATGGCAGCTTAATTGTTTCAATGACTTCTTCTTGCTCTAACTCCCTAACACATTCATCAATGATATCTATCGCATAACACGCATCTCCTATCACAGGTGCCATAAGAAATTTTGAAAGTATAAATTCTATCTTCTCGTTCCCTACCTCAAAGGTTAGCTTCCCCTTTTTGACATCTATTATGGCTCCAGCAGTCGATAAGAATGGTCTACCTAGAAGAATTGGTATGTCATCATCTTCTTTAATGTCCATGACAACAAAATCAGTAGGGATAAACAGCTGACCTATCCTAACAGGGACGTCTTCAAGTATGCCTATCGGATATTTAACAGATCAATCGGCTAATTGAAGTGACATCTTGGTAGGTTGCAACTCTCCTAAATTTAACCTTTCGCAAACCGCTAAGGGCATTAAGCTCACACTAGCTCCTAAGTCTAGAAAAGCTTTTTCGATGACATGACTCCCCAAAGTACAAGGAATGGAAAAGTTTCCAGGATCTTTATCCTTTTTTGCTAATTTATTTTCGGCAATAGAATTACATTCCAAGGGTTTCGGATCATCAAGTCTACGTTTATTGGTAAGGATGTCTTTGAGAAACTTTGCGTAGGATGGTATTTGGGTAATGGCTTCTGTGAACGGGATTTCTACGTGAAGTTTTTCTATAACTTTAATGAATTTCTGATACTGATTATTGATCTGGGTTTGTTTAAGTCTTTGCGGATATGGTATTGGTGGTTTGTATGGCGGGGGTGGTATATAGGTTTTGTTTTTGGGTTCTTCTCCTTTTTCTTGACTTTCCTGGTTTACAGATTCCTCTGGTTTCTTCTTTTTATCTGGGATGTTGTCATCTTCCTTAGAAGTTTTGGGATCACTCAACCTCGGGTTACAAGGTTCATCATAAGCGGTCCCACTTCGTAGGGTAATGGCATTTGCTTGTCCTTTCGGGTTTTGTTGAGGTTGTCCAGGGAATTGTCCTCCAGGTGTGGTCTGAGGGGCTTGGTTTAAAGCTACCTGCGAGATTTGGGTTTCAAGCATCTTATTGTGAGTGATTATTTGGTCAACCTTGGTTCCTAACTGGGTAATTAGTTCGTTAACATGAACGTTTTGGTTCATGAACTCCTTGTTTTGTTGGATTTGAGCAGCGACAAAATTATCCACGATTTTCTCAAGGCTCGGTTTTGGTGGTACAGGTTGCATAGGTTGATTTGATCTTGGGGCTTGATAACTTGATTGTCTCGGAGGGGCAGTATTTTGGATAGGGTTATTATTCTTATAGGAAAAGTTCGGGTGATTCCTCCATCCAGGGTTATAGGTATTTGAAAATGGGTTTCCTTGGGTGTAGTTCACTTGTTCAGAGCTGGTCTCGTTTAACAGACTGCATTCTGCGGATTGGTGTCCTTTCGTCCCACATATCTCACAATCTGACGAAACTGTGGCTGCAGTATTCGGGGTTGTACACATATGCTCAACTTTTAGGGCCAATGCGTCCATTTTAGCTTGCATCATGTCTATAGAGCTTAACTCATGTATTCCCCCTTGGGCTTCCTTCTTTTCCACTGTCGCTCGTTCTACTCCCCACGATTGATGGTTTTGGGCCATATCTTCGATAAGGGCACTAGCTTCAGGGTAAGGTTTGTTCATCAGTGCGCCACCTGCGGCGGCGTCGATGGTCATCTTAGTGTTATAATGAAGTCCATTATAGAAGGTTTGAATGATTAACCAATTTTCTAAACCATGATGTGGGCATGCTCTTAACAGCTCTTTATATCTCTCCCAGGCTTCGAACAACGATTCTCCTTGGTTTTGGGTAAATCTAGTTATTTGGTTTCGAAGAACAGCGGTCTTACTCGGGGGAAAATATCTGGCAAGGAATACTTTTCTAAGGTCTTCCCAACTTGTTATGGAATTTGGTGGAAGGGAATCTACCCAAGATAGGGCCTTATCTCTGAGGGAAAAAGGAAATAATCTTAAGCGAATCGCCTCAGGAGGGGCTCCATTGGTTTTAAAGGTGTCTGCTAGTTGGAGAAAGTTTTTCAAATGTTGGTTTAGGTTCTCTGTAGCAAGACCTGCGAATTGTCTCTGCTGTACTAACTGCAGCAGGGATGGTTTAAGTTCAAAATTGTTAGCTGGTATGGCTGGATTTACTATACTAGAACTAGGTTCCTCGTTGGATGGTTGGGCGAAATCCTTAAGAGGTCTTTGATTTTGATCTTCGGCCATAGCTTTCCTAAGTTTACGGAAGTATAAACGTGTGCGAGCGTAACGTTCTGGTTCAGCTAGAGGGTCTACTAAACTACCGGTACTACGAGTTTTTCGCATTGACCGGCGGGTAACTTCCTTAGTCTAAACGGTATAACAACAGGGTACGAAATTTGACGAAATTGGTCCCTGGCAACGGCGCCAAAAACTTGATGCGTGTTTTTTTCGCAAGTGTACGAACGCGTCAGAGTAATATAAAAGATTATCGTATCCACAGAGACCAAGTGTCAATCTATCGCTATCTATTGTTAAGGTGTGTATCTAAGGTGATTGAAAATAGTAGTTTTGAAGAGTGCACGGTAGTAAATAAAGTAATTAAAATTAATTGATAAAGACAGGTTCGAATGCAATTCACACAACCAATTGATAATCCAAGTACTTGCTAATAGAACTACTTACGGGCAATGTTTTCTACTTTGAAAAGAACTAATTTGACAGGAACTGTCGCTTTCGCGTATTCAGAACCGAGTTGTACCCCCTAATCAAACCCTCTTATTGTCACGGATAAAAAGGCGCGCATTGCGTTAGAGTAGTAAACCTATTTTTAAGAAATATAGTATCTTGACCAAGTTGAAAGGTATTTTAACCTGGATTTTCTAAAAAAAAGAGGTTCTTACGAACCAGACTTTAAACTTCTTAACGCGTCCGAAAATGGTTTTAAAATCTCTTTTCCTTTTAAATTAAAAACTCCTAATAAACTAAACAAAGCGCTTTCGCTGTTTTTGAAATAGTTTAAAAACAATTAAGTTTAGATACGCGTTGGACGGCTTTCGATCTTACCCAACGGAATTTAAGAACAGGAAAACTTATATTGAAAGTTAAAATAGCCCTTAAGTGTTTCCACTAACAATTGTACAGATTATCGGTTCGGTTATGATCTTCACATTCTAACCTTTATAAAATTAGCCAGACATGGTAAAGTAAAAGTTCATTTTTAGATTTTTCATAAAAAAGGTATTTAAGTGCGAGTGCGGAAAGTAAATGAAAGTAGTGCGAGTGCGGAAAGTAAATGAAAGTAAAGCAGTGCGGAAAATAAATGAAAGTAGTGCGAGTGCGGAAAGTAAATGAAAGTAATGCGAGTGCGGAAAGTAAATGAAATTAAAAGACAATGCAAGAAATAAAGTTGACAAAAGGTAAAGTAATAAAAACCTGCTCCAATCGGAGTGGTTGAATAAAATGCGAACTGAAAGTAAAATGGCGGCAGGATTAACTTCCTTCCAGAGTGCTCCAAGACTCAATCTCACAGGCTCTTACAGACTCGATCTCTCGAATGTAGTAACACCTCGATGTGAAGCGATTACCACTATTACACTGATATATGCTTATGAACAACTAAGCTTGGATGCAGAAAAACGAAAATCTAAAGTCCTATTTATAGGCAAGGAAACATGTGGAAAAGACAAGGATGCCCCTAGCATTTGAATTTGGGAGGGAACTCGTTTTGTTCTTACGGCGCCCGCCACAACACCATGGCGCCCGCCATGAGTGTAAACTTGCTTGGGCAGTTGGAGATCGTGGGGAAAAACAGTTGGGAGGAGTTTGAGACATGGCCACGTCATGGAAGACCCTGTGGCGGCCGCCATAGTGGATGCCATAAGTGTAAAATGCTGATTTTCTCTATTTTAGCTCATTTCGACTTCCTTTTCGCTCCTTTTCTCGCTCGGGGCTCTGATTAGACTAAAAACCTGAAAACAAAGAAAAACATAATAATAACATAATAAAATGACATTAAAAGACTAAGAATGCATGCGAAATCGGAGTCAAAAATACGGTGAAATTCAGTGTCATCAACAGTTTCGAGCAGCCACGGATTGATGGTTGTCTCATTTGGCTCAAACATGTTTTTCTGACAAGCTTCATCAAACAGATACAAATGCGAGGTTTTAACTTCCAATGCTTCAATGGTTACATTGACCTTCAGGTACTAATCATAACCATGAGTCCCTTTTTCCAAATGGTGCGTTGTTAATAGTGAAATACAACAAGATTGGTCACTGGCATCGTTGCTTTGTGCAGGTATCCTACCATTCAACAATGGTTCTTGTCTCTCATTGTAGCTTCAGTTATCGGTATTGACGCTAGGAGTACCTTGAGGAATCTCCAAAGATATACTAACAGGTATGCTCTCTCCTTTTCTCAATAATAGATGCGATTTCTTTGGTTGCGCAAAGGGTTTTTGTTGACCTTTGTAATATGGACAGGTTTGGTAATGATGCATGACCTCGGTACTTGAGGGTATTTGACTTGGCGTTTTGAATTTGATCTTCTAGGCATTGCAAAAATTAGGCTCGTGAGTTTGTAGTTTTAAGACTTGTGATCATAATTTGGAAAATCCTTTTTACTTGTATGCATGAACTCAACTTTGAATGAGGTTTGTGAACTTGGTTAATGATTTGTATGCCCTGCATTTCTTGTTCCGAAAATGCTGATTGTCCTGTCGTTCAATGACATAACAGGGGTTTGCGGAGCTTTATGCGAACGGCGAGATTACGCGACGTCTTAGTGTACCAAGGCACATTACTAGCTGATGAACGTGAGGCAAATTTTCAACTTGCAAACTGGTCTCTAATGGGAATCAATGGGTAAGCTCGTTAGGGATGCGCTTCGCCGTGTTGGCCTCTTTGAAAGATTATTCTCCAGCTCAGCAGTCTTTATATCCTTATGGGGAAAATCCAGTTCTAGACCTTGTCTATATCACTGTCATTGTAGATGGTTCACTGAATTTGGTTCCTTTTCACGTATGTGGTGAGCTTTCTTTTGTGATAGCCTTCCTCTTTTTTCAATTAATTGGTCGTGTTTGGATTATATTGGAGACTGAGGGTTGACCATCTAATATGATTTAATTTGGGCAGCGGTGTCGGACTTTATTTGGAGCTGTTTGATTCTAAATGCCTACACTTAGAGGCATCTTCCTCTGGTTGATGAAACGGAGACCTTCTAAAATGCTAGCAGTTCCATAGAGAGCAACACGACACCTGGCTCCTATACTCCAATGGATCTTGTTCAAAGCCTGCGGTGAAGGATTCATGGTGACCAAATCTAATCATTGTCAAAATTGAAGATCTGAAGCTAAGGAAAATGAGCGGAAAGGATGAATAAGGATTGTACAATACACTTGGCAAATGCTGGTCGTGTGCATAAATATTTTATGAGCTTAGGTAGTTTCCTTTTGTTCATCTTTTTCTTTTTTCCAAGTACAATCCTACTATAGTTGAGGTTCTATCAAAATTCAGATGCCTAGAAAAGATATGGTCTTCTTTAGATTGAGAGATGCTTTAACTCGCCCAAGACATCCTCACGTATCAGCTACCAACGCCTTGATTTTTAATCAACTCAAAGTGAAGGACTTTAAAAGCATATACATTATTAAATGGATGATGTTCTATGGATTAGTGTAACGAGATCCACTTGTGATGTGAAACAAGTCTGTGTGTGGAACTTTGACATAAATAGCTTTGGGTTTGGACTTCCTTAAAAAAAAAGTGAATTCCAGTCTGAACTTTGAACGATGTTTTCAACTTGTTATCCATGATGAATGATATTTGAATTTGACCCTTGTGTAACGCGAGTTTTGAAGTCCAGCATCATTCTTAATTTCAAAGTTTAACTTCTCATGATAACTTGAAAATTCTCAAATCCCATCACCCATGCCTTGCATGAACTTGAATTTTAAGGAATTCCTATAAATGGATCTCTCCCACTTTAACTTGCTTACTCAAAATTTAATTCAACCCACTTGAATAAATCTTGAACTAAAACATCATAAGTTAAGCCTTGACGCCATGGAGGAATTTATAAACCAAGTCATGCCACTTTAGCCTCAATGAATCCACAACTCCCTCCTTTACACTATGACTTGTAACTTGTACCAAATCCTTTGTTTTGATAAGCCTCCATCCATTTGACGACTTCAATAAAGACGTCCTGATACCATTGATCTTGCTTTTTAAAGAGATATAACCAAACAGTCCATCTTCGGATTGTTGATCTAAGAAAGGCCCAAGAACAGATAGGGCCTAAAAGTAGGGTCCATATCATATAGAAACCTGCACAGAGAGCCTTCAAGACTTTGAACCTTTGCAGCAGCACTTGTACTCATAAATGAAACAAACAAACAAAATCTAGGTAAAGCAGTTAGTTATGCACGAATGATGGCCTATATGTTATGCAAAAAGAAAGGGGTCTTAGGGTCAAAAATTAGGGTGCGACAACTATCAACCATGAAGCTCGGACCCTCACCCCTGAAATCATGCATACCTTGGCCTTGATCAAGCAACAAACCCCTGCCTGACCATTGAACCTCAATCACTTCAACAACCAGAGACAACACATTTTTTTTGAATTTTCTGAACGATGGTTAGTGGGTGAATGTACAGATGAAAACTATACAAGGTAGGACAAATTTGGGGTATGACATTCTTTTACAACACACAACAATTTCTTATACTCACTAATACAAATTTTTAATTTCAATAATATCTATTTTTATAAGTTTATCATTTTTTTTTCAATTTGATTAACAATTACGCGTCCATAACATAAAATCCTCAAAAAGGCAAGCCCGTGCGAACGCACGGGTTAGTTACTAGTTAATAGAAAAATTTAAATAAATATTATTATAAGAGATTGATAGAATAATAATTTATATAGTGATAAAAATTTGAGACTTGAAAATGTGTTATTCTTAGTGTCTCAGATTCAAATTATGCTTAGTATGAATTGCTTATCCAAAAAAAATATTTATTTCACTCAACTATATTATTTAATAATTAAATTTAACAAATAAATATTTTAATCAAGTTTAGAGAAATTTCACAATGATAACGTGGAAAAAAAAAATCCTTTTATAGATAAATACATGACTATATAAAGTAATATTTGATGAGTACAAGCCCTTGAGGTTGGCATCAATTTTGGTAAAACTAACTTAGCAGAAAGATGTTGGACAAGATGTCCTGACATGATGATTTAACTACAGGTTAAAGATGTTTGACAAGATGTCCTATCAGGTGGATTCGACATCTTTGTCTGTTATAGTTTGGGGATGATTGTATAACTGTTTTTGTTCCAAGTGTGATTGGAACATGTTTAGTTTCCAGGTGGCATCCGAGATTGAGGAATCAGAGATTCTGATTCTAAATGGAATATGCAGTTTCCTTGTAAGGAGACATTTTTTGGAAACTTGGGATTGAAGAAGTGATTAGGTCGCAAATTCTGAGGAGCATAATTGTTGTACCTTTGAAGCCCAAATCCAGTTCTGTTTTGCAATATAAATAGGATGGATTTAACCTAGTTTAGTGTTGAATATTGCAGCAGTTTTTAGAAGTACTAGGTGTGAGGGGAAGTTGTCTCTATACTCGGTTATAATGATGTCAAAACTATCACGCTTAGCATATATAGAATTCACATGTATAATATCATATACAATGCACATTAGGTGTTTTAAATGTGTTTGATCATGTTGGCAATGTTCTAGGTGCATTAGGTATGGTTGAGAACCTTTAGGAATGTCAAAATAGTGATTTTTGCATGTTTCAAGGGTGTGAGTCGACTCACAACCCCGTTCTGGTCGACCCAGACAAGTTACATTTCTTAGGGTCAACAACTAGAATGCTCGCGTCGACCCTCCGGTCGACTCATACAACCTACATTTAAAATTGTCAAAAAACTGGAAGGAATGCGTTGACGCATATCCTGTTTCAGTCGACGCAAAGGTAGTTTTTCTGTGCAGATTGGTTGACTGCCTTGCTCAGGTCGACCCTCCCACTTGCATAGGTCGACCGTTCGCTGTTTTGCACCAATTTTCTGCTATGTTGTTTACTTCAAAATTCTGTTATTCTTGTTATGTTTCCAAGCATAGTATATATATTGTTTGGCTCATTTTTTACATATACAACAAGAAACGTGAAAATTTACATTGATTTTGTAATACCCCGTATTATCTAACTGCTCAATTGGATATCAGATGAGATCAGATGAGCAGCTATGTGCTTTATCTTTGGTAAACGGGATTAATGGAATCCTCTAAGTGCTTTAAGTATTATCAATAGGGATCAATAGGGCAACTAATGAACTCTGAAGAGATCAATTTATTATTAGTTCAAGAAAGACTTTTAAGATAACTCTAATAGTTGATCAATTGGGTTGAGATGATAAAATATCAATTGGATATATTTTACTCTATTGGATTATATTATATAATATTGGTTTATATATATATATATATATATATATATATATATATATTTGTAAAGAGAAAAGAAAAGAAGAAAAAAAAGATAGTAAAGAAGAGAAAGGAAGAGAAGAAGAGAGAAAGTGGAGAAAGATGAAGAAGAGAAGTTCTTGGATCACCATCTTCTTCAACCTCCTCTTCGATTATCAGGTGGGTTCTAGTTAGACACTCTAAGTTCTAGAATTAAGGATTTAGAACTTAGGTTAGATTTGAGAGAAAATGATTAAACGGATAAATCGATGAAATCTAACTGATGAAACGTGATATAAAATGTGTGGAATACTTGTTGTATGATTGGAACATGTTTAGGTATGTTTTGGATGAGTTTTGGTTGAAGGGAGGTTGGATTTTGGCCCCAAAAGACCTGTTGTTACGCTGCTGGGAAACCCATTTTTCGCTGGTTCGCAAATCGAACCCATAGCGAAGAAGAAGGCGAAGGTTCGCCAGAGCTTCGCAGTGCGAATGGCAAGGCGAAGGTTCGCCAGGTGTTCGCAAAGAGAACTTTATGCCCTTTTCTTTCTGACTTTATTCGCTAGAGCTTCTCACTGCGAAGGAGGAAAGCAAATGCTCGCTGGAGCTTCGCAAAGCGAACATGACAACTTTTCCCGTTTTGTTTCCTTCATAACTTTTGATCCGTAACTCGGATCGGGACGTTCTTGGTGTCATTAGAAAGCTATGACGACCCTCTATCCAATAAATTATTTAGTGGAAAATGAAGGAAAGTAATGTTTTGTGAAATGTTGGAATTGACATCTTTTGGATCATAAGTCCGATTGCAGCGTAGGGATAACCGTTAGAAAGCCGTGGAAATATCCTACGGGATAAGAGTGAGAATATTGATTTTGATACCCGGTTAAATGAATCGGAGGAAAACCGAAATGATGTTTTGTATGATTGATTCATTATGTGTGATTCCATTATAAAATGTAATATGCTTTTGTATGACTTGTGATTGAATTATTATATGTGATTCAAATGTACAATTGTAATATGCTTTGTCTAATACTGATGTTAACTTGATTGAAAGAATATGTATGTTAAAATATGAGATAGAAAGAGTGAGGAAAATTTACCCCACAACGGCATGATATTGGAACCTAGTAATGAGCTAGGAAATTGTTGAATAACATAATGACAACGCTCGTGCAAGAGAGGCCGAGGCATGTGTCTGACGATGCTCGTGCAAGAGAGGCCGAGGCGTGCATCTAATACCAAATGGTATAGAACGAGTGAAACACTAGTATGGAACACGTGTATTTGTTATGTTTTATTGAGAAAGGCATGAGAGGCCTAAAGGCTAACATGGCCTTGTGATTGTCGAATACAATCACGTTGTGTATTTGATCACGTAATCGTAACCATTTCTTTTGATTTGCCCTTGAGAGGCCTTCATGAGTCTCGAGCTCCTCTGAAGTGCAGGCGTTACTACTTGGCAGGTTTGATTCCCAATGTTATAGTACGATGGAACCTACGGGTAGAGACTTGTGATGGCATCAGAGGCCATGTGAAGTGACGAATTAAGGAGATAATGCGTCCCTTAATTCCGAATCCATTCATATGCTAAGTATCTACAAGGATACAGGACTCGGGTCGACTTCTAGACGTAGAAGCGGACGGGTGTCGCTCCCGGGATTTTCATCCAGGTACAAACGCGAGAGTGGCGCGGAAAAACAGAGTCGCCAGCCGTGTAAATTTATCCCAAGAGAGGGAAAGGGAACATTGCATAAACCTGAGGGAGAGGGAAAGGAATGGTCATCACAACCATAACCTGGGTTCGGGAGTCGTTTACGCGAGGGGAAGGTGCTAGCACCCCACGCGTCCATCGTACTCGATGGGATCCACGCTTGTTGTCTATTCTAAGGGTGAGTTATACTATCATCTAGGGTTGTACTAAGATGGGGGAGACAAAGACAAAGACAGACTCGGTAGGACGTCGACGTCCTAGGCCTACGTACCCCCTTTGTGCAATGGGGAATTCAGAGTCAACGTAGTTCGGACCAAGTTCTTTTTGTGTTTTTTATGAGCGACGTTAAGCTCGCGTCCGGCAGTTAGGGTTGATGCCTGTTTGAGACTCAGACGGAAAGTAACGTGCCCTTTTTTAAAATAGCCTTTAGTTTGACAATCTCGAAGGACAAAAAGGTTTGAAGTTGGTTTGTATTTTTTAGGACAGAAGTAACTTAAGTTAGTTTTTAAGTTGCATTGCACCAAAGTCTAGGGCACAGGGGCGAATACTTAACGCATCGTCCCAAGATAGGACGCTCGCTAAGCACTCTAGAAAGATGAGAGGAAGCCCCTCATTTCTCATTCCCCACGCTTAAGGCTCGTGCGCAATACACTTTATCCTTATTAAGTATTTTCAACAAATTTTGAGATGAGAAGAGAGAAGACACAAAGGAAACTCTAAAGGGGACTAAGAGTCCTAAAGTTATCATGCATGGGTGACCTACGGTTAGTGAGGTTCGACGACAACCTAAGCCTAAAAGGAGGAGAAAGATGAGAGAAGGAAAGAGTAAGAGTGAACATGGATACTTATCCATACCCTCAAATAACTTACCTTAGTCCCTGCATAAAAAGGTTAGTACGAAACAGACACAAGTAATATTAAGGCAAATGAAACCAAACAATGGCATATAATAGTGATAACAATCCAAACATGAATTAAGAAGTCAAATAAACAACCCCCAAAACAATGGCACAAGTGCCTTTTCAAACAGATAATCAGACAAGATCAAGGATGCGCATACGAGAAAATCTCACACAAAGAGCCATTAAAAAATTAATAAAACAACTTCTAAAATCGCCAAATTAAATATCACAGTTTCTCAACCAGAGACAAACAAAATACCAAAAACTCCTGCAAAAACTCAAGATGTTAGTCATTCAAACAATCATACAAAGTTCAGATGAGGAATATGACCTAATATGAAAAAAAGGGGGACCAAAATGCAATATGAAATAATTTTAAAAATGATAGAAAAATATTTTGATGTACTTCAATGTATTGGTGAATGAATGCAAAAGGAATGGGTTCAAAATGTTTTATGGATGCAGAGGACTAAAATAAACAAATTTAAGCATGCATGATATGAGTAATTCAAAAAGAAAATAAATAAATGTTTAATTTAGATGATAAAAAATAAAATAAAAATAAAAATAAAATTTGGAAAATTTTATAAAATGATAAAAAGTATGCATGAATTTTCTAGGATTTTTTAAATGCAATTATGTATTTTTTAAAAATTAAAAATGAAATGTAATGAATTAAATAAAATAAAAAATGAAGAAAATGGCATGGGGGGTGCAATGAGTAAATAAAACACGTTAGAAATATAATTGGGCTAAGGAGGGGGTGCCAATAGCAGGGCCCAAACATAAAAATCCAGTCAGCGGAAAAAAAAAAGGGAACACCTGGGTTCAGTCAGCTAGTTGACTCAGTATCCACGAACATGATCCGTACGCCCATGATAACTACCATAGACAAGCACACACACGGGCTAATCTGGAACTAAAACAACACGTGACCAACACCCTCCCCATTTAATGCGTTG
Source organism: Lathyrus tuberosus (assembly GCA_022829125.1). Classification (NCBI taxonomy): domain Eukaryota; kingdom Viridiplantae; phylum Streptophyta; class Magnoliopsida; order Fabales; family Fabaceae; genus Lathyrus; species Lathyrus tuberosus. The sequence goes on from JALAZF010000501.1 coordinate 2,777,541, forward strand.
GCACGTCCTTAGCCGTCCGATGACAAAAACGAGCGGACATGATTATGTCTTCTTCGCCCAAACCCTTGGCCGGCCGGAAGCTCCCCAGGTCGCCGGAGCCCTAGCTCCGGCCGCCGCCCACGGTGCCTGCAATTCAAAAAGTGCCCAGAAAATGCAAACGCCTATACCATTTTGACCATATTTTCGAAAGGATCAATAATATCCAATCCAAATTTGCAAACAATTAGTGCATAATAAAAAACGAAAGGAAAAAGGTTAGGGCTCCAAACTTAAAATTCATAAAACAACCAACATACACAACCATATTCAAAACAAATTATATCTGGATGATCAGCAGACATCACACATCAATATGCATACTTAAAAATTGAGTTTTATGATGGTCAAAAGAATGGCTAACCTGAGATGGTGCCACACGTGTCCTTGCTTTTGGCTTCAAAGGGTGATTGGTTCGTGCTCTAGAGATCACGAGGGTTCTATTGGTGAAAGAATTTCTTGAAAACTCCTTGTAGATTGAGAGATATGGATGTGAGATGCTTTAGGGTTCAAGTTCTTGTTCTCCACAAATGCACGTGTAATCTCCCCTAACCAGTGCATGGATGAGTTTAAATACTCTAGGGTTTTTCACTGATAATGATTTGGGCTTGGGCAATTCTTTGTTTAATGAGTTTTTGAATAATTTTGGAAAATCACATAATATTAGATACACCTCCTTCCATGCATGGATATCCAAATATTTCATGATGGATCACTTAACTTCTAATTGCTAATCACACCCACATTTGATTGGGCCTTGAAACAATTTGATTCATGAGTTTTTAATGACTTGGCTTTTTTGGAATAATGGAGAATAAGTGAAAAATAACCCATGAAACCACTTGATTAAAAGGCCAAAAATGCTCCTTAGGGATTGTTCTTGGATGTTGGAACATGTCTTGAAGCAACGGAATTAGTTATAGGTCACTATGCCAAAGTTTGTGAAAATGGAATCATGAGAAACCCTCAAAACCACTTTGCCTTCTTTTGGTCATAAGTTGAGTTTCACAAATGATATGGAGACCCACTAATACTTTTTGGAAAGAGGAGAAAAATATCTTCAACTTTTATGTTGGAGAAAAATTCATTTGAAGCTTTCTTGATGATGGAAAGTCAAGTTGAATGTAGTGTAGGAACTTGCCCAAAAAGGAAACTTTCAAATTATAGGTCATTTCCATATTTAGTAACTTTTGCACCAACTCCTGATTCTTGATAAATGGTGTGAAACTTGACCCTTGAAGACCATATGAGGATGTGAGATCTTGAAAACCTTGGAGAGAACCTCAAAGTTCCACAGTTGACTTCCCCTCTCACTGTTGACCTTTACCCGATTCACCTGATTCCCAATCCATTGGCCAATTGAACTTCTCCTGAACCAAACTGATGGACAATCTTCCATTCCTAGATACCTAAGGACCCAAGGAATACCATAGAATCAAGTCTTGCCCAAAAAATCAGAACTACACTGACTTTATGGAAAACCCTAATCTGGGTACCCTAAGTCTAGGAGGAAATAACACAGTCTCCAAATCCAAATTCCTCTGAATATGATGTGTATCCTCTCCAAAAAAGATAAGATATGCCATTTGGTGATGATAAAAACCCAAGGATCTTGACCATTGGAGCAATAAACCCAAGAATCTCAAAACCCTAATTTATGCACTAGTTAGGAGAGAGTGATCCACTTGAGCTCTCTTGGACAATACCAGGACTCTTGCTTGACCCTCTGAAGAGCTGCCTCAGGCACCTTGACCCCATGCTAAGAACCAATGATATGCACATATGATAATGCAAAATGCAATGAAACATAAGCCAGTTAGTACTAAAGTAAGGAGGGCAAATTTTGGGGTGCAACAGCTGCCCCTATTCAATCAACTTGGTCCTGAGGGTATGATAGCGACGGCTTTCAGACAATCAGGATGCACGGGGATTGAATACCAAAGAACCCGAAAATTTGCAATCCTCCACTAGAGAATTAGCCATGAATGTTGTATTGTCACAATACAGATGAGTGCTAGCTATGCTGGGTATAAAGTGAAACAAAGTCTCCTAGGTTATGTCGTCTCTGCTGATAAAGAGAACTGACAAAGGAATCTCGAAAAATGCCATCCCTGCTGATAAAGGGAACTGCCGAAAGAAATCTTCAAAAGATTGCTATCTCTGCTGATAAAGAGAAACTAGCAAAATAAATTCCATCCCTACTGATAAAGGGAAACTGACAAAAGAAAATCTTCAAAAGCTTGAATCTCTACTGATAAAGAGAAACTAGCAAAATAAATGCCATCCCTGCTGATAAAGGGAAACTGACAAAAGAAAATCTTCAAAAGATTGCTATCTCTGCTGATAAAGAGAATACTAGCAAAATAAATTCCATCCCTGCTACTAAAGGGAAACTGGCAAAAGAAAATCTTCAAAAGATTGCTATCTCTGCTGATAAAGAGAAACTAGCAAAATAAATGCCATCCCTGCTGATAAAGGGACACTGACAAAAGAATATCTTCAAAAGCTTTCTATCTCTGCTGATAAAGAGAAACTAGCAAAATAAATGCCATCCCTACTGATAAAGGGAAACTGGCAAAAGAAAATCTTCAAAAGATTGCTATCTCTGCTGATAAAGAGAAACTAGCAAAATTAATTCCATCCCTGCTGATAAAGGGACACTGACAAAAGAATATCTTCAAAAGCTTGCTATCTCTGCTGATAAAGAGAAACTAGCAAAATAAATGCCATCCCTACTGATAAAGGGAAACTGAGAAAAGAAAATCTTCAAAAGCTTGCTATCTCTACTGATAAAGAGAAACTAGCAAAATAAATGCAATCCCTGCTGATAAAGGGAAACAGAGAAAATCTTCAAAAGATTGCTATCTCTGCTGATAAAGAGAATACTAGCAAAATAAATTCCATCCCTGCTAATAAAGGGAAACTGGCAAAAGAAAATCTTCAAAAGATTGCTATCTCTGCTGATAAAGAGAAACTAGCAAAATAAATGCCATCCCTGCTGATAAAGGGACACTGACAAAAGAATATCTTCAAAAGCTTTCTATCTCTGCTGATAAAGAGAAACTAGCAAAATAAATGCCATCCCTACTGATAAAGGGAAACTGACAAAAGAAAATCTTCAAAAGCTTGAATCTCTACTGATAAAGAGAAACTAGCAAAATAAATGCCATCCCTGCTGATAAAGGGAAACTGACAAAAGAAAATCTTCAAAAGATTGCTATCTCTGCTGATAAAGAGAATACTAGCAAAATAAATTCCATCCCTGCTACTAAAGGGAAACTGGCAAAAGAAAATCTTCAAAAGATTGCTATCTCTGCTGATAAAGAGAAACTAGCAAAATAAATGCCATCCCTGCTGATAAAGGGACACTGACAAAAGAATATCTTCAAAAGCTTTCTATCTCTGCTGATAAAGAGAAACTAGCAAAATAAATGCCATCCCTACTGATAAAGGGAAACTGACAAAAGAAAATCTTCAAAAGCTTGAATCTCTACTGATAAAGAGAAACTAACAAAATAAATGCCATCCCTGCTGATAAAGGGAAACTGACAAAAGAAAATCTTCAAAAGATTGCTATCTCTGCTGATAAAGAGAAACTAGCAAAATAAATGCCATCCCTGCTAATAAAGGGAAACTGGCAAAAGAAAATCTTCAAAAGATTGCTATCTCTGCTGATAAAGAGAAACCAGCAAAATTAATTCCATCCCTGCTGATAAAGGGAAACTGACGAAAGAAAATCTTCAAAAGATTGCTATCTCTGCTGATAAAGAGAAACTAGCAAAATAAATGCCTTCCCTGCTGATAAAGGGAAACTGGCAAAAGAAAATCTTCAAAAGATCGCTATCTCTGCCGATAAAGAGAAACTAGCAAAATAAATGCCATCCCTGCTGATAATGGGAACTGACAAAGAACTATCCAAAAGATTGCTATCTCTGCTGATAAAGAGATCTAGCCAAACAAATGCCATCCCTGCTGATAAAGGGAAACTGGCCAGCAAAATATGTCAAGCAAAAATTGACTACCAGGTGAGAACGGGATTTCACAGAAGGGCCAAACAAAGGCAAACTCCCAACCGACTCAAAATCCAAAGTCAAGATGACTCCGTTGGGGAAGGAGAAGTCTAAATAAAAGACTCTACCGGGGAGCACAAATATGAGGAACGCATCCTTCCAAGATCTCCTGAGTTATGCCATCTCTGCTGAGAAAGAGAACTGGCAAGGAAAGCATCAGACCTGGCTTATGCTTCGAATGCAAATGTTTGAATTTTGCCGTAATGCTCCACACGAAGTGGAAATGCTACGCGTTTGAGGATGCAATGCAAATGCTTATGATATGCAAAAAGGGTCCTTCCAGCAAAATAAATGCCGGAGAGAAAAAATCTATTCAGCTGGGGATGACAAAAATAAATTGTCCTCTGAATCTAGGAACTCTGCTGAGAAGTGTCATACTGATCGACCCTTCAGATCAACAACTTTTGCTGGGGATGAAATCCCGAGAGAACTACCGGGGGCCACACCTGTCTTTCACTGAAGGTAACATCCAAAACCTGAGATTTCTCTTCTGCTGGGGGAGTTGAGAATGAGTGCCAATAACGGAACCGGAAGTCCTTGCTGAGGATTGCTAATAACCAATTGGGCTCAGGACCTGCTGGGGGATGCCAGCCCATAATACCATCCTGCTTGGGGAAAACTGCTGACCTCAGCCTGCTGATGGGGAGAATGACTTTTACTCCCGCCTCGCTGGGGATTAGAATATGACATTGTCGGCGAAAGCACGCTTCTTGACTGGACGGGGAAGGTGAACATCCTGATTCTGTGGGGAAACAACGTCTTGATCTGGAGGAAATATTTCCCAAGTCTCCTGCTGGGGGCGGTCTGCTCTGCTGAGGAAAGTTTGTCCTGCTGGGGAAAGAGCAATCTCAATGCTGGGGAGAGCCAACTGCTGGGGATGTACAATCCTGTTGTCCTGCAACCTGACTTGTCTTTATGGTCATAAGCGGCTCTTTGAACTTTTCACTTGCCCCAGACCACCAAGTCTAACGGAAGAAATCATGTCAAGAGGATTTTATAGAAGACCGGGCGTTCACACTGCCCCAGGGTCTTCAAACTCTTAGAGAGACTTATCATATCTCGACATAACTGCCCCAGTCTTCATAATCCATGAAGTACATCACCTCGAAAGGGATTGTAATGACTTAAAATACTCTGCCTTGGTATTTTGAACCTTGAGGAGGTATTTTCAATTAACCGCTTTCAGGAGTGGACAATCTCCCACGCTCTAGAGGTGGCCTGCCCCAATATGAGCTTTGAAGTAACTTTGCCCCTGAGCTTAGAATGAATGCCCCAAAATAACTGAATATCGGAGAGATTTCTCGACGTGACTGCCCCAGTTTGGCTACATCTTAACACGACTTACTGGGGAGAGCCCACTCTACACTGAGTCTCTTGGCAGCACGCCATTTGATATGATTGTCCTTCAGAATTTTCAAGCAACCCAACTTGGCAGGATCAAGCTTCTTGACTGACGTTCACTGTGTAAGCTGCCATTGATGTTTAGGCACATGTATGCAAACAGAACAAGTTATTTATGAGAATGATAATCCTAATGCAACACTTATGTTAACCTTGAAGTTTATTGAAAATACGTCGCAAAACCCGGTGAACGAATCACCAGTTGGGATGCGACTTTGATTTTTGAATGGCAAAACAATGCACATATGCAATACCAACAAGTCTTATTAGCACAACTTATAGGAGTCAGGAACGCTATCCTGTTGAAGTGCGCTTTCGGAATAAACCCTGTTTCAATTAGGACTTTTAAGGGTTGTAACGCGGTCTGGTTCACGGTTTCAAAAAAAAGGATTTATGGCTCAAAATTTATCGGTGCCCACCCACTCTCCGTGATGTTCTCCAGTCCTATGTTCAGTTAATCTGACCCAAGCGCTCATCTCTCAAAAGGTTTATGATTTCCAAGGAACCTATGCCACTAATGGTTTGGCACCTAAGGAGGTTTTGGAATGACAGTCACCCCTTTTTGTGTCTGTAATCACACGAGTTTGTTCTTATAGAGGATTTTCTTTTGTAATGCTTTTCGCTTCTTCTTTCTTTTGTCTTTTTTCGATCCCTCATTTTGCTTAGACTGACTCTTTTGAGTTTTTTCGATTTTTAAGTCCAGCGGGATGCCCTAACTTTTGCCTAAGTCACTTGTTCTCAAGTTTCGACTTAGCAGACTTTCCTTTTTATTCCCCTTTTTGAACAAAGCGTGTGACACTGGTTGTCTTACTTACTTGAAAGGGTTGCGACTGCCTCACTCCTGGATTGTTGAAGGATAACCGTTGTGGTTTCACATCTCTTGACCTCTTGATGGTGGGATAGAAGGTAATGGTTCCTCGGATGCACACTCTCCTTGAAATTTGAATGCTCGGTCAAACTAACTGACGCCTACCCTGCCCCTGGGTTAAGTATGAGGGTTTTTTCGTACGAAAGAAACTCCTACTCCAAGGCTCAAAGGGGTTAACGAAGGTTTATCTCCTTATCTCTCCAGTGTTTAGGGGTTTGAAACAATGCCTGTACATCCTCAACAGGGTTCTATCCTTGAACATACAACCAGAGATTTGCGTTTTCGTCTCATCATCCTCCCTCAAGAGTTCTAAACAAGAAAATTGGTATTGCAGTGCATAAAACATTTAAGAGTGAACACGAATGGATTACTTCAAGAAAAACATACTCATTGCATTAATATCATCATTAAAAAATAAACAAGTCTTACATGCATACGATGCTTTAACAAGAAATGAAAAACTACAAATGAAAATGCAGTAAAGAAGCTGAAGATTGCCATTGCTGAGGAAGCTTGATTCTTGTCTGGACGTACTTGCAGACTGAGACGACCCTTGAAATCTTTAAGCAGATGAGAGGTCGACATGCACAACCAAGTCTCCTTCTGGAAATGATATGGACCTTTTGTCAATCAATTGTTGCACTTTGGCTTGGAAGGCTTTGCAATCTTCGGTTGTGTGCCCCATAGTCCCTCCATGATATCCACATTGTACGTGGGGATTGTACCCCGGAGGGTATGGTTCTGGAACAGGCTTCAAAGTCTTAGGCTCCACCAATGAGTTTCGAACCAGGTGTGGCAAGAGTTGACTGTACGACATGGGAACTGGATGAAGAGGAGCATTCCTTCTTTCAAAGTTGTTGCGCGGCCTATGCTGATACTTCCGTTGTTGATGCTTATTCGAGCGCATAATCCTTTCAGGCACTTTTCTCTTCAGACTTGGTCGAGGCGTAGGCAGCATTTGCGGATGTGGGGATTCTAAGGCCAAAGACTGCAAGAAATGCCCCTGACTTGATGTAGCTTTGGGAGAGGCAACAGGGATATCCACTTCTTTTTCAGCAGCTAGAGTAGGACCACCATGTATGCTTACGCCGCTCGGCGTGAACTCGGTTGCCTTCGAATCTATCAGATCCTGGACAGCATGCTGAAATGCCCTACAATCTTCCACATTATGCCCGGCGCGCCAGAGTGAAAATCACAGTGGGCTCTTGCATCATAACCATGTGGGGGAGTACCAGAGGGAGGAGCCAAAGTCCTTTTCCGTACCAATCACAACTGAAGGAGATGCTGCAACAGTTGAGAATATGGCATAGGGAGCGGATGAAAAACTCTTTCGGATTTCTTCTGTTCCTGTGTACACTTTTTGCCCCTGGGCTTCTCTTGGGAGCCAAGACCTAGCTGCTGTTGGGAAAGTTCTGGAACTTCCGCTTGAGGTAATCCATGATTTAAATCAGATTCCAAAGAGATGGGAGGAGCAAGGACCTCTGTTGTGGAAGCGAGCACATGACTGTTTTCCTTCTTTAGCACTGTTTTCAAGATTTCCATGACCAAACCCATCTGACTCTTCATCTGACTGACCTCCTCCCTCAGCATCTTCTGGTCTTGCATGAGAGTTTACATATTCCCCATAAGCTGCCCCATCTGGCCTTGCATTTCCCTCAACTCAGCTTGAACTTGTTCCAAGATCAACTCTCGAACGGCCTGAGGAGTTAAGTCTGCAATTCTGAGATTGGAACAAGATAAGAATACCGGAGATAAACACTTGTTATGCAAAATGATTATGCAAAATGATTATGAATATGCAAATGCAGATGGACATGCTTGAAAATTCACAGGGCGATCCACCCCTTGATTCCGGTTTAACAACAAGATATAATGGAACTTCTGCTCATATATTAAGAAAACCGTAGGAAAACTAAATGTCAACAATCACGAATCCGAGGTAACAAGTCTGAATATAAAAATCATAGATCCCAACCAACAAGCCTGGTGGTGATCCAGATATAATAAAAGAGAACAGAAAACTATGGCATATCATCAAAATTCACAAGTGTCAATCCCCCCATCCATTATGCTTTCTACACCAGTCTTGAATTTCCTTGAACAGCTTTCTGGTGTCGGGATGCTTTGGTCTCTGAATTAGTTCTTGAATGAGAAGGTCTCTCCTGTGCATGATCCCATCCAAGTATCGGCAATGTAACTCCCAAGCGTCTTCTCCAGAAACACCATCCATACTAGGTCCCTCATGTCTAGATCTCTTCACTTCAGCTTGGACCTTCAGTTCCTCTATGGAGGCTATGGCTTCATTAAGTCGACCCTCGACTGCTTGTCTCTTGAATACCCCTGACAGGATCTCAGCATCTTTCTTCTTGAGCCGCGACTTCAGTTGATCAATCTGAGCCAGGTAATCGTCTTCCTTTCTCTTATTCTCAGCCATTGCAATTTCTCGATGATCATTGAACCTGTGAATCTTCAACAAAGCCTTGTCTAATTCCTCCTCCTTAGACTCAAGGACCTTACTGATACCATCCAAAGCTTGTTTCATCCTTTGTCTGGATGCGACCATGTCAGCTAGATCTCTTTCTGCCTTAGCAAGAAGCTATGTCTTCAACTTGGCGGTATGAACAACTTCACCCCGCTCATGCTTCCACTGATAAATCTCTCTTTTTAGCTCACTATTTTCTTCCCGCAGCCTTTCCTTTTCAGCCCATAACTTGTTATACTTCTCCAACTCAACTGTGGTAGGAGGCTCAATCATCAAAGGATACAAAGGTGGTTCCACCGGGAAGGGAAGAAGCTCCTCTTCTGCTCTATTCTTAATCCACTCTTTATAGGACGGGAAAGCCTGGTTATTACATTTCCCGAATGACATTTTACCCTTCTTGGTTACCTGTTTCCAAGCATTCACAACCTTCCTTATCATCTCTTGATCCTCAACACCATTGAAGAATAAGGACTCTCTGACGTCTCGCTCTTCAGGTGGACTTTTCAAAGGATAACCAAACTACCTGATAACTAGGGAAAGATTATAGTTAATTCCACCTTTCCTCCCTATCAAGGGTACATTAGGGAATTCTCCGCATTTGCAAATAATCTCCATTCCTAGCAAGTCACGATTGAACCAAACAATGTTGTCAGCAGTCAAGCCCATTACCCTCTTTGACCACTTCAGAGAATCTTTCATATCAACGAAAGCGCCAGATTCAGGGAGGTGACTCAGAAACCAAGTAGCTAAGAGTGGTGCACAGCAACTCACAGTTTTTCCACGCCTATTCTCATTCTTGTAGTGAACTGAGTGATACACATCACCTAGCAAGGTAGGTATAGGATTCTTTGAGATGAAGATTCTGATAGCATGCATATCCACCAGATCAGGAACATTGGGAAACAGAACAATCCCATAGATACACATTGCCAGAATAGCTTGGAAAATAGTCTAATTCTTCTCTTTAACATGTATACAAGCTTGGTCAAACAAGAACTTCAATAAGAAACCCTTAGCTCCTTGTTTTTCCTCAATATTACTGTTCAGAACGGATTCACTAATATGAAGAGCAACAGCCATTTCTTTTACCCCGGGGTGTTCTTCAGAAAAGAAAACTATATCATGCCTGATGGGGATTCCCAAAATAAATGAGAACTCCTCCAACGTTGGGGCCAAGATGTAATCTGGGAAAGTGAAGCAACGCAAAGACGGATCGTAAAACTGAAGAAGTGTATGAATGGCATCTTTCTCATTCTTGGAGATGTGGTAGACAAATTTCAGAAGCCTCCCATACTCTCCGCTGGACTCTGTACGAACTCCAGGACCAGCCATACTAATCAGCTTATGAATCAAGGTCAAGGTTGGATCTGGGAATGAATAAGCAACAGTCTCCTTTCTCTGGACATCCATGCCAAGGTAACCTCAGAAAACCGGAATCAAGAGTAAGATGCAAGCCCTGAAAAATGTCAAACATGTCAGAATGCAAGAAAAATGATATGCTCATGCAAACATGGGGTCAAGGAAACACTGCTGGATGTGTTGTGCTGTTAACTGAACGAGAACCACAACCCAGAAAACCAGAATTCTGAACCACTGAGATAGCCAGGAACCCAAATAATCAGACATTGATGAGAAATCCAGAAAAACAGGGTAGGTTGAAGGTTTCGGTTACCTGCAAACCTGCAAACACCCATCCCCTCTCATGTGTGGGTACTAGGATGTTCAGTATCCCGGGCTCTCAGGTCGAGAAATGATGATACGCTCACCATTTCTGGTTTGGTATCATCATCAATCGAGGAGGCCTCAATTGATTCTCCAAAGCGGAAGGTCCTCAGCTTTGGCACTGAGGTCGAGAAACAATAGTACATTCATCCCTCGGGGTACAGTACTATCGTCAATCGAGGAGTGCCTCCACCGATTCTCTTCAAAAGGTAGGGGCCATCCTATGCGAGTTCCAAAGCGGGCCCTCGGGTGCGAATGGGTTTGCCACAGGATGTGGTCTGCCACTGTCACCACTAAAGAGGGATGTTTGCACTAAGGTCCTCAATGATCGGTCACTAGAGTCGACAGCTCTCTAGATCGACATCCCAACATGCGCAAGACACACACGTTAGAATGCGTCCTAAGATAGCCTCGTCTGGTTGTGAATATCGTGAACACACAAACGTACCAAACGGGCACGTAGGTCCCACTACTTTCCACTCTAGTCCTAAGGTATACTCAAGCCTGGGTACTGGGCTTATCTCTCAGACCCACCCAACCTGCAAAACAAAAACAGCCAGCACAACACAGCAGCATGACAGTAATAAAAATGAAATGCAATGCAGAAAATGCGGTCAAAATACAACACATAAAGCAAAACAAAAACAAAAACACCCAAATAGAAATAAAGACAAGCAAGCACTAGGATTGACTCACTTAGGGATGGACCAACATAGGTCAACCAGTTCCCCAGCAGAGTCGCCAGCTGTCGCTCCTGGGATTTTCATCCAGGTACAAACGCGAGAGTGGCGCGGAAAAACAGAGTCGCCAGCCGTGTAAATTTATCCCAAGAGAGGGAAAGGGAACACCGCATAAACCTGAGGGAGAGGGAAAGGAATGGTCATCGCAACCATAACCTGGGTTCGGGAGTCGGTTACGCGAGGGGAAGGTGCTAGCACCCCACGCGTCCATCGTACTTGATGGGATCCACGCTTGTTGTCTATTCTAAGTGTGAGTTATACTATCATCTAGGGCTGTACTAAGACGGGGGAGACAAAGACAAAGACAGACTCGGTAGGACGTCAACGTCCTAGGCCTACGTACCCCCTTTGTGCAATGGGGAATTCAGAGTCAACGTAGTTCAGACCAAGTTCTTTTTGTGTTTTTTATGAGCGACGTTAAGCTCGTGTCCGACAGTTAGGGTCAATGCCTGTTTGCGACTCAGACGGAAAGTAACGTGCCCTTTTTGAAAATAGCCTTTAGTTTGACAATCCCGAAGGACAAAAAGGTTTAAAGTTGGTTTGTATTTTTTAGGACAGAAGTAACTTAAGTTAGTTTATAAGTTGCATTGCACCAAAGTCTAGGGCACAGGGGCAAATACTTAACGCATCGTCCCAAGACAGGACGCTCGCTAAGCACTCTAGAAAGATGAGAGGAAGCCCCTCATTTCTTATTCCCCACGCTTAAGTCTCGTGCGCAATACACTTTATCCTTATTAAGTATTTTCAAGAAATTTTTAGATGAGAAGAGAGAAGACACAAAGGAAACTCTAAGGGGGACTAAGAGTCCTAAAGTTATCATGCATGGGTGACCTACGGTTAGTGAGGTTCGACGACAACCTAAGCCTAAAAGGATGAGAAAGATGAGAGAAGGAAAGAGTAAGAGTGAATATGGATACTTATCCATACCCTCAAATAACTTACCTTAGTCCCTGCATAAAAAGGTTAGTACGAAACAGACACAAGTAATATTAAGGCAAATGAAACCAAACAATGGCATATAATAGTGATAACAATCCAAACATGAATTAAGAAGTCAAATAAACAACCCCCAAAATAATGGCACAAGTGCCTTTTCAAACAGATAATCAGACAAGATCAAGGATGCGCATACGAGAAAATCTCACACAAAGAGCCATTAAAAAATTAATAAAACAACTTCTAAAATCGCCAAATTAAATATCAAAGTTGCTCAACCAGAGACAAACAAAATACCAAAAACTCCTGCAAAAACTCAAGATGTTAGTCATTCAAACAATCATACAAAGTTCAGATGAGGAATATGACCTAATATGCAAAAACGGGGGACCAAAATGCAATATGAAATAATTTTAAAAATGATAGAAAAATATTTTGATGCACTTCAATGTATTGGTGAATGAATGCAAAAGGAATGGGTTCAAAATGTTTTATGGATGCAGAGGACTAAAATAAACAAATTTAAGCATGCAGGATATGAGTAATTCAAAAAGAAAATAAATAAATGTTTAATTTAGATGATAAAAATTAAAATAAAAATTAAAATAAAATTTGGAAAATTTTATAAAATGATAAAAAGTATGCATGAATTTTTTGGGATTTTTTAAATGCAATTATGTAGTTTTTAAAAATTAAAAATGAAATGTAATGAATTAAATAAAATAAAAAATGAAGAAAATGGCATGGGGGGTGCAATGAGTAAATAGAACACGTTAGAAATATAATTGGGCTAAGGAGGGGGTGCCAATAGCAGGGCCCAAACATAAAAATCCAGTCAGCGAAAAAAAAAAGGGAACACCTGGGTTCAGTCAGCTAGTTGACTCAGTATCCACCTTTGGATCAATCGTGCGCTCTTCATCCAGTCAACCATTCACACGGGTAATCCAGATCAACGAACATGATCCGTACGCCCATGATAACTACCATAGACAAGCACACACACGGGCTAATCTGGAACTAAAATAACACGTGACCAACACCCTCCCCATTTAATGCGTTGGCACGTCCTTAGCCGTCCGATGACAAAAACGAGCGGACACGATTATGTCTTCTTCGCCCAAACCCTTGGCCGACCAGAAGCTCCCCAGGTCGTCGGAGCCCTAGCTCCGGCCGCCGCCCACGGTGCCTGCAATTCAAAAAGTACCCAAAAAACGCAAAGGCCTATACCATTTTGACCAGATTTTCGCAAGGATCAATAATATCTAATCCAAATTTGCAAACAATTAGTGCATAATAAAAATGAAAGGAAAAAGGTTAGGGCTCCAAACTTAAAATTCATAAAACAACCAACATACACAACCATATTCAAAACAAATTATATCAGGATGATCTGAAGACATCACACATCAATATGCATACTTAAAAATTGAGTTTTATGATGGTCAAAAGAATGGCTAACCTGAGATGGTGCCACACATGTCCTTGCTTTTGGCTTCAAAGGGTGAATGGTTCGTGCTCTAGAGATCACGAGGGCTTTATTGGTGAAAGAATTTCTTGAAAACTCCTTGTACATTGAGAGATATGGATGTGAGATGCTTTAGGGTTCAAGTTCTTGTTCTCCACAAATGCACGTGTAATCTCCCCTAACCAGTGCATGGATGAGTTTAAATACTCTAGGGTTTTTCACTGATAATGATTTGGGCTTGGGCAATTCTTTGTTTAATGAGTTTTTGAATAATTTTGGAAAATCACATAATATTAGATACACCTCCTTCCATGCATGGATATCCAAATATTTCATGATGGATCACTTAACTTCTAATTGCTAATCACACCCACATTTGATTGGGCCTTGAAACAATTTGATTCATGAGTTTTTAATGACTTGGCTTTTTTGGAATAATGGAGAATAAGTGAAAAATAACCCATGAAACCACTTGATTAAAAGGAAAAAAATGCTCCTTTGGGATTGTTCTTGGATGTTGGAACATGTCTTGAAGCAACGGAATTAATTATAGGTCACTATGCCAAAGTTTGTGAAAATGGAATCATGAGAAACCCTAAAAACCACTTTGCCTTCTTTTGGTCATAAGTTGAGTTTCACAAATGATATGGAGACCCACTAACACTTGTTGGAAAGAGGAGAAAAAGATCTTCAACTTTAATATTGGAGAAAAATTCATTTGAAGCATTCTTGATGATGGAAAGTCAAGTTGAATGTAGTGTAGGAACTTGCCCAAAAAGGAAACTTTCAAATTATAGGTCATTTCCATATTTAATAACTTTTGCACCAACTCCTGATTCTTGATAAATGGTGTGAAACTTGACCCTTGAAGACCATATGAGGATGTGAGATCCTGAAAACCTTGGAGAGAACCTCAAAGTTCCACAGTTGACTTCCCCTCTCACTGTTGACCTTTACTCGATTCACCTGATTCCCAATCCATTGGCCAATTGAACTTCTCCTGAACCAAACTGATGGACAATCTTCCATTCCTTGATACCTAAGGACCCAAGGAATACCATAGAATCAAGTCTTGCCCAAAAAATTAGAAATACACTGACTTTATGGCAAACCCTAATCTGGGTACCCTCAGTCTAGGAGGAAATAGCACAGTCTCCAAATCCAAATTCCTCTGAATATGATGTGTATCCTCTCCAACAAAGATAAGATATGCCATTTAGTGATGATGAAAACCCAAGGAGCTTGCCCATTGGAGCAATAAACCCAAGAATCTCAAAACCCTAATTTATGCACTGGTTAGGAGAGAGTGATCCACTTGAGCTCTCTTGGACAATACCAGGACTCTTGCTTGACCCTCTGAAGAACTTCCTTAGGCACCTTGACCCCATGCTAAGAACCAATGATATGCACATATGATAATGCAAAATGCAATGAAACATAAGCCAGTTAGTACTAAAGTAAGGAGGGCAAATTTTGGGGTGCAACAACAGGCAAGAGGGATGCCTTGGTACGGTTATCGATTAGTGATAAACTTTTGAGTTAACGGACTCAATAACGTGTTTCCATATAGTGTGAGTTTGTGAGATTGTGAACTCAAAGTCTTTTCCCTTTCCCTTGACTTGAGTTAGGATTGATAGAACCTTGTAAAGCCGAGAGGACTTATAAGATAAGGAACTCACTGAGATTTGATGTATCTCACCCCACTATAATTGCTATATTTCAGGTGTAGTTTGCAGGTTTGATTTACAAGTGGAAGCTATGCTTGGATGTTTCAAGAGAAGCTTAGTTGAGCTTATTTCCGCTTTGTAATCTTTTGTTGTATACAATTGAGGATATTGTATATTATTCTTAGATTTTATTTTTGGCAAGTTTCCATGACTTGTGCCATAGTATGTATTATGTTTTAAATGGACAAGTATGTGAATTACGCCATTAGGCACTTATGATGGTGTCTGTACCAAATAAAATGCGTGTATTGTATTATTCTAGATATATATTATACAGGGCATTACAGATTTTTCTCTTCATCTTCATCTTCAACCTTACATTCTCTAACATCTACACATAACCATTTTTGTTAGTGTTATGTATTTTTGAAGTGATAACGTTCAGACTTAGGTGTGTGGATCCTTTTTGCTGGGTTGAGAATCAATGGGTGTTTCTTGAATAAAACCCTAGGTTTTGTCCTCCAAGAATCCAAATGATTTTTGGGGTTTTTGCACAAATCATTTCTCTACAAGGATTCAGCCGTGCGAAGGTGATTGAAGAACAGATTGTTCGGTTCAATCTAGTAGCTATAGTTGGAGGATCTTACGAGAATTATTTGGGATCGAATTGTGGAAGATCGAAATCGACCGAGTGTAGGTGATTGAAGAGCTTTGGGTTCTTGCAATCTAGTAGCGCGAGACAGTGATTTGTTCAACAAAATTCGAGGTACTTGATTCATCTTGAATCAAGGGAAGAGAAGACTTTACATCGACATCAAAGACGTTTGAGGGTTTGATTGTTCAGTTATTCCCTTCTATAAACAACTGCAACGGTAATATATATATATATATATATATATATATATATATATATATATATAAATATATATATATATATATCAATTCCATTTATGGAATTGGGGGCAGAGGTACCCATAGCGAGGACGATTGAGGAACTGCCTAATCAAATCTTGTTTGTCCTCTCTTTCCCTTATCTCTTTTACGTTTTGATATTAATCGAACTTGTGAATATCAATTGATCAAAAATTTCTGATATAGTGTAATATAGAGCTGAGATAGTAATTTGTAAAATCGAAAGGAATCAGCTTTACATTCACATTAATTGGAACTTTGCACTTGGTGTGTTGCGCACGCCAAGTGTTTGATAATTTGATTAAGCGCAAGCTCTAAAGTAGTTTGTGATTTAGTTTGTCATTTTATCTCGTTGGTAATTGGATAAACTTCAAGTAAATAAAAATTAGTTGATTGCGTTTGGTTTTTGTTGATTGATCTATATTTTTCTCTCCCGTCGTATCATTCCTAGTAACGCTGCGCATATCCGATCCTTTTGGTAGAGGTTCGTTGTAGACGTGTGATTCAGTGGTTGCTTCCGTAAAAATATTTTTAAAACCAATTTTGGAACACCATTTGCGTGTATTAAATTGTGGGATCTATTCAACCCCCCTTCTAGATCCTAGCCATCGTCTAAAAGCGGTATCACGAGCTCCGATTTATCTGGTGCTTCGGTAAAACTTCTTGGAATATGGTGAACGAACCTAAAGGGGCTTATAATAGAGCTCCAGTTTTTACTGGCGAGAATTACAGCTACTGGAAGGATTGTATGCGTGTACACATAAATTCCATGGATCAGAAGGTTTGGAATGACATTTTAAACGGTCCTATGGAAATTACCATGACCAATGCAGAAGGTGTTGTCATTCCCAAACCCGAAGCTCAACGGAATGAGGAGGACGAGAAAAAGTACATCTATGACTGGAAGGCTCGAAATATTTTGATCTCCTCTTTGGGAGTTGACGAATATTATCGAGTTTCTCATTGTGAAATGGCCAAAGCCATGTGGGATGCTTTACAAGTAACCCACGAAGGCACTAATGATGTGAAAATCGCCCGAATCAACACATTAACGTAAGAGTTCGATCTTTTTTACATGAAGCAAGGGGAAACCATTGCGGATATGCAAAAACAATTTACTCATATAATCAACAAATTGCATGTACTTGGTAAACCGGTTCCTAACGAGGTTGCTACTAATAAGATCTTGAGGTGTCTTAACAGGGAATGGCAACCGAAGGTCACCGCGATCAAGGAGGCCAATAATCTAGCTACTCTAGACCTCACGACATTATTTGGCAAACTCGATGAACATGAGCAAGTGCTCATCAGCTTGGAAAAACATGAGAAGAGTGTAAAGAAGGAGAAAACAAAAGATACGGAAAAGAAGTCAATTGCTCTTAAGGCTTCTTGTTCAAAGTCCACATCTCAAGAGCAAAGTGATAATGAAACCAACAATGACGAAGATGATGAATCCGATGATGACATGGGACTATTTGTGAAGAGATACAGTAGATACGATCGGAAGAATGAGATTCAACACTCGGAAAAAATCTAGTCAAATTTAGGAGGCAATCTAGAAATGAAGGCAACAAGAATGGCAAGGTGAAAGGATCTTGTTACAACCGTGGACAATCCGGGCACTACAAGCCGGACTGTCCATCACTTAAGAAAGACAAGGATAAGGATAAGGATAAGAGCCGTCAACACAAAAACTCAAACAAATCTAGACGAGCATACATCGCTTGGGAGAGCGATAACGAGTCGGAAAAAGATGACAACTCAAGTGACGAAAGTGAATTCGTTAATCTATGTCTTATAGCACGTCAAAACAAGAAGAAAGAGGACCCAATGAGAATTGGGTACCTACTCTCCCTTACTTGATTATGTAGGTACAAAGTCTCGAGACCACCGAAAGAAGATGGGTTATGGAAAGTGGCTGCTCAAGACATATGACAGGAGACATATCTCTTTTCATCGACTTTATGGTGAAGAAAAAGGGGTTTGTTACCTACGGAGATAACAACAAGGGACAGATTCTCGGAAAAGGTAGTGTAGGTAACCCCTCATCTACTACTATCTCTGATGTGCTTCTTGTGGAAGGCCTTAGACACAACCTTTTAAGCATTGGTCAACTATGTGACAAGAATTATAAAGTATCCTTTTCAAAAGATTGTTGTATAATTGAAGATAGTGACAAAAAGGATGTGTTTAAGGGCTTGAGGGTGAATAACGTCTATATGCTAGACTTAAATGAGGTATCGTTGAATGGCGACAAGTGTCTAGTCACTATGAATGAAGATTCATGGTTGTGGCATAGATGGTTGGCGCATATCAATTTTGATTTGCTTAACAAAATAGTCTCTAAAGACCTAGTCATCGGTTTGCCCAAAATCAAATTCACAAAGGATCATCTTTGTGATGTTTGTCAAATGGGGAAGCAAACAAGGATCTCTTTCAAATCAAAAAACATTGTTTCAGCTATGAGACCCCTTGAGCTCCTCCATATGGACCTCTTTGGACCATCTAGGGTTAAAAGCCTAGGTGGTAACTATTATGGTTTTGTAATAGTCGATGAATTTTCTAGGTTTTGCTGGAATATTTTCTTAGCAAACAAGAGTGATACATTTTCAGCCTTTGAGAAATTTGCTAAGTTATCTCAAAACAAGTTAAACACGAACATTGTGTCAATTAGAAGTGATCATGGGGGTGAGTTTGAAAATCATTTGTTTGAAGCATTTTGTAAATCCAATGGAATTGATCATAATTTTTTCCGCACCACGTACCCCTCAACAAAACGGGGTTGTGGAACATAAAAATAGAATTTTGGAAGAATTAGGAAGGACTATGATCAATGAAAGTGGACTTCCAAAATACTTTTGGGCTGACGCCATAAGTACGGCTTGTTACGCTTTGAATAGGGTGCTCATCTGACCTATTCTAAACAAGACACTGTATGAGCTTTTAAAAGGGCGTAAGCCAAATATCTCTCACCTTCACGTTTTTGGTTGCAAGTGCTTCATGTTAAACAATGGTAAAGAGACACTTGGTAAGTTTGATGCCAAGGCCGACGAGGGTATTTTTCTTGGATACTCTCAGTCAAGTAAAGCTTATAGAATTAATAATAAAAGGTTACGTATTGTTGAAGAGTCGGTACATGTTACTTTTGATGAGTCTTATCCAAAAAATGTCGGAGAAGGTAGTTCTTTTCATGGTGCAGGTGTATCTTCTGAAGACAAACTCAAGGACAGTGATAAAGGAACTGATCAGCCTGAAGCAGTGCGTATTGAGGAGGAAAAGGATCACCAACCAATGAAGAATGAGGAGGATCATCATTCTGATAAAGATAAACTTCCTCCAGCTTGGAAGTCTTCCAAAGATCATCCCATCAACAACATTCTCAGAGATATCTCTAAGGGAGTAACCACTCGCTCTAAACTTAGTAACTTTTGTTATTACTCCGCTTTTGTGTCATAAGTTGAACCTAAGAACGCAAATGAGGAGTTACTCGATAAACATTAGTTTTTATCAATGCAAGATAAACTAAATCAATTCAGGAGAAATGAGGTTTGGGACCTTGTCCCCCCTCTGCGAGGTCATCGAGTAATCGGCACCCGATGGGTGTTTAGGAATAAACTTGATGAAAATGGAGTTATACTACGAAAAAAAGTGCGGCTTGTAGCGCAAGGGTATAACCAAGAGGAAGGAATCGACTATGAGGAAACTTATTCGCCGGTTGCCCGACTCAAGGCTATACGCCTTTTACTTACTTATGCTTGCACTAAAAATTACAAATTGTTTCAGATGGATGTTAAAAGTGCTTTCCTTAATGGATATATAAATGAAGAGGTTTATGTAGCCCAACCTCCGGGTTTTGAATCCCATGAATATCCCGATCATGTTTATAAACTTAAACGTGCTTTGTACTGACTTAAACAAGCCCCTAAGGCTTGGTATGAACGTCTAAGCAAACTTTTACTTAATCAAGGGTATTCAAGAGGGAAGGTTGACACAACCCTCTTTATTAAACGTCAAGGAAAACATTTAATCTTGGTACAAATTTATGTTGACAATATTATCTTTGGGTCTACTAACATAACCTTGGTCAAGGAGTTTTCTAGTTTGATGCAAGGGGAGTTTGAAATGAGTATGATGGGGGAGCTCAACTATTTCCTCGGATTGCAAATCAAACAACTCAAAGAGGGCATGGTTCTGAGTCAAACGAAATATTGTCTTGAGCTTCTCAAACGTTTTGACATGCTAAACTGCAAGGCAATAGATACTCCGATGCCTACTTGTGCCAATCTTGATCGTGACAAAAATGGTAAGGATGTAGAGGTATGATTGGATCTCTTCTTTATCTTACCGCATCACAATCCGAGATTATGTTCAGTGTATGCATGTGTGCGAGGTATCAAGCACGTCCCAAGGAATCCCACGTAAAAGCAGTTAAGCCTTAGTTGGAAAAGTACTAGGTGCAAATCGGATAGGAAAAGTACGTCCCATGTGTGCGAGGTATCAAGCACGTCCCATGGGTTGTGGTATTCTAAGGGTAGTGGTTATTCCTTAGTTGGCTATTCCGATTCCAACTTTTCTAGGTGCAAATCGGATAGGAAAAGTACTAGTGGCACGTGTCACTTTTTTGCAAATTCCTTGGTGAGTTGGCATAGTAAGAAACAGGTTTCCGTTGCCTTGTCAACAACTGAGGCGGAATACGTTGCCGCCGGAGGTTGCTGTGCTCAAGTCCTATGGCTTAAGCAACAATTGCTTGATTTCAATTTAAAACTTGAGCGTATTCCTATTTTATGCGACAACACTGGTGCTATTAACCTAACTAAGAACCCCGTATTGCATTCACGCACCAAGCATATCGAAATACGTCATCACTTCCTTAGGGATCATGTAGAGAAAGGTGATGTGGTCTTTGAGCATATTGATACTAAAAATCAACTTGCGGACATCTTTAAGAAACCTCTAGCTACAGAGCCTTTCTTTCACATCTGTAGGGAACTAGGCGTTCTCGACATCTCGGATCGTGCATGATAATTCATAAATATGTTGACTCTCCAAATATATATATATATATATATATATATATGCTTGTTTACGTTTTTAGCTAACAATGCAAAGAATTATTGAGCCATATGTGAGGGAACTCGTCGTCCATCATGATTAAGGTAATATCGTTTCACTTCATAAGTTTCTCTTGAGTAAATGTACCATGTTGAGTGTTAAAAATGATGTTTATTGCACATTTAAGCATATTTTACCCATTTAAATGTTTGATGTTTGTGTTGGCTTCTTATTTATTCAACATTGTTGCCTAAATGACACATTTATATGATTTTTGCATTATTTTACTGTTTGAGTCGACCTAATCATGACTCCAGTCGACTCACCTTTATTGGTTTGTTCACGTTTAGGGGCTGGGATGCTCAGGTCAACTCTTTGGTAGACTCAAAGCTCTGTCTTTCATGATTGTAGAAAATAGCACAGTGTCGACGCACACAGACCAAGCGGTCGACCGTTCGCTGACATATTCCGAAAAATTCTTGGACTTCGCGTGGTTTTTGACCCATTTAATTGCTTTTTATGCTTTTTATGAGTCTTTTAAGTGTTATTCACATAGCATGTTCATTGTATCAAGTCATTGCATAATTCTTCTCATCTCCTCCTCTTCCCTAAATCCTCTATAAACAAACCCTAACTCCACATCTATTCCCAATCACGTTTGGGTTTCACACAAAATTGAAAGAAATCAGTTACTGTTCATCCTTCTCTAGCATCACTATCAATGGCTTCTCGAAGAATCACCCGAAAAAGAGTCACAAGAGAACCTTCATCTCAAGTAGGTTCTTCTCAACCTCTTCTTAATCCACCGGTAACACTTTCCTCTCTTGTATCTGATGAATTTGCTGATATATATGAGAAAAAGTTGAGTAAACGGTCTATTATAAAGCAATTTGTTTACTATCGTCGTACTGCTGAACATATGCATATAGAAGAAGTTATACATTTGTTAGATTTTCAGAACTTCAGAAACTTTTTGGAATGTGATACCAAATACAATAAGGATTTGGTTTGGATTTTCTATTCTGGTTTAATGGGTAAATTTGATGGCTACATGTTTAATTGCAAGCTAGGGAATAAGGTTATTGCTATCAAGGACTCTACTTGGAGAGATTTGTTCAATATGCCTGTGCTCAATGCTGAGCCTGCCGAACATTTAACGGATACAAAAACTGTTAAGGATTATAATTTTAAGAAGGCATTGAATTGTATGCTGAAGAAAACATATTCAGATCAGGTTGTGGGGAGCGATTTGTTTCCTAAATCGGTGACAACGGGGAAACTGAATCTCGTTGACAGGATCCTACAGTGGATTGTTTCTCATATTCTTAGACCAAAGAAAGGCGGTTATTCCAGGGTTGATCAGCCTGAGGTTCACTTGGTGTGCATTCTGAAAAATAAAATAAGGATTAGTTGGACTTACTACTTTGCAAGCAGGATGTACGCCCTATCTTACGCCTCCTTCATTCAAACTGTGATCAACCATGCAGAAATTCGTGTTCCTGGTCTCCCTTACAAATCACTCACCTCTGGTCAAAAGTTCAGCCAGAAGACATTGACTATGATGGGACACATATGGGATATTAAAGATAAGAAGTATAAGTATATTGTGAAATCAAACACCTCTGTTTTGCAGGAATCTGATGAAAGTGAGGAAGAAGAAGAAGAAGAGGAAGAAGAAGAAGAGGAAGAACAAAGCGAAGACGAAGACAAACAAAGTAAGGATGAAGAAGAAAATCAGATGGATACTGGTGTTGAGGATAATAGTACTTGGATGCCTCACTCATCTTCCATGGAGTCTGAGGAAGACCAAGGATGGAATCAATGGCAACATACAAGTACATGGATGCCTCAATCTTCTCCAATGGAAGCTGAGATTGACCAGGACTGGGGTCAATGGCAATATACTGGTTGGACCACTCTTGGTTCTAACTATATGCCATCACCTCAAGGATTGGATTATCAAGACTCCTATTATAATCCTCCATCACCTCCGCGTCCGCAACAAAACAATGAGGATATTCTTGAACTCATGAGGAACATGCAACTCCAACAACAATGATTTGCCACAGCTCAAGAGGAACGGTTCACGTCTCTGCACGAAGAGATTTAAACGCACACCAACAACTTTGATTCTTTTGCCACTAATGTGATGGGAAGATTCAACACTATGGCTGAGACATCTGCTAACCAACACTGTGCTCTTACAAACAGTTTCAACATTCTGAATCAAACAGTGTTAGAGTTGACTGAGCAATTGGACTTGCAACTGTAGCGGGCGATTTTGGACGCGGTTCTTAAGCGCTGGTCGCTCTCTGCGGTTGAGCTTACTACAGGTCGATTCATTTTTTATCCTATTGTGAGCTGAATAAGGAAGGGAAATAGATGTCTCCAAGTAACCCTGCTTGCATACTGAGTTTAAACATCGGTCTGTTAGGTTACGAATGCTATCAATGTGGGGGGGCCTTTGTACTGGTTATTTGTATTTTCGCCAATACGGTTTTCTTTCTAAGACTTTCTAGCGGGGAACAAGGGTTAAGATATTAGGACTGATGCTTTTTTGATATATACATGAGAGTATGGGATTTTGGGTATTTGTTTAGTGTGCTCGCTAAGATTTTTCTTTCAATCTTATGCCTACGTATTCCCGTTTACCGAAACAGGGAAATCAGAGCGTTCGTAGGTCCTCCTAGTCTATGGGAGGAAATGGGTGTTTTTGGTGTCTTGTTCAAAGCCCAAGACGTGAAGTGAAAGGTGGTTTGTATCTTGTTCAAAGCCCAAGATATGAAGCTGAAGGGTCTATTTGTATCTTGTTCAAAGCCCAAGATATGAAACTAAAAGGTGTTTGTCTTTAGAGAGAATTTGTCATCTCTAAAGAGGGTCTGTTTGTCACAACTGTTTTATAAAGGAGAATTACTTTAACCGGGATTTGTGAATCCGGCAATGCCATAATTTCCTTTATAGAGGATTTTAACCTGAAGGAGAAGACTTTAACTCAGTGTAGAGCAATGCTATCTTTCCTTAGGAATTTCTCATGCTAAAAGAGGGACAGTGGCATGGATGTAGATGGTCCAGAGGCTTGCCGCTTACAGCGATTAGATGAAGGGGAAGGAGTTGTTGATGTTTGTGTACTGTGAACGAGGAACAACTTTGATGCTAAAACGTTAATTGGATTAACCAGTGGTTTTCTTATATAAAGCCTAAGAGGAGGCTAATATGTGTCTCGTACAAAGCCCGAGAGAGAGGCTAAAAGGGGTTTTGACTAGGTGATGGAGCCTTTTGGTATCTCGTATAAAGCCCGAGATGGAGGCTATTTGACTCAACAAGAGAGTTTTTTGTATCTCGTACGAAGCCCGAGATGGAGGCGAAAAGGTTTGACTCGACAAGGGAATCTTTTGTGTGTCTCGTACAAAGCCCGAGAGAGAGGCTAAACGTTGTTTGACTCCGCTGAGGAGGATCATTGTACAAAGCCCAAGAGATAGGCTAACTTCACTGAAGAAGGATCATTATACAAAGCCTAAGAGGAGGCTATGGTTACTGTTTCAGTTGAGTGACAGGTCCAGTATACTGATTTTGAAAGAGAAAAGCAGTTCTTATATGAGCAACACTGTACTCAAGGATTTGATTCAAGGATCCGGGTTATTCTTGTTCTTCAAGGAAGCGGGAAATCCAAAGGGTATTGAGACTGTCCGAGTCTACGGGTTTACTTCTTATTCTTGAAGGGGTCACTTGAGAATGTCTTTGAGACTCAAGGAGATTAGACTGTCCAAGTCTAGAGTTTCATCTTTTGTACTATGCTTTGAGAAACAGTAGTAGACTCTTGAAAGGACTGCTCTATGCAGATGACTAAGTTATGTTCCTATACCTCTAGGTGGTCATCGGGACAATTTGTACGAAGCCCAAGAGGAGGCTGGAAACTTTTAAGAAGCCGATCGGTCCTTGTAGTAAGCCCAAGAGGAGGCTATCATTCCCGGAGGAAGAGACCATTATACGAAGCCTAAGAGGAGGCTGTGAATACTTCTAAGAAGCCGTAGGGTCCTTGTACTAAGCCCAAGAGGAGGCGGGGTTGCTTTTAGGAAGCCTGTGGGTACTTGTACGATGCCCAAGAGGAGGTCGATGCTTTTAAGAAGCCGATGGGTCCCCAAACCCCGAGAAATTCAAGGCAAGCTATTCACAAGGAATAGATCAAGTCAGGAAAGTTCGAGAATTTGGAAGAAACTCAAGAGATGCCATTCACGGAGAAAAGATCATCTCTGGGGAGTAGAGTTTCTTGACAAGTGCTTTTAAGAAGCCGATGGGTCCCCAAACCCCGAGAAATTCAAGGCAATGCTATTCACCGAGAATATATCAAAGTCAAGAAAGTTAGAGAATTTGGAAGGAACTCAAGAGATGCAATTCACAGAGAAGAGATCATCTCTTGGGAATAGAGTTTCTTTGACAACTTCTACGAGTGACAGTCTATGAAAGGGTTCACAGAGAATGCTGCCTTTCATGTCTCCATATTGTTTAACCCCAAGAGGAGGGAAGACTGTGTCTGGTAATCCTATGGGGATCTAGTTTAGACTATTTCTAAGAGTGATCAACGGGCTTTAACACTAGACGTAGTTGTCGGGGAAACTCTAAATATTTATACTATTATTACACAGTTGATATGAGTTTATGAAAGAAGACTTACAGTGAAACAGCCCCACAATACAGTTATATGTATATGAAAGCGGTAAATGAAAGCGTGTAAACACTTACTCGGTTGTAGAGCTTCCATGCTGTTTAGTTAGTTGTTCAACAAAGAAAGATTAAAAAACAACAGTATATTCAAAATCAAAGGAGAAAGTGCTTTGAAGAAGAAAGACTTGGGGCTTACAGCTCAAGGAGAGGCCCAGGGTTTTATCAGTGAACGCACTATTTGAATTTGTCCAAAGGGACTTATACAAGTGACTGAGGCCCAAAAGGTTTTCTGTACAAAGGGATGGGTCTTACACTCTCTCAAGAGGCCCAAAAAGTTTAAAGAAAAAGAGTGGGGCTTATAACACGAGGGTAGGCCCAATTGATTTTCCGTTTAAAACGGCGATCGCGTCGAGGTTTTCTTTTAACGCAGAGGGACTTATGCAATAAGTGAGGCCCAAAATGTTTTGGTTAAAAGGGGATTGGGTCTTACACTCTATTAGAGGCCCATATGTATTTTAAGAAAAGAAATGGGTCTTACTACTCGAGGGTAGGCCCAGGGTTATTTTGAAGAGGCGACGATCGCGCCGTTTGTTTTTTGACGGTATCGGGACTTATACAATACACTGAGGCCCAAAAGGTTTGGTCAAAAAAGGATTGGGTCTTACACTCTATTGGAGGCCCAAAAGTGTTTGACAATGTTTTGTTTAAGTGAAAATCAAAGAAACCCTAATTTTATTCTTTAAAGGTAAATATTTAAAGAAAATCAAATGAAAAATACCAAATAGGTTTGAATAAACCACTTGTGATTTTTGTTTAAGGTTTGAAAAATGAGGTATAAATCACAAGAGATATTAAAACTCATATGGTCTTGATTTTTCAAGATGAATATTCATTTTAAAATGTTTAAAAACAAATAAAAATGAATTTATTCACAAAAATACTAATTATATTAAATAACTAATATAAACTCAATTTTTTTGTGGAATAAAATATTTCAACATTTTTGTGATTTTTTGCAAAAAGAACCAATAAAAAATAATTAAAATTGAAAAAGTTATTAATTTCCCAAATAATTAACAAAACATGAAAATAGTTGGAAAAATAGCAAAAATGTGAAAAATCACAAAATGGCATGGGTGGGGTTTGAACCCACGACCTCAAGCATACAAGGCGCGCGCTTTACCACTGGGGTGGTGATACATCCATTGCTTGAAACAAAACTACAAATATACAAGTCATGCCTTGGTTTTTGCTTGCCCAAGGCAAGTTTTGGCTCAAAAACGTGAAGGTCATAACTTTCTCAATTCTTAATGGTTAGAGATAAAATTTATATGTATCTGGGCCAGAATTTCACAAGGAATCCAATGGTGGTGTTGGTTTTTTCAGATCACACTCCCTCCTCAAAACCCGATAGTGGTTTTGAAAATGGCCTATAATTGCATTTTCTATGCTACACTTTGATACAGGCATGAATCACATGATCAATTGGCACAAACAAAACACATATGACATGTATAAGAGATGCATACTCAGTGGACTTCAAATGCACACATGTTTTGGTGAGGGCAAGTTGAGAGGCTTACCCTTCTTTGGGATTTTGGAATTTTCTCTACAATCTGCCAAACCTCTTGCTCCAGATATGGTTTTATGCTTTGAACCACCTCAAATGATCCCTATGATGCTTTTAGGA
Organism: Lathyrus tuberosus; assembly: GCA_022829125.1. NCBI lineage: Eukaryota > Viridiplantae > Streptophyta > Magnoliopsida > Fabales > Fabaceae > Lathyrus > Lathyrus tuberosus. The sequence goes on from JALAZF010000501.1 coordinate 2,805,244, forward strand.
TGATTGGAATTGACTGGTACCTGCAAAAACACAAACTGTCCCTTTCTTGCAAAAGGGGTTAAAAGTGACCAAAATAGCAACTCTCTCAAATGGTGTTCCAGATGGGGGGAACCATTTGGGACAGTTCAAGGATGATATTTGGAGTGTGTTTGAGGTTTTATCTGGTTTGGAAAGTGACTGAATCAAGACATGGCTTGAAAAATGCACCAAAAGGCCTATTTTGAGGTTTTGAGAGGTGACTTTGTGATTTTGTGATTACAGGTCACTTGTGATAGTTTGCACAGCTTACATATGATATATATGAGGTGTGTGTGTGATTAATTGTGATGGAATTTCTCTCTAACTCAAAAACTCAGAATTACTTGCTTTGGAAGGCAAATTTGAGGTGAGAGAAGAGATTTTGAGGAAAGCATCTGTTTGATGGCTTTGGTGTACTCAAACTGAACACAATTGAGCTCTATTTATAGTAGAGCAAGTTTGTTTTGGGATCCACAGTGAATGGCAACTGCAGCAGAGGTTTGGCCAATGTTGTCCAATGGAAATCCAAGTCTCCTCTAGCCATTGACTAGAGGTTAGGGCACAGGGCTGTGGTTCCCTTGGTCTTGGATAAGTCTTGACTGATTTCAGATGAGAATGGCTCAGTCCATGCCACCTTGATGCTTCCATTGAATGCTCCAATCCAAATTTGAAGTCTTGTCCCTATTTTGGCCATTCTAGGTTCAACATGCTTTTTTTTGTTCCAAGGACTTTGGAGGCTTGGCTCAGTGATTGTCCCCTTTAGATTCAATTCTCAGATGTGTCCAAGTGGATAAGAGCATTTGGATAGGGCTGATTTTGGCAAATCGACCAAAAAATGCAAATTCTGCCTTGCCTTGACAGATTTCAACAAGGCAACTTCCCAATGTCATAACTCATAGCCCAAATGGAATTTGGTAATGTTCTTGGCCATTTTAGAAAGCCCTTACATGATACAACAACTGTTTGAACATATTTGGTTTTGATCTCTTTTGAATCCAAGTGAAAAATCCCCCTACATTTGGTAAAAAGTGAAGACAGATTTGGACTTAGTGAAAATTTCACTAAGTGTTGGAAAAAGTGACATTTTCATTTTTCAGCCATTTTGATCACTCCATAACTCAAAATCCTTAATGAATTGGAATGACTTGTAGTTGAAGTTTTTGTAGAGGGTAATGAGGGCTACAAATCCATCTTTGGATGAGAAAAAATGGCTTTGTGGTTTAGGAGTTATGATCCTCCAAAGTTGGTACCCTTGCCACTTTATTTTTAACTTAGAAAATTTCTAAGTTTTTATGGTTACCCCTTTTACAAGTTATCCAACTTTTCTTGATTTTTCTTGATGAATGATGATTCAAATCACACATAAACATCATTTTAGGGTTAAAAACTCCATTTTGGAGAAAAATCTCAAAAAGTCAAAGTTGACTTTTGTGCACAGTTGACTTTTTATCAGATGAATTCCAAACTGTGCAATTCTTCATGAAATCATGTCCTTGACCTAAATCAAACTTGATGGACATGTTCCAAGGGTGTCATAGGGTATATTGAGGCATGTCCTAGGGTTTGGGAGCATGTCTTGGTCAAAAGTCAAAGTTACAGTTGACTTTCCTCGCGAAACCCTAATTGTGGTGCAGATGAAATTGAGACTTGTTGCTCAAGCTTCTTGGATTAATCCATTGTTCCAAATGGATCAATATGGTATATTAGAGACCCTCAAATCATGTATTGAGGTCTTGGCTCATGATTTGTCCCAAAAGTCAACTTAGGGGTGAATTAGGTCAAGAAACCCTAATTCCTGATCTTTGATGAATGCATCCCTTGAGGCAAAATTGACTTAATGATTGGGTTTATGATGTCCCTTGGACCACATTGGGTTATGTTTTGGATCCTTGGCTTGTTCCCAGAGAAAAATTTCCCTTTGGAGGATCTGATCGACCAAAACCCTAATTTGGTGATACTGGCGATCTTGAGGCTTGATCCACCTAGAAGGGAGCAACTTTGTGCTTAATCCTTGAAGTGGGAGTCCTTTTTGATCCTTTGTGTATGTTTGAGAGGTTTAGACAAGTTGAATATCATGTCATTCCTTGATTGATCCTTTGTCTAAGCACTCAGAGAGGGCTTGAAACCCTAATTTTGATTGTAGTGAATGCTCAACAACCCTTGAGGCATTTGATGAGGCATGATGGTTCATCCATATTGTGATGATGATTTGCACAATGATGGGAAATCTTAGTGGTCAAAATTTGGGGTATGACAGCAACCTCCACCACCACCTCATAATTATCAGTTTCGCAGAAGAGGCCATTCATTTAGGGGGAGGGGGCCTTAAGGACCTTTTGTTGCATCTCACATCATATCTAATTGTGCTTTGTTTCTTGCATTTTCTTTTAATGACTCTACTATGTTTCTTTTCGTTATGTGTTTTCAATTTCCGTGGTCGTGTACTTTTGCTTTCCAGCTTTTCGTAACAATGTACTGCCATATATTTTGTGTTCATTAAGCATTTTGGTTGTTAAGTTTATTATTATGCTTCTATTTATCCTTTTATACTTGAAATTCTGGTATCAGATATGTGATGTCGAGTGAGATGTCACAACATCAATATCTGTTAAATGAACAAGACAATAATAGAACTTAAAAACAATAAACAACATAGAGAATTGTTCACCCAGTTCGGTCTAACTACCTACGTCTGGGGGCTACCAAGCCAGGAAGAATATCTAATCAATAGAATTAGTTCAAAGGTCTAAACCCACAGTTTTCCAACCCAATCACCTAATCCCTACCTATGGAATTTCTATCTAAGACACACTTAGATAGGAGATACCTCTCACTCCCCCTCAATCACAGCAGTGATTACAATATAACAACTATAGTATTTAGAAGATCACACTTCACAGACACACCTTGATCTTGCTTAAAAGCTTTGATCAAGAACAAACACTCGGGCTTAAAAGCTTAGAGTGGACAACATACAACTCAACTAAGACAGTCCTATTCAAGCATCAAAGAGATGAGTGAATGGCTCACAAACTCAAACCCTAATACTTGAACTCTGCACTCAATGAATTCCTCTTTCTGCGCCTTCAAGTAGGGTTGGAACAACATTATATAGAATCAGAATACTTGGGCTTGGTCAAATCACATAATTTCAGATTTGATCCTTAATTAGAACAGATTTAATTTCAAATCCATTCGCCCTAAAATGGAAAATATACTCCACAAAATATGCAGAATTGATTGTACCAGATAAATTCTTCTTCAATAAATTCGCCTGCAATCTTTCTAACAAAATCTCCCAAGATATAACTAATAAAGCGCAGCCCTAAAAACATATACCAGACTGAACATAAAGTTCTGTTAACAAATGTTAGAACATCGTGTTCGACATCACACACAAAATCTGCAGAATACAACAATACTAATAAAACCTCCATATGTAGAAAGTTGGAAGCACATGTCAAGGCATCACATCAGACATCTTGAACACACACATTGTTTTACCAAAATTGTTTCCAATTACAGAACTAACAATCTCCCCCTTTGGTAAATTTTGGCTAAAACAATATTAGCACACATCAGAGATACCTGCAGCAGAACCACACAGCATAACACATAGCAATAACATACAGCAGCTGCCCCACAAAACAAAACTCAAACTCCCCCAGAACAGCCAGAAATCCAACTCCAACATAAGAACAGCAAAGCCCAAACTCTACTCTCCCCCTTTTTAGCCATAAATGGCCAAACTAAAGAAGCAGTAGTCAGTCACAACCTGTCATTGTTAGACAACCTAGCTACCAGTCAGTCACACAAGATCTCCCTTGTTAGATTAGACAAACACCAACAAGAGAAACAAAGTAACATATATCACACTGAAGCTGTCAACATAAGAGCAGTACAAACATCTTTAAAAAGTGATGCACACAAGGGTGCCAACAAAAAACCAAAAAAGAAATCCAGAAAGGGAACCAAAATAACAAGAAAAATAGCTTCATGACAGAACATTCAAGCATCTCCAGAATCAGCAGAGTCCTCACTCTCAGACTTGTCTTCATCACCCTCTGCACTGCCATCAGACTCACCAGAACCATCCTCTGCATTGGCATCAGAACCATCCTCATCTGAACATTGCTTCTCATTTGCATCCTCAACAGTATCACCTTCAGCCATTCTAAGAGTCATGATCATTCTTTCAAACTTCAGCTTTCTTTTAGTACTGACCCTAATAACCTCATCCAGTTCCTTGCAGGCTTCTACCAACTCAGAAATTACCCCAAACTTGTTTGTGGGTTAGTGTGAAGTAGAGGCAGATGTCATGACAATGTCAGGGACATGTTTACCTTCAAACAGCTTATAGTGAAGGGACAAACCAGACCCCATTTTGCAAGCAACATCAGACTGAGATAGGATACCAGGGTGATGGTTTATAATAATGCCACAGATAAGGGAGGGGAAGGCAATGGGCATCTTCACAGCAAAAGTGCCAGCTTGCTTCATAGTTTGATCAAATATAAAGGAACCATAATCAAAACTCCTCTTAGTCCTAACAGTATATATAAACCTTCCCAGACCAACATAAATAGTGGAAGTGTGATTTGTGGAGACCTAGTTAGCAACACCTATCCTATGCAAGATAACATATTTAACACTTAGCAGACCACCAGATAACTTGTGTTTCATAGGCCAACCTCCAAACTGATTCGTTGTGATAGTCTTGCATACGTGATTATCAGTAGCTTCCAGCTCACATTGATCATCTTCATTTCTGCCAAGGTACTTGTTGATAATGGTAGGAGAAAATTCCACACACTTTCCTCTAACATACACCTTTCTGAAATCCTTACTCTGCTTATCATTACAGTCTACAGGTCTACATGAATGTTGACGATAAACTCCTTCACTAGCACATCATAGCATTTTGAAAATTTGGTCACTGTCTTCATCAATCCAGCATGCTCAATCAAGGCCATTATCTCCTTACATTCCAAAGCATCTTTCCTTAACTCTCTCTCCAGTGCTATCCTTATTTGATAAACATACTTCCACTTTTGAACACTGTCATCATAGTGGAAGGAGATGTTATCCAAAGGAACATCAGGGACTATTCCAGAAATTCTTTTTAACACAGTATTTTTCACAAGAGTGATGTCCTGGACACCATCCTCAACATCAAAGTCTGAATCCGTGTCAGACCTAGCCTTCCTTTTCTTGGAGCTGGTAGCCACCTTGCTCCATGATTTTGAAGGGCCAACAACAGGTTTCTTCTTAATACTCCTAGCAGGAGGTTTCTCAACAGAAGCTATTCCTTTTCTGGTCCTCAATCTTTTAACTATCCTAGGGTTCACACTAGCAATCAGGTAATTGTCAGACAGGTCATCAACATTCACAATATTGTCAGCCTTTGCATGCTCCTTTTCCTTAGGACCAGGATCATTACTCTTGGTAGGAGAGCTTTTCTTAGCAGAAGATGTTTCAACATCTTGTTCAACTACAGTTCTAGCATTTTCCAATACAGAGCTAGCCAGTGTGTGAAGATTTTCTTCAGTATCATCTTTCTCAGAAATTAAAGTGTTAACATCCCTTTCCTCCCTTTGATTCTCATTTACGGTAGGAGCAGCATCAATTTTAGACAGAGGGACATTAATCCCAGGAACCCTACGCTCTCCATACAATAGACCAGTGACAATACTTTTAATGGTTCTATCCACATACTCACTACCTTCCCTATGATCATAAGAAGACTCAACAGTGGGATTAGCAGAGTTACCTGCAGGTGTACGTTTGGAATTTCTTACATCCAGTTTGCTGGGCTTTTTCTTTTCAACTTCAGAATGGGCAATCATGGATAATGGAGCAACATCAAGAACATCTTCAGGAGAGATACCTTCAGAGGAAACCCTAGATTTCGAAGGGGTATAATTTTTAGCAGGAAAATTTCTCGACGGAGAAGAATGTTGTTGAGACATCGTAGGCTTCATTCAAATGCTTGAACTTGGAGTAGAGAGACTTCCTTTTCTGAGAGGGAAGGTGAAAGAACTGAGCAAGAAAGGATGGATGTAGCGTGTGGGAACAATGTGATGAAATGATTTCCTATGGTAGGGTGGATGCTTTTGTTGGAAACTTAAACGGAAGTAAGTGATATTGCCCCAAAATAGTAAATGACTTTTTAAATTTTTAAATACCAATGAAAGTTGCCCACACGCCATTAATTGCTACAGATATTCATAAATACAAATGCCTAATTTTCCTCTTAAGGTTTCACCTTGACTTGCATCCACATCCTTAGAGAAAATGTCAGCAAACTTCTTCTCTGTAGTGACATGTTCCAACTGACTGGCCTTGTTTTCTCCAAGTTCTCTTATGAACAAATGATGAATATTAATGTGCTTAGTGCTCCTCAGGTTGTCACAGTAAGATTTCATGACATCATGCTTGACATTAAACTTAGTCAGTCTTTGTTCCACCCCTTTCAGATGTAAGTGACCAAGTCTTTGATGTCCCAATTTCACATCATCACCTTTGGTAAGAGTACACATGGAGGAGTAACTGGAATCTTGAGGAACCCACAAGTAGCAGTTGTCTTTAGATCTGACTCCCTTCATCACAACTTCACTCTTTTCATTAGTCACTAAACATTCAGAATTTGTGAAGTTTACCTTGAACCCTTGATCGCACAATTGACTGATGCTTATCAAGTTGGCAGTCAAACCTTTCACTAACAGAACATCATCAAGCTTAGGAGCTCCTGAACAGTCCAGCTTACCAACCCCCTTAATTTCACCTTTGACTCCATCACCAAAAGTCACATAGCTAGTAGAATGGGATTTGATGTCCACCAAAAAGTTCTTGACACCTGTCATATGTCTAGAACATCCACTATCAAAATACCATTCCTCTTTGGTAGAACCTCCTAGAGACATATGAGCTAACAAACAAGTAGTGACAGTCTTTGGAACCCATTGTTTAACAATTGGAGGCCTGTTCTGATTCTATTTAGTTTGAGGATCAGGTTTAGGGTAACCATAGAGCCTGAGCAGAAAGGTTTTAAGTGGCCAAACCTTCCACAGTAATGACACCTCCATCTCTGAAATCTACCTCTTGAGTGGTTGGGATGTCTTCTCCCATGATGTTGTGGCACTTGATGATGCATAAACTGTCTCGCTCCGTGAGCCTTCCCATGAGGTTGTGGCACAAACTGATAACCTTTCCCATAACGTTGCAGCATCTGGTGAGGTACAACCTTCTTAGGTCTAGAAACATGTCCTTTCCCATGACGTTGAGACATCTGATGAGACATGTTCTGTTTAAGTCCAAAGGAACTAGCATCTGCAGAGATCTTCTTCTCACCATCAAATCCTAGACCAGTCTTATCACCTGCCCCTTTTCCAGCCCGAAGGATTTCATCCAGAGTGTCAGTTCCACTATTCAACATTCTGATGGATTTGGACATTTGATCAAGTTGGGATTTTAATAGCAAGACTTCATTCTCAAGCTCAGTTTTATCATCCTTAAGCTGGATTATAATTTTCTTCTGCTTCTCCCATTCTTGACAAACCTCTTCACTTTTCAGACATAACTCTTGATAAGAAGCAGCTAGCTCTTCAAAGGTCAATTCATCATCACTAGACTCTCCATTAGAAGCACATATTCCAGTCAAAGCCCTAACATGCTTGACAGTCTCTTCATCATTCTCACTATCAGTATCAGACCAGGAAATAGATAGCCCCTTTTTCTGCTTCTTGAGATATGTAGGACATTCTTTTCTGATATGACCATAACCTTCACACTCATGACATTGGATTCCTTTGTCATGATTAGGCTTCTCTTCAGTTGTTGTTCTCTTCATCTGATCACTTGACTTGTTAATGTCAGATCAGATGTTCTTAAAATTTGGTCTATAGTTCCAGTCCATTCTTTTTAGCACCTTATTAAATTGTCTTCCCAGCAGTACAATTGCATTGGATAGCTCCTCCTGTGTTTCAATATCACATTCTTCCTCTTCATCTTCAGTACTAGACACCAATGCAATGCTTTTGACTTTTTTTTCTGATCTGTCATTCAGCCCTAATTCAAATGTCTGAAGTGAACCAATCAATTCATCTACCCTCATTTGGCTGATGTCTTGAGCTTCCTCTATAGCAGTCACCTTCATTTTAAATCTCTTGGGAAGAGATCTGAGAATCTTCCTCACCAACTTCTCACTAGACATCCTTTCTCCTAGGGCACTAGAAGCATTTGATAGTTCAAGTATATTCATGTGAAAGTCATGAATGGTCTCATCATCCTTCATTCTCAGACTTTCAAACTTTGTTGTCAGCAGCTGAAGTCTTGACATCTTGACCTTGGCGGTTCCTTCATGAGTAGTTTTCAAAATATCCCAAGCTTCCTTAGCCACTTCACATGTGTTAACCAGCCTGAAAATGTTTTTGTCAATACCATTAAATATGGCATTCAAGGGTTTAGAATTTCCAAGTGCAAGCTCATCCTCTTCCTTGGTCCACTCTTCTTCAGGTTTCAGCTTTAACCCACCTTCTTTATCCACAATGACAGGTGGTTTCCATTCCTTCAAAACAGCCTTCCAAGCCCTGCTATCCAAAGACTTAAAGAAAGTAACCATGCGAGGTTTCCAATATTCATAATTTGATCCATCTAGAATAGGGGGTCTATTCACAAATCCACCACACTCCTTGTCCATTGCACCAGAAAGTAACAACCCTAGATCTCACCCAGATGCAGAGCAGGATGACCTGCTCTGATACCAATTGAAATTCTGGTATCAGATATGTGATGTCGAGTGAGATGTCACAACATCAATATCTGTTAAATGAACAAGACAATAATAGAACTTAAAAACAATAAACAACACAGAGAATTGTTCACCCAGTTCGGTCTAACTACCTACGTCTGGGGGCTACCAAGCCAGGAAGAATATCCAATCAATAGAATTAGTTCAAAGGTCTAAACCCACAATTTTCCAACCCAATCACCTAATCCCTACCTATGGAATTTCTATCTAATACACACTTAGAAAGGAGATACCTCTCTCTCCCCCTCAATCACAGCAGTGATTACAATATAACAACTACAGTATTTAGAAGATCACACTTCACAGACACACCTTGATCTTGCTTAAAAGCTTTAATCAAGAACAAACACTCGTGCTTAAAAGCTTAGAGTGGACATGTCATACCCCAAATTTTGACCACTAAGATTTGCCATCATTGTGCAAATCATCATCACAATATGGATGAACCATCATGCCTCATCAAATGCTTCAAGGGTTGTTGAGCATTCACTACAATCAAAATTAGGGTTTCAAGCCCTCTCTGAGTGCTTAGACAAAGGATCAATCTAGGAATGACATGATCTTCAACTTGTCTACACCCTCAAACATACACAAAGGATAAAAAAGGACTCCCACTTCAAGGATTAAGCACAAGGATGCTCCCTTCTAGGTGGATCAAGCCTCAAGATCGCCAGTGTCACCAAATTAGGGTTTTGGTCGATCAGGGCCTCCAAAGGGAAATTTTTCCTCTGGGCACAAGCCAAGGATCCAAAACACAACCTAATATACTCCATGGAACCCCATGGACCCAACCATTAAGTCAATTTTACCTCAGGGGATGCATACATCAAAAATCAGGAATTAGGGTTTCTTGACCTAATTCACCCCTAAGTTGACTTTTAGGGCAAATCATGAGCCAATACCTCAAGAGAAGGTTTGAGGGTCTCTAATGAACTATATTGATCCATTTGGAACAATGGATTAATCCAAGAAGCTTGAGCAACAAGTCTCAATTTCATCTGCACCACAATTAGGGTTTTAACGAAAAAGTCAACTGTAACTTTGACTTTTGACCAGGACATGCTCCGAAACCCTAGGTCATACCTCAATATACCCTATGACACCCATGGAACATGTCCATTAGGTCTGATTCAGGTCAAGGACATGATTCCCTGAAGAATTGCACAGTTTGGAATTCATCTGACAAAAAGTCAACTGTGTACAAAAGTCAACTTTGACTTTTTGAGATTTTTCACCAAAATGGATTTTTAACCCTAAAATGATGTTAATGTATGATTTGAATCATCATTCATCAAGAAAAATCAAGAAAAGTTGAATAACTTGTAAAAGGGGTAACCATAAAACACTTAGAAATTTTTCTAAGTTAAAAATAAAGTGGCTAGGGTACCAACTTTGGAAGATCATAACTCCTAAACCACAAAGCCATTTTTCCTCATCCAAATATGGATTTGTAGCCCTCATTACCCTCTACAAAAATTTCAACTACAAGTCATTCCAATTCATTAAGGATTTTGAGTTATGGAGTGATCAAAATGGCTGAAAAATGAAAATGTCACTTTTTCCAGCACTTAGTGAAATTTTCACTAAGTCCAAATCTGTCTTCATTTTTTTCCAAATGTAGGGGGATTTTTCACTTGGATTAAAAAGAGATCAAAACCAAATATGTTCAAACAGTTGTTGTATCATGTAAGGGCTTTCCAAAATGGCCAAGAACATTGCTAAATTCAATTTGAGTCATGAGATATGACATTGGCAAGTTGCCTTGCTGAAATCTGCCAAGGCAAGGCAGATTTTGCACTTTTGGTCGATTTACCAAAATCACCCAAATCCAAATGCTCCTATCCACTTGGACACCTCTGAGGATTGAATCTAAAGGGGACAATCATTGAGCCAAGCCTCCAAAGTCTTTGGAACAAGAAAAAGCATGTCGAACCTAGAATTGCCAAAATAGGGACAAGACTCCAAATTTGGATTGGAGCATTCAATGGAAGCATCAAGGTGGCATGGACTGAGCCATTTTCATTTGAATTCAGTCAAGACTTATCCAAGACCAAGGGAACCAGCAGCCTGTGCCTTAACCTCTAGTCAATGGCTAGAGGAGACTTAAACTTCCATTGGCCAACATTGAACAAACCTACTCAGCAGTTGCCATTCACTATTCCTTGCAAAACAAACTTGCTCTACTATAAATAGAGCTTAATCGTGATCAGTTTGAGTACACAAAAGCCATCAAACAGATGCTTTCCTCAAAATCTCTTCTTTCACTCCAATTTTGCCTTCTAAGCAAGTCACTATCGGGTTTTGAGTTTGAGAGCTTTTCCAATCAAACCAATCACTCACACACCTCATATACATCATATAGAAGTGATCCAAACACTCACATAACATCTGGAACACTGATTTCACAAAATCACCAGCCAATTGCTCAAGTTAATGACAGTTTTGCAGTTGAGGTACCATCTTCAACTCCAAACCATTTCAATCCATTCCAAGCACTCAGACACATCACTTGGCACCTAGGGAAGCTATCCACATCATTGGAACCAAGCTGTAACACCTCCAACACCAAACACGATCACCAGCTGCAAGTGGTAAGCATGAGCTCTTCTAACTCTGTGATCCATGCATTTTTTGCTGCACAATAATTTGGCCATATGTTCATAATCATGCATGGAATGTTTCCCCTCAATAAATTACATTATTTGAATCGTGTGTGAAATTTCTGAGCCTTCATGCAAAAATTAGGGTTCTTAAGGTTTCTCTTTGATTTCTTGTTTTATGTTTAATTTAAATGAAATTAATGGACATAGACATGATCGTGAGGTTGAGACGAGCATAATGATATGTGGATTACATGATATGATTAAGTATTCAGTGAGATTGGAGAGTGTCATACCCCAAATTTTGACTACTAAGATTTCCCATCATTGTGCAAATCATCATCACAATATGGAGGAACCATCATACTTCATCAGTCTCCCCAAAGATGGGTGAGCAATCACTACAATCAAAATTAGGGTTTTAAGCCCTCTCAGAGCCTTAAACAAAGGATCAATCAAGGAATGACATGATCTTCAACTTGTCTAACCTCTCAAACATCCACAATCGATCAAAAAGGACTCCTACTTCAAGGATTAAGCACAAGGCTGCTCCCTTCTAGGTGGATCAAGTCTCAAGATTGACAGTGTCACCAAATTAGGGTTTTGGTCGACCAGGGCCTCTAGATGGAAAGTTTCATCTGGGCATAAGCCAAAGATCCAAAACACAACCTAATGTACTCCATCGAACCTCATGGACCCAAGCATCAAGTCAATTTGACCTCAGGGGATGCATACATCAAAAATCAGGAATTAGGGTTTCTTGACCTAATTCACCCATAAGTTGACTTTTAGGGCAAATCAAGAGCCAAGACCTCAAGAGAGGATTTGAGGGTCTCTAATGAACTATATTGATCCATTTGGAACAATGGATTAATCCAAGAAGCTTGAGCAACAAATCTCATTTCCATCTGCACCACAATTAGGGTTTCGCGAGGAAAGTCAACTGTAACTTTGACTTTTGACCAGGACATGCTCCCAAACCCTAGGACATGCCCCAACATACCCTATGACACCCTTGTAACATGTTCATCAAGTTTGATTTAGGTCAAGGACATGATTTCTTGAAGAATTGCACAATTTGGAATTCATCTGATAAAAAGTCAACTGTGCACAAAAGTCAACTTTGACTTTTTGAGATTTTTCACCAAAATGGATTTTTAACCCTAAAATGATGTTAATGTATGATTTGAATCATCATTCATCAAGAAAAATCAAGAAAAGTGGGATAACTTGTAAAAGGGGTAACCATAAAACTTAGAAATTTTTCTAAGTTATGGAAAAAGTACCACTAATACACTAACTTTGGAGGATCATAACTCCTAAACCACATGGCCATTTTTTCTCATCCAAAGAAGGATTTGTAGCCCTCATTACCCTCTACAAAAACTTCAACTGGACCTAAGTCCAATTCATTAAGGATTTTGAGTTATGGAGTGATCAAAATCAAGAAATCACACTTTGTTCCAACACTTAGTGAAAATTTCACTAAGTCAGATTTTGCTTCACTTTTTGCCAAATGTAGAGGGATTTTCACTTGGAATCAAAAGAGATCAAAACCAAACTTGTTCAAACAGTTGTTGTATCATGTAAGGGCTTTCCAAAATGCCCAAGAACATTGCCAAATTCAACTTACACCATGAGATATGACATTGTCAAGTTGCCTTGCTGAAATCTGTCAAAGGCAAGGCAGAATTTGCAACTTTGCTCGATTTGCCAAAATCAGCCAAATTCAAATGCTCCTATCCACTTGGACACCTCAGAGGATTAAATCTAAGGGGGACAATCACTGAGCCAAGCCTCCAAAGTCCATGGAACAAGAAATAACATGTTGAACCTAGAATGGCCAAAATAGGGACAAGACTCCAAATTTGGATTGAAGCATTTAATGGAAGCATCAAGGTGGCATGGACTGAGCCATTCTCATTTGAAATCATTCAAGACTTATCCAAGACCAAGGGAACCAAAGCTCTGTGCCCTAACCTCTAGTCAATGGCTAGAGGAGACTTGGATTTTCATTTGCCAACATTGGCCAAACCTACTTACCAGCTGCCATTCACTATTCCTTGCAAAACAAACTTGCTCTACTATAAATAGAGCTTAATTGTGATCAGTTTGAGTACACCAAAGCCATCAAACAGATGCTTTCCTCAAAATCTCTTCTTTCACTCCAATTTTGCCTTCTAAGGCAAGTCACTATCGGGTTTTGAGTTTGAGAGCAATTCCAATCAAACCAATCACTCACACACCTCACATACATCACATATGAGCTGATCAAACACTTAGATCACTTCTGAAACACCAATTTCACAAAATCACCAGCTGGTTGCTCAAGGTTTTAACCAAAGTGCAGTTGAGGTACCACAAAGTTATCCAGCCAATTTCAATCAAGTCCAACCATTCAAACACACTCCATAGGGTGTAGGGAAGCTGTTCAGATCATCACCACTCATCTGTAACACCTCCAAATCAAAAATCACATTGCACTTACTGTCACGGCTTAGAGGTAAGCACATACTTGGTCATCTCTCAATCTATGCATATTTCCTCGCACAATAATTTGGCCATATGTTCATAATCATGCATGGAATGTTTTCCCTCAATTAGTTGCATTGTTTGAATCGTGTATCAAAAATCCTAGCCTTCATGCAGAAATTAGGGTTCTTGAGGTTTCTTCGTGATTTCATGTTTTATGTTTAATTTAAATGAAATTAAGTGTTATAGACATGATCGTGAGGTTGAGACGAGCATAATGATATGTGGATTGCATGATATAATCAAGTAGTCAGTGAGATTGGATAGAAAATGCAAATCTGGGCAAGGCAGAAAACGCACGTGTTCTTGGTCCATGTTCTTGGCGCCATTTTCATAAATTCAAATATTTGAATTTTGTGATTTTGTTTAATTGATTCAAAAATTAATTTCTCTCTGAGTTTTAATGATTTTGAGTTGATTCTTTTTTTAATAATTCACAAAAATGTTAAAATATTTTATTTTATCAAAAAATACCAAAAATATTATTTATTTCATATAATTGATATTTTTGCAAAGAATTAATTTTTTATTATTTTTGACATTTTAAATATTTTTTCCACTTTGATTTTGCAACTTTTAATGCCTTCTAATTATTTTGTAGGTCAATACTTAATTTTTGAAGCATTAATCCAAGATTACAATTTGTTTTTCACATGTTAAACAATTTTGATCATTTTAAATTGAATTTTTATTCAATTCAATACATTTTTGAAAACAAATTAGGGTTTTTGGATTAATTCAATCCTCATAAATCATTTTCAAAATTTTTGGGCCTCTAATAGAGTGTAAGACCCAATCCTTTTTTGACCAAACCATTTTGGGCCTCAGTGTATTGTATAAGTCGCGATACCGTAAAAAACAAACGGTGCGGTCGTCGCCTTTTAAAAATAACCTTGGGCCTCTCCTTGAGCTATAAGACCCATTCAAAACTTTTGGGCCTCTAATAGAGTGTAAGACCCAATCCCCTTTTAACCAAAACATTTTGGGCCTCACTTATTATATAAGTCCCTCCGCGTTAAAAGAAAACCTCGGTGCGATCGCCATTTTTAACGGAAAAATCATCTGGGCCTACCTTCGTGTTATAAGCCCCATTCTTTTTCTTTAAAACTTTTTGGGCCTCTTGAGAGAGTGTAAGACCCATCCCTTTGTATAGAAAAACTTTTTGGGCCTCAGTCACTTGTATAAGTCCCTCTGTACAAATTTAAACAGTGCGCTCACTGATAAAACCCTGGGCCTCTCCTTGAGCTGTAAGCCCCAAATCTTTCTTTTTCAAAGCACTTTCTCCTTTGATTTTGAATATACTGTTATCAATCTTTCTTTGTTGAACAACTAACTAAACAGCATGGAAGCTCTACAACCGAGTAAGTGGTTATCGCTTTCATTTACCGCTTTCATATACATATAACTGTATTGTGGGGCTGTTTCGCTGTAAGTCTTTTTTCATAAACTCATATCGACTGTGTAATAATAGTATATATATTTTGAGTTTCCCCGGCAACTACGTCTAGAACTTGGTGATGCCATTTCGTTTAGTCATAGAAATAGACAACTAGATCCCCAATAGGATCACCAGACACAGTCTTCTCTCAGGCTGTCCTCATTAGGAACTGTCAAGAAACTCTACTCCCAAAGATGAATGTATTCTCCGTGAATGGCATCTTTGAGTTTCTTCCAAATTCTCGGACTTTCCTGACTTTGATCTATTCTCGGTGAATAGCATTGCCTTGAATTTCTCGGGGTTTGGGGACCCACGGGCTTCTTAAAAGCATCGGCCTCCTCTTGGGCATCGTACAAGGACCCACAGGCTTCCTAAAAGCAACCCCGCCTCCTCTTGGGCTTAGTACAAGGACCCTACGGCTTCTTAGAAGTATTCACAGCCTCCTCTTAGGCTTCATATAATGATCTCTTCCTCCGGGAATGATAGCCTCCTCTTGGCCTTCATACAAGGACCGATCGGCTTCTTAAAAGATTCCAGCCTCCTCTTGGGCTTCATACAAATTGTCCCGACGACCTCCTAGAGGTATAGGAACAGAACTTAGTCATTTGCATAGAACCGTCCTTTCAAAGAGTCTACTACTATTTCTCAAAGCATAGTACGAAAGATGAAACCCTAGACTCGGACAGTCTAATCTCCTTGAGTCTCAAAGACATTCTCAAGTGACCCCTTCAAAAATAGGAAGGAAACCTGCAGACTCGGGCAGTCTCAATACCCTTCGAATTTCCTGCTTCCTCAAAGAAAAGGAGATATCCCTGATCCCTGAATCAAATCCCTGAGTACAGTGTTGCTCATATAAGAACTGATTTTCTCTTTAAAATCAGTATATTGGACCTGTCACTTAACTGAACAGTCGCCACAGCCTCCTCTTAGGCTTTGTATAATTATCCTTCTCCAGTGAAGTTAGCCTCCTCTTGGGCTTTGTACAATGATCCTCCTCAGCGGAGTTAAACAACGTTTAGCCTCTTTCTCGGGCTTTGTACGAGACACATAAGAGACTCCCTCGTTGAGTCAATCACCCCTTTCGTCTCCATCTCGGGCTTTATACGAGATACAAAAAGGTTCTTATTGAGCCAAATAAACAACAGCCTCCACCTCGGGCTTTGTACGAGGTACAAAAAACACTCTTGTTGAGTCAAATAGCCTCCATCTCGAGCTTTATACGAGATACCAAAAGACTCCATCGTCGGGTCAAAACCTTTTAGCCTCTCTCTCGGGCTTTGTACGAGACACATACTAGCCTCCTCTTAGGCTTTGTATAAGAAAACCACTAGTTAATCCAATTAACCTTTTAGCATCAAAGCTGTGCCTCTTTCACAGTATACAAACATCAACAACTCCTTCCCCTTCATCTAATCGCTGTAAGTTGCAAGCCTCTGGATCATCTACATCCATGCCACTGTCCCTCTTTTAGTATGAAAAATTCCTAAGGAAAGATAGCATTGCTCTACGCTGAGTTAAAGTCTTCTCCTTCAGGTTAAATCCCCTTTAAAGGAAATTATGGCATTGCCGGATTCACATATCCCGGTTAAAGTAATTCTCCTTTATAAACAGTCATAACAGACAAACCCCTCTTTAGAGATGACAAATTCTCTCTTAAGTCAACAACTTCAGCTTCACATCTTGGGCTTTAAACAAGATACAAATAGACCCTTTAAGCTTCATATCTTGGGCTTTGAACAAGATACAAAACACCTTTCGCTTCACGTCTTGGGCTTTGAACAAGACACCAAAAACACCCATTTCCTCCCATAGAATAGGAGGAACTACGAACGCTCTGATTTCCCTATTTCAGTAAACGAGAATACGTAGGCATAAGATTGAAAGAAAAATATTAGCAGCACACTAAACAAAAACCCAAATCCCATATCTCCATCAATCAAAAGCAGTAATTCAAAAGCATCAGTCCTAACATCCTAATCCTTGTTCCCCGCCAGAAACCTGTCATTCTGTTAAATAGCACAAGAAAGGCCCCCCCCCACATTGATAGGATTCGTAACCTAACAGACCGCTGTTTAAACTCAGTATACAAAGCAGGGTTAATTGGAGACATCTATTACCCTTCCTTCATCAGCTCACAATAGGATAAAAAATGAATCGACCTGTAGTTTTAAGCTCAAACCGCAGAGAGCGACCAACGCTTAAGAACCGCGTCTAAAATCGCTCGCTACAGAAAAATGGCGCCCACCGTGGGGCCCGTCAAAGTTAGGTCTAGGCACGTTCTTCCTTTTCTTCACTTGTGTGAATACCACAGATTGGGGCTTCCGTCGGGGAACCCATTTTCTGTCAGGAACTTAGGATTCTTAGCTTCATAGGTCTAGGATGATTAGGACAAATATATATACTGCTTTTCCTAATTGCTATACATGTTTATTTTTCTGCTAATGGGAATGCGGGTGATGCCGTATGTGGAAAGATTGAGTATACACTTAAGATAAGTGATGGCGACGAGGTCGACCATCAACCTCAGTGGAGGCTGACCAACGCAACCCATTCTCTCACCCAGACAATGGGCCGGTTGTTAAGTCTGAGAAGCTGGGGAGCCAAACCCTTTCGTAGTGCGGAAACTATCGGAAATAGTTGTTACGCGATACTAACCTCATTTGAGGCTGGTGATCTATTCTCGGTGAATGGCACTTACTCTAAGATTACACTACAACTCGCTGGCGATCCGCTTGTTGTTTTGCTTTCCTAGGAGGAGCTGATGATAATGAGTACAGGTACAAAAATCACCCTAATATAAACCTTTAGGGATGGGTAGAGCCTTGAATTCATGACAACGACCCTTTGACCCCATGTTTTTTCTATGTTTTTGTGTGCTGCATTCATGCATTCATTTAAAAAACATAAAACATTCAAAAAAAAAAATCTTCTCTTCTAGTCTCTCTGTTTTTTTAAAATAAACTAAGACTGTAATTGCAAATATCAGAGAAAAAGATTGCACTAATGGATTAAGGTAGAAGGAGAACTTACCAGTATACCTTCAAGGTTCCAAAGCTAGAGGATTTGAGAAGGTTAGCGAGGATGATCACTAACCCTGAGGCTTTCAGAGCCAAGCACGGAGGTTTGCTACCACTATTAAGAGTCCATGTGATTGAGGGAATCATGGATGCGCTCGTTCAGTTTTATGATCTGGTTTATCACTGTTTCACATTCCCGGATTACCAGCTCGCACCAACGCTGGAGGAGTATTCTCACCTGATCGATCTACACATTACGGATCGAGCTCCATTTTCTGGACTGGAAGAAATTCCAAAGAATCAGACTATTGCAAGAGCAATTCATTTGGACGAGTCTGAAGTTAGGACTCACCTAATCACTAAGGGTGGAGTCCAAGGTTTGCCAGCCCAGTTCTTGACAAAGAAGGCCCTATATTTTGCCAGTGTAGGAAACGTGATTGCTTTTGAAAGCATCTTTGTCTTGCTCACCTACGGGTTATTTTTGTTTCCCAACATCAATGACTTCGTCGATATTAACTCCATTAAGGTTTTTCTCATTGGAAATCCTGTGCCGACTTTGCTCGCAGATGCGTATCATTCTGTACACTTGGGAAATTTGTACAACGGAGGGGAGATCACATGCTGTGTACCTCTGCTTTACAAATGGTTTATCTCTCACTTGCCCAAGTCTGCTGCTTTTTGGGATTGCAAGAGTGCCCTACGCTGGTCGTAGAAGATCATGTCTCTTACCAACTCTGATATAGATTGGTGTAATAGGATTTATGAGGGAATCAGGATCACTGACCGTTGTGGAAACTTCCCCAACGTACCCCTTAGAGGAACTAAAGGAGGAATCAACTACCATCCGGTATTGGTTCGCCGTCAATTTGGATACCCGATGAGACACATCCCACTGGGTGTTCATCTGGAAGGTCTTTTCTTCAAAGAAGGAGAAAACGACAGAGCACTGAAGATGGAAATAGTGCACGCTTGGAAACACGTTCATAAGAAAGGACGAGAGTCTCTGGGAAAACCAGAATGTGTCTCGGTGGAGCCTTACCTCCATTGGGTACAAACTAGAGCTCTCAAGCTGAAGATGCCTTATCCTCGTTACGGAATTCTTCCACCGAAGGAATCTGTCATGTACTTCATGACGGAAACTGAAAAGCTTTAGGTTACTCTCAACAAAATTCAAAAGGAGAGAAGGTCTTGGAAGAACAAGTACCGTACCCTCGACATAGAGTGCATCAAAATACAGCAATTACTGAAAGAAAAAGATGCTCTGATTGAAATTTTGGAGCAACATGCTGTAGATAATCAAGATGACCAGAGGAATTTGCTCGCTCCTTTCACTTGGCAAAGGAATGACAACCCGACAACGGCCCAAGAGCCCCGGTCAAAGAAAAGGAAGATATCATAATCAGCACCTGATTTCTCTTCAGAGAGGACTCAGGACCCATTAGTTTAGGTTTCTGTTTCTGCACTTTGTAATCTACTGTATTTCCATTTCTGTAATCCTTTGAATTTCAATAAAAAGGGGTTTCCCCACCGTTTG
Organism: Lathyrus tuberosus; assembly: GCA_022829125.1. Lineage (NCBI taxonomy): Eukaryota > Viridiplantae > Streptophyta > Magnoliopsida > Fabales > Fabaceae > Lathyrus > Lathyrus tuberosus. The sequence goes on from JALAZF010000501.1 coordinate 2,825,192, forward strand.
ATATTTGCAATCTAATTATTGAAGTTTATTTTGATTAAACAAAAAAAAACAATTAATATAATCATTGCATTCATCATTCTCACATCGCGTATTCTTCTTACCTACGAATCTCACGTTTGTGTCTCGATTCTAGAGTCAAACTGTCTCATTCGTATAATACTCGGGCCAATCGTCAGAAAAGGATGGATGATCTTGAGGAAGAAAACAGAGAGCTGAAAGAAGAGATCGACCCTCTGAGAGAGGATATGAGAAAGCTTCGTAACGAAATGCAAGCCATGGCAGAAGCTCAGCTACAACGAACTGTGATCTCAGAGATCACCTCAACGCCCGTAGTGGAGAGGTATGATCCTAGGTATCAGATACCGAAAAATCGTCCTTGGGGTATACCTGTTAACTATATCCCGGAAGGATATGTTCCGCCGATCACTGAAGATCCGAGAACCACAACAGAAGCCGCTGGGCCTAAAGGTTACAAACTTCGGGAAAGCGAAGATGCCAGGGGCATACTGAAGACTCCTGAAGGTTACAAACTTCGGGAAATGCCAAGACTCACTGCCGTAGTAATGGTACCACCCCCTGTGGTGCACACTGTCCCGGAAGGACATATTCCACCAACACCTTCTGGTAAGAAGGAAACTATGTTTGATAGAATGGATGAATTCCAGGAACAGTTCTTGGAAATGCAGAAGGAACTGCAGGCCATTCGCGGTCAGGATCTATTTGGAAAGGACGCCGCAGATCTCTGCTTGGTCCCAAATGTGAAAGTCCCGCACAAGTTCCAAGTGCCCGACTTTGAAAAATATAAGGGTAACTCTTGCCCTCAGAGCCATCTGGTGATGTACGCTCGGCGGATGTCAGCCCAGACGGAGAATCAGGACCTACTGATTCACTACTTTCAGGATAGTTTAACCGATGCTGCACTCAAAGGGTACATGGGTTTAAACCGTACTACGATCAGTACATTCAGAGATCTTGGTACTGCCTTCGTCCAGTAATACAAATACAATTTGGACATGGCACCCGACAGAGATCAACTCAGATCGATGTCGCAAAAGGATAAGGAAACCTTTAAGGATTATGCTCAAAGGTGGCATGAAATTGCTGCTCAAATTTGTCCACCTCTTGAGGAAAAAGAGATGACAAAGATCTTCTTAAAAACCTTAAGCTCATTTTACTATGACCGAATGGTTGCCAGTGCGCCCAGTGATTTCACCGAAATGGTCGATATGGGCGTACGTCTTGAGGAAGCCGTCTGAGAAGGACGTTTGGTAAAAGACACTGGATCGACGAGCGGTACTAAAAAATACGGTAGTGCTCTCCCTAAGAAAAAAGAGCAAGATATTGGGAATATCTCTCTCGGAAAGCAAAGACGACGTTATCAACCGGTAGCAGCTGTGACTCCTGCTATCAACCCTGCGTCTATTCCTACGTATCAACCTCAGGTTGCGCAGAGCCAACCTGACCAGCAAAGGACACAACAGACTTTTCAGCAGGCTCGTCCTCCATATAACAACAACCGTACAACACGGCCGCCAGGATTTGATCCTATACCCGTGACGTACGCAGAGCTGTTTCCGTTACTACTGGCTAAGGGGTACATTCAGACTAAATCTCCTCTTACAGTACCAGAAAATTCGCCTTTTTGGTTTAAGGTGGACCAAACTTGCCCTTATCATCAAGGAGGTTCGGGGCATAACATCGAGACTTGCCTCAATTTCAAGTCCTACGTGCAAAAACTTGTTAGGAGCGGGGTCTTATCCTTCAAGGATACAAATCCTAATGTTCTCACGAACCCGCTGCCTCAACATGAGAAGGCAGCAGTCAATTTGATAGAAGGAGAGACTAACGATGTCTATCCAATTCACGATGTACTCTTGTTAAAGACCAATCTGGTCAAGATGCATTGTAGACAGAGCGGATATGCCCATGTGCCACCTCATAATTATCATCAGTGTGATATCTGCTCTAAAGACAATCAAGGATGTTCTGTAGTGCAAGCAGCTCTACAGGAACAAATGGATCTCGGATGGATCCAGGAACACCGAGTTCGTGGAGTTAACATGGTCTACACGAATTCTAACGTCATTCAGAACCACGACATCCGTGCAATGAATGTCAACTTGGTGGCGATGCACTCAAGGCAAAGCCAGTATCATAATCTACCGCGGCACGATTACAGTTCTTGTCTGATTTGCTCGGTAAACAAACAGGGATGCTCTTTCATACAAGAGGCCCTCCAGCGTCAGATGGATCTTGGATGGATCCAAGACTACCATGATAGGAACCCTTATCAGATCAACATGGTTCAGATCTTCGATATTCGCGTGATGAATACCAACTTGGTAGAGTTACATCCTGAGCAGGTCTGACTCGGATTCTTAATATCACATGACTATCAAAGCTGTAAAGCGGGTTGCGAAAAAGATCGAGGTTGTACCCTTGTCCAGGAGACACTTCAGCACTTGTTAAATCATTGGTGGATGCCAATCTACATGGATGAAGATACTCAGCAGATTAGTATCAATAATAGAAACCCCACTCGGCGTCAGAGTCAGGATGTCCGATCAGTGGAAGCTAACCTAGTGAGGTTACATTGTATTCAAAGTGGGCGTGGCCAGGTGCCACCACACAACTATGACAGTTGTAGCGTCTGTTCGGAAAGTAACCAAGGGTGTTACCTTGTGAGAGCAGCTCTTCAGGGTCAGGTGGTTCGTGGAGAGATTCGTCCATATTTAGGTTCTGGACCCATCAACTGGTCGCCGAACTACCTTGCCGAGCAAGTTGAGGATGTTGTTACGATCTCTGGTCATCACAGGACCAGGGATGTTTTTGCCATCATCCCTCTACTTGACGAATCTAAAGTTCCCAACCAGGAACGAATCGAGATTACTTATGATGGTCAGAAAAATTAGAAGGCTCCTGTAGTCATCTATCTACCGGGACTGTTACCGTATGAATCAGCTAAGGCGATCCCTTACAAATATGGTGCAACAATAAATGAAAATGGAAAGGAAATTCCATTACCCTCTGTTGTGAACATTGCAGACATCAGTCGAGTAACACGGAGTGGTAGAATCTTCGACCGAGGGGTTGAGGAACTTAACAAGGAAAAGGAACTTCAGACAGAAGCTCCCGATCCCCCAGTCGGTCAATCCAGTAATCCCGACCTTTCGAAAAATGATGATGAGATGCTGAAGCTCATCCAAAGGAGTGAATATAACATTGTTGATCAACTATTACAAACTCCTTCAAAGATCTCGGTGTTATCATTGTTACTCAGTTCAGAAGCGCACAGGGAGGCTCTACAGAAAGTCTTGGAGCAAGCCTTTGTGGAACAGGATGTAACAATCAGACAGTTAGATAGAATTGTCTCTAACATCACTTCCTGCAATAATTTGGGATTTAGTGATGAGGAATTACCCGAAGAGGGTCGCCGTCATAACATGGCGCTCAATATCACAGTTAACTGCCAGGACGATGCTTTAGCCAGCGTACTGGTAGACACAGGGTCAGTCCTGAATGTTATGCCGAAGTCCACTTTGATGTAATTATCATTCAAAGGACCTCCGATGAGAGTCAGCGAGGTCGTCGTCAAGGCGTTCGACGGATCCAGAAAAACAGTTATCGGCGAAGTTGATCTTCCCATAACTATTGGTCCTCGCACTTTCGAAGTTACTTTCCAGGTCATGGACATCCGGGCAACATACAGTTGTTTATTAGGAAGACCTTGGATACATCAGGCTGGAGCAGTCACTTCGACCCTCCACCAAAAGCTAAAATTCGTCAAGAACGATCAACTTGTCACGGTTTGTGGGGAACAAGCCTTGCTTGTGAGTAACTTGTCATCATCTACTGGAATAGAACCCGAGGAGGTTATTGGAACTCAGTTTCAAGCACTGTCGGTAAGCGAGAACAATCAGTTCAGAGGAGGAACCTCGATTTCCTCATACAAAGATGCTATTAAAGCGGTCGAGAGTACCGATACGAAAGGATGGGGACAGCTTGTCATTCCTACTGACAATAAAACAAAGAAGGGCCTTGGTTTTTCTGCAACCGATACCTGGACAGCTGCTAACGATGAAAGTCTTCATCCCCTTCAAAACTTCTTCCACAGTGGAGGTTTTCTCCTCCCAGTGTCTCAGACAGTTCATGCTATCAATGAGGAAGATCCCTCTGACACAGATGAAGAATGGACGTCCTACCTTAACAAGGACAGTTATATGTCTCAGGAAGAGGTGCCTATGCCTTTTTGCTTTCCTACAGAAAGTCCGAGATTTATACCAAGATCAGATGTCGAAATGATCTACGGGGATTGTGATCCGGAAGGATGCCGCGCTCCGCCAAATTCATTAGAGGAAGACACTCCGATGAAAGATAATTTTGACTACACCTACTATGGCCCAATGGATGGTCTGCCAATGTGGCAACCTTATCCAGGAAACTTGGGGCAAGAAAGTCAGCCGAGTAATGAAACTCAGCTGACCATCATTGAACAGAATACCCGTGTCCCCACCATGTCATGGGATCAACACTCGGGTCATTCTGAAACTACTCAACATGAAGATGAATTCGCAACGTTTGCAGGACTTGAATTCATCAACTATGCTTTTCCCGAGGTCAACGTCATCGAGAGAAATGACTCCTCCAGTTCGAAAAAAGTGTGGGACACCTTGGGACAACCGAGTGGGAAATTCGACTTCATGGTCAAGTACACCGCTCCCGAAAGCTCTCGTATCAGACTCGAAGATATCCAGCCAACTGGATGGGAAGATACAACTGAGAGCGCAAATGTTATGCAAAATGAAACTGAGGAATTCTCCTACGACAATTCCGCCTGGGAGACAGATTCCAATGATCCTGCTCCACCAGAAATCAGCGTCATTTCTGAAGACAAATCAAGGAAGGTGCCAGACTTTGTGATTCACCGAGGAGTTCGCCGCCAATGGGTTGCTGTTGAGGTTCCGAAGATCGTTCATCAGTCAAAGTAATTGCCATCTTTAACCTTTCACCCGGCCCAGGTGAAACAGATGTTTTGATAGGGCTCGCTTTCTGTAAATTTTCCCTCTTCGCTTTGCCCGAAGCGACAGAGTTTTGTTTTATAGGGCTGTAGTTTCAAGAGTCGACTTGTTCATTAATAAAATAATGTCGTTCTGTAATTTCCGCATTAATTGCTGTTTTCTTTGTGCTTTTTCAGAAAATGGTAATCCTAAAAAACAATTCAAATAAAAACAAGCAGTAATAAAAATAAAACACTGCACACACTTGCATTTTCTCTATCTCTTCTAAACACGAATCATCATGTCATGCAGATTGCTTGTTTTAAACCCCGTTGAAACATACGATCCGATGCCTTCTCCCAACTTTGAGTTCCCGGTGTTCGAGGCTGAAGAAGAAAATGACAACGAAATTCCAGAAGAGATCTCTCGACTACTCAGACAAGAGGAAAGGTCCATTGAACCTCACAAAGAACCGTTGGAAATGGTAAACTTGGGTTCAGAGCAAGAGAGAAAAGAAATCAGGATCGGAGCATTGCTCAGTCCAACTGCCAGAGAGGGTTTGATAAAGCTTCTCAGAGAATTCCCAAATGTGTTCGCTTGGTCCTATCAGGATATGCCAGGGTTGGATACCAGCATCGTGGAACATCACTTACCATTAAGATCGGAATGTCCGCCAGTAAAGCAAAGGTTGAGACGGACTCACCCGGACATGGCCATCAAAATCAAAGAGGAGGTACAGAAACAGATTGACGCGGGTTTCCTCGCTACAGCTGAATATCCTCAATGGTTAGCCAACATCGTACCTGTTCCGAAAAAAAGATGGAAAGGTCAGAATGTGTGTCGATTACAGAGATCTGAACAAGGCAAGTCCAAAGGACGACTTTCCTTTACCACACATTGACATGCTGGTAGACAGCACAGCAAAGTTCAAAATTTTCTCCTTCATGGATGGATTCTCGGGCTATAACCAGATCAAAATGGCGCCGAAAGACATGGAGAAAACTTCGTTCATTACCCCATGTGGTACCTTTTGTTACAAGGTAATGCCGTTCGATTTGAAGAACGCCGGGGAAACCTATCAAAGGGCCGTGACTACTCTGTTTCATGACATGATACATAAGGAAATCGAGGTATATGTCGATGATATGATTGTAAAATCAAAAACAGAGAGTGAGCACGTTGAACATCTGTCAAAATTGTTCGAACGTTTAAGAAAATTCAAGCTCCGCTTGAATCCCAACAAGTGCACCTTCGGTGTCCGTTCAGGGAAACTACTAGGGTTCATCGTCAGCCAGAAAGGAATTGAGGTTGATCCTGACAAGGTCAAGGCCATTCAAGAAATGCCTTCTCCGAAAACTGAAAAACAAGTCAGAGGATTCTTGGGACGTTTAAACTAAATCTCCAGATTCATATTCCTTATGACCGCCACATGCGCGCCGATTTTCAAATTACTGAAAAAGAACCAGGATTGCGTTTGGACAGAAGACTGCCAAACCGCCTTCGACAATATCAAGGAATATCTGTTGAATCCTCCGATTCTATCACCTCCAGTGGAAGGAAGACCACTTATCATTTACCTCACAGTCCTAGAGGACTCAATGGGATGTGTACTTGGCCAACAAGACGAAACTAAAAGAAAAGAGTCTGCCATCTACTATCTGAGCAAGAAATTCACCGACTGCGAGACTCGGTACACGATGCTTGAGAAAACTTGTTGCGCTTTGGCTTGGGCAGCCAAACGTCTTCGCCAATACATGATTCTTCATACTACTTGGTTGGTCTCCGAAATGGATCTAATCAAGTACGTATTTGAAAAACCTGCTCTTACGGGAAGAATTGCCCGTTGGCAGATGTTGTTATCAGAATATGACATAGAGTACCACGTTCAAAAAGCCGTTAAGGGAAGTATTTTAGCCGATCATTTGGCTCATCAACTGATTGACGATCAAGAATCAATCGGGTTTGACTTCCCAGACGAAGATGTCATGTATTTAAAAATGAAAGACTGCGATGAACCACTACCCAGTGAAGGGCCAGAACCAGGTTCCCAATGGGAACTTATCTTTGACGGAGCAGTTAATCATTATGGAAACGGAATTGGGGCAATCATTGTTACCCCTCAGGGCACCCACATTCCTTTCACTGCCAGACTTACGTTCAAATGTACGAACAACGAGGCCGAATACGAAGCTTATATTATGGGTCTCGAAGAAGCGATTGATTTAAGGATCAAAAACTTGGACGTATACGACGACTCAACCTTGGTTATCAATCAGATAAAAGGAGATTGGAACACATACCAATCAGGATTGATTCCTTACAAAGATTATGCAAGGAGGTTGTTACCTTTCTTCAACAGAGTTGAGTTTCATCACATCCCTCGTGATGAGAATCACATGGCTGATGCATTAGCCCCTATCTCTTCTATGATTAGTGTGGGTCAATGGAATGACATACCTAAGATCGACATAATGCGCCTTGAACGGCCCGCTTACGTCTTCACGATTGAAGCAGTCAAAGATGACAGAGATTGGTATCACGATATCAAATGCTTCCTTCAGAAACAAGAGTACCCATCTGGGGCACTCAGAAAAGACAGGAAAACCCTCAGAAGATTGGCTGGAAACTTCTTCCTGAGCGGTGACACTCTCTATAAGAGAAATTTCGACATGGTCTTGCTCCGATGCGTAGACAGACCAGAAGCAGACTTGCTTATGAAAGAAATATATGAAGGATCCTTTGGCACTCATGCCAACGGACACGCAATGGCGAGAAAAATTCTCAGAGCAGGGTACTACTGGTTGACCATGGAATCCGACTACTACAAGTACATGAGGAGGTGTCACAAGTATCAGATATACTCCGACAAAATTCATGTACCGCCCTCACATCTCAAAGTTCTTTCTTCCCCATGGCCATTCTCGATATGGGGAATCGACATGATCGGCATGATTGAACCCAAGGCTTCGAACGGACATTGATTCATCCTTGTAGCCATTGACTATTTCACCAAGTGGGTCGAAGCAGCGTCATTCGCTAATGTAACCCGGCAAGTGGCGGTCCGATTTATCAAAAACAATATCATCTGCCGTTATGGTGTTCCAAGCGAGATCATTACTGATAATGGATCTAACTTGAACAATAAGATGATGAAGGAGTTGTGCGTAGAGTTCAAGATCGAACATCATAACTCATCTCCCTACCGACCCAAGATGAACGGGGCGGTAGAAGCGGCTAACACGAACATCAAGAAGATTCTTCAAAAGATGGTCGTAGCCTACAAAGACTGGCACGAAATGCTACCCTTTGCTCTTCACGGTTATCGCACATCTTTCTGCACTTCAACAGGGGCAACCCCTTTCTCTCTAGTATATGGCATGGAAGCAGTGCTCCCCATAGAAGTAGAGATCCCGTCAATTTGAGTATTGATGGAAGCTAAGCTCACCGAAGCTGAATGGTGTCAAAGTCGACACGACGAACTGAATCTGATCGAAGAAAAGAGAATCACGGCACTATGCCACGGTCAGTTGTATCAACAGAGAATGAAGAGGGCGTTCGACAAAAAGGTCCGACCTCGTGTTTTCAGGAAAGGAGACCTCGTACTCAAAAAGATTCAATCGTTTCTCATTGATTCGCGAGGCAAGTGGACTCCGAATTATGATGGCCCCTATGTGGTCAAGAAAGCTTTCTCAGGCGGCGCCTTGAGACTTGCAACCATGGACGGAGATGAATTTGCCTACCCCACGAATGTTGATGTAGTCAAGAAATACTTCGCCTAAAAAAAATAATAAGGAAAAAAAACGTCTCGGTGGATTGAAAACCCGAAAGGGCGATCCAGGCAAAAGTTAGAGACATGAAAAAATATCCCGATGGATTGGAAACATCATAGTACAATCCAGGCAAAAGTTAGGGATAATGGCAAGTAACTATGTTCAACAGAGGAAAGTCCCTCAGCAGCAGTTACTTCATCCATCAGAGGAAAACTCCAGTTAGGGTCATCTTCGACAGAAGCTCAGGATGCCCCAAATTCAAAGTTGGTAGAAGGATAGTGGTCGTTATGTTTCAACGTAGCCCTTTTCCCTGTAAATTACCATTTTCAAACTTTGTATATACTCTTTGGAATCACGCGTTTGGCTGATCTCCATCTTATCAATAAAATTTGAGCCCTTGTGCTTTTGTTTGTAATTCTTATTTGTTTTAGCTTTACAGAACGACGTTGTTAACATGATTAACGATTCTTGAAATAAAACAAAAATGAATTTACTTGTTAAAACTTTTTTTGCTTTTAAAATAAAGTCGGCAATTTCTTTTGATTGTTGAACATCAGAAGAACATCAACCGCTTCTTCAGAAGTAAGCGAACTTCAAAGTGCAGAATCAAAGTACTCCTTCTACGCCAGTGCACCTGAATGAGGGATCAACAGTGTCAGATGCGACTAATCCATCTGACATCTACGGCAGAGTTCTTATCTCTTAAGCCCGACCAACATAGCTCCCAACAGGGACTATCTCTCCTAAGCAAGGTAGAATTGCTACTTCTGAACCAGCGATATTTCTATACGCCCCGCGATGGCCGAGTATCCAGTCATGTTCACCCGTCAGTTTGTATGTCGCGTCAGTTTTGTCCGCATAAACATACATACATCATGCATTTTTTATTTGCATTCACATTTCATATTGCATTACCATCACTCTAGTCGGTTTTGTCCCCTAGTGATAAACAGTTCTCTCAATCGAGTTGTCAGTCCTCGCCTCGTCAGGAAATACTGTGTCTGAACAACCTCGCTTCTAGTTTATTTCTGGAAGGAAGTTGGCCCTCAACCACTTTGATAACTTGAACCTCTGAAAAACCAGAGAACCTTCAGTCATCATCACTCTTTGCCATTGAAGATGATATCCTTGCTTTCCCGGATTAAGGAAAATCCACAGAGAAAGCCTCCTAAGCTGCCTTTCTCCGAAAGATTGCTGATGAAAAGGTCATCGGCACCTCAAAATTGGACCCCATCATATGGCATTTCTCCGGGAAGATCCCGAGAAAAGTATGATGTAAGATCCCAAGTGACAGCAGTCTCTCAAGAGATCTGCTTTCGCCTAGTAGAAACAAATGGCGTCTCCAACAGAGAAGTTTGTGCAACTCTACCACTCAGACGACTGGGTTCCCCAGCAAGTCTGACCTCAAAAGTTTTTCCGTCAAATGGCATCTCCCTAGGAAAATTCGGTGAGAAGTTTGAGGAAAGCCGCTACACATAGCGTCTCTTATCAATAAAGTTTATTGACAAAAGAAACTAAGACCAGTTCCTTGGTAGGAAACCAGGTCGAGGGGAAGTTTAAATCAGAAACTAAGACCAGTTCCTTGGTAGGAAACCAGGATCGAGGGGAAGTTTAAATCAGCAACTGAGACCAGTTCCTTGGAAGGAAACCAAGAACGAGGGGAAGTTGACAAAAGAAAACTGAGACCAGTTCCTTGGCTGGAGACCAAGATCGAGGGGAAGTTTACCTTTTCTAAGCATCATTGCTTAGCTAAAGAAGATGAATGCGTAAGCTACCATTCATAACCACCATCAAAATTTTGGGTATTCCGATATTTAATCCTCTTGCACCCCAAATGCCCGAACACCTTCGTCATTCACACCTTCGGGTCCAAGAAGATTAAATAAGGGCATCTGTCATACCCCAAATTTTGACCACTAAGATTTCCCATCATTGTGCAAATCATCATCACAATAAGGATGAACCATCATGCCTCATCAAATGCCTCAAGGGTTGTTGAGCATTCACTACAATCAAAATTAGGGTTTCAAGCCCTCTCTGAGTGCTTAGACAAAGGATCAATCAAGTAATGACATGATCTTCAACTTTTCTAAACCTCTCAAACATACACAAAGGATCAAAAAGGACTCCCACTTTAAGGTTTAAGCACAAAGTTGCTCCCTTCTAGGTGGATCAAGCCTCAAGATCGCCAGTATCACCAACTTAGGGTTTTGGTCGATCAGGGCCTCCAAAGGGAAATTTTCCTCTGGGCACAAGCCAAGGATCTAAAACAAAACCTAATGTGGTCCAAGGGACATCATAAACCCAATCATTAAGTCAATTTTGCCTCAAGGGATGCATTCATAAAAAATCAGGAATTAGGGTTTCTTGACCTAATTCACCCCTAAGTTGACTTTTGGGACAAATCATGAGCCAAGACCTCAATACATGATTTTAGGATCTCTAATAAACCATATTGATCCATTTGGAACAATGGATTAATCCAAGAAGCTTGAGCAACAAGTCTCAATTTCATCTGCACCACAATTAGGGTTTCGCGAGTAAAGTCAACTGTAACTTTGACTTTTGACCAAGACATGCTCCCAAACCCTAGGACATGCCTCAATATACCCTATGACACCCTTGGAACATGTCCATCAAGTTTGATTTAGGTCAAGGACATGATTTCATGAAGAATTGCACAGTTTGGAATTCATCTGATAAAAAGTCAACTGTGCACAAAAGTCAACTTTGACTTTTTGAGATTTTTCACCAAAATGGATTTTTAACCCTAAAATGATGTTTATGTATGATTTGAATCATCATTCATCAAGAAAAATCAAGAAAATTTGGATAACTTGTAAAAGGGGTAACCATAAAAACTTAGAAATTTTCTAAGTTAAAAATAAAGTGGCAAGGGTACCAACTTTGGAGGATCATAACTCCTAAACCACAAAGCCATTTTTTCTCATCCAAAGATGGATTTTTAGCCCTCATTACCCTCTACAAAAACTTCAACTACAAGTCATTCCAATTCATTAAGGATTTTGAGTTATGGAGTGATCAAAATGGCTGAAAAATGAAAATGTCACTTTTTCCAACACTTAGTGAAATTTTCACTAAGTCCAAATCTGTCTTCACTTCTTGCCAAATGTAGGGGGATTTTTCACTTGGATTCAAAAGAGATCAAAACCAAATATGTTCAAATAGTTGTTGTATCATGTAAGGGCTTTCCAAAATGGCCAAGAACATTACCAAATTCCATTTGGGCTATGAGTTATGACATTGGGAAATTGCCTTGTTGAAATCTGTCAAGGCAAGGCAGAATTTGCATTTTTTGGTCGATTTGCCAAAATCAGCCAAATCCAAATGCTCCTATCCACTTGGACACATTTGAGAATTGAATCTAAAAGGGACAATCAAGAAGATCGAACATCTGAGAATCACTTGGACAAATGATGAAGGAGTTGTGCGTAGAGTTCAAGATCGAACATCATAACTCATCTCCCTACCGACCCAAGATGAACAGGGCGGTAGAAGCGCATAACACGAACATCAAAAAGAATGTTCAAAAGATGGTCGTAACCTACAAAGACTGGCACGAAATGCTACCCTTTGCTCTTCACGGTTATCGCACATCTTTCTGCACTTCAACAGGGGAACCCCTTTCTCTCTAGTATATGGCATGGAAGCAGTGCTCCCCATAGAAGTAGAGATCCCGTCAATTTGAGTATTGATGGAAGCTAAGCTCACCGAAGCTGAATGGTGTCAAAGTCGACACGACGAACTGAATCTGATCGAAGAAAAGAGAATCACGGCACTATGCCACGGTTAGTTGTATCAACAGAGAATGAAGAGGGGGTTCGACAAAAAGGTCTGACCTCATGTTTTTAGGAAAGGAGACCTTGTACTAAAAAAGATTCAATCGTTTCTCACTGATTCGCGAGGCAAGTGGACTCCGAATTATGATGGCCCCTATGTGGTCAAGAAAGCTTTCTCAGGCGGCACCTTGAGACTTGCAACCATGGACGGAGAGGAATTTGCCTACCCCACGAATGTTGATGTAGTCAAAAAATACTTCGCCTAAAAAAAATAATAAGGAAAAAAAACATCTCGGTGGATTGAAAACCCGAAAGGGCGATCCAGGCAAAAGTTAGAGACATGAAAAAATCATCCCGATGGATTGGAAACACCATAGTACAATCCAGGAAAAAGTTAGGGATAATGGCGAGTAACTATGTTCAACAGAGGAAAGTCCCTCAGCAGCAGTTACTTCATTCATCGGAGGAAAACTCCAGTTAGGGTCATCTTCGACAGAAGCTTAGGATGCCCCAAATTCAAAGTTGGTAGAAGGATAGTGGTCGTTATGTTTCAACGTAGCCCTTTTCCCTGTAAATTACCATTTTCAAACTTTGTAAAAACTCTTTGGAATCACGCGTTTGGCTGATCTCCATCTTATCAATAAAATTTGAGCCCTTGTGCTTTTGTTTGTAATTATTGTTTGTTTTAGCTTTACAGAACGACGTTGTTAACATGATCAACGATTCTTGAAATAAAACAAAAATGAATTTACTTGTTAAAACTTTTTCTTCTTTTTAATAAAGACAACAATTTCTTTTGACTGTTGAACATCAAAAGAACATCAATCGCTTCTCCAAAAGTAAGCAAACTTCAAAGTGCATAATCAAAGTACTCATTCTACGCCAGTACGCCTGAATGAAGGGATCAATTGTGTCAGAGACCTTGTTTCGTCTGACCCGCTTCGGCCGAGTTCTCATCTCCTAAGCCCGATCAACGATATTCCCCGCAGGGACTATCTCTCCCAAGCAAGGTGGAATTCCTATCTTGAGCCAGCGATATCTCTACACGCCCCGCGACGGCCGAGTATCCTGTCATGTTCATCTTTTAGTTTGTGTGTCGCGTCAGTTTTGTCCGCATAAACATACATGCATCATGCATTTTTGATTTTCATTTACATTTCATATTACACAGCTATCACTCTAGTCGGTCTTGTCCCCTAGTGATAACAATTCTCTCAATCGAGTTGTTAGTTCTTTCCTCGTCAGGAAATGTTGTGTCTGCACTACCTCTCTGCTCCAGTGTATCTCTGGATTAGAGTCGGCACTCGACCACTTTGATAACTTGAACCTCTGAAAAGACCAGAGAACCTTCAACAGATGTCACTCTTCACCATTGAAGATTATATCCTTGCTTTCCCAGATTAAGGAAAATCCCCAGAGAATGCCTCTTAATCAGAGATTCGGCGATACGGCAGTTTTTCTCTGAAAAAATCGCTGATGAAAAGGTCATCGGCACCTCAAAATTGGACCCCATCACATGGCATTTCTCCGGAAAGATTCTGAGAAAAGTATGATGTAAGATCCCAAGCGGAAGCAGTCTCTCAAGAGACTCGCTTTCCCCAGTAGAATCGACAAATGGCGTCTCCAACAGAGAAGTTTGTACAACTCTACAACTCAGACGACTGGGTTCCCCAGCAAGTCTGACATCGAAACTTTTTCCACTCAAATGGCATCTCCCCAGGAAAATTCGGCGAGAAGTTTGAAGGAAATCCGCTACAAATAGCGTTCCTTGTCAATAAAGTTTATTGACAAAAGAAACTAAGACCAGTTCCTTGGTAGGAAACCAGGATCGAGGGGAAGTTTAAATCAGAAACTAAGACCAGTTCCTTGGTAGGAAACCAGGATCGAGGGGAAGTTTAAGTCAGAAACTAAGACCAGTTCCTCGGTAGGAAACCAGGATCGAGGGGGAGTTCATTTCAAATCAGAAACTGAGACCAGTTCCTTGGCTGAAGACCAGGATCGAGGGGAAGTTTACCTTTTCTAAGCATCATTGCTCAGCAAAAGAAGATGAGTGCACAAGCTGCCATTCATAGCCATCAAAATTTCAGGTATTCCGATATTTAATCCTCTTGCACCCCGAATGCCCGAATACCTTCGTCATTCACACCTTCGGGTCCAAGAAGATTAAATAGGGGCATCTGTCATACCCCAAATTTTGACCACTAAGATTTCCCATCATTGTGCAAATCATCATCACAATATGGAGGAACCATCATACTTCATCAGTCTCCCCAAAGATGGGTGAGCAATCACTACAATCAAAATTAGGGTTTTAAGCCCTCTCAGAGCCTTAGACAAAGGATCAATCAAGGAATGACATGATCTTCAACTTGTCTAACCTCTCAAACATCCACAATGGATCAAAAAGGACTCCCACTTCAAGGATTAAGCACAAGGCTGCTCCCTTCTAGGTGGATCAAGTCTCAAGATTGACAGTGTCACCAAATTAGGGTTTTGGTCGACCAGGGCCTCTAGATGGAAAGATTCATCTGGGCATAAGCCAAAGATCCAAAACACAACCTAATGTACTCCATGGAACCTCATGGACCCAAGCATCAAGTCAATTTGACCTCAGGGGATGCATACATCAAAAATCAGGAGTTAGGGTTTCTTGACCTAATTCACCCCTAATTTGACTTTTAGGGAAAATCAAGAGCCAAGACCTCAAGAGAGGATTTGAGGGTCTCTAATGAACTATATTGATCCATTTGGAACAATGGATTAATCCAAGAAGCTTGAGCAACATGTCTCATTTCCATCTGCACCACAATTAGGGTTTCGCGAGGAAAGTCAACTGTAACTTTGACTTTTGACCAGGACATGCTCCCAAACCCTAGGACATGCCCCAACATACCCTATGACACCCTTGGAACATGTCCATCAAGTTTGATTTAGGTCAAGGACATGATTTCCTGAAGAATTGCACAATTTGGAATTCATCTGATAAAAAGTCAACTATGCACAAAAGTCAACTTTGACTTTTTGAGATTTTTCACCAAAATGGATTTTTAACCCTAAAATGATGTTAATGTATGATTTGAATCATCATTCATCAAGAAAAATCAAGAAAAGTGGGATAACTTGTAAAAGGGGTAACCATAAAACTTAGAAATTTTTCTAAGTTATGGAAAAAGTACCACTAATACACTAACTTTGGAGGATCATAACTCCTAAACCACATGGCCATTTTTTCTCATCCAAAGATGGATTTTTAGCCCTCATTACCCTCTACAAAAACTTCAACTGGACCTAAGTCCAATTCATTAAGGATTTTGAGTTATGGAGTGATCAAAATCAAGAAATCACACTTTTTTCCAACACTTAGTGAAAATTTCACTTAGTCAGATTTTGCTTCACTTTTTGCCAAATGTAGAGGGATTTTTCACTTGGAATCAAAAGAGATCAAAACCAAACTTGTTCAAACAGTTGTTGTATCATGTAAGGACTTTCCAAAATGCCCAAGAACATTGCCAAATTCAACTTACACTATGAGATATGACATTGTCAAGTTGCCTTGCTGAAATCTGTCAAAGGCGAGGCAGAATTTGCAACTTTGCTCGATTTGCCAAAATCAGCCAAATTCAAATGCTCCTATCCATTTGGACACCTCAGAGGATTGAATCTAAGGGAGACAATCACTGAGCCAAGCCTCCAAAGTCCATGGAACAAGAAATAGCATGTTGAATCTAGAATGGCCAAAATAGGGACAAGACTCCAAATTTGGATTGAAGCATTCAATGGAAGCATCAAGGTGGCATGGACTGAGCCATTCTCATCTGAAATCAGTCAAGACTTATCCAAGACCAAGGGAACCAAAGCTCTGTACCCTAACCTCTAGTCAATGGCTAGAGGAGACTTGGATTTTCATTTGCCAACATTGGCCAAACCTACTTACCAGCTACCATTCACTATTCCTTGCAAAACAAACTTGCTCTACTATAAATAGAGCTCAATTGTGATCAGTTTGAGTACACCAAAGCCATCAAACAGATGCTTTCCTCAAAATCTCTTCTTTCACTCCAATTTTGCCTTCTAAGGCAAGTCACTATCGGGTTTTGAGTTTGAGAGCAATTCCAATCAAACCAATCACTCACACACCTCACATACATCACATATGAGCTGATCAAACACTTAGATCACTTCTGAAACACCAATTTCACAAAATCACCAGCTGGTTGCTCAAGGTTTTAACCAAAGTGCAGTTGAGGTACCACAAAGTGATCCAGCCAATTTCAATCAAGTCCAACCATTCAAACACACTCCATAGGGTGTAGGGAAGCTGTTCAGATCATCACCACTCATCTGTAAGACCTCTAAATCAAAAATCACATTGCACTTGCTGTCACGGCTTAGAGGTAAGCACATACTTGGTCATCTCTCAATCTATGCATATTTCCTCGCACAATAATTTGGCCATATGTTCATAATCATGCATGGAATGTTTTCCCTAAATTAATTGCATTGTTTGAATCGTGTATCAAAAATCCTAGCCTTCATGCAAAAATTAGGGTTCTTGAGGTTTCTTTGTGATTTCATGTTTTATGTTTAATTTAAATGAAATTAAGTGTTATAGACATGATCGTGAGGTTGAGACGAGCATAATGATATGTGGATTGCATGATATAATCAAGTATTCACTGAGATTGGATAGAAAATGCAAATCTGGGCAAGGCAGAAAACGCGCGTGTTCTTGGTCCATGTTCTTGGCGCCATTTTCATAAATTCAAATATTTGAATTTTGTGATTTTGTTTAATTGATTCAAAAATTAATTTCTCTCTGAGTTTTAATGATTTTGAGTTGATTCTTTTTTTAATAATTCACAAAAATGTTAAAATATTTTATTTTATCAAAAAATACCAAAAATATTATTTATTTCATATAATTGATATTTTTGCAAAGAATTAATTTTTTATTGTTTTTGACATTTTAAATATTTTTTCCACTTTGATTTTGCAACTTTTAATGCCTTCTAATTATTTTGTAGGTCAATACTTAATTTTTGAAGCATTAATCCAAGATTACAATTTGTTTTTCACATGTTAAACAATTTTGATCATTTTAAATTGAATTTTTATTCAATTCAATACATTTTTGAAAACAAATTAGGGTTTTTGGATTAATTCAATCCTCATAAATCATTTTCAAAATTTTTGGGCCTCTAATAGAGTGTAAGACCCAATCCTTTTTTGACCAAACCATTTTGGGCCTCAGTGTATTGTATAAGTCGCGATACCGTAAAAAACAAACGGCGCGGTCGTCGCCTTTTAAAAATAACCTTGGGCCTCTCCTTGAGCTATAAGACCCATTCAAAACTTTTGGGCCTCTAATAGAGTGTAAGACCCAATCCCCTTTTAACCAAAACATGTTGGGCCTCACTTATTATATAAGTCCCTCCGCGTTAAAAGAAAACCTCGGTGCGATCGCCATTTTTAACGGAAAAATCATCTGGGCCTACCTTCGTGTTATAAGCCCCATTCTTTTTCTTTAAAACTTTTTGGGCCTCTTGAGAGAGTGTAAGACCCATCCCTTTGTATAGAAAAACTTTTTGGGCCTCAGTCACTTGTATAAGTCCCTCTGTACAAATTCAAACAGTGCGCTCACTGATAAAACCCTGGGCCTCTCCTTGAGCTGTAAGCCCCAAATCTTTCTTTTTCAAAGCACTTTCTCCTTTGATTTTGAATATACTGTTATCAATCTTTCTTTGTTGAACAACTAACCAAACAGCATGGAAGCTCTACAACCGAGTAAGTGGTTATCGCTTTCATTTACGGCTTTCATATACATATAACTGTATTGTGGGGCTGTTTCGCTGTAAGTCTTCTTTCATAAACTCATATCGACTGTGTAATAATAGTATAAATATTTCGAGTTTCCCCGGCAACTACGTCTGGAACTAGGTGACGCCGTTTCGTTTAGTCATAGAAATAGACAACTAGATCCCCAATAGGATCACCAGACACAGTCTTCTCTCAGGCTGTCCTCATTAGGAATTGTCAAGAAACTCTACTCCCAAAGATGAATGTATTCTCCGTGAATGGCATCTTTGAGTTTCTTCCAAATTCTCGGACTTTCTTGACTTTGATCTATTCTCGGTGAATAGCATTGCCTTGAATTTCTCGGGGTTTGGGGACCCACGGGCTTCTTAAAAGCATCGGCCTCCTCTTGGGCATCATACAAGGACCCACAGGCTTCCTAAAAGCAACCCCGCCTCCTCTTGGGCTTAGTACAAGGACCCTACAGCTTCTTAGAAGTATTCACAGCCTCCTCTTAGGCTTCATATAATGATCTCTTCCTCCGGGAATGATAGCCTCCTCTTGGGCTTCATACAAGGACCGATCGGCTTCTTAAAAGATTCCAGCCTCCTCTTGGGCTTCATACAAATTGTCCCGATGACCTTCTAAAGGTATAGGAACAGAACTTAGTCATTTGCATAGAACCGTCCTTTCAAAGAGTCTACTACTGTTTCTCAAAGCATAGTACGAAAGATGAAACCCTAGACTCGGATAGTCTAATCTCCTTGAGTCTCAAAGACATTCTCAAGTGACCCCTTCAAAAATAGGAAGGAAACCTGCAGACTCGGGCAGTCTCAATACCCTTCGGATTTCCCGCTTCCTCAAAGAAAAGGAGATATCCCTAATCCCTGAATCAAATCCCTGAGTACAGTGTTGCTCATATAAGAACTGATTTTCTCTTTAAAATCAGTATACTGGACTTGTCACTTAAATGAACAGTCGCCACAACCTCCTCTTAGGCTTTGTATAATGATCCTTCTCCAGTGAAGTTAGCCTCCTCTTGGGCTTTGTACAATGATCCTCCTCAGTGGAGTTAAACAACGTTTAGCCTCTCTCTCGGGCTTTGTACGAGACACATAAGAGACTCCCTCGTTGAGTCAATCACCCCTTTCGCCTCCATCCCGGGCTTTATACGAGATACAAAAAGGTTCTTATTGAGCCAAATAAACAACAGCCTCCACCTCGGGCTTTGTACGAGGTACAAAAAACACTCTTGTTGAGTCAAATAGCCTCCATCTCGGGCTTTATACGAGATACCAAAAGACTCCATCGTCGGGTCAAAACCTTTTAGCCTCTCTCTCGGGCTTTGTACGAGACACATACTAGCCTCCTCTTAGGCTTTGTATTAGAATACCACTAGTTAATCCAATTAACCTTTTAGTATCAAAGTTGTGCCTCGTTCACAGTATACAAACATCAACAACTCCTTCCCCTTCATCTAATCGCTGTAAGCGGCAAGCCTCTGGATCATCTACATCCATGCCACTGTCCCTCTTTTAGCATGAGAAATTCCTAAGGAAAGATAACATTGCTCTACGCTGAGTTAAAGTCTTCTCCTTCAGGTTAAATCCCCTTTAAAGGAAATTATGGCATTGCCGGATTCACATATCCCGGTTAAAGTAATTCTCCTTTATAACCAGTCATAACAGACAAACCCCTCTTTAGAGATGACAAATTCTCTCTAAAGTCAACAACTTCAGCTTCACATCTTGGGCTTTGAACAAGATACAAATAGACCCTTTAAGCTTCATATCTTGGGCTTTGAACAAGATACAAACCACCTTTCGCTTCACGTCTTGGGCTTTGAACAAGACACCAAAAACACCCATTTCCTCCCATAGAATAGGAGGAACTACGAACGCTCTGATTTCCCTGTTTCAGTAAACGGGAATACGTAGGCATAAGATTGAAAGAAAAATCTTAGCGAGCACACTAAACAAAAACCCAAATCCCATATCTCCATCAATCAAAAGCAGTAATTCAAAAGCATCAGTCCTAACATCCTAATCCTTGTTCCCCGCCAGAAACCTGTCATACTGTTAAATAGCACAAGAAAGGCCCCCCCACATTGATAGCATTCGTAACCTAACAGACCGCTGTTTAAACTCAGTATGCAAAGCAGGGTTAATTGGAGACATCTATTTCCCTTACTTCATCAGCTCACAATAGGATAAAAAATGAATCGACCTGTAGTTTTAAGCTCAAACCGCAGAGAGCGACCAACGCTTAAGAACCGCGTCCAAAATCGCTCGCTACAGAGAGAAAATGCAAATCTGAGAATCTCAGAACACGCGCGTGTTCTTCAGCTTGTTCTTGGCGCCATTTTCCCAAAATTTGAATATTTGAATTTTGTGATTTTATTTAATTGATTCAAAAATTAATTTCTCTCTGAGTTTTAATGATTTTGGGTTGATTCTTTTTTTAATAATTCACAAAAATGTTAAAATATTTTATTTTATCAAAAAATCCCAAAAATATTATTTATTTCATATAATTGATATTTTTGCAAAGAATTAATATTTTAATTGTTTTTGACATTTTAAATATTTTTTCTACGTTGATTTTGCAACTTTTAATGCTTTCTAATTATTTTGTAGGTCAATACTTAATTTTTGAAGCATTAATCCAAGATCACAATTTGTTTTTCATATGTAAAACAATTTTGATCATTTTAATTGAATTTTTATTCAATTAAATACATTTTTGAAAACAAATTAGGGTTTTTGGATTAATTCAACCCTCATAAATCATTTTCAAAACATTTTGGGCCTCTAATAGAGTGTAAGACCCAATCCTTTTTTGACCAAATCATTTTTGGGCCTCAGTGTATTGTATAAGTCCCGATACCGTCAAAAACAAACGGCGCGATCGTCGCCGTTTCAAAACAACCCTGGGCCTACCCTCGAGTAGTAAGACCCATTTCTTTTCTTAAAATACACTTGGGCCTATAATAGAGTGTAAGACCCAATCCCCTTTTAAACCTTTTGGGCCTCACTTATTGTATAAGTCCCTTCGCGTTAAAAGAAAATCTCGGCGCGATCGCCATTTCAAAAGAAAAGTCAACTGGGCCTACCCTCGAGTAGTAAGACCCATCTCTTTTTCTTTAAACTTTTTTGGGCCTCTATTAGAGTGTAAGACCTAACCCCCTTGTACAGAAAACATTTTGGGCCTCAGTCACTTGTATAAGTCCCTCTGTACAAATTCAAACAGTGCGCTCACTGATAAAACCCCGGGCCTCTCCTTGAGCTGTAAGCCCCAAATATTTCTTTTTCAAAGCACTTTCTCCTTTGATTTTGAATATACTGTTGTTTTCAATCTTTCTTTGTTGAACAACTAACCAAACAGCATGGAAGCTCTACAACCGAGTAAGTGGTTATTGCTTTCATTTACCGCTTTCATATACATATAACTGTATTGTGGGCCTGTTTCACTGTAAGTCTTCTTTCATAAACTCATATCAACTGTGTAATAATAGTATAGATATTTAGAGTTTCCCCGGCAACTACGTCTAGCATTAAGCCCGTTGATTACTCTTAGAAATAGTCTAAACTAGATCCCCATAGGATTACCAGACACAGTCTTCCCTCCTCTTGGGGTTAAACAATATGGAGACATGAAAGGCAGCATTCTCTGTGAACCCTTTCATAGACTATCACTCATAGAAGTTGTCAAAGAAACTCTATTCCCCAGAGATGATCTTTTCTCCGTGAATGGCATCTCTTGAGTTTCTTCAAAATTCTCGAACTTTCCTGGCTTGATCTATTCTCGGTGAATGGCATGTCTTGAACTTCTCGGGGTTTGGGGACCCACAGGCTTCTTAAAAGCACTTGTCAAGAAACTCTACTCCCCAGAGATGATCTTTTCTCCGTGAATGACATCTCTTGAGTTTCTTCCAAATTCTCGAACTTTCCTGACTTGATCTATTCCTTGTGAATAGCTTGCCTTGAATTTCTCGGGGTTTGGGGACCCATCGGCTTCTTAAAAGCATCGGCCTCCTCTTGGGCATCGTACAAGGACCCACAGGCTTCCTAAAAGCAACCCTGCCTCCTCTTGGGCTTAGTACAAGAACCCTACGGCTTCCTAGAAGTATTCACAGCCTCCTCTTAGGCTTCATATAATGATTCTTCCTCTGGGAATGATAGCCTCCTCTTGGGCTTAGTACAAGGACCGATCGGTTTCTTAAAAGTTTCCAGCCTCCTCTTGGGCTTCGTACAAATTGTCCCGACGACCTCCTAAAGGTATAGGAACAGAACTTAGTCAGCTTCATAGAGCAGTCCTTTCAAAGAGTCTACTACTGTTTCTCAAAGCATAGTACAAAAGATGAAACTCTAGCTTGGACAGTCTAATCTCCTTGAGTCTCAAAGACATTCTCAAGTGACCCCTTCAAGAATAGGAAGGAAACCCGTAAACTCGGACAGTCTCAATACCCTTCGGATTTCCCGTTTCCTTGAAAAACAGGAATAACTCGGATCCTTGAATCAAATCCTTGAGTACAGTGTTGCTCATATAAGAACTGATTTTCTCTTTAAAAATCAATATACTGGACCTGTCACTTAACTGAAACAGTCACCATAGCCTCCTCTTGGGCTTTGTACAATGATCCTCCCCAGCGGAGTCAAACAACGTTCAGCCTCTCTCTCGGGCTTTAAACGAGACACATAAGGGACTTCCTCATTGAGTCAATCACCCTTTTGCCTCTATCTCGGGCTTTATACGAGATACAAAAAGGTTCTTATTGAGACAAATAAACAATAGCGTCCATCTCGGGCTTTATATGAGATACCAAAAGAATCCCTTGTCGAGTCAAACCTTTTCGCCTCCATCTCGAGCTTTGTACGAGATACAAAAACACTCTCTTGTTGAGTATAAAGATCCTATTGTAGCATCAACCCCTTTTAGGCTATCTCTCGGGCTTTGTACGAGACACATATTAGCCTCCTCTTAGGCTTTATATAAGAAAACCACTGGTTGATCCAATCAACCTTTTAGCATCAAAGCTGTGCCTCGTTCACAGTACACAAACATCAATAACTCCTTCCCCTTCATCTAATCGCTGTAAGCGGCAAGCCTCTGGATCATCTACATCCATGCCACTATCCCTCTTTTAGCATGAGAAATTCCTAAGGAAAGATAGCATTGCTCTACACTGAGTTAAAGTCTTCTCCTTCAGGTTAAAATCCCCTATAAAGGAAATTATGGCATTGCTAGGATCCGCGTATCCCGGTTAAAGTAATCCTCCTTTACAGTCAGTCACCCAACAGTTGTGACAAACAACCCCCTTTTTAGAGATGACAAATTCTCTCTAAAGCTAAGACCTTTCAGCTTCACATCTTGGGCTTTGAACAAGATACAAATAGACCCTTCAGCTTCACATCTTGGGCTTTGAATAAGATACAAACCACCTTTTCGCTTGACGTCTTGGTCTTTGAACAAGACACCAAAAACACCCATTTCCTCCCATAGAATAGGAGGAACTACGAACGCTCTGATTTCCCTGTTTCGGTAAACGGGAATACGTAGGCATAAGATTGAAAGAAAAATCTTAGCGAGCACACTAAACAAAAACCCAAAATCCCATACTCTCATGTATATATCAAAAAGCATCAGTCCTTACATCCTAACCCTTGTTCCTCGCTAGAAAGTCCTAAAACCGTATTGGCAAAAATACAAATAACCAATACAAAGGCCCCCCCACATTGATTGCCTCCGTAACCTAACAGACCGCTGTTTAAACTCAGTATGCAAAGCAGGGTTAATTGGAGACATCTATTTCCCTTCCTTCATCAGCTTTAATAGGATAAAAATGAATCGGCCTGTAGTAAACTCAACCGCAGACAGCGACCAGCGCTTAAGAACCGCGTCCAAAATCGCTCGCTACAGGACAACATACAACTCAACTAAGACAGTCCTATTCAAGCATCAAAGAGATGAGTGAATGGCTCACAAACTCAAACCCTAATACTTGAACTCTGCACTCAATGAATTCTTCTTTTTGTGCCTTCAAGTAGGGTTGGCACAACATTATATAGAATCAGAATACTTGGGCTTGGGCAAATCACATAATCTCAAATTTGATCCTTAATTAGAACAGATTTAATTTCAAATCCATTCGCCCTAAAATAGAAAATATACTCCACAAAATATGCAGAATTAATTGTATCGGATAAAATCTTCTTCAATAAATTCGCCTGCAATCTTTCTAACAAAATCTCCCAAGATATAGCTAATAAAGCGCAGCCCTAAAAACACATACCAGACTGAACATAAAGTTCTGTTAACAAATGTCAGAACATCGTGTTCGACATCACACACAAAATCTGAAGAATACAACAATACTAATAAAACCTCCATATGTAGAAAGTTGGAAGCACATGTCAAGACATCACATCAGACATCTTGAACACACACATTGTTTTACCAAAATTGTTGCCAATTACAGAACTAACAATACTTTTTCATTAACTAGCATTTTATGTGAATGTGCATTAATGGTTACGTGTTGCAATTATGTAAAAATGCCATATTCGATTTTCTATCCTTGATATGTTTTATCTTTCTCTCTTTTTGATGTTTTCAAAAGGGGAGAAGATACTAGAAATAACAGGTATTTAGAGTGATCAAACAACAACAATGGATGCATGAAGTCAGAGGGAGGATGATACCCCAAGCTTGACCTTCTGCTACTGTTTTGCCATCATCAAAAAGGGGGAGTATGTGAGGGGAAGTTGTCTCTATACTCGGTTTTAATGATGTCAAAACTATCATGCTTAGCATATATAGAATTCACATGTAGAATATCATACACAATGCACATTAGGTGTTTTAAATGTGTTTGATCATGTTGGCAATGTTCTAGGTGCATTAGGTATGGTTGAGAACCTTTAGGAAAGTCAAAATAGTGATTTTTGCATGTTTCAAGGGTGTGAGTCGACTCACAACCTTGTTCTGGTCGACCTAGATGTTGTACCCCAAAATTTTCCCTTAGATCCATTGATCTCTTGCATGTCATTTTAGGTCAATCATGTTGCACAGCTAACCCTTTTTACCAGGTCTTTGTTTGTGTTTGTCTTTTTTTTTATCAGGAGGAGATTCAAGGAGTGATTGATCAAGATTTTTGAATGGAGCATTGGATCAAGCAAATCTCTAAGAGATGCCTCCATAACCCTAACTCCTACATAACCAAATTTCTATCCACTTTATCTACCCTCAATTGTCACCTTCATTTTCTAAACCTATTTCATCAACCTTTTCATTTAACCAATTTTATTCAATTTGCTCAATTTAATTCTCCTAAACCACATTTAATCCTAATCAATTGCCAAATCATCCATTATTATTTATTTTTCCTAATCACCTTTGTTTACAACAAGAATACATAAAAAAATCATTTTATTTCCTAAGCCCACATTGCATAAGCCCATCATGACCAAAAAGAAAGAAACTTCATTTCCCTTGCCAATTTACTACTGGTCCACCATGACACTTGTGTTGGTTTTGATTGGAAGAACTAGTCTTGTTATCAGCCAATGAGAAGCAAGCATTGCTCTTTTGACTTTTCAACTTTGGCTAGTGACCAATGAACAAGAGACATATGGCAAGTGAAGAAGGAAAACAATTCAACAATCTCCTTCCTTGTTGTGACCTTGATTTACAGAAGGAAAAGAGGAATTCAAGAGATTCGATCAAACTCGTTTCAAATTCTCAATCTTGGGCGCGTTTCAGTTCATTTTTTTAATCCCAAGACATTTCCTCTTTGAGCTTCCAAGACTTGGTTCATCAAAAAGCAACTCTGAGCTTGTCCTGTTTTCAGCTTACACCCTGCGTTCCCTGTAATTGTCATGGCACCGTCCCCATCATTTTCCTCTTTCAATGCCCACTTGTTTGACAACAGAAGGATGGTCTTAGAAGCAACACCAATTTGAACATTTGACCCTGCGATTTCTGAACATTTGTGCAGTAATGGAGCGTTTGCCTCCCAAGGATTCAATATCTGATTTCAAAATTGCAAACCCTAGCCACCAAGTATTGGCTCTTTGGGTGAGTTCAACCCGGCCCAATGTATCAGCCTATATAAAGAGCTCATCTACAACTCTTGAATATCATCAACATTTCCCACAAAAAATATCCTAAATTATTAGAGTTTTCGGTGCACGAGCAAGAGAGAGGGAGAGTGGCTTTGGAATTCTGGTTCAAGCTCAGAAGAGTTTATCACAAGTTGAAGGTGCAGTGGACATTACTCCACTTGGTAACATTCTTTCTTTTTTTTAAAATGTTCATGTTCATTTGATATCCATGTCATATGCATTATTCATTTACTCGTGTACATTGCTAATATGTGTTTGAGTATGCTTACCTGTTTGCTCTTTGGTTTGATATCATGAACTGAGTTTGGTTTTGTTTGTTGATACTTTGAAATGGATGCATATGCTGTTTGTTTTTGGTTTCCAGTCAATGTGCTTTAAGACATCACCATGTTGGTTTGTCAAGTGAGTGAAGGTTTATAGGATTTTGTTGTGGATGTTTGTACTGTCTCAGTAGTTAGAATTGTTAACTTGCTCATATTGAAGGTCTCTTGAATTTTGGCTACATTGTTTATCTCTGATATGCTCAGTGAACCTGTCTACCTATGCTGGTTTGGATTTTTGTTTACATAAAGTGTCATTTACATTCTATCTGTCATATTTAAGTTCAATGCTAGTTTATGTCAAAAGATGTTGAGGTTTGAAGTTGTTTTGATTTGCTCTACTATAGAGTTTAGGTTCGGTATATTCATAAGCATATGCATAAGTCTGGAATAATTCATTAGCTTGTTGTCACCTCTTAAGTTGAAGCCTTCAAATGCCATCTCACTTGATGAATTTCATACTATACCCTGTTTTGGCTTGGATGATGTATGCCTTGTTTTGAGTGGATTGTCAACTGTTGCTAAGTCCATAAATACCAGGATCTTGTTATTACTGTATACATGATTCATCGTTTAAAATATGTTTGATCTTTACTTATGTCAATAATGAGGTATGGTCTTTTATCATGTTGATATCACAATGTATGCATTACTGTCTATTGATTTTAAAAAGCCATAAGCCTATTGTCTTTTGCCATGATAATTTAAGTCTTCCATGTTGAGCATGTTTAGCATAATTTTACCTATACTTTGGGATCCTTTGCTTGCCTACTATGTTAGATCAAAAGTTTGATTAAACAAAAATGTGCTCTATCTTGTTTCTATGTCATATGCCACTATTTGTTATAACATGTTTTCGCTCGAGCACATTTTTTAATCTAATTTTATCACATTACACTTTGTATCCTGTATTTGTGTGAACTATTAATACCCTGTACTTACCATGCTTCATTAATGTTGTGTTTCACTTGTTTTAAGTTGAGAGTATGCTTGCTGTAAACAAACTTATTGGTGATAAATATCTTTTCCAAACATGTTTTGTTCAGTCAATCTATCTTTGGTACATGATATGCCATCTATGTTGCTGCCCCTGCTAATTTGTGACTCACAATTCATAACCTTGCATGCCCTGCTGCCCCTGAACTTTCCCTCACCATGTATTTATCATTGAGCCATCTTTGTCCCTTTGCATGCGCAGTTCTGTGAATCTAAGCTTGACATTTGAATACATATGCATGATAAGCTTGAGTTTTGAGTTATTAACTTGTTGTTATCTGTTAAGTTGAGCCTTGATGTTTATAACCACATGCTGGTATTTGCCTTTTCACTAAATGAACTTCATATATTATATCTTGTTCTGTCTGGCAGAATGTATGTTATATGTGTGCTGGTTGTGTACAATCTACTACCTAAAGTTTTGAACTGGTGTGGTCCCTGCTTTCTGTCTTTCCATGCTTCCTTGATGCTTACCTTGACTTTCAATATGCCATTTACTTATTTCCTACCTATTCAGCTTTTGATGTATATGGTTCTGTTTGGATTTAGTTTGAATTATCACATGATTGGTTGCTGTCCATTTTAGAGTTGTGTGTGCTGCCTTGTTATTTATGATTTAGGATCTTTTTTTTACTTGACATGCTATCTTTAGTAAATGTATTTGTTTCTTATACTTATTATAGCCCGATGCTACTATAACTGATATTGTGTTGGCTTGCTTTGATGTTTTGTTCCTTCTATGTCATTTTGTTGCCACTGTCTTGATTCAAACTGATTTCGAACCATAGAAAACTGACTGCATTGCTCTGACTTATTGTTCTGCTTCTTGGTATTTTGAACAATCATACGATTTGCTCCCAAAACAACCTGTCTTGATTTGTCTTTAAGTTGGTATTGATGCTCGATTGAGGGATGTTTGCGAATTCAAAAAACCTATTGATGATCTGTTATGTCATAAGAGTGATCTTTGAATATCCATGTTTTATCTCTATCCTTATATGTGACAAGGCATGATTTGTGTTTGATGAACGATTGACTGAATTTGAGCAGAACTTGGTTTGGTTTGTTCCTTTGGTGTTTTTTTAGAATATTCATGCATGCAGGATTATGTATTTCTTGAATCCGTTTAATAACCGGATGTATCGGCCACCCTAGTGGCAAGACCATATACTAGCGCGCGCCTTTGACCTAGAGGACTGGGGTTCGAATCCCCTCGCCCCAGTCTTTTATTCTTTTTGTTGAATCTCGCTTGTTTTAAAATATATATTTGTGTTTCCATTATATGTTAAATTGCGCGCGTTGGCCTGACGGTAATGGTTTTAGACTGTGTACGCAATGACTTGAGTTCAAGCCCTAGTGATGCCATTTCCTCTCTTTTTATTACTTGTTGATTTTCTTGTTTTTTAAGTTGATGCTTCAATCTTCAAAATATCATAACTTACTTAATTTTTATCCTTTTCCTTCCGTTCTTTTTGCTATGTTCTCCTTGTTGAATCTATTTTTCATATATAAAAAGAAATTAGTAAAGATATTAATTTTTGAGACCTTTATGCATTTTGGTTTATGAATGTTTATTAGGGTTTTTGTTGCACTTTCTTATTCATCATGCCATATTATGACTATCTATCATGTTTGATCATTGCCTAA
Source organism: Lathyrus tuberosus (assembly GCA_022829125.1). Classification (NCBI taxonomy): domain Eukaryota; kingdom Viridiplantae; phylum Streptophyta; class Magnoliopsida; order Fabales; family Fabaceae; genus Lathyrus; species Lathyrus tuberosus. The sequence goes on from JALAZF010000501.1 coordinate 2,854,638, forward strand.
CATGTATAATTCTCACTTTGCATTGATGTCATGATTCTATCTCATCCCATTATCTTATTCATGTGTTATTGCATCATCATATTTGCATTATAATCTCTTTATCTTGATAATCTTTATAACTGTTATCTTTCCCCCCATTCCAAAGGGAGACCCTCTTAAATTGACTCTTGAAGTCATCTTACCTCATCCTTCTAGGTTCATGTAACGCCCCAGTTTTTGTGAGTTTTATTTAATCGAGTTTAATTGATTATTTTATTATTATATTATATTATTTTCGACTTTTATTTAGAAAAATGTTATTTTTCATCGTTATTATGTTTTATCGCATTTTGAGAGCGTTTGCGAGATATTTGAGTGTAGGGGTATTTTGGTCATTTGGGTAGATATTTTGTTTAAATAGAATAGAAAGATAGAAATAGAGAGAAAAGAAAACAGAAAAATAGAAAGAGAAGAGAAGAGAAAAGAGAAGGAAAGAAGGGAGAAGAGGAAAAGAGAGGAAAAGTCGAGAAAACTCCGTTTAAAGCGCGAATAATCGGGTAAGGGTGAGAAGTTTCAATTATATCTCGCTTGTGTATGTATATGTGTTGTTTGTGGTGAATGTTTTGGTTGTTTTCCATATGTTTCCGTTTATGCCGTATTTGACGAAATCGATAGAAACCGATGTTTCTACGGTCGGAAAGTCGTATAAATACATGTGTTGGTTGGTTATATGTATGTGAGCTGCTGTTTGAAGTTTCACGAAGTTTGGTTATGTTTCGGCTAGTTTTCGGTATGTTTCCGTTGTTGTTTCCGTTTAGGTCGAATTGTGGGAAACCGATGTTTTCACGGTTAGAATTCGAAATAAATTACGTAGTTGTATCGAGGAAGGTTAGGTCGTCGTATGTCGTGCTTTTTATTCGATTTGGTGAAGTTTAAAAATTCTGGTTTTTGAAAGGTTGAAATTTAATCGAAAAATCGAACGTCGTAGAAATTTCGTTTAAGTGTTCTAAATTGTTCTTATGTATTTGGTGTTTATGAGTATATGTTTGTTTCGGTGAAAATGTTCGATTTAGTCGAGTTTTTGGGTGTTTCGGAAAAGGACAGCATAGGTGTAATGGAGAAAATCTGGTTTTTTGTGAAAAACAGGGTTAGGGATCGATACATAATCCCAGGGATCGATCCCTACTGTGAAAATTGGGAAAAATGGAATTTTTACTACAGCAGGGATCGATACATGCGAGTTAGGGATCGATACCTACTGTGCTGAAACAGAAAATCTGGTTTGTCGGGGAAACTTCGGAAATTCATATCTTTTGATCCGTAACTCGGATCGGGACGTTCTTTATACCGTTGGAAAGCTAACGAAATGTTATTTCTTTTAAAATTAGGTTGGAGGTCAGTAGATGATTTAATTAATTCGTGTTTTTGGAAAAATAGTCGAGTTGTCGGGTTTTGTTGCGTACAATGTGTGCGATTGATGCGTTATTATGCTATATGCTTTTGATATGTAAGGTGTAGCTTGTGTGCTGTTATATGATGTGAATATACATGATGAGATGTTGTGATAATGTTGTTGTTGTGCGGTAAATACATTGTTTGATTGAATATCAATGTATGTGGTTATGATGTTGTGTTGGTTTGTGGTTTATTGTTGTGGTTTGTGGAATGTGATGATGTTGAAGCATGTGACAAGTTATGGTAATTGTTGTGATGATGATTGGTGGCCGAGAGGCAAGAAAATGCTAAGTGTGGTATATTGGTGTTTGTGGCCATTTTGGGCAATTGTGTGCATTACTTTATATGTACTTGAAATGCATGATTTAATGTATGAGTCTTGATTGCCATGGGTCATTATATGACATGCATCATGTGGTAGACATTGTAGATCCCTTCGTGGGTGTAAACAATGCAGTTAGACATTGTAGATCCCTTTGTGGGTGTAAACAATGCATGAAGACATTGTAGATCCCTTCGTGGGTGTAAACAATGCAGTTAGACATTGTAGATCCCTTTGTGGGTGTAAACAATGCATGTTGAATTGTAGATCCCTTATGGGTGTAAGCAATTGTTGTATTGATCGTGTGCCTATTATAAAGGACTAAAAACGATCCATAACGTCGTATGCTTGGTGATAAGTGGTAGCGACGGGGAACATCGTATGCCCGACGGGGAGTTACCCTAAGTAACGAGCGATGATTCCAAGAGTTCCTGGGGAACTAATGAATTACAAGGTTGGAAGTCGGTACCGCATGGCATTTGCATAGAGTCGTTGTGTCGGTCTCTGTGCATTTGCATAAATCATGAATTAATTGGCATGGAAATGTGATTGTGATTGATGAGATGAAATATGTGGAATTGTATTGAATGGTATATGTTTGATTGGAGTATGTGATTATGTGTGGAAAATCATGATTTGATTGATTATATGTGGAAGTTGTGTATTGATTAGTTATGTGTTGAGATTGTGATAGCTTTGGTGAGTTGATATGCATTTTGATAAATGTATTGAGCATGATTGGTATGCTTTGTGATGGATGCATAAATGATTATGTGTTGTGAATTATGTTATGTCTTGGTGACATGCTATATATATTGGTAGGTGATGTTGTGGTGAGAAATATTTTATATGTGAATTTATTTGTGTTGTGGCATATTATTATGCAATCTTGTTATAATTGTTATTTCTCACCCTTCTGCTGGAATATGCTTTTTATGGCATAGTGCAGATTGTCAGCTTTAGAGGCTTGGAGGCTTTTGTGGAGATTAGTCCTCCGTTCCGTTGTCGTTCGTGGTGTCTGCTCTGATACGTAGCACGGGAGTCGGGGAACGTTTTGTTATATGTATATAATTGTTGAATATATTTTGTATTTATATTTTGATGTTCTAAAACCATTTATTTGTAAAACAAGTCAGTTATGGATCTTTCCGCTTTATTCCATAATTGACCATCCTTTTGTAAGGAAAAAGTTTCTCTTTGTGTTATGTATCAAAAATGTTGAGCAGGGATTGTATTTTGTGCATTTAAGTGTGACATCCATGTTTCCTGTCGGAAAAAAAAAATAAATTTTTAGTTACTCTGATTTTATTAATTGTTATTTATTCGCGATGGGAATTGGGTTGTTACAAGTGGTATCAGAGCAGGTCGGTCCGTCCGGCCAAGTTGTTGAGTCAGTTGGTATGACAGTTGAATACTGTCGTTGTTGTTATCCCTTAGTACGTGATAGGTGTGTGGAACACTGTCAGTACTTTCTGGTTTTTCTAATCCTTTGTTTTCAGGATTGAGTTTGAGATAAGTGGGGGAGAAGTTGGTACTTCTCCATGTTGCTTCAGGTGTGGAGCGTTGGCTCAGTGTACCGTTGGTTGCAAGATTGTAAGTGTTGTTCGGACAGTGTTGTTCTCAGTTCCGAAGGGGATGCGGAGGTAAGGTTTATGTCAACTAAGGATTTGTGCCTTAGGTAGTTTTGTGTACAGGATGTAAGAAATGCTATTATAGTTTGGTAAGGACGGTTTATGCCCCATCATGATTGTCGGCTGTCTATTGACAAATTGAGGAACTGATCACCCTTAATCTCTTGTTGATAGCAGACGGGAATTATGTTGGATGGAATAGACGGGTCTTTCCGGCTTTGATAGTGTGTGAAATGAGTGTTTGGAATTTAAGGAAACGATTACAGATTGTTTTGATGAGTCGATGAAGATGCTAATATCGGAAGATGCAATGGATTAGAGGTTTTGGTATGTTGGTTCAATTGGGAAGTTTTGAGAGTGAATGATTGGGCATCGTTAATGGTGGTTCTCAGAGAGAATAGTGTGAACTCAAATTGGACGAAGGTAAGGATTTCAGGTTTGGATCTGCTAAGTAAGCAGGAGAACTTTTAGGAAGTGAAACTAAGATGTTGTTATGTTTGTGATGATAGTTTTCTAGAAATTTGCAGGAAGGACACAGTGATGAGCTACCGGTTGTGCGTGATTTTCAGATGTATTCCCAGATGGAATATTGGATGTTAGCGTTAGAGGTACCCGGGCTGATAGAACAGTTGGAAGATTTACTAGAAATGAGAATTGTGAGGCCAAGTGTGTCGTCTTGGAGAGCTTCAGTGTTGTTAGTAACAAAAAGGAGGAATGATTGGACAGAATAACAAGCATGATGTGTATAATGGTATTGAGACTTTGGGAAAGTGAAACTTAGAGTTCTGACGAGGTTTGGAGTCTTTGGAATTTTAGAGCATTAATGGAAATTTTGAGAAAACCTTAAGTGTGGATGTATTATTTAAGAGTTCTTTTTGGTTGATTGTTGCTACATGTTGGGAATTATGGAGTTTGGATTGTTAAGAGGAGAAATTGTGTATGGATTATTGACAGTTGAATAAGGTAATGGTGGAGAATAAGTGTCCACTTTCATGAGCGGATGATTGGAATGGTTTGGTTGAGTTTTAGTGAAATTGCAATTGTTTGAAATGTTTGATAAGGATAGTGAATTGTGTGAGTTAAGGCTTTGATCGATTTGATGTGACTAGTTATGTTGTAGTCATCGGAATAGACTGGTAATTACTCGGTTAAGCTTGTGTGGGAGTAGCCAGTTACCCAGTGCAAGGTTTTGCAAAAGCTTTAAGAATTTATATCTTTTGGAATTTGGTTGGACATTACAAAGTACGGTGATGTTGCTTGGTGTTAGTAATGTGTCCGTAATGTTTGTGAAGTATATGAATCGTATCTTCCATATTTAATTGGATAAGTTGTAGTGGTTTTAATTGAGGATATTCGAATCTGTTATAAACTCGGAAGAAGAACAGGTAGAGTGTTTGAGATTTGAATCACAAGTGTTGGAAAGAGACGAAGTTTTATGCTAAGTTATTCAAGTGAGAATTTGGGTTGGAAAAAGGTTAGTCTTCTTGGATATGTTATTTCAGGTAATGGTATTGTTATGGATCCATCGGAAGTGGATCTGGTTTTGCAATGAGAGGTTCCGAAGTTGGTTAAGGAGATTAGAAACTTTTGGGCTCAGTCGGTTGTTACGAAAGGTTATGGAAGACTTTGCTAAGTTCGTACTTCTGTTATTTCAGTTGGCTTGCAAAGGATGAGTCATTTGTTTTGGATGTTCGTTGTGAGTAAGTTTTGGGTGAGCCGAAGTAGAATTTGTCTACGGCTGCAGTTTTGATTCTGTGTGATCCTGTTCAACCGTTTGTGAGGTGTCTTTGATGAGTTAGTCAGTGTGTTAATGTAAGGGAGTAAAGTCGTGGCTTATGCTTTACGACAATTAAGGATTCATAAAAGGATCTATACTATTCTGGATTTGGAATTAGTCGCGGTTGTATTGTGTTGGAAAATTTGGAGGTATTATTTTTATGGTTCTCGGCTCGAAGTGTTTGGTAATCGCAAGAGTCTAGAGTACTTGGTTGGTTTGAAGGAATAGAGTATGAGACAATGAGGATGGTTGGAAATTTTGATGAGTTATGACTTTAGTTGGAATTATCCTGTTGGTAAAGGTAAGGTCTTGCTTGGAAAGTTAAGTCGAAAGTTTCAGGGTATGTCTGTTTTGATGGTCAGAGAATTAGAATAATTTGAGCAGTTCCGAGACTGGTGTCTGGTGTGTGAGATAACACAGGAGAGTGTGAGGTTAGGAATATTAAAAGTGAACAGTGATTTTTGGTGAATAAGAGAAAGAGTTAGACCTTGGACGTGAAATTGGTAGTTTTGATGGTTGCGAGTAATCAGAGTGCACAGCGGATGCGTGGTGTTGCACAATTTGTATTTGCGTGTGTGTGACTTGTAAGAGTCCATAAGTGGAATATTGGGAATATGTAGGATTGATGAGACCATTGGACGTTTCAAAATGGAAGTGATAAGTGAAAGGTTTAAATGTTATCCATGGGCTACTATGTAGAGGGATGTTTCGGTTATATGTTCGATTGGTGGATCGTAGCATTGTTGTAGTATGGTTGTGTGGAGGTTGTTTAAACGATGTTGTATCGTGGAACTTTATGTTCTTGTTGTGTTGTTGCCTCGTTTCCATGGTGATGGTTCGAGCGTGTGTAGCTAATTCCTGTGTGGGGAATTAGGGGAGTGTTACCTATGGTAGGGTAACGATCTTGTTGTGTTTCGGTTCTAGAGTGAACCTGTGTGTTGGTATCGTGGTTTTCCTTGAGTTGTGAGTTGGTCGTCAAGTGCATTGTATGGGCTTTGCATCTTGTCGTTGTAGTTGTCGTCGTATCGTGTTGTTGTAATTACGGTTAGCAAGGTGTTTGTCTATTGTGTTATTCGTGGTGTGCCTTTTGTTGGCATGTTGGTTTGTTCGTCGGATGCGAGAGTCGTGTCCGGAGTTGTTCGTCTCGGTTAGATTTTCGAGGACGAAAATGTCTAAGTGGGGGAGAATTGTAACGCCCCAGTTTTTGTGAGTTTTATTTAATCGAGTTTAATTGATTATTTTATTATTATATTATTTTATTTTCGACTTTTATTTAGAAAAATGTTATTTTTCATCGTTATTATGTTTTATCGCATTTTGAGAGCGTTTGCGAGATATTTGAGTGTAGGGGTATTTTGGTCATTTGGGTAGATATTTTGTTTAAATAGAATAGAAAGATAGAAATAGAGAGAAAAGAAAACAGAAAAATAGAAAGAGAAGAGAAGAGAAAAGAGAAGGAAAGAAGGGAGAAGAGGAAAAGAGAGGAAAAGTCGAGAAAACTCCGTTTAAAGCGCGAATAATCGGGTAAGGGTGAGAAGTTTCAATTATATCTCGCTTGTGTATGTATATGTGTTGTTTGTGGTGAATGTTTTGGTTGTTTTCCATATGTTTCCGTTTATGCCGTATTTGACGAAATCGATAGAAACCGATGTTTCTACGGTCGGAAAGTCGTATAAATACATGTGTTGGTTGGTTATATGTATGTGAGCTGCTGTTTGAAGTTTCACGAAGTTTGGTTATGTTTCGGCTAGTTTTCGGTATGTTTCCGTTGTTGTTTCCGTTTAGGTCGAATTGTGGGAAACCGATGTTTTCACGGTTAGAATTCGAAATAAATTACGTAGTTGTATCGAGGAAGGTTAGGTCGTCGTATGTCGTGCTTTTTATTCGATTTGGTGAAGTTTAAAAATTCTGGTTTTTGAAAGGTTGAAATTTAATCGAAAAATCGAACGTCGTAGAAATTTCGTTTAAGTGTTCTAAATTGTTCTTATGTATTTGGTGTTTATGAGTATATGTTTGTTTCGGTGAAAATGTTCGATTTAGTCGAGTTTTTGGGTGTTTCGGAAAAGGACAGCATAGGTGTAATGGAGAAAATCTGGTTTTTTGTGAAAAACAGGGTTAGGGATCGATACATAATCCCAGGGATCGATCCCTACTGTGAAAATTGGGAAAAATGGAATTTTTACTACAGCAGGGATCGATACATGCGAGTTAGGGATCGATACCTACTGTGCTGAAACAGAAAATCTGGTTTGTCGGGGAAACTTCGGAAATTCATATCTTTTGATCCGTAACTCGGATCGGGACGTTCTTTATACCGTTGGAAAGCTAACGAAATGTTATTTCTTTTAAAATTAGGTTGGAGGTCAGTAGATGATTTAATTAATTCGTGTTTTTGGAAAAATAGTCGAGTTGTCGGGTTTTGTTGCGTACAATGTGTGCGATTGATGCGTTATTATGCTATATGCTTTTGATATGTAAGGTGTAGCTTGTGTGCTGTTATATGATGTGAATATACATGATGAGATGTTGTGATAATGTTGTTGTTGTGCGGTAAATACATTGTTTGATTGAATATCAATGTATGTGGTTATGATGTTGTGTTGGTTTGTGGTTTATTGTTGTGGTTTGTGGAATGTGATGATGTTGAAGCATGTGACAAGTTATGGTAATTGTTGTGATGATGATTGGTGGCCGAGAGGCAAGAAAATGCTAAGTGTGGTATATTGGTGTTTGTGGCCATTTTGGGCAATTGTGTGCATTACTTTATATGTACTTGAAATGCATGATTTAATGTATGAGTCTTGATTGCCATGGGTCATTATATGACATGCATCATGTGGTAGACATTGTAGATCCCTTCGTGGGTGTAAACAATGCAGTTAGACATTGTAGATCCCTTTGTGGGTGTAAACAATGCATGAAGACATTGTAGATCCCTTCGTGGGTGTAAACAATGCAGTTAGACATTGTAGATCCCTTTGTGGGTGTAAACAATGCATGTTGAATTGTAGATCCCTTATGGGTGTAAGCAATTGTTGTATTGATCGTGTGCCTATTATAAAGGACTAAAAACGATCCATAACGTCGTATGCTTGGTGATAAGTGGTAGCGACGGGGAACATCGTATGCCCGACGGGGAGTTACCCTAAGTAACGAGCGATGATTCCAAGAGTTCCTGGGGAACTAATGAATTACAAGGTTGGAAGTCGGTACCGCATGGCATTTGCATAGAGTCGTTGTGTCGGTCTCTGTGCATTTGCATAAATCATGAATTAATTGGCATGGAAATGTGATTGTGATTGATGAGATGAAATATGTGGAATTGTATTGAATGGTATATGTTTGATTGGAGTATGTGATTATGTGTGGAAAATCATGATTTGATTGATTATATGTGGAAGTTGTGTATTGATTAGTTATGTGTTGAGATTGTGATAGCTTTGGTGAGTTGATATGCATTTTGATAAATGTATTGAGCATGATTGGTATGCTTTGTGATGGATGCATAAATGATTATGTGTTGTGAATTATGTTATGTCTTGGTGACATGCTATATATATTGGTAGGTGATGTTGTGGTGAGAAATATTTTATATGTGAATTTATTTGTGTTGTGGCATATTATTATGCAATCTTGTTATAATTGTTATTTCTCACCCTTCTGCTGGAATATGCTTTTTATGGCATAGTGCAGATTGTCAGCTTTAGAGGCTTGGAGGCTTTTGTGGAGATTAGTCCTCCGTTCCGTTGTCGTTCGTGGTGTCTGCTCTGATACGTAGCACGGGAGTCGGGGAACGTTTTGTTATATGTATATAATTGTTGAATATATTTTGTATTTATATTTTGATGTTCTAAAACCATTTATTTGTAAAACAAGTCAGTTATGGATCTTTCCGCTTTATTCCATAATTGACCATCCTTTTGTAAGGAAAAAGTTTCTCTTTGTGTTATGTATCAAAAATGTTGAGCAGGGATTGTATTTTGTGCATTTAAGTGTGACATCCATGTTTCCTGTCGGAAAAAAAAAATAAATTTTTAGTTACTCTGATTTTATTAATTGTTATTTATTCGCGATGGGAATTGGGTTGTTACAAGTGGTATCAGAGCAGGTCGGTCCGTCCGGCCAAGTTGTTGAGTCAGTTGGTATGACAGTTGAATACTGTCGTTGTTGTTATCCCTTAGTACATGATAGGTGTGTGGAACACTGTCAGTACTTTCTGGTTTTTCTAATCCTTTGTTTTCAGGATTGAGTTTGAGATAAGTGGGGGAGAAGTTGGTACTTCTCCATGTTGCTTCAGGTGTGGAGCGTTGGCTCAGTGTACCGTTGGTTGCAAGATTGTAAGTGTTGTTCGGACAGTGTTGTTCTCAGTTCCGAAGGGGATGCGGAGGTAAGGTTTATGTCAACTAAGGATTTGTGCCTTAGGTAGTTTTGTGTACAGGATGTAAGAAATGCTATTATAGTTTGGTAAGGACGGTTTATGCCCCATCATGATTGTCGGCTGTCTATTGACAAATTGAGGAACTGATCACCCTTAATCTCTTGTTGATAGCAGACGGGAATTATGTTGGATGGAATAGACGGGTCTTTCCGGCTTTGATAGTGTGTGAAATGAGTGTTTGGAATTTAAGGAAACGATTACAGATTGTTTTGATGAGTCGATGAAGATGCTAATATCGGAAGATGCAATGGATTAGAGGTTTTGGTATGTTGGTTCAATTGGGAAGTTTTGAGAGTGAATGATTGGGCATCGTTAATGGTGGTTCTCAGAGAGAATAGTGTGAACTCAAATTGGACGAAGGTAAGGATTTCAGGTTTGGATCTGCTAAGTAAGCAGGAGAACTTTTAGGAAGTGAAACTAAGATGTTGTTATGTTTGTGATGATAGTTTTCTAGAAATTTGCAGGAAGGACACAGTGATGAGCTACCGGTTGTGCGTGATTTTCAGATGTATTCCCAGATGGAATATTGGATGTTAGCGTTAGAGGTACCCGGGCTGATAGAACAGTTGGAAGATTTACTAGAAATGAGAATTGTGAGGCCAAGTGTGTCGTCTTGGAGAGCTTCAGTGTTGTTAGTAACAAAAAGGAGGAATGATTGGACAGAATAACAAGCATGATGTGTATAATGGTATTGAGACTTTGGGAAAGTGAAACTTAGAGTTCTGACGAGGTTTGGAGTCTTTGGAATTTTAGAGCATTAATGGAAATTTTGAGAAAACCTTAAGTGTGGATGTATTATTTAAGAGTTCTTTTTGGTTGATTGTTGCTACATGTTGGGAATTATGGAGTTTGGATTGTTAAGAGGAGAAATTGTGTATGGATTATTGACAGTTGAATAAGGTAATGGTGGAGAATAAGTGTCCACTTTCATGAGCGGATGATTGGAATGGTTTGGTTGAGTTTTAGTGAAATTGCAATTGTTTGAAATGTTTGATAAGGATAGTGAATTGTGTGAGTTAAGGCTTTGATCGATTTGATGTGACTAGTTATGTTGTAGTCATCGGAATAGACTGGTAATTACTCGGTTAAGCTTGTGTGGGAGTAGCCAGTTACCCAGTGCAAGGTTTTGCAAAAGCTTTAAGAATTTATATCTTTTGGAATTTGGTTGGACATTACAAAGTACGGTGATGTTGCTTGGTGTTAGTAATGTGTCCGTAATGTTTGTGAAGTATATGAATCGTATCTTCCATATTTAATTGGATAAGTTGTAGTGGTTTTAATTGAGGATATTCGAATCTGTTATAAACTCGGAAGAAGAACAGGTAGAGTGTTTGAGATTTGAATCACAAGTGTTGGAAAGAGACGAAGTTTTATGCTAAGTTATTCAAGTGAGAATTTGGGTTGGAAAAAGGTTAGTCTTCTTGGATATGTTATTTCAGGTAATGGTATTGTTATGGATCCATCGGAAGTGGATCTGGTTTTGCAATGAGAGGTTCCGAAGTTGGTTAAGGAGATTAGAAACTTTTGGGCTCAGTCGGTTGTTACGAAAGGTTATGGAAGACTTTGCTAAGTTCGTACTTCTGTTATTTCAGTTGGCTTGCAAAGGATGAGTCATTTGTTTTGGATGTTCGTTGTGAGTAAGTTTTGGGTGAGCCGAAGTAGAATTTGTCTACGGCTGCAGTTTTGATTCTGTGTGATCCTGTTCAACCGTTTGTGAGGTGTCTTTGATGAGTTAGTCAGTGTGTTAATGTAAGGGAGTAAAGTCGTGGCTTATGCTTTACGACAATTAAGGATTCATAAAAGGATCTATACTATTCTGGATTTGGAATTAGTCGCGGTTGTATTGTGTTGGAAAATTTGGAGGTATTATTTTTATGGTTCTCGGCTCGAATTGTTTGGTAATCGCAAGAGTCTAGAGTACTTGGTTGGTTTGAAGGAATAGAGTATGAGACAATGAGGATGGTTGGAAATTTTGATGAGTTATGACTTTAGTTGGAATTATCCTGTTGGTAAAGGTAAGGTCTTGCTTGGAAAGTTAAGTCGAAAGTTTCAGGGTATGTCTGTTTTGATGGTCAGAGAATTAGAATAATTTGAGCAGTTCCGAGACTGGTGTCTGGTGTGTGAGATAACACAGGAGAGTGTGAGGTTAGGAATATTAAAAGTGAACAGTGATTTTTGGTGAATAAGAGAAAGAGTTAGACCTTGGACGTGAAATTGGTAGTTTTGATGGTTGCGAGTAATCAGAGTGCACAGCGGATGCGTGGTGTTGCACAATTTGTATTTGCGTGTGTGTGACTTGTAAGAGTCCATAAGTGGAATATTGGGAATATGTAGGATTGATGAGACCATTGGACGTTTCAAAATGGAAGTGATAAGTGAAAGGTTTAAATGTTATCCATGGGCTACTATGTAGAGGGATGTTTCGGTTATATGCTCGATTGGTGGATCGTAGCATTGTTGTAGTATGGTTGTGTGGAGGTTGTTTAAACGATGTTGTATCGTGGAACTTTATGTTCTTGTTGTGTTGTTGCCTCGTTTCCATGGTGATGGTTCGAGCGTGTGTAGCTAATTCCTGTGTGGGGAATTAGGGGAGTGTTACCTATGGTAGGGTAACGATCTTGTTGTGTTTCGGTTCTAGAGTGAACCTGTGTGTTGGTATCGTGGTTTTCCTTGAGTTGTGAGTTGGTCGTCAAGTGCATTGTATGGGCTTTGCATCTTGTCGTTGTAGTTGTCGTCGTATCGTGTTGTTGTAATTACGGTTAGCAAGGTGTTTGTCTATTGTGTTATTCGTGGTGTGCCTTTTGTTGGCATGTTGGTTTGTTCGTCAGATGCGAGAGTCGTGTCCGGAGTTGTTCGTCTCGGTTAGATTTTCGAGGACGAAAATGTCTAAGTGGGGGAGAATTGTAACGCCCCAGTTTTTGTGAGTTTTATTTAATCGAGTTTAATTGATTATTTTATTATTATATTATTTTATTTTCGACTTTTATTTAGAAAAATGTTATTTTTCATCGTTATTATGTTTTATCGCATTTTGAGAGCGTTTGCGAGATATTTGAGTGTAGGGGTATTTTGGTCATTTGGGTAGATATTTTGTTTAAATAGAATAGAAAGATAGAAATAGAGAGAAAAGAAAACAGAAAAATAGAAAGAGAAGAGAAGAGAAAAGAGAAGGAAAGAAGGGAGAAGAGGAAAAGAGAGGAAAAGTCGAGAAAACTCCGTTTAAAGCGCGAATAATCGGGTAAGGGTGAGAAGTTTCAATTATATCTCGCTTGTGTATGTATATGTGTTGTTTGTGGTGAATGTTTTGGTTGTTTTCCATATGTTTCCGTTTATGCCGTATTTGACGAAATCGATAGAAACCGATGTTTCTACGGTCGGAAAGTCGTATAAATACATGTGTTGGTTGGTTATATGTATGTGAGCTGCTGTTTGAAGTTTCACGAAGTTTGGTTATGTTTCGGCTAGTTTTCGGTATGTTTCCGTTGTTGTTTCCGTTTAGGTCGAATTGTGGGAAACCGATGTTTTCACGGTTAGAATTCGAAATAAATTACGTAGTTGTATCGAGGAAGGTTAGGTCGTCGTATGTCGTGCTTTTTATTCGATTTGGTGAAGTTTAAAAATTCTGGTTTTTGAAAGGTTGAAATTTAATCGAAAAATCGAACGTCGTAGAAATTTCGTTTAAGTGTTCTAAATTGTTCTTATGTATTTGGTGTTTATGAGTATATGTTTGTTTCGGTGAAAATGTTCGATTTAGTCGAGTTTTTGGGTGTTTCGGAAAAGGACAGCATAGGTGTAATGGAGAAAATCTGGTTTTTTGTGAAAAACAGGGTTAGGGATCGATACATAATCCCAGGGATCGATCCCTACTGTGAAAATTGGGAAAAATGGAATTTTTACTACAGCAGGGATCGATACATGCGAGTTAGGGATCGATACCTACTGTGCTGAAACAGAAAATCTGGTTTGTCGGGGAAACTTCGGAAATTCATATCTTTTGATCCGTAACTCGGATCGGGACGTTCTTTATACCGTTGGAAAGCTAACGAAATGTTCTTTCTTTTAAAATTAGGTTGGAGGTCAGTAGATGATTTAATTAATTCGTGATTTTGGAAAAATAGTCGAGTTGTCGGGTTTTGTTGCGTACAATGTGTGCGATTGATGCGTTATTATGCTATATGCTTTTGATATGTAAGGTGTAGCTTGTGTGCTGTTATATGATGTGAATATACATGATGAGATGTTGTGATAATGTTGTTGTTGTGCGGTAAATACATTGTTTGATTGAATATCAATGTATGTGGTTATGATGTTGTGTTGGTTTGTGGTTTATTGTTGTGGTTTGTGGAATGTGATGATGTTGAAGCATGTGACAAGTTATGGTAATTGTTGTGATGATGATTGGTGGCCGAGAGGCAAGAAAATGCTAAGTGTGGTATATTGGTGTTTGTGGCCATTTTGGGCAATTGTGTGCATTACTTTATATGTACTTGAAATGCATGATTTAATGTATGAGTCTTGATTGCCATGGGTCATTATATGACATGCATCATGTGGTAGACATTGTAGATCCCTTCGTGGGTGTAAACAATGCAGTTAGACATTGTAGATCCCTTTGTGGGTGTAAACAATGCATGAAGACATTGTAGATCCCTTCGTGGGTGTAAACAATGCAGTTAGACATTGTAGATCCCTTTGTGGGTGTAAACAATGCATGTTGAATTGTAGATCCCTTATGGGTGTAAGCAATTGTTGTATTGATCGTGTGCCTATTATAAAGGACTAAAAACGATCCATAACGTCGTATGCTTGGTGATAAGTGGTAGCGACGGGGAACATCGTATGCCCGACGGGGAGTTACCCTAAGTAACGAGCGATGATTCCAAGAGTTCCTGGGGAACTAATGAATTACAAGGTTGGAAGTCGGTACCGCATGGCATTTGCATAGAGTCGTTGTGTCGGTCTCTGTGCATTTGCATAAATCATGAATTAATTGGCATGGAAATGTGATTGTGATTGATGAGATGAAATATGTGGAATTGTATTGAATGGTATATGTTTGATTGGAGTATGTGATTATGTGTGGAAAATCATGATTTGATTGATTATATGTGGAAGTTGTGTATTGATTAGTTATGTGTTGAGATTGTGATAGCTTTGGTGAGTTGATATGCATTTTGATAAATGTATTGAGCATGATTGGTATGCTTTGTGATGGATGCATAAATGATTATGTGTTGTGAATTATGTTATATCTTGGTGACATGCTATATATATTGGTAGGTGATGTTGTGGTGAGAAATATTTTATATGTGAATTTATTTGTGTTGTGGCATATTATTATGCAATCTTGTTATAATTGTTATTTCTCACCCTTCTGCTGGAATATGCTTTTTATGGCATAGTGCAGATTGTCAGCTTTAGAGGCTTGGAGGCTTTTGTGGAGATTAGTCCTCCGTTCCGTTGTCGTTCGTGGTGTCTGCTCTGATACGTAGCACGGGAGTCGGGGAACATTTTGTTATATGTATATAATTGTTGAATATATTTTGTATTTATATTTTGATGTTCTAAAACCATTTATTTGTAAAACAAGTCAGTTATGGATCTTTCCGCTTTATTCCATAATTGACCATCCTTTTGTAAGGAAAAAGTTTCTCTTTGTGTTATGTATCAAAAATGTTGAGCAGGGATTATATTTTGTGCATTTAAGTGTGACATCCATGTTTCCTGTCGGAAAAAAAAAATAAATTTTTAGTTACTCTGATTTTATTAATTGTTATTTATTCGCGATGGGAATTGGGTTGTTACAAGTGGTATCAGAGCAGGTCGGTCCGTCCGGCCAAGTTGTTGAGTCAGTTGGTATGACAGTTGAATACTGTCGTTGTTGTTATCCCTTAGTACGTGATAGGTGTGTGGAACACTGTCAGTACTTTCTGGTTTTTCTAATCCTTTGTTTTCAGGATTGAGTTTGAGATAAGTGGGGGAGAAGTTGGTACTTCTCCATGTTGCTTCAGGTGGAGCGTTGGCTCAGTGTACCGTTGGTTGCAAGATTGTAAGTGTTGTTCGGACAGTGTTGTTCTCAGTTCCGAAGGGGATGCGGAGGTAAGGTTTATGTCAACTAAGGATTTGTGCCTTAGGTAGTTTTGTGTACAGGATGTAAGAAATGCTATTATAGTTTGGTAAGGACGGTTTATGCCCCATCATGATTGTCGGCTGTCTATTGACAAATTGAGGAACTGATCACCCTTAATCTCTTGTTGATAGCAGACGGGAATTATGTTGGATGGAATAGACGGGTCTTTCCGGCTTTGATAGTGTGTGAAATGAGTGTTTGGAATTTAAGGAAACGATTACAGATTGTTTTGATGAGTCGATGAAGATGCTAATATCGGAAGATGCAATGGATTAGAGGTTTTGGTATGTTGGTTCAATTGGGAAGTTTTGAGAGTGAATGATTGGGCATCGTTAATGGTGGTTCTCAGAGAGAATAGTGTGAACTCAAATTGGACGAAGGTAAGGATTTCAGGTTTGGATCTGCTAAGTAAGCAGGAGAACTTTTAGGAAGTGAAACTAAGATGTTGTTATGTTTGTGATGATAGTTTTCTAGAAATTTGCAGGAAGGACACAGTGATGAGCTACCGGTTGTGCGTGATTTTCAGATGTATTCCCAGATGGAATATTGGATGTTAGCGTTAGAGGTACCCGGGCTGATAGAACAGTTGGAAGATTTACTAGAAATGAGAATTGTGAGGCCAAGTGTGTCGTCTTGGAGAGCTTCAGTGTTGTTAGTAACAAAAAGGAGGAATGATTGGACAGAATAACAAGCATGATGTGTATAATGGTATTGAGACTTTGGGAAAGTGAAACTTAGAGTTCTGACGAGGTTTGGAGTCTTTGGAATTTTAGAGCATTAATGGAAATTTTGAGAAAACCTTAAGTGTGGATGTATTATTTAAGAGTTCTTTTTGGTTGATTGTTGCTACATGTTGGGAATTATGGAGTTTGGATTGTTAAGAGGAGAAATTGTGTATGGATTATTGACAGTTGAATAAGGTAATGGTGGAGAATAAGTGTCCACTTTCATGAGCGGATGATTGGAATGGTTTGGTTGAGTTTTAGTGAAATTGTAATTGTTTGAAATGTTTGATAAGGATAGTGAATTGTGTGAGTTAAGGCTTTGATCGATTTGATGTGACTAGTTATGTTGTAGTCATCGGAATAGACTGGTAATTACTCGGTTAAGCTTGTGTGGGAGTAGCCAGTTACCCAGTGCAAGGTTTTGCAAAAGCTTTAAGAATTTATATCTTTTGGAATTTGGTTGGACATTACAAAGTACGGTGATGTTGCTTGGTGTTAGTAATGTGTCCGTAATGTTTGTGAAGTATATGAATCGTATCTTCCATATTTAATTGGATAAGTTGTAGTGGTTTTAATTGAGGATATTCGAATCTGTTATAAACTCGGAAGAAGAACAGGTAGAGTGTTTGAGATTTGAATCACAAGTGTTGGAAAGAGACGAAGTTTTATGCTAAGTTATTCAAGTGAGAATTTGGGTTGGAAAAAGGTTAGTCTTCTTGGATATGTTATTTCAGGTAATGGTATTGTTATGGATCCATCGGAAGTGGATCTGGTTTTGCAATGAGAGGTTCCGAAGTTGGTTAAGGAGATTAGAAACTTTTGGGCTCAGTCGGTTGTTACGAAAGGTTATGGAAGACTTTGCTAAGTTCGTACTTCTGTTATTTCAGTTGGCTTGCAAAGGATGAGTCATTTGTTTTGGATGTTCGTTGTGAGTAAGTTTTGGGTGAGCCGAAGTAGAATTTGTCTACGGCTGCAGTTTTGATTCTGTGTGATCCTGTTCAACCGTTTGTGAGGTGTCTTTGATGAGTTAGTCAGTGTGTTAATGTAAGGGAGTAAAGTCGTGGCTTATGCTTTACGACAATTAAGGATTCATAAAAGGATCTATACTATTCTGGATTTGGAATTAGTCGCGGTTGTATTGTGTTGGAAAATTTGGAGGTATTATTTTTATGGTTCTCGGCTCGAAGTGTTTGGTAATCGCAAGAGTCTAGAGTACTTGGTTGGTTTGAAGGAATAGAGTATGAGACAATGAGGATGGTTGGAAATTTTGATGAGTTATGACTTTAGTTGGAATTATCCTGTTGGTAAAGGTAAGGTCTTGCTTGGAAAGTTAAGTCGAAAGTTTCAGGGTATGTCTGTTTTGATGGTCAGAGAATTAGAATAATTTGAGCAGTTCCGAGACTGGTGTCTGGTGTGTGAGATAACACAGGAGAGTGTGAGGTTAGGAATATTAAAAGTGAACAGTGATTTTTGGTGAATAAGAGAAAGAGTTAGACCTTGGACGTGAAATTGGTAGTTTTGATGGTTGCGAGTAATCAGAGTGCACAGCGGATGCGTGGTGTTGCACAATTTGTATTTGCGTGTGTGTGACTTGTAAGAGTCCATAAGTGGAATATTGGGAATATGTAGGATTGATGAGACCATTGGACGTTTCAAAATGGAAGTGATAAGTGAAAGGTTTAAATGTTATCCATGGGCTACTATGTAGAGGGATGTTTCGGTTATATGTTCGATTGGTGGATCGTAGCATTGTTGTAGTATGGTTGTGTGGAGGTTGTTTAAACGATGTTGTATCGTGGAACTTTATGTTCTTGTTGTGTTGTTGCCTCGTTTCCATGGTGATGGTTCGAGCGTGTGTAGCTAATTCCTGTGTGGGGAATTAGGGGAGTGTTACCTATGGTAGGGTAACGATCTTGTTGTGTTTCGGTTCTAGAGTGAACCTGTGTGTTGGTATCGTGGTTTTCCTTGAGTTGTGAGTTGGTCGTCAAGTGCATTGTATGGGCTTTGCATCTTGTCGTTGTAGTTGTCGTCGTATCGTGTTGTTGTAATTACGGTTAGCAAGGTGTTTGTCTATTGTGTTATTCGTGGTGTGCCTTTTGTTGGCATGTTGGTTTGTTCGTCGGATGCGAGAGTCGTGTCCGGAGTTGTTCGTCTCGGTTAGATTTTCGAGGACGAAAATGTCTAAGTGGGGGAGAATTGTAACGCCCCAGTTTTTGTGAGTTTTATTTAATCGAGTTTAATTGATTATTTTATTATTATATTATTTTATTTTCGACTTTTATTTAGAAAAATGTTATTTTTCATCGTTATTATGTTTTATCGCATTTTGAGAGCGTTTGCGAGATATTTGAGTGTAGGGGTATTTTGGTCATTTGGGTAGATATTTTGTTTAAATAGAATAGAAAGATAGAAATAGAGAGAAAAGAAAACAGAAAAATAGAAAGAGAAGAGAAGAGAAAAGAGAAGGAAAGAAGGGAGAAGAGGAAAAGAGAGGAAAAGTCGAGAAAACTCCGTTTAAAGCGCGAATAATCGGGTAAGGGTGAGAAGTTTCAATTATATCTCGCTTGTGTATGTATATGTGTTGTTTGTGGTGAATGTTTTGGTTGTTTTCCATATGTTTCCGTTTATGCCGTATTTGACGAAATCGATAGAAACCGATGTTTCTACGGTCGGAAAGTCGTATAAATACATGTGTTGGTTGGTTATATGTATGTGAGCTGCTGTTTGAAGTTTCACGAAGTTTGGTTATGTTTCGGCTAGTTTTCGGTATGTTTCCGTTGTTGTTTCCGTTTAGGTCGAATTGTGGGAAACCGATGTTTTCACGGTTAGAATTCGAAATAAATTACGTAGTTGTATCGAGGAAGGTTAGGTCGTCGTATGTCGTGCTTTTTATTCGATTTGGTGAAGTTTAAAAATTCTGGTTTTTGAAAGGTTGAAATTTAATCGAAAAATCGAACGTCGTAGAAATTTCGTTTAAGTGTTCTAAATTGTTCTTATGTATTTGGTGTTTATGAGTATATGTTTGTTTCGGTGAAAATGTTCGATTTAGTCGAGTTTTTGGGTGTTTCGGAAAAGGACAGCATAGGTGTAATGGAGAAAATCTGGTTTTTTGTGAAAAACAGGGTTAGGGATCGATACATAATCCCAGGGATCGATCCCTACTGTGAAAATTGGGAAAAATGGAATTTTTACTACAGCAGGGATCGATACATGCGAGTTAGGGATCGATACCTACTGTGCTGAAACAGAAAATCTGGTTTGTCGGGGAAACTTCGGAAATTCATATCTTTTGATCCGTAACTCGGATCGGGACGTTCTTTATACCGTTGGAAAGCTAACGAAATGTTCTTTCTTTTAAAATTAGGTTGGAGGTCAGTAGATGATTTAATTAATTCGTGTTTTTGGAAAAATAGTCGAGTTGTCGGGTTTTGTTGCGTACAATGTGTGCGATTGATGCGTTATTATGCTATATGCTTTTGATATGTAAGGTGTAGCTTGTGTGATGTTATATGATGTGAATATACATGATGAGATGTTGTGATAATGTTGTTGTTGTGCGGTAAATACATTGTTTGATTGAATATCAATGTATGTGGTTATGATGTTGTGTTGGTTTGTGGTTTATTGTTGTGGTTTGTGGAATGTGATGATGTTGAAGCATGTGACAAGTTATGGTAATTGTTGTGATGATGATTGGTGGCCGAGAGGCAAGAAAATGCTAAGTGTGGTATATTGGTGTTTGTGGCCATTTTGGGCAATTGTGTGCATTACTTTATATGTACTTGAAATGCATGATTTAATGTATGAGTCTTGATTGCCATGGGTCATTATATGACATGCATCATGTGGTAGACATTGTAGATCCCTTCGTGGGTGTAAACAATGCAGTTAGACATTGTAGATCCCTTTGTGGGTGTAAACAATGCATGAAGACATTGTAGATCCCTTCGTGGGTGTAAACAATGCAGTTAGACATTGTAGATCCCTTTGTGGGTGTAAACAATGCATGTTGAATTGTAGATCCCTTATGGGTGTAAGCAATTGTTGTATTGATCGTGTGCCTATTATAAAGGACTAAAAACGATCCATAACGTCGTATGCTTGGTGATAAGTGGTAGCGACGGGGAACATCGTATGCCCGACGGGGAGTTACCCTAAGTAACGAGCGATGATTCCAAGAGTTCCTGGGGAACTAATGAATTACAAGGTTGGAAGTCGGTACCGCATGGCATTTGCATAGAGTCGTTGTGTCGGTCTCTGTGGATTTGCATAAATCATGAATTAATTGGCATGGAAATGTGATTGTGATTGATGAGATGAAATATGTGGAATTGTATTGAATGGTATATGTTTGATTGGAGTATGTGATTATGTGTGGAAAATCATGATTTGATTGATTATATGTGGAAGTTGTGTATTGATTAGTTATGTGTTGAGATTGTGATAGCTTTGGTGAGTTGATATGCATTTTGATAAATGTATTGAGCATGATTGGTATGCTTTGTGATGGATGCATAAATGATTATGTGTTGTGAATTATGTTATGTCTTGGTGACATGCTATATATATTGGTAGGTGATGTTGTGGTGAGAAATATTTTATATGTGAATTTATTTGTGTTGTGGCATATTATTATGCAATCTTGTTATAATTGTTATTTCTCACCCTTCTGCTGGAATATGCTTTTTATGGCATAGTGCAGATTGTCAGCTTTAGAGGCTTGGAGGCTTTTGTGGAGATTAGTCCTCCGTTCCGTTGTCGTTCGTGGTGTCTGCTCTGATACGTAGCACGGGAGTCGGGGAACGTTTTGTTATATGTATATAATTGTTGAATATATTTTGTATTTATATTTTGATGTTCTAAAACCATTTATTTGTAAAACAAGTCAGTTATGGATCTTTCCGCTTTATTCCATAATTGACCATCCTTTTGTAAGGAAAAAGTTTCTCTTTGTGTTATGTATCAAAAATGTTGAGCAGGGATTGTATTTTGTGCATTTAAGTGTGACATCCATGTTTCCTGTCGGAAAAAAAAAATAAATTTTTAGTTACTCTGATTTTATTAATTGTTATTTATTCGCGATGGGAATTGGGGTGTTACAGTTCACCCTTATTTCTTGGCTATCATGAGCCAATGAAATCATAACTTAGAAGTAGGTTGGAGTTCCTAAACTCCATGTGATTCTCATCATCATGAGAACTCACTTTCCCCTATAACTTAGACTTAGAGAGTTATCGTGAACTCTAAAACGAGTTTATACTCATTTCCCCTTGGAACTTTGGCCATAGTCAATGGTTCATATCCCTCACCCATAGATCGGTGAACTACGGATACTCTGATTCCACTCCCGTAAGGATACGTAGGCGCAAAGTACGATGCTTTATCGAGTATATTTAGAAACAAACCCCTAGGGTTTCAACCTTTAGCATAGCACCCTTAGCAAGCGAGTAAGATATAACAAGTTAAAACAAGAGGTTCCGTAGAGTACTACGGACGTTTAGGTTGCTAATACCTTCCCTAGGCGTAACCAACCCCCGAACCTTAGATCTCCCCCCTTTAGGTTTTTCTCGATCTTGAACCTTTCCTTTGGATAAATCAAAGTCGGTTGTGAATTTAAAGAATGCGATTCAAGTTAATTAATAGCTTGTTATTCGATTCTCACCGCAACACCAGACAAGTTACACTTCTTAGGGTCAGCAGCTGGAATGCTCGCGTCGACACTCCGGTCGACTCATACAACCTGCATTTAAAATTGTCAAAAACTGGAAGGAATGCGTCGACGCATATCCTGTTCCGGTCGATGCAAAGGCAATTTTTCTGCGCAGATTGATTGAATGCCTTGCTCAGGTCGACCCTCCCAATTGCATAGGTCGATCGTTCGTTGTTTTGCACCAATTTTCTGCTATGTTGTTTACTTCAAAATTTTGTTATTCCTGTTATGTTTCTAAGCATAGTATATATATTGCTTTGGTTCATTTTTTACATATACAACAAGAAACGTGAAAATTTACATTGATTTTTCTCTTCATCTTCATCTTCAACCTTACATTCTCTAACATCTACACATAACCATTTTTGTTAGTGTTGTGTATTTTTGCAGTGATAACATTCAGACTTAGGTGTGTGGATCCTTTGTGCTGGGTTGAGAATCAATGGGTGTTTCTTGAATAAAACCCTAGGTTTAGTCCTCCAAGAATCCAAGTGATTTTTGGGGTTTTTGTACAAATCATTTCTCTACAAGGATTCAGTCGTGCAAAGGTGATTGAAGAACATATTGTTCGGTTCAATCTAGTATCTATAGTTGGAGGATCGTACGAGAAATATTTTGGGTTCGAATTTTGGAAGATCGAAATCGACCGAGTGAAGGTGATTGAAGAGCTTCGGGTTCTTGCAATCTAGTAGCGCGAGACAGTGATTTGTTCAACCAAATTCGAGGCACTTGATTCATCTTGAATCAAGGGAAGAGAAGACTTTGCATCGACATCAAAGACGTTTGAGGGTTTGATTGTTCAGTTATTCTCTTCTATAAACAACTGCAACGGTAATATATATATATATATATATATATATCAATTCCATTTGTGGAATTGGGGGCAGAGGTACCCATAGCGAGGACGATTGGGGAACTGCCTAATCAAATCATGTTTGTCCTCTCTTTCCCTTATCTCTTTTACGTTTTGATATTAATCGAACTTGTGAATATCAATTGATCAAAAATTTCTGATATAGTGTAATATAGAGCTGAGATAGTAATTTGTAAAATCGAAAGGAATAAGCTTTACATTCACATTAATTGGAACTTTGCACTTGGTGTGTTGCGCACGCCCATTGTTTGACAATTTGATTAAGCGCAAGCTCTAAAGTAGTTTGTGATTTAGTTAGTGATTTTATCTCATTGGTAATTGGATAAAATTCAAGTAAATAAAATTTGGTTGATTGTGTTTAGTTTTTGTTGATTGATCTGTATTTTTCTCTTCCGTCGTATCATTCCTAGTAACGTTGCGCATATCGGATCCTTTTGGTAGAGGTTCGTGGTAGACGTGTGATTCAGTGGTTGATTTTGTAAAAATATTTTTAAAACCAATTTTGGAACACCATTTGCGTGTATTAAATTATGGGATCTATTCAACCCCCTTCTAGATCCTAGCCATCGTCTAACACTAGGGTTTGTACTTTTGTGAGCCTCTCGTGTATTGTGTGAATACTAGAGAAGGACAGTTTATTGAATTGTTATATTTTTAGTCACTGTTGTGATTGGAAGGGAATTGAGAATGGTCTCATACCTAGGAGTGTCTTAGGTAGAAATCTAGGAAGGGTAGTTTCTAGGTGCTAAGTTGTAAACGTTTGAGTTTAGCTTAGAACCAATTCTAATTATTGATTTCATTCCTGGTTTGGTAGCCCCCAGACGTAGGTGTTGTTGATCACCGAACTGGGTTAACAATTTCTATGTGTTATTTTCTTTCTGCAGTTTGTTTCTAATCTTCTTTGATCCTTGTGAGAAGCAGAGATCAAGTGTCACGACATCCTGTCTGACATCTTAGTGATCTTCTTAACCAGAATTTCAATTGGTATCAGAGTGGTCATCCTGCTCTGTATCTGGGTGAGATTCAGGGACGATACTTTAGGGTTCGATGGATAAAGAAGGATGAATTCTCAATAGACCACCAATACTTGATGATTCCAATTATGAGTATTGGAAAGTGCGCATGGCGGCATTTATCAAGTCAATGGATGGAAAAGCTTGGAAGTTTGTGGTTAAAGGGTGGGATCCACCAAAGATCAAAGACGAAGATGGGAAGCTCACTGATGAGCTGAAACCGGAGGAAGACTGGGATGATGAAGATGATAAGATTGCTCAAGGAAACTCAAAAGGCTTAAATGCCTTGTTCAATGGGGTGGACAAGAACATCTTCAGACTCATCAAGAACTGCACTGTTGCAAAGGATGCTTGGGAAATCTGGAAGACTACTCATGAAGGTACATCTCGGGTTAAATCTTCACGACTTCAGCTTCTCACCACTAAATTTGAGAACTTGAGAATAAGAGAAGATGAAAGCATACATGACATTCACATGAACATTATTGATATTGCCAACACATCTAGTGACCTTGGAGAGAAAATTCCTGAAGCCAGGTTGGTCCAAAAAATTCTGAGGTTACTTCCCAAGAAATTTGACATGAAGGTGACTTTCCATAAAGGAAGCACATGATATAGCTACTATGAAAGTTGATGAGCTTATGGGATCTCTTCAAACCTTTGAAATGGCTCTAAATGAAAGGACCGAGAATAAGAAAAGCTTAGCCTTGGTGTCAGACCATGATGAAGGAAAGACAAACTTCAATGAAGTGATGTCTAAGGCTGCTGTGTTTCTGGGAAAAAAGTACGAACAATTGCTGAAGAAAATGGAGGGAGAATCAAGATCGAATGTTAAGCCTCAATCATTCAACAACTATAAAAGAAGTAATCCTGGAAGAAACTCTAAGTATGCATAAAAGGACGACCAAGGAAAAGGGATCAAATGTTATGAGTGCGAGGGATATGGACACATCAGATATGAGTGTCCTACCTTTCTGAAGAGAGAGAAGAAATGGGTTATTACATCCTGGTCTGAAGATGATTCAGCAAGTGATAGAGAATCACAAAAAGGGGTTTCTGCTCTTACAGGAATATTTGATATAGAATAAAAAATTGGTGATCTATCCTATAGTGATCTAATCAAATCCTACAAGGAGCTTTACAAGAGATGTGCTGAAATCTGTCAGCTAGGAGAAGGGCAACACAAGATCATTATGCTCCTTGAGTCTGAAAGAGCAAACTATCGTGGTGTTAACTCTGATCTTAAGGAAGAGGTTATTGTGCTAAATTCCAGGCTTGAAAATGTGACAAAAAATGTTAGGATACTCAACAGCAGTTCTGACATACTAGATGAAATTCTTCAAGTTGGTAGGAATGCTGGAGATGTCAGAGGACTTGGATACAATGATCAAGAAACGACAAGCAAGAAAAGAAATGTGGAATGCAAACTCAACAAAAAACATACGATGCCAAATAGAATGTCTCAACATCATTATAGACATCAGAGGAGTCAAGACTGGAAATGTCATCATTGTGGCAAGTATGGCCACATTAAAACATTACTGCTACAAGCTACATGGATATCCTCAAAGTAGGAATGGTGGAAAGAGATGAAGTTCCAAGAATGAATCTATGGCTCTGGTGGTCCATTCCACTCAAGAGGAGTACATTGAAGAAAAGTGGTATTTCGATAGTGGATGCTCAAGACACATGACTGGTGTCAAGAACTATCTGGTGGATATAAAGCGTCATTCCTCCAACCATGTCACCTTTGGAGATGGGTCCAAGGGAAAAGATTAGAGGAATCGAAAGATCGGATCACGCTGGGAATCCTAGACTAGACAATGTGTTGCTTGTCAAGGGATTAACAGCCAATTTGATTAGCATCAGTCAACTTTGTGACCAACGTCTAAAGGTAAATTTCACTAGATCAGAATGTCGAGTTGTGGATGACAAAGATAAAGTTATCATGAAAGGTGTCAGATCAAGGAACAATTGTTATGTTTGGACTGCCTTGTAAATGGAGAAACATCAGAAACCATCCTCAAATCTGAACATTGAAAGATTAACCAAAATGACACATAGGAGAATGCAACTTCAAACTATCACAAGGATTGAAAATATTCTTCAAAAGGCATCAATGATTAGGGAAATTGCTGGAAATAGGTGTTCTTATACCGTCACAACATACTCAATCATAGAAACCTATGAAACAAATGCTAAGGATGATTTTCTTCAGACCATTGAAACTGAAAGTGCCCTATTATGCCATAATGTCATATTAGATGTCATGACATCAGGCTTCGACATCTTACAAAGAAAAACCCTGAAGGACAAATTAGGGTTTTACTTGATTTGTGGGAAGAGTATACAAGGGTTCGTTTGGTTTGAAAAACAATTCACCCAAAACCGTTTCAACAATACATATCCTCACTCTTCTCTAACCCTCTCGAACTCGTTCATCCTTCAGATTAAAGATCAGGCATATCGTGTTTATGTGAAGATGTCTCAATAACAATCACCAACACAAGCTACCAAGAAGGACACATAAGTGACATCTGATTCTAGGTCAAAGTCTACAGAGCTACACGCTGAAGATGTAATTGATGTTGCTCCGCTTACTATCATGTCATGCAAAACAGAAAAACTTCCGATCAAAAGATCCAAAACTATCCCACAAGGTAATCCTTCAAATACCTCTGATGCTTTTATTAGTCCTAGAAAAGGAATAGAAAAGTTCAACACAAATGAAAGGATTGATAAAATATTAGAGAATCTCATCAGTAAGGGGGATAAAATAAGTGTTGCTGGAATCACCAGACCCCTTGCACATATTATGCCACCCAACTCATCTCAGGATCCGAAGGTGAATAAGAAAAATACTGACAAAAGAGGAGATGATGATGAAGTGTCAGAAGGGAATTTACACTCCCTTGCTGACTCTGTAGTTAAAAATGTTGAGACATCCTCATCTACACAAGGGGCTTCTGAATAGGCTAATGAAATTGTCAATTTAGATGAGTTTCCCTCTGATGATGAAGTCATTGTAGTAAGCCTCAAGCCTAGTGTGTTTGAACGATTAAGAAGGAGGAAAGATAAAGGTGTAGACACTTCAAACAAGCAAACTAAGAAATCTATAGTTGGACCTCACAGGCCCTGGAGCAAAGTTGCTTTTGAAACCAAGAAAAGGAAGGCAGATTCTGAAAATGAATCAGGCTATGATGGTCAGAGTGTCATCAAGAAACCATCCTCTAAGAAGAAGGTTGCCACACTTCCTAAAGCACCCATGGACAACATCTCCTTTCATGATGTTGTAAGTGTTAACAGGTGGAAGCATGTATATCACAGAAGAATTGCATTGGAGAGAGAACTGGGACAAAATACTCTCCAGTGTGAAGAAGTAATGAATTTGATTAAAGAAGCTGGGTTGCTAAAGAAGGTTTATCAACTTGACTCATGTTATGAACAGCTGGTTAAAGAATTTGTTGTAAACATTCCAGAAGGATGAAATGATCGAAAAAGTGAGGACTACTTCAAGGTGTATGTCAGGGGAAATGTTGTGACATTTTCTCCTGCTGAGATCAACAAGTATCTTGGCAGACCTGAATGTCCTCAGGCTGAAATTGAAGATTCAGATGATCAAATTTGTAGGGAAATAACTGGGAACACTGCGAGAAATTAGCCCAACAAAGAGAAACTGCCAGCTGGGAAGCTAAGTGTTAAATATGCCATTCTCCACAGAATTGGTACTGTGAACTGGTTCCCTACTAATCACACTTCAACTATTTCAAATGGGCTTGGAAAATTTATCTATACTGTTGGAAAAAGAAAGCCTTTTGATTTTGGTGAATATATCTTTGATCAAATTCTGAAACAAGCTTCTTCTTCAGCTGTTAAGCTACCAATTTGCTTTCCATCACTCATCTGTGGAATAATTCTTCAACAATATCCGAGGATAATGCTATCTAGTGATGCTATCATGAGAAGGAAGTCACCTCTGACTCTATATCATAAGTTGTTTACTGGCAAGCATGTCTTAGATATTGCCTCAACATCTACTCCAACATCTGCAGTTACATTCTCAAATGAGGACACCATTGTTCAGCTGAAGGCAACCTGCAAAGAGCTTGATGATATTATCATGGTCACCACTGCCAGAAAGGAGAAGCTAGAAAAATTGATACAAGCCTTATATGCTGAGCAGATCAAGGACACTAGAGTTAACACTGGAAATGCTGAGAAGTCCTCTGAGGATAAATGTGATGCAAGTGAAGAAGATGCTGATAATGGTACTGGTGGTAGTGCAAGAGAAGAAGATGATGAAAAAACATAAGATGATTTTTGAAAGATGTCTTTTCTTTATTTTTTTGTTTTACTTTTGGTTGGGTAAGGGCTGAATGCCCAGGATAATTTTTTTTTGTGTGTAATTTAATTCTATGAACTGTTTTATTGGTTTTTGTGTTAGTCCTTCTGCCTTTGTCATTGTCATACCCCAAATTTTAACCACTAAGATTCCCCATCATTGTACAAACCATCATCACAATATGGATGGACCATCATACCTCATTAGTCTCCCCAAAGATGGGTGAGCATCCACTACAATAAAACTTAGGGTTTCAGGCCCTCTCAGAGCTCTTAGGCAAAGGGTCAATCAAGGAATGACATGATCTTCAACTTGTCTAAACCTATCAAACATCCACAATGGATCAAGAGGACTCCCATATCAAGGATCAAGCACAAGGCTGCAACATTCCAAGTGGATTAAGCCTCAAGATCGCCAGTGTCACCAAATTTGGGTTTTGGTCGACCAGGGCCTCCAGATGGAATTTTTTCTCTGGGCATGAGCCAGTGCTTCAAAGCACAACCAAAAATACCCTAATGGACCTCATGGACTGGATCATCAAGTCAATTTAACCTCAGGGGATGCATTCATAGAAAATCAGGAATTAGAGTTTCTTGACCTAATTCACCCCTAAGTTGACTTTTGGGACAAAGCATGAGCCAAAACCTCAAGACATGATTTGAGGGTCCCTAATACACTACATTGATCCATTTGCAATAATGGATTGATCCAAGAAGCCCGATTCACAAGTTTCGAGTTCATCAGAACCACTGTTAGGGTTTCAACTGTGTATTTAACTTTTGACCAGGACATGCTCCCAAACCTTGGGACATGATTCAATACACCCTATAACACCTATGAAATCCATCCATCAAGTTTGATTTAGCTCAAGGACTTGATTTCATAGAGGATCGCACAGTTTAGAAT
Organism: Lathyrus tuberosus; assembly: GCA_022829125.1. NCBI lineage: Eukaryota > Viridiplantae > Streptophyta > Magnoliopsida > Fabales > Fabaceae > Lathyrus > Lathyrus tuberosus. Next base: position 2,883,940 of record JALAZF010000501.1, read on the forward strand.
TCATCTGATAAAAAGTCAATTGTGCCCAAAAGTCAAAGTTTGACTTTTTGATTTTTGATCAATTATGGTTCTCTAACCCTAAAATGATGTTAATGTGTGATTGGGATCATCATTCATCAAGAAAAATCAAGAAAAGTGGGATAACTTGTAAAAGGGGTAATCATAAAAACTTAGAATTTTTCTAAGTTATGGAACAAAGTGGCTAGGGTACCAACTTCCAAGGATCATAACTTGTGATCCAAGCAACCATTTTGGCTGATCGAAAGATGGATTTGTAGATCTCATGGCATACTTTAAAAGTGTCAACTACACCTCACTCCAATTCTTCATGGATTTTTAGTTATGGAGTGACCAAAATGACAAAAACATGAAAATGCCACTTTTTCCAACACTTAGTGAAATTTTCACTAAGTCAGAATCTATTTCACTTTTTTCAAAATGTAAGGGCATTTTTCACTTAGATCCAAAAAGTTTCAAGACAAACTATGATCACCCACATGTTGTATCATATGAGAGCTTTTCAAAATGGCCAAGAACTCCATCAAATCCAATTTGAGCTAAGAGTTATGACAATGGCAATATGCCTTGCTGCAACTGTCATGGCAAGGCAGATTTGTGCATTTTGTTCGATTTGATCAAATTGTGCAAATGACAAACAAGTTTATCCAGCTGAACACCTCAGGGGAAGACCAAGGAGGAACAAACACTGATCCATCAGCCTCCCAAGTCTTTGGAACTAAAAGTAGCATGTCAAACCTAAAAATGCCTAAAAGGGGGACAAGACTCCACTTTTGTTTTGGAGCATTCAATGGATGCACCAAGGTGGCATGAACTGAGCCTTTTCCAACTGAATGAGTCAAGGATGATCTCTGAACTAGGGAACCAAAGGCCTGTGCTCTAGCCTCTAGTCAATGGCTAGAGGAGACTTAAGATTCCAAAGTGATGCAATTGGACAATGAGCTGCTGCAGTTGCCATTCACTATTGCTTGCAAAACAAACTTGCTCTACTATAAATAGAGCTCATTTGTGCTCAGTTTAAGTACACCAAAGGCCTACAACACTTGCCTTTCTCAAAATCATCTTCTCATTCTAAAAAATGCCTTTCTTAGCAAGTCACTCTCGAATTTTTTAGTAGAGAGCAATTCCACTCAAACCAATTACTCTAACACCTCATAAACATCATATGTGAGCTGATCAAACATTAAACACACAGCTGTAACACTGATTTCTCAGAATCACCAGCCAGTTACTCATGTTTTCAACCAAGTTGTAGTTGAGATGCCATGAAGTGATCCAGCCATTTCCAATCAAGTCCAAGCATTCAAACACACTCCATATGGTGTAGGGAAGCTATTCAGATCATCACAACTCATCTGTAACACCTCCAACTCAAAAATCACATTCCTCTTGCTGTCACGACCTTCAAGTAAGCCTAAACTTGGTCATCTCTTAATCTATGCATATTTCCTCGCACAATACTTTTGCCAAATGTTCATAATCATGCATAGAATGTTTCCCCTCAATTAAGTGCTTTGTTTGAATCGTGTATCAAAATTCTCAACCTTCATGCAAATTTTAGGGTTCTTGAGGTTTTGTCTTGATTTCTTATTCCATGCTTAAAATAAATGAAATTAAAGACCATAAACATGATCGTGAGGTGAAAACGAGCAAATTGATATGTGGATTGTGTGATTTCATCAAGTATTCAGTGAGATTGGATAGAAAATACAAATCTGAGCAAAACTCCCTTCGCGCGTGTTCTTGGCCCATTTTCTTGGCGCCTTTTTCACAAATTTGAATATTTGAATTTTGTAATTTTATATAATTGATTCAAATATTAATTTCTCTCTGAGTTTTAATGATTTTGAGTTGATTCTTTTTTTAATAATTCACAAAAATGTTAAAATATTTTATTGTACCAAAAATATTATTTATTTCATATAGTTGATATTTTTGCAAAGAATTAATCTTTTATTTGTTTTTTACATTTAAAATAACCTCCTTGATTTTCCAAATTTAATTGGTTTCCAATCATTTTGTGGATATAAACATGATTTTTGAAACATTGATCCAAGATCACCACTCATTTTTCACATGTTTTCAATACTTTTTATTAATTTTTTAAACAAAATTAATTCCTTTTTTAAACAAAATTAGGGTTTTGATTAATTCAGCCCTCATCAATCATTATCAAACACTTATGGGCCTCTAATAGAGTGTAAGACCCAACCTTTTTGTAAATAATTCCTTTGGGCCTCACACATTGTATAAGTCCCTCTGTATATTTTCAAACGTTCGGCGCGATCATCGCCTTTTTAACAAAATCAACTGGGCTTCTCCTTGAGCTATAAGACCCATCTTTATTCATTTTCAAACTCTTTGCACCTCTAATAGAGTGTAAGACCCAACCCTTTTTTCCCAAAATGATTTGGGCCTCAGATGTTCTATAAGGCCAGCTGTGTTTTCAAAAACCTCGGCGCGATCGCCGTTTTCAAACAAATAACCCTAGGCTTCTCCTTGGGTTGTAAGTCCCATCTCTTGTACTAAAATAAATCTTTGGGCCTCTAATAGAGTGTAAGACCCATCCCCTTGTACATAAAAACTTTTTGGGCCTTAGTCGTTGTATAAGTCCCGATACGATATTCAAAACAACGGTGCAATCATAGTTAAAACTTGGTCCTCTCCTTGAGTTGTAAGCCCCAACAATCTCTTCAAAGCACTTTCTCCTTTGATTTTGAATTCAAATATATGTTGTTATCAAAACTTTCTTTAATTTCTTTGTTGAGCAACTAACAAAACAGCATGGAAGCTCTACAATGTGTAAGTGTTTATCCGCTTTCATTTACCGCTTTCATATGTATATAACTGTATTGTGGGGCTATTTCACTGCAAGTCTTCTTTCAAATCCTTTTATATACTTGTAAAATATCCACTATGTAATACTAGTATAGTTATTTAGAGTTTTCCCCGGTAACTACGTCTAGAACTAGGTAAAGCCTATTGATCACTCTCGAATACAAACAAAACTAGATCCCCCGTAGGATTCCAGACACAGTCTTCCCTCCTCTTGGGGTTAAACAATATGGAACAAAGAGAAAGGCAGTATTCTCGGTGAACCTTTTCTCAGACTGTCACCCTTAGAAACTGTCAAAGAAATTCTAACTCCCCAGAGATTATCTTTTCTCCCTGAATGACATCTCTTGAGTTTCTTCCAAATTCTCAAACTTTCCTGGAATGATATCTTCTCTGTGAATTGCATTTCTTGAACTTCTCTTAGTTTGGGGACCCACAGTATTCCTAAAAACATCCCTATCTCCTCTTGGACGTTGTACAAGGACCCTTCGGCTTCTTAAAAGTCCTCATGCCTTCTCTTAGGCTTAAGACAAGGACCCTGACGACCTCTTAAAGGTATAAGACAGAACTTAGTCATCCTTTGCTAAAGCAGTCTTTCCAGCGTCAAAACTCCGGCCATTTTAGGGTTGATACTCATCCCTTAATGCCCGCGCCCCCTCTTGGGCATTGTACAAAAGATAAAACTCTAGACTTGGACAGTCTAAACCTCTTGAGTCTCAAAGACATTCTTATGTTCCTTTCAAACATAGGAAAAAACACCGATCACTCTGAATCAATCTCTGGCAGAAACCTGGTCTCTCTCACGAGAGTTCCCCACACTTGGACCCGCTTCAGGATATCAATAATCCTCAGCAGTAAGTCAGCCTCCTCTTGGGCTTTGTACAAATGATTCTCCCTAGTAGAGCTAACCTTTTCAGACTCTCTTGTTGAGTCAACCACTTTTAGCCTCCGTCTTGGGCTTTGTACAAGACATGTAAAAAAACACTCTCTTGTTGAGTATAAAAGACTCTCTTATTGAGTCAATCTCATTTTAGCCTCAATCTCGGGCTTCGTACGAGACATTAAATCACTCTCTTGTTGAGTATAAAAGACTCTCTTATTGAGTCAATCAACCTTCAGACTCTCTTGTTGAGTCAATCACATGTTCAAGACTCTCTTGTTGAGTCAACCTTTTTAGCCTCCGTCCTGGGCTTTATACAAGACAGATAAAAGTACTCTCTTGTTGAGTCAAACCCTTTCAGCCTCCATCTTGGGCTTTATACAAGATACATTCTCCCCAACGGAGTCAAAATCCCTTTTAGCCTCAATCTTGGGCTTTGTACAAGACAGAAAGAACATTTTCCCCAGAAAAGTCAAACTTCCAGCCTCCTCTTAGGCTTTGTATAAAGAAACCCCGATTGATACAATCAACCTCTTAGCATCAAACTTGTGCTTTGATCAGGGCACACAAAATCAACAATTCCCTCAGAGGAAGTCCAATCCCTCTTTAGAGATGACAAGTTCTCTCTTAATCAAACCTTTAGCTTCAATCTTGGGCTTTGAACAAGACACAAAAAAAAATCCTTTAGCTTCACATCTTGGGTTTTGAACAAGATACAAATCACCTTTAGCTTCAATCTTGGGCTTTGAACAAGACACCAAAACATCTCTTTCCTCCCATTCAACCATTGAATAGGAGGAACTACGATCACTCTGATTTCCCTGTTTCCTTAAACGGGAATACGTAGGCATAAGATTGTGAAATATTAGCAAGCATACTAATAAAAAAACTCAAAGTCCAGTACCTTCACACATCCATCAAAAACATCATACCTAGTACCTTACCAAAATCCTCCTGTACAGTCACGACACTCCGTTCTTAAACGAAATAACCTAATGACAGACCCCCCTATTTTGATAGCATTTGTAAACCAACAGTTTTGACTGTTTAACCTCCGTATGCAAGCAAGGTTAATTGGAGACATCTATTTCCCTTCCTTAATCAACTTCACAGGATAAAAAATGAATCGAACTGTAGTACCAAAGCGATAGTGATTCGAAACCACCAAAATCACGCTACAAAAAAAATGGCGACCACAGCGGGAGTCTGTTCTTTCTTACAGTCTTAGGTGGAAAACTTTAAGCTCACAAAATACCACATAAATGACGACTCTGCTGGGGAGTCATTGTCTGTATAGGATCATAGGGTTATAGAGGTCTAGGATGTTAGGACAAATATATATATTGTGTTTCCTAATTGATATATGTGTTTACTTTTCTGCTAATGGGAATGCGTATGATGCCGCATGCGGAAAGATTGAGTATACACCTAAGATAAGTGATGGCACTAGACGGGTAATTTTACGGGGAGTGAATCCCAGATAAGAGGTCCCGGTCTACCAACGAATCAGTGGAGATGCCCTTTGCGGATTCAATGCCTATACGACTTCAGTTGTTGAAAGCAGATTGTTCGATTAGGTTATCTGATAAGCTGAGGATTTCAGTAGACAGAAACAATTTTGTAGTGCGGAAGCTATCAGAAATAGTTGTCATGCGATACTACCCTCATTTAAGATTGCTCTAAGATACTACAGCTCCCTGGCGATCCGCTTGCTATCGTTATCCCAAGAGGGGTCAGTGATTTTGAGGACAGGTACAAAAATCACCAGTATAACCTTTGGGGATGGGTAGAGCCCTGACTTCATGACACCGACCCTTTGACCCCATGTTTTTTCTATGTTTTTGTGTGCTGCATTCATGCATTCATTTCATTAAAAAACTTTAAACAAAGAAAAATCATCTCTTCTAGTCTCTCCTTTTCAAATTAAACTAAGACAGTGATTACAAATGTCAAATAAAGAGATTGCTAATGGATTTTGGTAGAAGGAAGACTCATAAGTACACCTTCAAGGTTCCAAAACTAGAAGATTTAAGAGGTTTGGCGAGGATGATAACCAACCCTGAGGCTTTCAGAGCTAAGTACGGGGGACTACTGTCTCTGTTAAGGGTCCACGTAATTGAAGGAATACTGGCTACGCTCATTCAGTTCTACGATCCGGTCTATCACTGTTTCACATTCCTAAATTATCAACTAGCACCAATACTGGAGGAGTACTCTCACCTGACTGATTTACCCATTACTGACCAATCTCCCTTTTCTGGACTGGAAGAAATTCCAAAGGATCAAACCATTGCAAGAGCAATCTATTTGGACGAGTCAGAAGTTAGGACTCACATGATCATTAAGGGTGGTAGCCAGGGTTTGCCAGCCCAGTTCTTGATAAAGAAAGCTCTGTACTTTGCTAGTATAGGGAACGTGGCCGCTTTCGAAAGCATGTTTGTTTTGCTTACCTACGAGTTATTTCTGTTTCCCAACATTGATAACTTCGTTGATATCAATTCCATTAAGATATTTCTAAACCCTGTACCGACCCTGCTCGCAGATACTTATCATTCTGTACACTTAAGGAATTTGTATAGCGGAGGAATGATCACATGTTGTGTACCCCTGCTATACAAGTGGTTCATTTCTCATTTGCCAAAGTCTGCTACATTTTGGGATCAAAAGAGTGCTTTACGTTGGTCACAGAGAATCATGTCTCTTACCAACTTTGACATCGATTGGTACAATCGAATCTATGACGGAATCAGAATCATTGACCGTTGTGGAAACTTCCCTAATGTACCCCTTATACGAACTAAAGGAGGAATTAACTATCATCGAGTTTTTGTTCGTCGTCAACTCGGATACCCGATGAGGCATGTCCCGCGTAATGCTCATTTGGAAGGTCTTTTCTTCAAGGAAGTAGAAAATGATAGGGCACTAAAGACGGAAATAATGCATGCCTAGAAACACGTTCATAGGAAAGGAAGAGAGTCTCTAGGAAAACCAGACAGTGTCTCGGTGGAACCTTATCTCCACTGGGTATAAACCAGAGCTCTCAAGCTAAGGATGCCTTACCCTCGTCAGGAAGTTCTTCCATTAAGGGACCATGTCCTTTACTTTATGTCTGATATGGAAAAACTTCAGGTGACTCTTAACAAAGTTCAACAGGAGAAGAGGTCTTGGAAGAACAAGTACCGTATTCTCAATGTGGAGTGCAAGAAAATACAGCAACTGTTAAAAGAAAAATATGCTTTGATTGAGATTTTAGAGCAACATGCTGTAGAAAATCAGGATGACCAAAGGAATTTGCCCGCTCCTTTCACTTGGCAAAGGAATGACAACCCGACAATGGCTAAAGAGCCCCGATCAAAGAAAAGGAAAATACCAGAACCAACACCTGAGCCCTCCTCAGAGAGGACTCATTATCCATTAGCTTAGACATTTCTTTTTACAGCACTATGTAAATTACTGTATTTCAATTCCGCAACCTTTGAATTCAATAAAACGGGGTTTCCCCATTGTTTGATATTTGCAATCCAATTGTTGAAGTTTCTTTTGATTAAACAAAAAAAAATTATTAATATAATCATTGCATATCATTCATCATTCTCGCATAACACATTCTTTTTCCTTACGAATCTCACGTTTGTGTCTCGATTCTAGAGAGTCAAACTGTCTCATTCGTACAATACTCGGGCCAGTCAACAAAAGAAGATGGATGATCTCGAGGAAAAGTATAGAGAGTTGAGGGAAGAGATCGACACTCTGAAAGAGGATATGAGAAAGCTTCATAACGAGATACAAGCTCTAGCAGAAGCCCAGATGCAACAACAAAGGACTGTGATCTCAGAGATCACATTAACGCCCATAGTGGAGAAGTATGATCCTCGGTATAACATGCCTAAATATCGTCCATGGGGCATGCATATCAACTATATCCCGGAAGGATATATTCTGCCGATCACGGAGGATCCGGGAACTGCAGCAGGAGCCGCTGGGCCTGAAGGTTACAAACTTCGGGAAAGCGAAGATGCCAGGGGCATGACAGCAACTCCTGAAGGTTACAAACTTCGGGAAGCACCACGAGTCTCGGCCGTAATGACTATACCACCATCCGTGGTACATGCTGTCCCAGAAGGACAGATTCCACAGATAGCTTCTGGTGGAAACGAAAGTATGGATAATAGAATGAAGCAGTTCCAGGAACAGTTCTTGGAAATGCAGAAAGAGCTGCAAGCCCTCTGCCGTCAGGATCTATTCAGAAAGGACGCCGCAGACCTTTGTTTGGTCCCCAATGTGAAAGTTCCGCACAAGTTCAAAGTTCCCGAATTGGTAAAGTACAAGGGTAACTCTTTCCCTCAAAGCTATTTGGTGATGTACGCTCGGTGAATGTCAACTCAGACAAAGAACCAAGAGCTACTGATTCACTATTGTTAGGATAGTTTAACCGGTGCCACACTCAAATGGTTCATGGGTTTAAACCGCACTAAAATCGGCAGTTTCAGAGATCTTGGCGCTACTTTAGTTCAACAATATCAGTATAACCTGGACATGGCACCGGACAGAGATCAACTTAGAGCCATGTCACAAAAGGACAGGGAAACCTTTAAGGAGTACGCTCAGAGATGGCGTGAAATTTCCGCCCAGATTTGTCCACCACTTGAGGAAAAAGAGATGACAAAGATCTTCTTAAAGACCTTGAGCTCATTCTACTACGACCGAATGTTCGCTAGTGCACCCAGTGATTTTACTGAAATGGTAGGCATGTGAGTTCGTCTCGAGGAAGCAGTCCGAGAGGGACGCTTAGTTAAAGATGTTGGATCATCAAGCAGTACCAAAAGATAACCTGGACATGGCACCGGACAGAGATCAACTTAGAGCCATGTCACAAAAGGACAGGGAAACCTTTAAGGAGTACGCTCAGAGATGGCGTGAAATTTCCGCCCAGATTTGTCCACCACTTGAGGAAAAAGAGATGACAAAGATCTTCTTAAAGACCTTGAGCTCATTCTACTACGACCGAATGTTCGCTAGTGCACCCAGTGATTTTACTGAAATGGTAGGCATGTGAGTTCGTCTCGAGGAAGCAGTCCGAGAGGGACGCTTAGTTAAAGATGTTGGATCATCAAGCAGTACCAAAAGATACGGTAGTGCCCTCCCTAAGAAAAAAGAGCAAGATATTGGCAATATCTCTCTCGGAAAGGAAAGGCGATGGTACCAATTGTCATACCCCAAATTTTGACCACAAAGATTTCCCATCATTGTGAAAATCATCATCACAATATGCGTGTATCGTTCTGCCTCATTAGTCTCCCCAAAGATGGGTGAGCATCCACTACAATCAAAATTAGGGTTCCAAGCCCTCTCAGAGCTCTTAGACAAAGGATCAATCAAGAAATGACATGATCTTCAACTTGTCTAAACTCTCAAAACATCCAATGGATCAAGAGGACTCCCACAACAAGAATCAAGCACAAGGTTGCAGCATTCTAAGTGGATCAAGCCTCAAGATCGACAGTGTCACCAAATTAGGGTTTTGGTCGACTAGGGACTCTAGATGGAAATTTTCCTCTGGGCATGAGCCAATACGTCAAAGCATAACCTAAGATGCTCCATGGGACCTCATGAATCCAATCATCAAGTCAATTTAGCCTTTGGGGAAGCATTCATCAAAAATCAGGAATTTAGGGTTTCTTGACCTAATTCACCCCTAAGTTGACTTTTGGGATAAATCATGAGCCAAGACCTCAAAACATGATTTGAGGGTCTATAATAAACCACATTGATCCATTTGCAACACTGGATTGATCCAAGAAGCTTGAGCAACAAGTTTCAAGTTCATCAGAGCCATAATTAGGGTTTCGCGGGAAAAGTCAATTGTGCCTATGACTTTTGACCCAGGCATGCTCCCAAACCTTGGGACATGATTCAATACACCCTATAACACCTATGAAATCAATCCATCAAGTTTGATTTAGGTCAAGGACTTATTTCATAGAGGATCGCACAGTTTGGAGTTCATCTGACAAAAAGTCAATTGTGTACAAAAGTCAACTTTGACTTTTTGAGATTTTTCACAATTATGGTTCTTTGACCCTAAAATGATGTTAATGTGTGATTGGAATCATCATTCATCAAGAAAAATCAAGAAAAGTTGGATAACTTGTAAAAGGGGTAACCATAAAAAACTTAGAAATTTTCTAAGTTATGGAACAAAATGGCTAGGTTACCAACTTTGGAGGATCATATCTCCTAAACCACAAGGTCATTTTTTCCCATTCAAAGTTGGATTTGTAGTTCTCATGGCCCTCTACAAAAAATTCAAACACAACTCATTCCAATTCCTCATGGATTTTAAATTATGGAATGATCAAAATCACAAAAAGTGAAAATGTCACTTTTTTCCAACACTTAGTAAAATTTTCACTAAGTCAGAATCTGCCTTCACTTTTTTCCAAATGTAGGAGAATGTTTCACTTGGATCCAAAAAGTATCAAAACCAACTATGATCAAACAGTTGTTGTATCATATGAGGGCTTTCCAAAATGGCCAAGAACTCCATCAAATTCCACTTGAGCCATGAGATATGACAATGGCAATATGCCTTGCTGCAAACTGTCAAAGCAAGGCAGATTTGTGCATTTTGCTCGATTTTCCAAATTTGTGCAAATGACAAACACACTTATCCATCTGAACACCTCAAGGGGAGACCAAGGAGGGACAAACACTGATCCATAAGCCTCCCAAGTCCTTGGAACTAAAAATAGCATGTCAAACCTAGAAATCTCTAAAGAGGAGACAAGGCTCCAATTTTGTTTTGGAGCATTCAATGGATGCACCAAGGTGGCATAGACTGAGCCATTTCCAACTGAATTTAGTCAAGACATATCCAAGACCAAGGGAACCAGCAGCCTGTGCCCTAACCCCTAGTCAATGGCTAGAGGAGACTTGGATTCTCACTGATCAACATTGGCCAAACCTCTGCAGCAGTTGCCATTCACTATTGCTTGCAAAACAAACTTGCTCTACTATAAATAGAGGTCATTTGTGATCAGTTTGAGTACACCAAAGCCATCAAACATATGCTTTCCTCAAAATCACCTTCTCACTTCCAAATTTTCCTTCCAAAGCAAGTCACTATCGGGTTTTGAGTTTGAGAGCAATTCCAACCAAACCAATATCACACACACACACACACACACCTCATAAACATCATATAGAAGTGATCCAAACACTCACATAAAATCTGGAACACCAAAATCACAAAATCCCTAGCCAATTGCTCAAGTTCTTGACAGATTGCAGTTGGGGTACCATCTCAAGTTCCAGATCATTTCCATTCATTCCAAACATCCAGACACACTCCATAGCACCTAGGGAAGCTGTCCATATCCTTGGAACTAAGCTGTAACACCTCTAACACAAAACACGATCACCAGCTACAAGAGGTAAGCATGAGCTCTTCTAACTCTATGATCCATGCATTTTTTGCTGCACAATAATTTGGCCATATGTTCATAATCATGCATAGAGTGTTTTCCCTCAATCAATTGCTTTGTTTGAATCGTGTATGGAATTTCTGAGCCTTCATGCTAATTTTAGGATTCTTGAGGTTTCTCTTTGATTTCTTATTTCATGTTTAAAATAAATGAAATTAAAGACCATAGACATGATCATGAGGTGAAAACGAGTAGATTGATATGTAGATTGCATGATATCATCAAGTATTTAGTGAGATTGGATAGAAAACGTAAAAATGCAGAAACAGAGGGTGGCGCGTGTTCTTGTCATGTTCTTGGCGCCATTTTTGAACATTTGAATATTTGAATTTTGTGATTTTATTTAATTGATTCAAAAATTAATTTCTCTCTGAGTTTTAATGATTTTGAGTTGATTCTTTTTTTAATAATTCACAAAAATGTTAAAATATTTTATTTTACCAAAAAATCCCAAAAATATTATTTATTTAATATATTTGATATTTTTGCAAAGAATTAATGTTTTATTTGTTTTTAACATTTAAAATATTTTTTCCTCCATTGTTTTCTAAACTTAATTGATTTCCAATCATTTTGTGGATAGAAACATGATTTTTGAAACATTGATCCAAGATCACAATTTGTTTTCACACATGTTTAACAATTTTGATCATTTTAATTGAATTTTTATTCAATTAAAATATATTTTGAAAACAAATTAGGGTTTTGATTAATTCAACCCTCATCAAACTTTTTCAAACACTTTGGGCCTCTAATAGAGTGTAAGACCCAACCCCTCTTTGAGACCAAAATGATTTGGGCCTCAGTCATTGTATAAGACCCACGGTGTTTTCAAAGATCTCGGCGCAATCGCCTTTTCAAAAATAATCAACCGGGCTTCTCCTTGAGCTATAAAACCCATCTTTATCCATTTTTCAAAAACTTTGGGCCTCTAATAGAGTGTAAGACCCAACCCCCTTTTAACCAAAACATTTTGGTCCTCAGACATTGTATAAGTCCCACCGCGTTAAAAGAAAAATCTAGGCGCAATCGCCAGTTCAAAGATCAAATCATCTGGGCCTACCCTCGTGTTATAAGCCCCATTTCTTTTCTTTAAATCATTGGGCCTCTTGAGAGAGTGTAAGACCCATCCCTTTATACAGAAAACCTTTTTGGGCCTCAGTCACTTGTATAAGTCCCTGTACAAATTCAAAACAACAGTGCAATCACTGATAAAAACCTTGGGCCTCTCCTTGAGCTATAAGCCCCAACAATATTTTCAAAGAACTTTCTCCTTTGATTTAGAATATAATATTGTTATCAAAGTTTTCTTTGTTGAACAACTAACAAAACAGCATGGAAGCTCAACAACCGAGTAAATGTTTACCCGCTTTCTTTATCCGCTTTCATATATATATATATATATATATATATATATATATATATATATATATATATATATATAACTGTATTGTGGGGCTGCTCACTGTAAGTCTTCTTTCATGAACTTTTATGTACTTGTCAAATATCAACTTTGTAATACTAGTATAGTTATTTAGAGTTTTCCCCGGCAACTATGTCTAGCACTAGGTAAAGCCCCGTTGGTCACTCTTAAATACAGTCAAAACTAGATCCCCATAGGATTACCAGACACAGTCTTCCCTCCTCTTAGGGTTAAACAATATGGAGACGTGAAAGGCAGCATTCTCTGTGAACCCTTTCTCAGACTGTCACCCTTAGACAATATCAAAGAAACTCTACTCCCCAGAGTTAATCTATTCTCCGTGAATGTCATCTCTTGAGTTTCTTCCATATTCTCGGACTTTCCTGGCTTGATCTATTCTCGGTGAATGGCATGTCTTGAACTTCTCGGGGTTTGGGGACCCACAGGCTTCCTAAAGTCATCCCCGCCTCCTCTTGGGCGTTGTACAAGGACCCTTCGGCTTCTTAAAAGCTCGCATGCCTTCTCTTGGGCTTAGATCAAGGACCCAGAGACCTCTACTGGTAGAGGAATATAACCTAGTCATCAATTTACTAGAGCTGTCTTTCTGAGTCAAGTATCAGACCAGTTAATGGGTTGACCTTCATCCATGTCATACCCCAAATTTTGGCCACTAAGATTTCACATCATTGTGCAAATCATCATCATAATATGGATGAACCATCTTGCCTCATCAGTCTCCCCAAAGATGGGTGAACACTTACTACAGTCAAAATTAGGGTTTCAAGCCCTCTCAGAGTTCTTAGACAAAGGATCAATCAAGAAATGACATGATCTTCAACTTGTCTAACCTCCCAAACATCTACAATGGATCAAGAGGACTCCCACATTAAGGATTAAGCACAAGGTTGCTCCCTTCCAGGTGGATCAAGCCTCAAGATCGCCAGTGTCACCAAATTAGGGTTTGGTCGACTAGGGCCTCCAAATGGAAATTTTCCTCTGGGCATGAGCCAATGCTTCAAAGCATATCATAAAATACTCCATGGAACCCCATGGACCCAATAATTAAGTCAATTTGACCTCAGGTAATGCATACATAAAAAATCAGGAATTAGGGTTTCTTGACCTAATTCACCCCTAAGTTGACTTTTGGGACAAATCATCACCCAAGACCTCAAGACATGATTTAAGGGTCTCCAAAATACCACATTGATCCATTTGTAACAATGGATTGATCCAGGAAGCTTGAGCAGCAAGTCTCAATTTCATCAGTACCACAATTAGGGTTTCGCGAGAAAAGTCAACTGTAGCTTTGACTTTTGACCAGGACATGCTCCCAAACCCTAGTACATGATTCAGTACACCCTATAACACCTATAAAATTAATCCATCAAGTTTGATATAGGTCAAGGACTTGATTTCATAGAGGATCGCACAGTTTGGAATTCATCTGACAAAAAGTCAACTGTGCACAAAAGTCAACTTTGACTTTTTGAGATTTTTCACAAAAATGGTTTTTTAACCCTAAAATGATGTCAATGTATGATTTGAATCATCATTCATCAAGAAAAATCAAGAAAATGGGATAGCTTGTAAAACGGGGTAACCATAAAAACTTAGAAAATTTTCTAAGTTATGAACAAAGTGGCAAGGGTACCAACTTTGGAGGATCATAACTCCTAAACCACAAGGCCATTTTTCCTCATCCAAAGCTAGATTTGTAGCTCTCATTACCCTCTACAAAAGCTTAGAACTGACCTCCTTCCAAATTCATCATTGATTTTGAGTTATGGAATGATCAAAATCACAAAAAGTGAAAATGTCACTTTTTTCCAACACTTAGTGAAATTTTCACTAAGTCAGAATCTGCCTTCACTTTTTTCCAAATGTAGGGGGTTTTTCACTTGGATCCAAAAGGTATCAAAACCAAACATGATCAAACAATTGTTATATCATATGAGGGCTTTCCAGAATGGCCAAGAACATCACCAAATTCCACTTGGGCCATGAGATATGATAATGGCAATATGCCTTGCTGAAAACTGCCAAGGCTAGGCAGAATTTTTTGTATTTTTGCTCGATTTACCAAAATAAGGTAATTCCAACCCTTGTCATCACTTTGGACACATCTGAGGATCAAATTTAAAGGGGGCAAACACTGAGCCAAGCCTCCAAAGTCCTTGGAACAAGAAGTAGCAAGCCAAACCTAGAATTTCCTAAAAGAGGGACAAGACTCCAATTTTGGATTGGAGCATTCAATACATACACCAAGGTGGCATGGACTGACACATTTGCAACTGAATTCAGTCAAGACTTATCCAAGACCAAGGGAACCACAACCTTGTGCCCTAACCTCTAGTCAATGGCTAGAGGAGACTTGGATTCCAAAGTGCAACCATTGGACAAACCTCTGCTGCAGTTGCCATTCACTATTGATCCCAAAACAAACTTGTTCTACTATAAATAGAGCTCATTTGTGCTCAGTTTGAGTACACCAAAGCCATCAAACAAATGCTTTCCTCAAAATCCCTCTCTTTAGGCCAAAATGCCTTCTTTAGCAAGGTAACTCTGAGTTTTTGAGTTAGAGAGCATTTCCATCACAACTCATGATCCTAACACCTCATAAATATCATATGTAGGTGATCCAAACTATCAAAAGTGAGCTGTAACACCAAAATCACAAAGTCACCTCTCAAAACCTCAAAATAGGCCTTTTGTGCATTTTTCAAGCCATGTCTTGATTCAGTCACTTTCCAACCCAGATAAAACCTCAAACACACTCCAAATAACATCCTTGAACTGTCCCAAATGGTTCCCCCCATCTGGAACACCATTTGAGAGAGCTGTTATTTTGGTCATTTTAACCCCTTTTGCAAGAAAGGGCCAGTTTGTGTTTTTGCAGGTTCCAGCTGATTCCAACCATCCTCAAAGCTTCTAAGGGATCATTTGAGAGTGTCCAAAGCATCAAACCATTTCTGTAACAAGACGTTTGGCAAATTGCACAGAAAACTCCAAAAGCTCAAAAAGAGGTAAGCATCATGACTTGAACTTTTCAAAATATGCATTGCTTTGAAGTCCATTGATCATACACACCTCATACATGTTATATATGTTGTGTTTGAACCAATTCATCATGTAATTCATGCCTGTATCAAAGTGTAGCATAGAAAGTGCAATTATAGGCCTTTTTCAAAACCACTATCGGATTTTGAGGAGGGTGTATGATCTGAAAAAAATACCACCACCATTGGATTCCTTGTGAAATTCTAGGCCAGATGCATATAAATTTTGTCTCAAACCATGGAGAAATGAGAAAGTTATGACCTTCGCGTTTCTGACCCAAAACTTGCCTTGCCTTGCCTTGGGCCAGGCCAAAAACAAGGCAAGCCTTGTATATTTGTGGTTTCACTTCAAGCAATGGATGTATCACCACCCCAGTGGTAAGGCGCGCACCCTATAACCTTGAGGTCATGGGTTCAAACCCCACCCATGCCATTTTGTGTTTTCTCACATTTTTGCTATTTTTTCCAATATTTTCATGTTTTATTAATTAATTGGAAAATTAATAACTCCTTCAATTTTAATTATTTTTTATTGGTTCTTTTTGAAAAAAATCACAAAAATGTTGAAATATTGTATTCCACAAAAAAATTAAGTTTATATTATTTATTTAATATAATTAGTATTTTTGTGAATAAATTCCTTTTTAATGTTTTTAAACATTTTAAAAGTGAATATTTACTTCGAAAATCAAAACCAAGTGAGTTTTAATTCACCTTGTGATTAATCCCTCATTTCTCAAACCTTAAACAAAAATCACAAATGGTTTATTCAAACTTATTTTGTATTTTATTTGATTTTCTTTAAATATTTACTTTTAAAGAATAACAAATTAGGGTTTCTTTGATTTTCACCCTCATCAAACAATTTCAAACACTTTTGGGCCTCTAATAGAGTGTAAGACCCAATCCTTTGTAAATACAAACCCTTTTTGGGCCTCACTTATTGTATAAGTCCCGTTGTATTTCAAAAAGTTCGACGCGATCATCGTCCGTTGAAAAATAAACCTTGGGCCTCTCTTCGAGCTATAAGACCCATTCAAAATTATTCTTGGGCCTCTATTAGAGTGTAAGACCCAACCCCCTTTGAAAACCAAACCATTTTGGGCCTCAATGCATTGTATAAGACCCACCGCATTTTCAAAAATCTCGGCGCGATCGCCATTTTCAAAAAAATGACCCTGGGCCTCTCCTTGAGCTGTAAGCCCCACCACTTGTACAAAAATAAATCTTTTGGGCCTCTATTAGAGTGTAAGACCCAATCCCCTTTTAACCAAAACTTTTTGGGCCTCAGACATTGTATAAGTCCCCATGCGTTAAAAGAAAACCTCGGCACAATCGCCAATAAAAAAACCAATCATCTGGGCCTACCCTCGTGTTGTAAGCCCCATTCTTTTTCTTTAAACACTTGGGCCTCTTGAGAGAGTGTAAGACCCATCCCCTTCTACAGAAAACCTTTCTTGGGCCTCAGTCACTTGTATAAGTCCCTCTGTACAAAACGACAGTGCGATCACTAATAAACCTTGGGCCTCTCCTTGAGCTGTAAGTTCCAACATCTTTTCA
The DNA here is from genome assembly GCA_022829125.1 of Lathyrus tuberosus. Classification (NCBI taxonomy): domain Eukaryota; kingdom Viridiplantae; phylum Streptophyta; class Magnoliopsida; order Fabales; family Fabaceae; genus Lathyrus; species Lathyrus tuberosus. The sequence continues at coordinate 2,901,199 of JALAZF010000501.1, forward strand.
AAATACTTTCTCCTTTAATTTTGAATATACTATTGTTTTCAATCTTTCTTTGTTGAACAACTAACCAAACAACATGGAAGCTCTACAACCGAGTAAGTGTTTATATGCTTTCTTTATCCGCTTTCATATACATATAACTGTATTGTGTGACTGTTTCACTGTAAGTCTTCTTTCATAAACTCATATCAATTGTGTAATACTAGTATAGATATTTAGAGTTTCCTCGGCAACTACGTCTAGCACTAGGTAAAGCCCTGTTGGTCACTCTTAAATACAAACGCAACTAGATCCCAATAGGATTACCAGACACAGTCTTCCCTCCTCTTGGGGTTAAACAATATGGAGACATGAAAGGTAGCATTCTCGGTGAACCCTTTCTCAGACTGTCACTCTTAGAAATTGTCAAAGAGACTCTACTCCCTAGAGATTATCTTTTCTCCGTGAATGGCATCTCTTGAGTTTCTTCCAAATTCTCGGACTTTCCTGGCTTGATCTATTCTTTTTGAATAGTCTGTCTTGAATTTCTTGGGGTTTGGGGACCCACAGGCTTCCTAAAAGCATCCCAGCCTCCTCTTGGGCGTTGTACAAGGACCCTACGGCTTCTTAGAAGTATTCACAGCCTCCTCTTAGGCTTCGTATAAGGATTCTTCCTTCGGGAAGAGAGCCTCCTCTTGGGCTTCGTACAAATTGTCCCTCGGCTTCTTAAAAGTTTCCAGCCTCCTCTTGGGCTTCGTACAAATTGTCCCGACGACCTCCTAGAGGTATAGGAACAGAAATTAGTCATCTTAATAGAACAGTCTTTCAAAGAGTCTAGATCTTTCTACCGTGAACGTACTACTACTGTTTCTTGAAGCATATTACAAAATATAAAACTCTAGACTTGGACAGTTTAATTTCCTTGAGTCTCGAAGGCATTCTCAAGTAGGGAAAAACACCAGTAGACTCGGACAACCTCCAATACCCTCTGGATTCCCCCTTTCCTTAAAGAACAGGAAATAACCCCGATCCTCTGATCAATCCCAAAGGATAGCCTTACCTTTAATCACTCTCTTTATAACAACTGATTTTCTCTTTTAACCAACCTACTGGACCTGTCACTCAACTGAAACAGCAATCCTTTTAGCCTCTATCTCGGGCTTCGTAAGAGATACAAAAAGACTCTCCTGTTGAGTCAATAACCCTTTTAGCCTCTATCTCGGGCTTCGTACGAGATACAAAATCACTCTCTTGTTGAGTATAAAAGACTCTCTTGTTGAGTCAATCTCTCTTTTAGCCTCCATCTCGAGCTTTGTACGAGATACAAAACACTCTCTTGTTGAGTATAAAAGACTCCCTTATTGAGTTAACCTTTAGCCTCCTTCTTGGGCTTCATACAAGACACATCTAAAAGCACTCTCTTGTTGAGTCAACTCCTTTTAGCCTCCCTCTCGGGCTTCGTACGAGACACAAAAGCATCCTCTTGTCGGGCCAATAGCCTCCTCTTAGGCTTTGTATAAGAAAAACCCCGGTTGAGTCAATCAACCTTTTAGCATCAAAACTGTGCCTCGTTCATAGGATACAAACATCAACAACTCCTTTCATCTAATTGCTGTAAGCGGCAAGCCTCTGGATTATTTACATCCACGCCACTGTCCCTCTTTTAGCATGAGAAATTCCTAAGGAAAGATAGCATTGCTCTACACTGAGTTAAAGTCTTCTCCTTCAGGTTAAAACCCCCTATAAAGGAAATTATGGCATTGCTAGGATTCACATATCCCGGTTAAAGTAATCCTCCTTTATAGTCAGTCACCCAACAGTTGTGACAAACAGACCCCCTTTAGAGATGACAAATTCACTCTAAGGACAACACCTTTTTAGCTTCACATCTTGGGCTTCGAACAAGATACAAATAGACCCTTCATCTTCACATCTTGGGATTTGAACAAGGTATAAACCACCCTTTCGGCTTCACGTTCATGGCTTTGAACAAGACACCAAAACACCATTTCCTCCCATAGAATATGAGGAACTACGATCGCTCTGATTTCCCTGTTTCGGTAAACGGGAATACGTAGGCATAAGATTGAAAGAAAAATCTTAGTGAACACACTAATCCAAAGCCCCAAAACTCGTACCTTCACATATCAATAGAAAAGCATCAGTCCTAGCATCCTAATAAAATTCCCCATGAACATTCCCGGTGTTTCGTTCTAAACAAAGTAAGAAGAAAGAGGCCCCATTACCATATAGCATCCATAACCTAACAGACCGCTGTTTAAACTCAGTATGCAAGCAGGGTTAATTGGAGACATCTATTTCCCTTCCTAAGTCAGCTCAATAGGATAAAAAATGAATCGACCTGTAGTAACCCCAGAGCGACAGTGCTTAAGAACCATGTCCAAAATCGTTCGCTACAGAAAAGTGGTGCCCACCGTGGGGCCCTTTCCTTTTCTTTCTTTCTTTCTTTTTTTGGGGATTTCACTGGGATAGGACTTTTTTTTACTTCACTAGGATCTTAAGTCAAACCCTTTAAAGTTGGGAAGGTACCACAGAATGGCGACTCCGTCGGGGAGCCATTTTTGTCAGGAACATAGGATTCATAGCTCTTTAAAGTCTAGGACTTTAGGACAAATATATATACTGCTTTTCCTAATTGATATCTGTGTTTATTTTTCTGCTAATGGGAATGCGTGTGATGCCGCATGTGGAAAGATTGAGTATACACCTAGGAAAAACCTCTTTTAGTAGTGCGGAAGCTATTGGAAATGGTTGTCACGCGATATTACCCTCTTCTGATGGTTCTTCAAAAAATATAACCTAGCACGGTTCCCGGCCCGCTGGTGTTTTCTCGACAAGAACTGATGATTTTGAGAGACAGGTACAAAAATCACTAGTATAAACCTTTGGGGGGGGGGGGGTAGAGCCTTGACTTCATGACACCGACCATTTGACCCCATGTTTTTTCTATGTTTTTGTGTGCTGCATTCATGCATTCATCTAAAAAACATTACATCAAAGAAAAACTTCTCTTCTAGTCTCACTTTTTCAAATTAAACTAAGACAATGATTGCAAATGTCAGAGAAAAAGATTGCGCTCATGGACTTCGGTAGAAGGAGAACTCATAAGTATACCTTCAGGGTTCCAAAGTTAGAAGATTTGAGAGGATTAGCGAGGATGATCACTAACCCTGAAGCTTTCAGAGCCAAGTACGGAGGTCTGCTACCTCTGTTAAGAGTCCATGTGATTGAAGGAATCATGGAGGCACTCATTTAGTTTTACAATCCGGTCTATCATTGTTTCACATTCCCGGATTACCAGCTCGCACCAACGCTAGAGGAGTATTCTCACCTAACCAATTTACAGATCACTGATCGAGCTCCTTTTTCTGGACTGGAAGAAATTCCAAAAGATCAAATCATTGCAAGAGCAATCTATTTGGATGAGTCAGAAATCAAGACTCACATGACCACTAAGGGTGGGCTCCCAGGTTTGCCAACCCAGTTCCTGACAAAGAAGGCCCTGTACTTTGCTAGTATAGGGAACATGACTGCTTTTGAAAGCATCTTTGTCTTACTCACCTATGGGTTATTTCTGTTTCCCAACATTAATAGCTTCGTCGATATCAACGCCATTAAGGTTTTTCTCATTGGAAATCCTGTGCCAACCTTACTCGTGGACGCGTATCATTCTGTACACTGAGGGAATTTGTACATCGGTGGGATGATCACGTGCTGTGTACCCCTGTTATATAAATGGTTTATCTCCCATTTGCCTAAGTCTGCTGCTTTTTGGGATCATAAGAGTGCCTTACGTTGGGCGCAGCAAATCATGTCTCTTACCAACTCTGACATAGATTGGTGCAATAGGATTTATGACGGGATCAGGATCATTAACTGTTGTGGAAACTTCCCCAACGTACCCCTCATAGGAACTAAAGGAGGAATCAATTACCATCCAGTTCTTGTTCGTCGTCAATTTGGATACCCGATGAGACATGTCCCGTGTAATGCTCATCTGGAAGGTCTTTTCTTCAAAGAAGGAGAAAATGACAGGGCACTAAAGATGGAAATAGTGCACGCTTGGAAACATGTTCATAAGAAAGGACGAGAGTCTCTAGGAAAATCAGACTGTGTCTCGGTGGAGCCTTATCTCCACTGGGTACAAACTAGAGCTCTCAAGCTAAAGATGCCTTATCCTCGTCACGAAGTTCTTCTGCCGAGGGAATCTGTCATGTACTTCATGACTGAAATGGAAAAACTTCAGGTTACTCTCAACAAAGTTCAACAGGAGAGGAGGTCTTGGAAGAACAAATACCGCACCCTCAATGTAGAGTGTACCAAAATACAGCAATTGCTAAAAGATAAGGATGCTCTGGTCGAGATTTTAGAGCAACATGTTGTGGATAACCAGGTGACCAAAGGAATTTGCTCGTTCCTTTCACTTGGCAAAGGAATGACAACCCGACAACGGCCCAAGAGCCCCGGTCCAAGAAAAGGAAAGTACCAGAATCAGCACCCGGTTTCTCCCCAGAGAGGACTCGGGACCCCTTAGCTTAGGTTTCTGTTTCCGCAACTTGTAATCTACTGTATTTCTATTTTCCCAATCCTTTGAATTCAATAAAATGGGGTTTCCCCACTATTTGATATTTGCAATCTAATTGTCGAAGTTTATTTTGATTAAACCAAAAAAAACAATTAATATAATCATCGCATTCATCATTCTCACGTCACACATTCTTCTTACCTATGAATCTCACGTTTGTGTATCGGTTCTAGAGTCAAACTGTCTCATTCGTACAATACTCGAGCCAATCGTCAGAAAAAAGATGGATGATCTCGAGGAAGAGAACAGAGAGTTGAGAGAAGAGATCAAAGCTCTGAGAGAGGATATGAGAAAGCTTCATAACGACATGCAAGCCATGGCAGAAGCTCAGCTACAAAGGACTGTGATCTCGGAGATCACCTCAATGCCCATAGTGGAAAAGTCCGATCCTAGGTACAAAATGCTGAAAGATCGTCCCTGGGGCATGCCACTTAACTATATCCCAGAAGGATATATCCCGTTGATCAATGAGGATCAGGGGACCGCAGCAGCAACCGCTGGGCCTGAAGGTTACAAACTTCGGGAAAGCGAAGATGCCAGGGGCATGACAGCAATTCCTGAAGGTTACAAACTTCGGGAGGCACCGGGAGTCTCGGCGATAATGACTATACCACCGCCCGTGGTACAAACTGTCCCAGAAGGACAGATTCCACAGATACCTTCTGGTGGAAACGACAACATGTTCGAAAGAATGAATGAGTTCCAGGAACAGTTCTTGGGAATGTAGAAAGAACCCTTTGCGGTCAGGATTTATTTAGAAAGAACGCCGCGGACCTCTGCTTGGTCCCCAATGTGAAAGTCCCGCACAAATTCCAGGTGCCCGACTTTGAAAAGTACAAGGGTAACTCTTGCCCTCAAAGTCACTTGGTGATGTACGCTCGGCGAATGTCAGCTCAGACAGAGAATCAGGATCTAATGATTCACTACTTTCAGGATAGTTTAACCAGTGCCGCACTAAAATGATACATGGGTTTAAACCATGCTACAATTAGCACTTTTAGAGATCTTGGCACTGGCTTCTTCCAACAATATAAATACAATCTGGACATGGCACCCGACAGAGATCAACTCAGATCAATGTCACAAAAGGACAAGGAAACTTTTAAGGAATATGCTCAGAGATGGCGTGAAATTGCCGCTCAAATTTGTCCACCTCTTGAGGAAAAAGAGATGACAAAGATCTTCTTAAAGACCTTAAGCTCATTTTATTACAACAGAATGGTTTCCAGTGCACCCAGTGACTTCACCGAGATGGTCGGTATGGGAGTTCGTCTTGAGGAAGTCGTTCGAGAAGGACGTCTAGTCAATGACACTGGATCATCAAGTAGTACAAAGCGATATGGTAGTGCTCTCCCTAAGAAAAAAGAGCAGGATATTGGGAATATCTCTCTCGGAAAGCAAAGGTGACGTTATCAACCAGTAGCGGCTGTGACTCCTGCTATCAATCCTGCGCCTATTTCTACGTATCAACCTCAGGTTGTGCAGAGCCAACCTAATCAGCAAAGGACTCAACAGCCACTTCAGCATGCTCTTCCTCCATACAATAACAACCGTACAATGCGACAACTAGGATTTGATCCTATACCCGTATTGTACGCAGAACTATTTCCGTTACTACTAGCTAAGGGGCATGCCCAGACTAAGTCCCCTCTTACAGTACCAGAAAATCTGCCTTTTTGGTTTAAGGTGGATCAGACTTGCCCTTACCATTAAGGAGGACCAGGGAAAAACATAGAGAACTGTCTCAATTTCAAATTCGACGTGCAAAAGCTTGTTAGGAGCGGGGGTCTTATTTTTAAAGGATACAAATCCTAATGTTCTCACAAACCCGCTGCAACAACACGAGAAAGCCGCAGTCAAGTTGATAGAGGGAGAGACTAACAACGTCTATCAAATTCATGATGTACTCTTGTTAAGGACCAATCTGGTCAAGATGCAATGTAGACAGAGTAGATATGGCCATGTGCCACCTCATAACTATCACCAGTGTGATATCTGCTCTAAAAGCAATCGAGGATGTGTGGTGCAATCAGCTCTACAGGAACAGATGGATCTCAGATGGATCCAAGAGCACCGAGTTCGTGGAGTTAACATGGTTTACACGAATTCTAACATCATTCAGAACCACGACGCCCGTGCAATGAATGTCAACTTGGTGGTGATGCATTCCAACCAAAGCCAGTATCATAATCTGCCGCGGCATGATTACAGTTCCTGTCTGACTTGCTCGGTAAACAAACATGGATGCTTTTTTGTACAAGAGGCACTCCAGCGTCAGATGGATCTTGGGTGGATCCAGAACTACCATGATAGGAATCCCTATCAGATCAACATGATTCAAATCTTCGATATTCGCTTGATGAATACCAGCTTGGTGGAGTTACATGCTAAACAGGTCCGTCTCGGGTTCCTGGCATCACATGATTATCAGAGCTGTAGGGCGGGTTGCGAAAACGATCAAGGTTGTGCCCTTGTCCAGGAAACCATTCAGTACTTGTTGAACCACTGGTGGCTTCCAATCTATATGGATGAAGACACCCAGCAAATTAGTATTACCAACGGGAACCCTACTCGGCATCAAAGTCGAGAAGTTTGATCTGTGGAAACTAACCTAGTGAGGTTACATTGTATTCAAAGTGGGAGTGGCCAGGTGCCACCACACAACTATGAACATTGTAGAGTCTGTTCGGAAAGTAACCAAGGATGTTACCTTTTGCGAGCAGATCTTCAGGGTCAGGTAGATCGTAGAGAGATCGCCCATATCCGGGTTCTGGACCAATCAACTAGGCGCCAGACTACCTCGCTGATCAAATTGAGGACGTTGTCGTAATCTCTGATCATCAGAGGGCTAGGGATGTTTGCACCATTATCCCTCTACTTGACGAATCGAGAGTTCCCAACCAGGAACGGATCGAAATTGCTTACGATGGTCGAAAAAATTAGAAGGCTCCCATAGTCATCTATCTATGGGACCATTACCGTATGAATCAACTAAGGTTATCCCTTATAAATATGGGGCAACAATAGTCAAGAATGGAAAGGAAATTCCATTACCCTCCGTTGTGAATATTGAAGACATCAGTCGAGTAACACGGAGTGGTTGAATCTTCAACCGAGGAGTTAGAGAACTTAACAAAGAAAAGGAACCTCAGACAAAAGTTCCCAATCCACCAGTCGGTCAATCTAGTAATCACGACCTTTCGAAAAACGATGATGAGATGCTGAAGCTCATCCAAAGGAGTGAGTACAACATTGTTGATCAACTGTTACAAACTCCTTCAAAGATCTCTGTGCTGTCACTTTTACTCAGTTCAGAAGCGTACAGGGAGGCTCTACAGAAAGTCTTGGAGCAAGCCTTTGTGGAACAGGATGTAACAATCAGACAGTTCGATAACATTGTCTCTAACATCACTTCCTGCAATAACTTGGGATTTAGTGATGAGGAATTACCTGAAGAGGGTCGCCGTCATAACATGGCGCTCAATATCACGGTCAGCTGCCAGGGCGATGCTTTAGCCAGCGTACTAGTAGACACAGGGTCAGCCCTGAATGTTATGCCAAAGTCCACTTTGATGCAATTATCCTTCAAAGGACCCCCGATGAGAACCAGTGAGGTCGTCGTCAAAGCATTTGACGGGTCCAGAAAAACGGTTATCGGCGAAGTCAACCTTCCCATAACTATTGGTCCTCACACTTTCCAAGTCGCTTTCCAGGTCATGGACATCCGGACAACGTACAGTTGTTTATTAGGAAGACCTTGGATACATCAGGCTGGGGCTGTCACCTCGACCCTCCACCAAAAGTTAAAGTTCGTCCAGAACAACCAGCTCATTACGGTTTGTGGAGAACAAGCCTTGCTCGTGAGTAACTTATCACCATCTACTGGTGTAGAACCTGAGGAGGTTATTAGAACTCAGTTCCAAGCACTGTCAGTGAGCAAGGACAATCAATCCGAAGAGGGAATTTCTATTTCCTCATACAAAGATGCTATCAAAGCGGTCGAGAGTACCAATACAACAGGATGGGGACAGCTAGCCATTCCTACTGACAATAAAACAAAGAAGGGTCTTGGTTTTTCCACCTGTACCCAGACAGCTACTACCAGCAATGAAAGTCTTTATCCCATTCAAGACTTCTTCCACAGTGGAGGTTTCCTTCTCCCAGTGCCTCAAGAAGTGCATACCATCAATAAAGATGATTCCTCTGATATGGAGGAAGAATGGGAGTCCTATCTTAACAAGGACGGTTATATGTCTCAGGACGAAACGCAGACTCCCTTTTCCTTTCCTACACAGAGTTTGAGATTTATACCCAGGTCAGATGTCGAAATGATATACGGAGATTGTGATCCGGAAGGATGTCGTGCTCCACAAAACTCATTAGAGGAGGACACTCTGATGAAGGACAACTTTGACCACAACTATTATGGCCCGATGGATGGCCTGCCAATGTGGTAGCCGTATCCAAGAGACTTGGAGCAAGAAAATCAGCCGAACAATGAAAATCAGCTGAGCATCATTGAAAAGAATGTCTGTGTCCCCACCATGTCATGGGACCAACACCCAGGTTATCCTGAAAATACCCAGCACGATGATGAATTCGCAACATTTGCAGGACTAGAATTCATTAACTATGCTTTTCCCGAGGTCAACGTCATCGAGAGGGATGACTCCTCCAGTTCCAAAGAAGTGTGGGACACCCTGGGATAACCAAGTGGGAAATACGACTATATGGTCAAGTACACTGCTCCCGAAAGCTCTCGTATCAGGCTCGAAGACATCCAACCAACTGGATGGGGAGATTTGCCTGAGAGCATAAATGTTATGCAAAATGCAACAGAGGAATCCTCCTATGACAACTCTTCCTGGGAGACAGATTCCAATGATCCTGCTCCACCAGAAATTAGCATTATTTCTGAAGACAAATCAAGGAAGGTGCCAGACTTTGTGATTCACCGAGGAGTTCACCGCCAATGGGTTGCTGTCGATGTTCCGAAGATTGTTCATAAGTCAAAGTAATTGCCGTCTTTAACCCTTCACCCTGCCCAGGTGAAACAGATGTTTTGATACAGCTCACTTTCTGTAAATTTCCCTCTTCGCTTCGCCCAAAGCGACAGAGCTTTGTTTAATAGGGTTGTAGTTTAAAGAATAGACTTGTTCATTAATAAAATAACATCGTTATGTAATTTCCTCATTTTGTTTCTATTTTCTCTTTCCGCTTTTCTCAGAAAATGGTAATCCTATAAAACAAATCAATAATAAAAAACAAGCAGTTTTCAAAGAAATACACTGCACACACTCTTGCATTTCCTCTATCTCTTCTAAACACAAATCATACCATCATGCAAATTGCTTGTTTTAAACCCCGTTGAAACATACGATCCAATGCCTTCTCCCAACTTTGAGTTCCTGGTATTTGGGGCAGAAAAAGAAAATGACGACGAAATTCCAGAAGAGATCTCCCGATTACTCAGACAAGAGGAAAGGTCCATTGAACCTCATAAAGAGCCGTTGGAAACGGTAAACTTAGGTTCGGAAAAAGAGAGAAAAGAAATCAGGATTGGGGCACTGCTCAGTCCAACTGCCAGAGAGGGTTTGGTAAAGCTTCTCAAAGAATTCCCCGATGTAATCGCTTGGTCCTATCAGAATATACCTAGGTTGGATACCAGCATCGTGGAACATCATTTACCGTTGAGATCGGAATGTCCGCCAGTAAAACAGAGGTTGAGACGGACTCACCCGGACATGGCCATCAAAATCAAAGAGGAGGTAGCGAAACAGATTGACGCGGGTTTCCTCGCCACGTCAGAATATCTTCAATGGTTAGCCAACATCGTACCAGTTCCAAAAAAGGACGGAAAAGTCAGAATATGTGTCGACTACAGGGATCTAAACAAGGCTAGTCCAAAGGACGACTTTCCTTTACCACACATCGACATGCTGGTAGACAGTACAACAAAGATCAAAGTTTTCTCCTTCATGGATGGATTCTCGGGCTATAATCAAATCAAAATGGCGCCGAAAGACATAGAGAAAACTTCGTTCATTACCCCATGGGGTACCTTTTGTTACAATGTGATACCGTTCGGTTTGAAGAAGGTCGGGGCAACCTATCAAAGGGCCATGACTACTCTGTTTCATGACATGATACACAAAGAAATCGAGGTATATGTCGATGATATGATTGCAAAATCTAAGACAGAGGAGGAGCATGTGACCCACCTGTCAAAACTATTCGAGCGGTTGAGAAAGTACAAACTTCGCTTGAATCCCAACAAATGCACCTTCGGTGTCTGTTCAGGAAAGCTCTTAGGGTTCATCGTTAGCCAGAAAGGAATTGAGGTTGATCCTGACAACGTTAAGCCCATTCAAGAAATGCCTTCTCCAAAAACTGAAAAATAAGTCAGAGGATTCCTGGGACGTTTGAACTACATCTCCATATTCATATTCCTCATGAACCCGACATGTGCGCCGATTTTCAAATTACTTAAAGAGAATCAGGACTGCGTTTGGACAGAAGATTTCCAAACCGCCTTCGACAGTATTAAGGAATACCTGTTGAACCCTCCGATTCTATCACCTCCAGTGGAAGGAAGATCTCAGATCATCTACCTCACAGTCTTGGAAGACTCAATGGGTTGTGTACTTGGCCAACAAGACAAAACCAAAAGGAAAGAGTCTGCCATCTACTATCTGACCAAGAAATTCACCGACTGCGAAACTCGGTACACTATGCTTGAGAAAACTTGATGCGCTTTGGCTTGGGCATCCAAACGTCTTCGCAAGTACATGATTCGTCACACTACTTGGTTAATCTCTGAAATGGATCCAATCAAGTATGTCTTTGAAAAGCCTGCTCTCACGGGAAGGATTGCCCATTGGCAGATGTTGTTATCAGAATATGACATAGAGTACCACGCTCAGAAAGTCGTTAAAGGAAGTGTTTTAGCCGATCATTTGGCTCATCAACCGATTGACGATCAGGAATCAGTCGGATTTGACTTCCCAGACAAAGATGTCATGTACCTAAAAATGAAAGATTGCGATGAACCGCTACCCAGTGAAGGGCCAGAACCAGGTTCCCAATGGGGACTTATCTTTGACGGAGCTGTCAATCATTACGGAAATGGAATTGGGGAAATCATCATAACACCTCAGGGTACCCACATTCCTTTCACTGCCCGACTTACGTTCGAGTGTATGAACAACGAGGCCGAATACGAAGCTTGTATTATGGGTCTCGAGGAAGAGATTGATTTGAGGATCAAAAACTTGGACGTATATGGCGACTTAGCCCTGGTTGTCAATTAGATTAAAGGAGATTGGAACACATACCAATCAGGATTGATTCCTTACAAAGACTACGCGAGAAGGTTGCTACCCTTCTTCAACAGAATTGAGTTTCATCACATCCCTCGTGAAGTAAATCACATGGCTGATGCACTAGCCACTCTCTCTTCCATGATTAGTGTAGGTCAATGGAACGACGTACCTAAGATCGACATAATGCGCCTTGAACGGCCCGCTTACATCTTCACGATTGAAGCAATCATAGACGACAAACCTTGGTATCACAATATCAAATGCTTCCTTCAGAAACAAGAGTACCCACCTGGGGCACTAAGGAAGGACAGGAAAACCCTCAGAAGGCTATCAGGCAGTTTCTTCCTGAGCGGTGATACTCTCTATAAGAGAAATTTTGACATGATGTTGCTCCGATACGTAGACAGACCAAAAGCAGACATGCTGATGAAAGAAATTCACGAAGGATCCTTTGGCATTCATGCCAACGGACACACAATGGCGAGAAAAATTCTAAAAGCAGGGTACTATTGGTTGACCATGGAATCCGACTACTATAAGTACATGAGGAAGTGTCACAAGTGTCAGATATACTCCGACAAAATTCATGTACCGCCAACGCATCTCAAAGTTATTTCTTCCCCATGGCCTTTTTTCCATATGGGGAATCAACATGATTGGCTTGATTGAGCCTAAGGCTTCAAACGGACATCGGTTCATCCTGGTAGCCATTGATTACTTCACCAAGTGGGTCGAAGCAGCGTCGTATGCTAATGTAACCCGACAAGTGGTGGTCCGATTTATCAAAAACAATATCATCTGCCGTTATGGTGTTCCAAGCCAAATCATTACTGATAATGGATCTAACTTGAACAATAAGATGATGAAAGAGTTGGTGTTCAAGATCGAACACCATAACTCATCTCCCTACCGACCCAAGATGAACGGAGCGGTAGAAACGACTAACAAGAACATCAAGAGGATTGTTCAGAAGATGGTTGTAACCTACAAAGACTGGCACGAGATGCTACCCTTTTCTCTTCACGGTTATCGCACATATGTCCGCACTTCAACAGGGGCAACCCCTTTCTCTCTAGTATAGGGCATGGAAGCAATGCTCCCCATCGAAGTAGAGATCCCATCAATCTGGGTATTGATGGAAGCTAAGCATGCAGAAGCTGAATGGTGTCAAAGTCGACACGAAGAACTGAATCTGATCGAAGAGAAGCGAGTCACGGCTTTATGCCACGGTCAGTTGTATCAGCAAAGAATAAAGAGGGCGTTTGACAAAAAGGTCCGACCTCGCGTCTTTAGAAAAAGAGACCTCGTGCTAAAAAAGATACAATCATTTCTCACTGATTCTCGGGGAAAATGGACTCCGAATTATGATGGCCCCTATGTGGTCAAGAAAGCTTTCTTAGGCGGCGCCTTGAGACTTGCAACCATGGACGGAGATGAATTTGCCTACCCCACAAATGTTGATGTAGTCAAGAAATACTACACCTAAACTAAAAAAAAAACATCTCGATGGATTGAAAACCCGAAAGGGCGGTCCAGGAAAAAATTAGAGACATGATCAAAATTCATCTCGGTGGATTGGAAATCTCAAAGTACAATCCAGGAAAAAATTAGGGATAATGGCAAGTAACTATGTCCAACAGAGGCAATTCCCTCAGCAACAGTTACGTCGTCCCTCAGAAAAACTCCAGTCAAGGTCATCTTTGACAGAAGCTCAGGATGTCCAGAATTCAAAGTTGGTAGAAGGATAGTGGTCGTTATGTTTCTATGTAGCCCTTTCCCTTTAAATTACCATTTTCTAACTTTGTAAATACTCTATGGAATCACGCGTTTGGCTGATCTCCATCCTTTCAATAAAAGTTGAGCCCTTGTGCTTTTAATTGCAATTCATATTTGTTTTAGCTTTACAGAATGATGTTTTTAACATGATCAATGATTCTTGAAACGAAACAAAAATGAATTTACTTGTAAAAATTGTTCTGCTTTTAAAAAAAAAAGATGGCAATTTCTTTTGACGGCTGAACATTGAAAGAACATCGATCTCTTCTCCAAAGGTGTTCGAGCCTCAAAGTGCAGAATCAAAGTACTCCTTCTAAACCAGTATGCCTGAATGAAGGATCAGCTATGTCAGATGCGAATGCTCCATCTAACCTCTTCGGCCGAGTTCTCATCTCCTAAGCCCGACCAGCATCGCTCCCAACAGGGACCGTTTCTCCTAAGGAAGGCAGAATTGCTATCTTGAACCAGCGATATTTCTACATGCGCCATTGTGGCCGAGTATCCAGTCGTGTTCATCTGTTAGTTTGTATGTCGCGTCAGTTTTGTCAACATATACATACATACATCATGCATTATTGATTTGCATTCACATTCATATTGCATCACTATCACTCCAGTCAGGCTTGTCCCGTAGTGGTGACAGTCTTCTCAATCGAGTTGTCAAGTTCTTTTCTCGTCAGGAAAGGTTGCGTCTGAACAATCTCTCTCCTCTTGTTTATTTCTGGATCAGAATTGGCCCTTGACCACTTTGATAACTTTGATAACTCGCCGGAGAACCTTCTCGGATTAAGGAAAATCCCTAGAGGAAGCCTCTTAAGCAGAGATTCGGCAATACAGCAGTTTTTCTCCAAAAAAAAAACCGCTAATGAAAAGGTCATCAGCACCTCAAAATTGGGGTACATCATATGGCATTTATCCAAGAAGATCCCGAGAAAAGAATGATGTATTATCCCCATGTGTGAAAGAAGTCTCTCAAGAGACTCGTTTTCCCCGGAAGAGTCGAAAAATGGCGTCTCCAACAGAGAAGTTTGTACACCTCTACAACTCAGGCGAATGGGTTCCCCAGCGAGTCTGACATCAAAATTTTTTCTATCAAATGGCATCTCCCCAGGAAAATTCGGCGATAAGTTTGAGGAAAAACGCTACGAATAACGTCCCTTGTCAAGAAAGTTTATTGACAAAAGAAACTGAGACCAGTTCCTTGGTAGGAAACCAGGATCGAGGGGAAGTTTATATTAGAAACTTATACTAGTTCCTTGGTAGGAAACCAGGATCGAGGGGAAGTTTACTTCAGAAACTTAGACCAGTTCCTTGGTAGGAAACCAGGATTGAGGGGAAGTTCATATCAGAATCTAAGACCAGTTTCTTGGTAGAAAACTAGGATCGAGGGGAGGTTTATTTCAAACGAAAACTAAGACCAGTTCCTCGGCTGAAGACCAGGATCGAGGGCAAGTTTTTACCTTTTCTAAGCATCATTGCTTAACAAAAGAGGATGAATGTGTAAGCTACCATTCACAATCACCATCAAAATTTTGGGTATTCCGATATTTAATCCTCTTGAATCCTGAATGCCCGAATACCTTCGCCATTCACACCTTCGGGTCCAAGAAGATTAAATAGGGGCATCTGTCATACCCTAAATTTTGACCACTAAGATTTCCCATCATTGTGCAAATCATCATCACAATATGGATGAACCATCTTGCCTCATCAGTCTCCCCAAAGATGGGTGAACACTTACTACAGTCAAAATTAGGGTTTCAAGCCCTCTCAGAGTTCTTAGACAAAGTATCAATCAAGAAATGACATGATCTTTAACTTGTATAACCTCCCAAACATCTACAATGGATCAGGAGGACTCCCACTTTAAGGATTAAGCACAAGGCTGCTCCCTTCCAGGTAAATCAAGCCTCAAGATCACCAGTGTCACAAATTAGGGTTTGGTCGACTAGGGCCTCCAGATGGAAATTTTCCTTTGGGCATGAGCCAATGCTTCAAAGCATATCCTAAAATACTCCATGGAACCTCATGGGCCCAAGCATCAAGTCAATTTGACCTCAGGGGATGCATACATCAAAAATCAGGAATTAGGGTTTCTTGACCTAATTCACCCCTAAGTTGACTTTTGGGACAAATCATGAGCCAAGACCTCAAGACATGATTTGAGGGTCTCCAACATACCACATTGATCCATTTGTAACAATGGATTGATCCAGGAAGCTTGAGCAGCAAGTCTCAATTTCATCAATACTACAATTAGGGTTTCGCGAGAAAAGTCAACTGTAGCTTTGACTTTTGACCAGGACATGCTCCCAAACCCTAGGACATGATTCAATACACCCTATAACACCTATGAAATTAATCCATCAAGTTTGATTTAGGTCAAGGACTTGATTTCATAGAGGATCGCACAGTTTGGAATTCATCTGATAAAAAGTCAACTGTGCACAAAAGTCAACTTTGACTTTTTGAGATTTTTCACAAAAATGGTTTTTTAACCCTAAAATGATGTTAATGTATGATTTGAATCATCATTCATCAAGAAAAATCAAGAAAAGTGGGATAGCTTGTAAAAGGGGTAACCATAAAAACTTAGAAAATTTTCTAAGTTATGAACAAAGTGGCAAGGGTACCAACTTTGGAGGATCATAACTCCTAAACCACAAGGCCATTTTTCCCTATCCAAAGCTAGATTTGTTACTCTCATTACCCTCTACAAAAGCTTAGAACTTACCTCCTTCCAAATTCATCATGGATTTTGAGTTATGGAATGATCAAAATCACAAAAAGTGAAAATGTCACTTTTTTCCAACACTTAGGGAAATTTTCACTAAGTCAGAATCTTCCTTCACTTTTTTCCAAATGTAGGGGGTTTTTCACTTGGATCCAAAAGGTATCATAACCAAATATGATCGAACAGTTGTTGTATCATATGAGGGCTTTCCAAAATGGCCAAGAACATCACCAAATTCCACTTGGGCAATGAGATATGATAATGGCAATATGCCTTGCTGAAAACTGCCAAGGCTAGGCAGAATTTTGCATTTTTGCTCCATTTTGAAAAATCAGGTAATTCCAAGCCTTGTCATCACTTTGGACACAACTGAGAATCAAATTTAACGGGGACAAACACTGAGCCAAGCCTCCAAAGTCCTTGGAACAAGAAGTAGCATGCCAAACCTAGAATTGCCTAAAAGAGGGACAAGACTCCAATTTTGGATTGGAGCATTCAATACATACACCAAGGTGGCATGGACTGACACATTTGCAACTGAATTCAGTCAAGACTTATCCAAGACCAAGGGAACCACATCCCTGTGCCCTAACCTCTAGTCAATGGCTAGAGGAGACTTGGATTCCAAAGTGCAACCATTGGCCAAACCTCTGCTGCAGTTGTCATTCACTATTGATCGCAAAACAAATTTGCTCTACTATAAATAGAGCTCATTTGTGCTTAGTTTTAGTACACTAAAGCCATCAAACAGATGCTTTCCTCAAAATCCCTCTCTTTAGGCCAAAATGCCTTCTTTAGCAACGTAACTCTGAGTTTTTGAGTTAGAGAGCATTTCCATCATAACTCATGATCCTAACACCTCATAAACATCATATGTAGGTGATCCAAACTATCAAAAGTGACCTGTAACACCAAAATCACAAAGTCGCCTCTCAAAACCTCAAAATAGGCCTTTTGTGCATTTTTCGAGCCATGTCTTGATTCAGTCACTATCCAAACCAGATAAAACCTCAAACATAATCCAAATAACATCCTTGAACTCTCCCAAATGGTTCCCCCCATCTGGAACACCATTTGAGAGAGTTGCTATTTTGGTCATTTTAACCCTTTTTGTAAGAAAGGGCCAGTTTGTGTTTTTGCAGGTTCCAACTGATTCCAACCATCCTAAAAGCTTCTAAGGGGTCATTTGAGAGTGTCCAAAGCATCAAACCATTTCTGAAAAAAGAAGTTTGGCAGATTGCACAGAAAACTCCAAAAGCTCAAAAAGAGGTAAGCATCATGACTTGAACTTTTCAAAATATGCATTGCTTTGAAGTCCACTGATCATACACACCTCATACATGTTATATATGTTGTGTTTGAACCAATTCATCATGTAATTCATGCTTGTATCAAAGTGTAGCATAGAAAATGCAATTATAGGCTTTTTCAAAACCACTATCGAATTTTAAGGAAGGAGTATGATCTGAAAAAAATACCACCCCCATTGGATTCCTTGTGAAATTCTAGGGCAGATGCATATAAATTTTGTCTCAAACCATGGAGAAATGAGAAAGTTATGACCTTCACGTTTCTGACCCAAAACTTGCCTTGCCTTGCCTTGGGCCAGGCCAAAAACAAGGCAAGCCTTGTATATTTGTGGTTTCACTTCAAGCAATGGATGTATCACCACCCCAGTGGTAAGGCGCACGCCTTATAACCTTGAGGTCGTGGGTTCAAACCCCACCCATGCCATTTTGTGTTTTCTCACATTTTTGCTATTTTTTCCAATATTTTCATGTTTTATTAATTAATTGGAAAATTAATAACTCCTTCAATTTTAATTATTTTTTATTGGTTCTTTTTGAAAAAAATCACAAAAATGTTGAAATATTTTATTCCACAAAAAATTAAGTTTATATTATTTATTTAATATAATTAGTATTTTTGAGAATAAATTCCTTTTTAATGTTTTTAAACATTTTAAAAGTGAATATTTACTTTGAAAATCAAAACCAAGTGAGTTTTAATTCACCTTGTGATTAATCCCTCATTTCTCAAACCTTAAACAAAAATCACAAATGGTTTATTCAAACTTATTTGGTATTTTATTTGATTTTCTTTAAATATTTACTTTTAAAGAATAACAAATTAGGGTTTCTTTGATTTTCACCCTCATCAAACAATTCAAACACTTTTGGGCCTCTAATAGAGTGTAAGACCCAATCCTTTGTAAATACAAACCCTTTTTGGGTCTCACTTATTGTATAAGTCCCGTTGTATTTCAAAAAGTTCGACGCGATCATCGTCCGTTGAAAAACAAACCTTGGGCCTCTCTTCGAGCTATAAGACCCATTCAAAATCATTCTTGGGCCTCTATTAGAGTGTAAGACCCAACCCCCTTTGAAAACCAAACCATTTTGGGCCTCAATGCAGTGTATAAGACCCACCGCGTTTTTAAAAATCGGCGCGATCGCCATTTTCAAACAAATGACCCTGGGCCTCTCCTTGAGCTGTAAGCCCCACCACTTGTACAAAAAT
This sequence comes from Lathyrus tuberosus, assembly GCA_022829125.1. Lineage (NCBI taxonomy): Eukaryota > Viridiplantae > Streptophyta > Magnoliopsida > Fabales > Fabaceae > Lathyrus > Lathyrus tuberosus. Next base: position 2,920,133 of record JALAZF010000501.1, read on the forward strand.
AAATCTTTTGGGCCTCTATTAGAGTGTAAGACCCAATCCCCTTTTAACAAAAACTTTTTGGGCCTCAGACATTGTATAAGCCCCCCTGCGTTAAAAGAAAACCTCGGCGCGATCGCCAATAAAAAAACCAATCATCTGCGCCTACCCTCGTGTTGTAAGCCCCATTTTTTTTCTTTAAACACTTGGGCCTCTTGAGAGAGTGTAAGACCCATCCCCTTGTACAGAAAACCTTTCTTGGGCCTCAGTCACTTATATAAGTCCATCTGTACAAAACGACAGTGCGATCACTGATAAACCTTGGTGTAATACCCCAAATTTTGACCACTAAAGTTTCCCATCATTGTGCAAATCATCACCATAATATGGATGTACTTTTATGCTTCATCAGTCTCCCCAAACATGGGTGAGCATCCACTACAATCAAAATTAGGGTTTCAAGCCCTCTCTGAGCTTTAGACAAAAGGCTCAATCAAGAAATGACTTGATTTTCAACTTGTCTAATCTCTCAAACATCCTCAAAGGATCAAAAGGACTCCTACTTCAAGGATTAAGCACAAAGCTGCTCCCTTCTAGGTGGATCAAGTCTCCAGATCGACAGTGTCACCAAATTAGGGTTTTGATCACCCAGGGCCTCTAGATGAAAAATTTCATTTGGGCACAAGCCATTGATCCAAAACATAACCTAATATACTTCATGGAACCTCATGAACCCATGCATCAAGCCAATTTAGACACAAGGGATGCATTCATCAAAAATCAGGAATTAGGGTTTCTTGACCTAATTCACCCCTAAGTTGACTTTTGGGACAAATCATGAGCCAAGACCTCAAGAGAGGATTTAAGGGTCTCTAATATACCATATTTATCCATTTGGAACAATGGATTAATCCAAGGAGCTTGAGCAACAAGTCTCAATCCCATCTGCACCACAATTAGGGTTTTAAGGGAAAAGTCAACTGTAACTTTGACTTTTGACCTGGACATGCTCCCAAACCCTAATACATGATTAAATATACCCTATGACACCCATGGAAAATGTCCATCAAGTTTGATTTAGGTCAAGGACATGATTTCCTGAAGAATTGCACAGTTTGGAATTCATCTGATAAAAAGTCAACTGTGCACAAAAGTCAACTTTGACTTTTTGAGATTTTTCACCAAAATGGATATTTAACCCTAAAATGATGTTAATGTATGATTTGAATCATCATTCATCAAGAAAAATCAAGAAAAGTGAGATAACTTGTAAAAGGGGTAACCATAAAAACTTAGAAATTTTTCTAAGTTAAAAATAAAGTGGCAAGGGTACCAACTTTGGAGGATCATAACTCCTAAACCACAAGGCCATTTTTTCTCATCCAAATATGGATTTGTAGCCCTCATTATCATTTACAAAAACTTCAACTACAAGTCATTCCAATTCATTAAGGATTTTGAGTTATGGAGTGATCAAAGTGGCTGAAAAGTGAAAAAGTCACCTTTTCCAACACTTAGTGAAATTTTCACTAAGTCAGATTTTGCCTCACTTTTTGCCAAATGTAGGGGGATTTTTCACTTGGAATCAGAAGAGATCAAAACCAAACTAGTTCAAACAGTTGTTGTATCATGTAAGAGCTTTCCAAAATGGCCAAGAACATTGCCAAATTCAACTTACACCATGAGATATGACATTGGCAAGTTACCTTGCTGAAATCTGTCAAGGCAAGGCAGAATTTGCAACTTTGGTCGATTTGCCAAAATTAGCCAAATTCAATTGCTCCTATCCACTTGGACACCTCAGAGGATTGAATCTAAAGGGGACAATCACTGAGCCAAGCCTCCAAAGTCCATGGAACAAGAAATAGCATGTTGAACCTAGAATGGCCAAAATAGGGCCAAGACTTCAAATTTGGAATGAGGCATTCAATGGAACCATCAAGGTGGCATGGACTGAGCCATTCTCATTTGAAATCAGTCAAGACTTATCCAAGACCAAGGGGACCAAAGCTCTGTGCCCTAACCTCTAGTCAATGGCTAGAGGAGACTTGGATTTTCATTTGCCAACATTGGGCAAACCTACTTACCAGCTGCCATTCACTATTCCTTGCAAAAAAAACTTGCTCTACTATAAATAGAGCTCAATTGTGGTCAGTTTGAGTACACCAAAGCCATCTAACAGATGCTTTCCTCAATATCTCTTCTTTCACTCCAATTTTGCCTTCTAAGGCAAGTCACTATCGGGTTTTGAGTTTGAGAGCAATTCCAATCAAACCAATCACTCACACACCTCACATACATCACATATGAGCTGATCAAACACTTAGATTACTTCTGAAACACCAATTTCACAAAATCACCAGCTGGTTGCTCAAGGTTTTAACCAAAGTGCAGCTGAGGTACTACAAAATGATCCAGCCAATTTCAATCAAGTCCAACCGTCCAAACACAATCCATAGGGTGTAGGGAAGCTGTTCAGATCATCACAACTCATCTGTAACACCTCCAGATCAAAAATCACTTTGAACTTGCTGTCACGACTTGGAGGTAAGCACATACTTGGTAATCTCTCAATCTATGCATATTTCCTCGCACAATAATTTGGCCATATGTTCATAATCATGCATGGAATGTTTTCCCTCAATTAATTGCATTGTTTGAATCGTGTATCAAAAATCCTAGCCTTCATGCAGAAATTAGGGTTCTTGAGGTTTCTTCGTGATTTATTGTTATATGTTTAATTTAAATGAAATTAAAGTACATAGACATGATCGTGAGGTTGAGACGAGCATAATGATATGTGGATTGCATGATATAATCAAGTATTCATGGAGATTGGATAGAAAATGCAAATCTGAGAATCCAAGAACACGCGCGTGTTCTTGGCGCCATTTTTAGAAATTCAAATATTTGAATTTTGTGATTTTGTTTAATTGATTCAAAAATTAATTTCTCTCTGAGTTTTAATGATTTTGAGTTGATTCTTTTTTTAATAATTCACAAAAATGTTAAAATATTTTATTTTCCCAAAAAATCCCAAAAATATTATTTGTTTCATATAATTGATATTTTTGTAAAGAATTAATATTTTGATTGTTTTTGGCATTTTAAATATTTTTTCTACATTGATTTTGCAACTTTTGATGCTTTCTAATTATTTTGTAGGTCAATACTTAATTTTTGAAGCATTAATCCAAGATCACAATTTGTTTTCCATGTGTTAAACAATTTTTGATCATTTTAATTGAATTTTTATTCAATTAAATACATTTTGAAAACAAATTAGGGTTTTGGATTAATTCAACCCTCATAAATCATTTTCAAAACATTTTTGGGCCTCTATTAGAGTGTAAGACCCAATCCCTTTTTTTTTAACCAAACATCTTGGGCCTCACTTATTGTATAAGTCCCTCTGCGTTAAAAGAAAACCTCGGCGCGATCGCCATTTTTAAACGAAAAAATCATTTGGGCCTACCCCGTGTTATAAGCCCCACTCTTTTTTCTCTAAACTTTTTGGGCCTCACTCATTGTATAAGTCCCTCTGTACAAGTAAACGGCGCGATCGTCGCCCGTTTAAAAATAAAAAAATCATTTGGGCCTCTCCTTGAGCTATAAGACCCATTCAAAACTTTTTGGGCCTCTATTAGAGTGTAAGACCCAATCCCTTTTTTTTAACCAAACATCTTGGGCCTCACTTATTGTATAAGTCCCTCTGCGTTAAAAGAAAACCTCGGCGCGATCGCCATTTTTAAACGAAAAAATCATTTTGGCCTACCCCGTGTTATAAGCCCCACTCTTTTTTCTCTAAACTTTTTGGGCCTCTTGAGAGAGTGTAAGACCCATCCCTTTGTACATAAAACCTTTTTGGGCCCCAGTCACTTGTATAAGTTCCGCTGTACAAAGTCAAACAGTGCGCTCACTGATAAAACCTTGGGCCTCTCCTTGAGCTGTAAGCCCCAAATCTTTCTTTTTCAAAGCACTTTCTCCTTTGATTTTGAATATACTGTTGTTTTCAATCTTTCTTTATTGAACAACTAACCAAACAGCATGGAAGCACTACAACCGAGTAAGTGGTTATCGCTTTCGTTTACTGCTTTCATATTATATAACTGTATTGTGGGGCTGTTCACTGTAAGTCTCCTTTCATAAACTCATATCTACTGTGTAATAATAGTATAGATATTTCGAGTTTCCCCGGCAACTACGCCTAGCACTAGGTAAAGCCGTTTCGTTTATTCGTAGAAATAGACGCCTAGATCCCCAATAGGAACACCAGATACAGTCTTCTCTTCGGCTGTCCTCCTTAGGAATCGTCAAGAAGCATTACTCCCCAAGATGAATGTATTCTCCGTGAATGGCATCTTTGAGTTTCTTCCAAATTCTCGAACTTTCCTGACTTGATCTATTCCTTGTGGATAGCTTGCCTTGAATGTCTCGGGGTTTGGGTACCCACTACGGTCATAATCTTGGACCTTAACTAAGGAACCCTCTTTAAAAGCTAAAAGTCGCTGGATAGTAAACCTCGCACGTTTAGCAGTGGTTTTTATCTTTAAAAGAGTTATCTCTCCTAATGGAAAGGAGGTGATAGACCCACGGGCTTCTTAAAAGCATCGGCCTCCTCTTGGGCATTGTTCAAGGACCCACAGGCTTCCTAAAAGCAACCCAACCTCCTCTTGGGCTTCGTACAAGGACCCTACGGCTTCTTAGAAGTATTCACAACCTCCTCTTAGGCTCCGTATAATGATATCTTCCTCCGGGAATGATAGCCTCCTCTTGGGCTTCGTACAAGGACCCGTCGGCTTCTTAAAAGTTTCCAGCCTCCTCTTGGGCTTCGTACAAATTATCCCGACGACCTCTTAGAGGTATAGGAACAGAACCTAGTCATCCTCCTAGAACAGTCCTTTCATAGAGTCTACTACTGTTTCTCATAGCGTAGTACAAAAGATAAAACTCTAGACACGGACATTCTAACTTCCTTGAGTCTCAAAGACATTCTCAAGTGACCCCTTCGTTAAATAGGAAGGAAACCCGCAGACTCGGACAGTTTCAATACCCTTTGGATTTCCAGTTTCCCCAAAGAAAAGGAAACAACCTCGATCCTCAGATCTAACCCATGAGTACAGTAATGCTCATATAAGAACTGATTTTCTCTTTCAAAATCAGTATACTGGACCTGTCACTTAACTGACACAGTAACCTTAGCCTTCTCTTGGGCTTTGTACAATGATTCTCCCCAGCGGAGTCAAACAACGTTTTAGCCTCTCTTTCGGGCTTCGTACGAGACACATAAAGACTCCCTCGTTGAGTCAAACAAACAATAGCCTCCATCTCGGGCTTCGTACGAGACACAAAGACTCCATCGTCGGGTCAAAATCTTTTAGCCTCTCTCTCGGGCTTTGTACGGGACACAAAATAGCCTCCTCTTAGGCTTTGTATAATGATTTTCCTAGCGGAAATTAGCCTCCTCTTAGGCTTTGTATAAGAAAACCACTGGTTGATCCAATTAACCTTTTAGCATCAAAGCTGTGCCTCGTTCACAGTACACAAACATCAACAACTCCTTTCCCTTCATCTAATTGCTATAAGTGGCAAGCCTCTGGATCATCTACATCCATGCCACTGTCCCTCTTTTAGCATGAGAAATTCCTAAGGAAAGATAGCATTGCTCTACACTGAGTTAAAGTCTTCTCCTTCAGGTTAAAACCCTTTCTTCGAAAATTATGGCATTGCTCGGATCCGCGTATCCCACTTAAAGTAATTCTCCTTCTCCCCTCTTTAGAGATGACAAATTCTCTCTAAAGCCGAGGTCTTTCGGCTTCACGTCTTGGGCTTTGAACAAGACACAAAACACCTTTAGCTTCACATCTTGGGCTTTGAACAAGATACAAATCACCTTTCGCTTCACGTCTTGGGCTTTGAACAAGACACCAAAACACCCATTTCCTCCCATAGAATAGGAGGAACTACGAACGCTCTGATTTCCCTGTTTCGGTAAACGGGAATACGTAGGCATAAGATTGAAAGAAAAATCTTAGCGAGCACAATCAACAAAAAACCCAAATCCCATATCTCCATCAATCAAAAGTAGTAATCAGTCCTAACATCCTAACCCTTGTTCCCCGCTAGAAAGTCCTAAAAAGAAAGAAAACAGTATTGGCGAAAATACAAATAACCAGTACAAAGGCCCCCCACATTGATAGCATTCGTAACCTAATAGACCGCTGTTTAAACTCAGTATGCAAGCAGGGTTAATTGGAGACATCTATTTCCCTTCCTTATTCAGCTCACAATAGGATAAAAAATGAATCGACCTGTAGTTTTAAGCTCAACCGCAGAGAGCGACCAGCGCTTAAGAACCGCGTCCAAAATCGCTTGCTACAGAAAAAGTGGCGCCCACCGTGGGGCCTGTCTCTTCAGCTTCCACCGTGGGGCCCAACCGACTATTGATTACACCAAAGGAAAGGTTCAAGATCGTTAGAAAAACCTAAAGGGGGGAGATCTAAGGTTCGGGGGTTGGTTACGCCTAGGGAAGGTATTAACACCCTAAACGTCCGTAGTACTCTACGGGAACCTCTTGCTTAAGTTTGTGTTATGTTATGTTTGTATGCTAAGAATCGGTACTATGGTAAAGATAAAGACCTAGGTATATACACTAACTATGTTCTAAGGGTGTAAAAAGAAAATATGGAATCCGAGGAGGCATCGGATGTAAAGGAAAAAGATGGAAAAAGAAAAAGGTAGCTCGTTAGGATCGTCGCAATCCTATGCCTACGTATTCTCAAGGTGAGCTTGAGAAATCAGAGCGATCGTAGTTCCCCTCAATGGGGTAAAAGGGGAAAGAGATTAATGGCTATCTCTTGAAAAGATTGTGAAAGTTTAAAGGTTGGTGAATGAGAGGAGATTAATGGCTATCTCTTGTGTAGGTTAAAGGAAGGTTTAAAGGTTATAAGAGATTAATGGCTATCTCTTAGGAAGGCTAGTTTTAAAAGGGTAATGAATGGTTACCTATGACTATGGGTCAAAGAAGGGTAATGAGCTTTCTATGATCTTGAAATCAATAGAAAAACTTTTCCTTTGGAAGGAAGAGGGAATAACATCTTATAAATAAGAGTTATAGAAGAGTTGAAATATATGTAACATATAGGAGTTCAAATAAACAGTAAGCAAATAATCATGAAATGTACTAAAAAAGAACACAGCAAACAGTGAGTGAATAATCAGAAGTAAACATAAATGTGGACATAGCAAGTGGTAAGCAAGTGATCATAAATTGTAGCATGAATATGAACATAGCAAATGGTGAGCATTTAACCATAAGTATAGATATATCAGACAGTGAGTGCAAGTGGTCATGCAGTGAACATATAAGGCAGAGAATGTATTCACAATTGGAAACAAGGCATTTGAAAAAACAAGTTGTTCATTAACAGATAGCAAAACAACACAAACTTGCATGGCAAGATTTATGTGAGGTCAGGAACAGAACTTCATAAGTCAAAGACATTCATAGAAGAATCAATTAACAAACAGTAGTTACACAAGGATGACAATCATAGCATGGAAAGCAAACAGCAACAAAAGAATCTACTCATGTGATTTCAAACAGAAAGCAAACACATTTTCATGGCAAGGGTTTCATGAATCACAGCATAGTTAAAAAAAAATAGCAACACATTTCAAAAATAGTGAGCACATGAATATGTCAAGCATAGCAGCAAAGATATTCTCGCAGTTGAAGAATAAAGCAATGGAATCATGCAACTTAGCAACCAGAAACAAAAAGCATAGACAAGAATTCTCGTGATAAAGCCAGTAAGCAATGTTCAACCAAACTTCACAAATTATAGCATGCTCTCAAAATAACTCATTTAACAGTGGTAGCACATTAATACGTCAAGCATAACAGAAAGACATTCTCACAGTTTGAAAAATAAGGTAATGGAATCATGTAATAACAAACAGAAGCAAAAAGTGCAGACAAGAATTTTATGATACAGTTCATGCAGCAACGTTCATATAAATCATAGCATGCTTAAGGAAGAAATAAGAAAGCAGAATTTATTTTGTTTGAAATTATTAAAAAAAACATATAAAAGAAATGAAATAAAGCAGTTAAAAAAAAACAAAAAAATAAAAAGTGGAAGTCCCCAGGAAAGGGTGGCTTGCGCCACCTATTCCCTCAAAGGGGAAGTGGCTTGCGCCACCATCATGAGAGTGGCTGGCGCCATGATATAGAATGGGGGGTGCCATGGTTACCTTTCCTTTTTATATTATTTTGGTGGTGTGTGTGCATTATATTATTATTACTATGTGATGATTATTATATTATTAATATTAGGTGGTGATTATTATATTTAACAAAACTATGTGGTGGGAGCCACCAAACCAAATGTGGCGAGCGCCACCAAGTTCTCACACATTTCATTTTTATTTCACGAACACAAACAAAACCAGACGAATCCGAAACACGATTAAATCACACAAAATGAAAGCCAACATGATGATTATTTTACAGCAATAAACGACAATCAAGCAGAGATACATACAACATCATGATAATCAAACTTGAAACAAAATAACAGCAATGATAACATCATGGTGCATATACGTGTGATCATCATCATAATGCATAATAATAGAAAGAGATTAGGTGGTACCTAGTGGAGCAAGTCCACTGTTTCCTCGCCTTGTGATGAACTTTCCGAGCTTGAACCAGAATGTTGAAATCACCCTCCCTCTCTCTTGCTCGTGCACCAAAAGCTTTGATAACTTAAGATGTTTTGTGAGAAGTGTTTGTGTGAAAATTGTTGATGAAAACGTTGATGTCCCTTGAGAGTTGTAGACGAGCTCTTTATATAGGCTGCTTGATGGGCCGGGTTAAGTTTCAAAACTTGGTGGGCATGGTTGGAGCTAGGGTTTACAATTTGAATTCAAACGTTCTTCAGCTCTTGGAGACAAACGCTCCTATGCCGTGCCAAAGCAAGCAGATGCTGCAGGAGCAGCTTCACCATTTCATGCATGTCTTCAGAACCCTCCCTCTGGTGTCACTGAGAGGCGATCAAATAAGGCAAGGTTTTGGGATTGAGAAAGCATCTTGCAGGTGGTGTCAGGATGAATTCCAAGACAAGCAATCTTCAGAATCAATTTTATTGAGGCAAACCGTTGAGAGCTCAAAAAGGGAATTGTCTTTGGGAGAGTTCAAAATAGTTTTGTGCCAAGGATTGAATGGTTTTGTGAACGGATGATTTCAAATAATGCTGAGTTCTTCCTTTCCAATTTGGCACATTTCTATTGGCTGATGCTTGGGTTGAAAAGTCAACATATTCATTCTTGCTTCCTATTGGCCACTTGGCAATGAAAATAATTCTGATAATATGTAACACCTTCCTTTACCTTTTTTTTTGGTCACGATGGATTATGGAACATGGACTTAGGAAAATTAAATGGTCTTGCATAAACAAAGGTGATAAAAAATAAATGATAATGGATTTAGAAATGATTAGGATTAAATGAGGTTTAAGGAAATTAAATTGAACAAATTGAACAAAAGTTGATAAAATGAAAAGGTTGATGAAATAGGTTTAGAAAATGAATAGAAATGAGGGTAGATAAAATGAGTAGAAATTTGGTCATGGTGGGTTTAGGGTTATGGAGACATCTCTTGCTTGATTTAATGCTCCATCCAAAAGACCTTGATCAATTACTCCTTGAATTCCCTCGAGGAAAACTTGATAAAAAAACAACAAAAGCAAGAACCCGATAAAACGGGTTAGCTATGCGGCATGATTGACCTAATATGATATGCAAAAAATCCATAGATCTAAGGGAAAAATTTGGGGTACAACAATGGCGCTCAATATCACAGTTAACTGCCAGGGCGATGCTTTAGCCAACGTACTGGTAGACACAGGGTCAGGCCTGAATGTTATGCCAAAGTCCACTTTGACGCAATTATCATTCAAGGGCCCTCCGATGAGAGTCAGCGAGGTCGTCGTCAAAGCATTCGACGGATCCAGAAAAACGGTTATCGGCGAAGTTGATCTTCCCATAACTATTGGTCCTCACACTTTCCAAATCACTTTCCAGGTCATGGACATCCGGGCAACATACAGTTGTTTATTAGGAAGACCTTGGATACATCAGGCTGGAGCGGTCACTTCAACCCTCCACCAAAAGCTAAAGTTCGTCAAGAACGATCAAATTATCACGGTTTGTGGGGAACAAGCCTTGCTTGTAAGCAACTTGTCATCAGCTACTGGTATAAAACCCGAGGAGGTTATTGGAACTCAGTTCCAAGCACTATCGGTGAGCAAGGACAATCAGTTCAAAGAAGGAACTTCAATTTCTTCATACAAAGATAATATCAAAGCGGTCGAGAGTACCGATACGACAGGATGGGGATGGCTTGTCATTCCTATTGACAATAAAACAAAGAAGGGTCTTGGTTTTCCTACGACCTGTACCCAGACAGCTGCCAACGATGAAAGTCTTCATCCCCTTCAAAACTTCTTCCACAATGGAGGTTTTCTTCACCCAGTGTCTCAGACAGTTCATGCTATCAATGAGGAAGATCCCTCTGACACAGATGAAGAATGGAAGCCCTACCTTAACAAGGAGGGCTATATGTCTCAGGAAGAGGTACCTATGCCTTTTTGCTTTCCTACAGAAAGTCTGAGATTTATACCAAGATCAGATGTCGAAATGATCTACAGGGATTGTGATCCGAAAGGATGTCGTGCTCCTCCAAATTCATTAGAGGAGGACACTCCGATGAAAGACAACTTTGATCACAATTACTATGGCCCGATGGATGGCCTGCCAATGTGGCAACCTTATCCAGGAAACTTGGGGCAAGAAAGTCAGCCGAACAATTAAAATCAGCTGACCGTCGTTGAACAGAATACCTGTGTCCCCACCATGTCATGGGATCAACACTCAGGTCATTCGGAAACTACTCAACATGAAGATGAATTCACAACGTTCACAGGACTTGAATTCATCAACTATGCTTTTCCTGAGGTCAACGTCATCGAGAGAGATGACTCCTCCAGTTCCAAAGAAGTTTGGGACACCCTGGGACAACCAAGTGGAAAATACAACTTTATGGTCAAGTACACTGCTCCCGAAAGCTCTCGTATCAGGTTCGAAGACATCCAACCAACTGGATGGGAAGATACAGCTGAGAGCACCAATGCTATGCAAAATGCAACAGAGGAATCCTCCTACGACAATTCTGCTTGGGAGACAGATTCCAATGATCCTACTCCACCAGAAATCAGCGTTATTTTTGAAGACAAATCAAGGAAGGTGCCAGACTTTGTGATTCACCGAGGAGTTTGCCGCCAATGGGTTGCTGTCGATGTTCCAAAGGTCGTTCACCAGTCAAAGTAATTGCCATCTTCAAGCCTTTCACCCTGCCCAGGTGAAACGGATGTTTTGATAGGGCTCGCTTTCTGTAAATTTCCCTCTTCGCTTTTCCCAAAGTGAGAGAGTTTTGTTTTATAGGGCTGTAGTTTCAAGAACCGACTTGTTCATTAATAAAATAACGTTGTTCTGTAATTTCCGCATTAATTGCTGTTTTCTCTTTTTGCTTTTTCAGAAAATGGTAATCCTAAAAAACATGTAAAAATAAAAACAAGCAGTAAAATAAATACACTGCACACACTTGCATTTTCTCTATCTCTTCTAAACACGAATCATCACGTCATGCAAATTGCTTGTTATAAACCCAGTTGAAACATACGATCCGATGCCTTCTCCCAACTTTGAGTTCTCGGTATTCGAGGCTGAAGAAGAAAATGACAACGAAATTCCAGAAGAGATTTCCCGATTACTCAGACAAGAGGAAAGGTCCATTGAACCTCACAAAGAGCCGTTGGAAACGGTAAACTTGGGTTCAGAGTAAGAGAGAAGAGAAATCAGGATTGGGGCACTGCTCAGTCCAACTGCCAGAGAAGATCTGATAAAGCTTCTCAAAGAATTCCCCGATGTATTCGCTTGGTCTTATCAGGATATGCCAGGGTTGGATACCAGCATCATGGAACATCACTTACCGTTAAGGTCGGAATGTCCGCCAGTTAAGCAAAGGTTGAGACACACTCACCCGGGCATGGCCATCAAAATCAAGGAGGAGGTACAGAAACAGATCGACGCGGGTTTCCTCGCTACATCTGAATATCCTCAATGGTTAGCCAACATCGTACCCGTTCCCAAAAAGGACAGAAAGGTCAGAATGTGTGTTGATTACAGAGATCTGAACAAGGCAAGTCCAAAGGACGACTTTCCTTTACCACACATTGACATGCTGGTTGACAGCACAGCAAAGTTTAAAGTTTTCTCCTTCATGGATGGATTCTCGGGCTATAACCAGATCAAAATGGCGCCGAAAGACATGGAGAAAACTTCGTTCATTACCCCATGGGGTACCTTTTGTTACAAGGTAATGCCATTCGGTTTGAAGAATGCCGGGGCAACCTATCAAAGGGCCATGACTACTCTGTTTCATAACATGATACACAAGGAAATCGAGGTATATGTCGATGACTTGATTGCAAAATCAAGAACAGAGGATGAGCACGTTGAACATCTGTCCAAATTGTTCGAACGTCAAAGAAAATTCAAGCTCCGCTTGAATCCTAACAAGTGCACCTTCGGTGTCCGTTCAGGGAAACTACTAGGGTTCATCGTCAGCCAGAAAGGAATTGAAGTTGATCCTGACAAGGTCAAGGCCATTTAAGAAATGCCTTCTCCGAAAACTGAAAAACAAGTCAGAGGATTCCTGGGACGTTTGAACTACATCTCCAGATTCATATTTCTTATGACCGTGACGTGTGCGCCGATTTTCAAATTACTCAAAAAGAACCAGGATTGCGTTTGGACAGAAGATTGCCAAACCGCCTTCAACAGTATCAAGGAATATCTGTTGAATCCTCTGATTCTATCACCTCCAGTGGAAGGAAGACCACTGATCATTTACCTCACAGTCCTAGAGGACTCAATGGGATGTGTACTTGGCCAACAAGACGAAACTAAAAGGAAAGAGTCTGCCATCTACTATCTAAGCAAGAAATTCACCGACTGCGAGACTTGGTACACAATGCTTGAGAAAACTTGTTGCGCTTTGGCTTGGGCAGCCAAACGTCTTCGCCAGTACATGATTCGTCATACTACTTGGTTGGTCTCCGAAATGGATCCAATCAAGTACGTTTTCGAAAAACCTGCTCTCACGGGAAGGATTGCCCGTTGGCAGATGCTGTTATCAGAATATGACATAGAGTACCACGCTCAGAAAGCCGTTAAAGGAAGTATTTTAGCCGATCATTTGGCTCATCAACCGATTGACAATCAAGAATCAATCGGGTTTGACTTCCCAGACGAAGATGTCATGTATTTGAAGATGAAAGATTGCGATGAACCGCTACCCGGTGAAGGGCCAGAGCCAGGTTCCCAGTGGGGACTTATCTTTGACAGAGCAGTCAATCATTATGGAAACGGAATTGGGGCAATCATTGTTACCCCTCAGGGTACCCATATTCCTTTCACTGCTAGACTCACGTTCAAATGTACGAACAACGAGGCCGAATACGAAGCTTGTATCATGGGTCTCGAAGAAGCGATTGATTTAAGGATCAAAAACTTGGACGTATACGGCGATTCAGCCTTGGTTATCAATCAGATAAAAGGAGATTGGAATATATACCAATCAGGATTGATTCCTTACAAAGACTATGCAAGAAGGTTGTTACCCTTCTTCAACAGAGTCGACTTTCATCACATCCCTCGTGATGAGAATCACATGGCTGATGCATTAGCCACTCTCTCTTCCATGATTAGTGTAGGTCGATGGAATGACATACCTAAGATCGACATCATGCGCCTTGAACGGCCCGCTTACATCTTCGCGATTGAAGCAGTCATAGACGACAGACTTTGGTATCACGATATCAAATGCTTCCTTCAGAAACAAGAGTACCCATCTGGGGCACTCAGAAAAACAGGAAAACCCTCAGAAGATTGGCTGGAAACTTCTTCCTGAGCGGTGACACTCTTTATAAGAGAAATTTTGACATGGTCTTGCTCCGATGCATCGACAGACCAGAAGCAGACATGCTTATGAAACAAATTCATGAAGGATCCTTTGGCACTCATGCCAACGGACACACAATGGCGAGAAAAATTCTCAGGGCCGGGTATTATTGGTTGACAATGGAATCCGACTGCTACAAGTACATGAGGAGGTGTCACAAGTGTCAGATATACTCCGGCAAATTTCATGTACTGCCATCACATCTCAAAGTTCTTTCTTCCCCATGGCCTTTTTCCATATGGGGAATCAACATGATTGGTATGATTGAGCCCAAGGCTTCAAACGGACATCGGTTCATCCTGGTAGCCATTGACTATTTCAGCAAGTGGGTCGAAGCAGCGTCATTCGCCAATGTAACCCGACAAGTGATGGTCCGATTTATCAAAAACAATATCATCTGCCGTTATGGTGTTCCAAGCGAGATCATTACCGATAATGGATCTAACTTGAACAATAAGATGATGAAAGAGTTGTGTGCAGAGTTCAGGATCGAACACCATAACTCATCTCCCTACCGACCCAAGATGAACGGAGCGGTAGAAGCGGCTAACAAGAACATCAAGAAGATCGTTCAAAAGATGGTTGTAACCTATAAAGATTGGCACGAAATGCTACCCTTTGCTCTTCACGGTTATCGAACATCTATCCGTACTTCAACAGGGGCAACCCCTATCTCTCTAGTATATGGCATGGAGGCAGTTCTCCCCATAGAAGTAGAGATCCCATCAATCCGGGTATTGATGGAAGCTAAGCTCACCGAAGCTGAATGGTGTCAAAGTCGACACGACGAACTGAACCTGATCGAAGAGAAGCGAATCACGACACTATGCCACGGTCAGTTGCATCAGCAGAGAATGAAAAGGGCGTTTGACAAAAAGGTCCGACCTCGTGTCTTCAGGAAAGGAGACCTTGTGCTTAAGAAGATACAATCATTTCTCACTGATTCTCGGGGCAAATGGACCCCAAATTATGATGGCCCCTATGTGGTCACGAAAGCTTTCTTAGGCCGCGCCTTGAGACTTGTAACCATGGACGGAGAGGAATTTGCCTACCCCACGAATGTTGATGTAGTCAAGAAATACTTCGCCTAAACTAAACTAAAAAAAAAACGTCTTGGCGGATTGAAAACCCGAAAGGGCGGTCCAGGCAAAAGTTAGAGACATGAAAAAAATCATCTTGATGGATTGGAAATCTCATAGTACAATCCAGGCAAAAGTTAGGGATAATGGCAAGTAACTATGTTCAACAGAGGCAAGTCCCTCAGCAGCAGTTGCATCATCTATCAGAGGAAATCTCCAGTCAAAGGTCATCTTCGACGGAAGCTCAGGATGTCCCGAACTCAAAGTTGGTAGAAGGATAGTGGTCGTTATGTTTCAACGTAGCCTTTTTCCCTGTAAATTACCATTTTCTAACTTTGTATATACTCTTTGGAATCATGCGTCTGGCTGATCTCCATCTTATTAATAAAATTTGAGCCCTTGTGCTTTTGTTTGTAATTCTTATTTGTTTTAGCTTTACAGAACGACATTGTTAACATGATTAACGATTCTTGAAATAAAACGAAAATGAATTTACTTGTTAAAACTTTTTCTGCTTTTAAATTAAAGATGGCATTTCTTTTGACTGTTGAACATCAGAAGAACATCGATCGCTTCTCCCGAAGTAAGCGAACTTCAAAGTGCAGAATCAAAGTACTCCTTCTAAGCCAGTATGCCTGAATGAAGGGATCAACTGTGTCAGAGACCTTGTTTCGTCTGACACACCTCGGCCGAGTTCTCATCTCCTAAGCCCGATCAACATAGCTCCCAACGGGACTATCTCTCCTAAGCAAGGTGGAATTGCTATTTTGAACCAACAGTACTTCTTCGCCCCGCGATGGCCGAGTATCCAGTCATGTTCATCTTTTTGTCTGTATGTCGCGTCTGTTTTGTCAGCATAAACATACATACATCATGCATTATTGATTTGCATTTACATTTCATATTGCATCACTATCACTCTAGTCGGTCTTGTCCCCTAGTGATAAACAGTTTTCTCAATCGAGTTTGTCAGTTCTTTCCTCGTCAGGAAGTGTTGCGTCTGCACAATCTCGCCACCAGTGTATCTTTAGATCAGAGTCGGCACTTGGCCACTTTGATAATTTGAACCTCTGAAAGATCAGAGAACCTTCAACAGATGTCACTCTTCGCCATCAAAGATGATATCCTTGCTTTCCCGGATTAAGGAAAATCCACAGAGAAAGCCTCGTGATCAGAGATTCGGCAGCACGCCAGTTTTGCTCCGAAAAGACCGCTGATGAAAAGGTCATCGGCACCACCAAATTGGACCCCATCATATGGCGTTTCTCCGGGAAGATCCCGAGAAAAGTATGATGAAAGATCCCAAATGAAAACAGTCTCTCAAGAGACTCGCTTTCCCCAGTAGAGACAAATGGCGTCTCCAACAGAGAAGTTTGTACAACTCAACAACTCAGACGACTGGGTTCCCCAGCAAGTCTGACATCAAAAGTTTTTCCGCCAAATGGCATCTCTCCAGGAAAATTCGGCGATAAGTTTGAGGAAAATCGCTACGCATAGCGTCCCTTGTCAATTAAGTCTATTGACAAAAGAAACTTAGATCAGTTCCTTGGTAGGAAACAAGGATCAAGGGGAAGTTTACTTAAGAAACTAAGACCAGTTCCTTGGTAGGAAACTAGGATCGAGGGGAAGTTTAAATCAGAAACTAAGACCAGTTCCTTGGTAGGAAACCAGGATCGAGGGGAAGTTTAAATCAGAAACTAAGACCAGTTTCTTGGTAGGAAACCAGGATCGAGGGGAAGTTTCAATTAGAAACTAAGACCAGTTCCTTGGTAGGAAACCAGGATCGAGGGGAAGTTTAAATCAGAAACTAAGACCAGTTCCTTGGTAGGAAACCAGGATCGAGGGGAAGTTTACCTTTTCTAAGCATCATTGCTTAGCTAAAGAAGATGAATGCGTAAGCTACCATTCATAACCACCATCAAAATTTCGGATATTCCGATATTTAATCCTCTTGCACCCCGAATGCCCGAATCCCTTTGTCATTCACACCTTCGGGTCCAAGAAGATTAAATAGGGGCATCTGTAATACCCCAAATTTTGATCACTAAAGTTTCCCATCATTGTGCAAATCATCACCACAATATGGATGTTATTTTATGCTTCATCAGTCTCCCCAAAGATGGGTGAGCATCCACTACAATCAAAATTAGGGTTTCAAGCCCTCTCTGAGCTTTAGACAAAAGGCTCAATCAAGAAATGACTTGATTTTCAACTTGTCTAATCTCTCAAACATCCTCAAAGGATCAAAAGGACTCCTACTTCAAGGATTAAGCACAAAGCTACTCCCTTCTAGGTGGATCAAGTCTCCAGATCGACAGTGTCACCAAATTAGGGTTTTGATCACCCAGGGCCTCCAGATGAAAAATTTCATCTGGGCACAAGCCATTGATCCAAAACATTACCTAATATACTTCATGGAACCTCATGAACCCATGCATCAAGCCAATTTAGACACAGGGGATGCATTCATCAAAAATCAGGAATTAGGGTTTCTTGACCTAATTCACCCCTAAGTTGACTTTTGGGACAAATCATGAGCCAAGACCTCAAGAGAGGATTTGAGGGTCTCTAATATACCATATTGATCCATTTGGAACAATGGATTAATCCAAGGAGCTTGAGCAACAAGTCTCAATCCCATCTGCACCACAATTAGGGTTTTAAGGGAAAAGTCAACTGTAACTTTGACTTTTGACCTGGACATGCTCCCAAACCCTAATACATGATTAAATATACCCTATGACACCCATGGAACATGTCCATCAAGTTTGATTTAGGTCAAGGACATGATTTCCTGAAGAATTGCACAGTTTGGAATTCATCTGATAAAAAGTCAACTGTGCACAAAAGTCAACTTTGACTTTTTGAGATTTTTCACCAAAATGGATTTTTAACCCTAAAATGATGTTAATGTATGATTTGAATCATCATTCATCAAGAAAAATCAAGAAAAGTGAGATAACTTGTAAAAGGGGTAACCATAAAAACTTAGAAATTTTTCTAAGTTAAAAATAAAGTGGCAAGGGTACCAACTTTGGAGGATCATAACTCCTAAACCACAAGGCCATTTTTTCTCATCCAAATATGGATTTGTAGCCCTCATTATCATTTACAAAAACTTCAACTACAAGTCATTCCAATTCATTAAGGATTTTGAGTTATGGAGTGATCAAAGTGGCTGAAAAGTGAAAAAGTCACTTTTTCCAACACTTAGTGAAATTTTCACTAAGTCAGATTTTGCCTCACTTT
Organism: Lathyrus tuberosus; assembly: GCA_022829125.1. Classification (NCBI taxonomy): domain Eukaryota; kingdom Viridiplantae; phylum Streptophyta; class Magnoliopsida; order Fabales; family Fabaceae; genus Lathyrus; species Lathyrus tuberosus. The sequence goes on from JALAZF010000501.1 coordinate 2,938,523, forward strand.
TTGCCAAATGTAGGGGGATTTTTCACTTGGAATCAGAAGAGATCAAAACCAAACTTGTTCAAACAGTTGTTGTATCATGTAAGAGCTTTCCAAAATGGCCAAGAACATTGCCAAATTCAACTTACACCATGAGATATGACATTGGCAAGTTACCTTGCTGAAATCTGTCAAGGCAAGGCAGAATTTGCAACTTTGGTCGATTTTCCAAAATCAGCCAAATTCAATTGCTCCTATCCACTTGGACACCTCAGAGGATTGAATCTAAAGGGGACAATCACTGAGCCAAGCCTCCAAAGTCCATGGAACAAGAAATAGCATGTTGAACCTAGAATGGCCAAAATAGGGACAAGACTTCAAATTTGGAATGAGGCATTCAATGGAACCATCAAGGTGGCATGGACTGAGCCATTCTTATCTGAAATCAGTCAAGACTTATCCAAGACCATGGGGACCAAAGCTCTGTGCCCTAACCTCTAGTCAATGGCTAGAGGAGACTTGGATTTTCATTGGCAAAATTGGCCAAACCTACTTACCAGCTGCCATTCACTATTCCTTGCAAAACAAACTTGCTCTACTATAAATAGAGCTCAATTGTGGTCAGTTTGAGTACACCAAAGCCATCTAACAGATGCTTTCCTCAAAATCTCTTCTTTCACTCCAACTTTGCCTTCTAAGGCAAGTCACTATCGGGTTTTGAGTTTGAGAGCAATTCCAATCAAACCAATCACTCACACACCTCATATACATCACATATGAGCTGATCAAACACTTAGATTACTTCTGAAACACCAATTTCACAAAATCACCAGCTGGTTGCTCAAGGTTTTAACCAAAGTGCAGCTGAGGTACCACAAAATGATCCAGCCAATTTCAATCAAGTCCAACCATCCAAACACAATCCATAGGGTGTAGGGAAGCTGTTCAGATCATCACAACTCATCTGTAACACCTCCAGATCAAAAATCACTTTGAACTTGCTGTCACGACTTGGAGGTAAGCACATACTTGGTCATCTCTCAATCTATGCATATTTCCTCGCACAATAATTTGGCCATATGTTCATAATCATGCATGGAATGTTTTCCCTCAATTAATTGCATTGTTTGAATCGTGTATCAAAAATCCTAGCCTTCATGCAGAAATTAGGGTTCTTGAGGTTTCTTCGTGATTTATTGTTATATGTTTAATTTAAATGAAATTAAAGTACATAGACATGATCGTGAGGTTGAGACGAGCATAATGATATGTGGATTGCATGATATAATCAAATATTCATGGAGATTGGATAGAAAATGCAAATCTGAGAATCCAAGAACACGCGCGTGTTCTTCAGCTTGTTCTTGGCGCCATTTTTAGAAATTCAAATATTTGAATTTTGTGATTTTGTTTAATTGATTCAAAAATTAATTTCTCTCTGAGTTTTAATGATTTTGAGTTGATTCTTTTTTTAATAATTCACAAAAATGTTAAAATATTTTATTTTCCCAAAAAATCCCAAAAATATTATTTATTTCATATAATTGATATTTTTGTAAAGAATTAATATTTTGATTATTTTTGGCATTTTAAATATTTTTTCTACATTGATTTTGCAACTTTTGATGCTTTCTAATTATTTTGTAGGTCAATACTTAATTTTTGAAGCATTAATCCAAGATCACAATTTGTTTTCCATGTGTTAAACAATTTTTGATCATTTTAATTGAATTCTTATTCAATTAAATACATTTTGAAAACAAATTAGGGTTTTGGATTAATTCAACCCTCATAAATCATTTTCAAAACATTTTTGGGCCTCTATTAGAGTGTAAGACCCAATCCCTTTTTTTTTAACCAAACATCTTGGGCCTCACTTATTGTATAAGTCCCTCTGCGTTAAAAGAAAACCTCGGCGCGATCGCCATTTTTAAACGAAAAAATCATTTGGGCCTACCCCGTGTTATAAGCCCCACTCTTTTTTCTCTAAACTTTTTGGGCCTCACTCATTGTATAAGTCCCTCTGTACAAGTAAACGGCGCGATCGTCACCCGTTTAAAAATAAAAAAATTCATTTGGGCCTCTCCTTGAGTTATAAGACCCATTCAAAACTTTTTGGGCCTCTATTAGAGTGTAAGACCCAATCCCTTTTTTTTAACCAAACCTCTTGGGCCTCACTTATTGTATAAGTCCCTCTGCGTTAAAAGAAAACCTCGGCGCGATCGCCATTTTAAAACGAAAAATCATTTGGGCCTACCCCGTGTTATAAGCCCCACTCTTTTTTCTCTAAACTTTTTGGGACTCTTGAGAGAGTGTAAGACCCATCCCTTTGTACATAAAACCTTTTTGGGCCCCAGTCACTTGTATAAGTCCCGCTGTACAAAGTCAAACAGTGCGCTCACTGATAAAACCTTGGGCCTCTCCTTGAGCTGTAAGCCCCAAATCTTTCTTTTTCAAAGCACTTTCTCCTTTGATTTTGAATATACTGTTGTTTTCAATCTTTCTTTGTTGAACAACTAACCAAACAACATGGAAGCACTACAACCGAGTAAGTGGTTATCGCTTTCGTTTACTGCTTTCATATTATATAACTGTATTGTGGGGCTGCTCACTGTAAGTCTCCTTTCATAAACTCATATCTACTGTGTAATAATAGTATAGATATTTCGAGTTTCCCCGGCAACTACGTCTAGCACTAGGTAAAGCCGTTTCATTTATTCGTAGAAATAGACGCCTAGATCCCCAATAGGAACACCAGATACAGTCTTCTCTTCGGCTGTCCTCCTTAGGAATCGTCAAGAAGCTCTACTCCCCAAGATGAATGTATTCTCCGTTAATGGCATCTTTGAGTTTCTTCCAAATTCTCGAACTTTCCTGACTTGATCTATTCCTTGTGGATAGCTTGCCTTGAATGTCTCGGGGTTTGGGTACCCACTACGGTCATAATCTTGGACCTTAACTAAGGAACCCTCTTTAAAAGCTAAAAGTCGCTGGATAGTAAACCTCGCACGTTTACCAGTGGTTTTTATCTTTAAAAGAGTTATCTCTCCTAATGGAAAGGAGGTGATAGACCCACGAGCTTCTTAAAAGCATCGTCCTCCTCTTGGGCATTGTTCAAGGACCCACAGGCTTCCTTAAAGCAACCCAACCTCCTCTTGGGCTTCGTACAAGGACCCTACGGCTTCTTAGAAGTATTCACAGCCTCCTCTTAGGCTTCGTATAATGATATCTTCCTCCAGGAATGATAGCCTCCTCTTGGGATTCGTACAAGGACCCGTCAGCTTCTTAAAAGTTTCCAGCCTCCTCTTGGGCTTCCTACAAATTGTCCCGACGACCTCCTAGAGGTATAGGAACAGAACCTAGTCATCCTCCTAGAACAGTCCTTTCATAGAGTCTACTACTGTTTCTCATAGCGTAGTACAAAAGATAAAACTCTAGACACGGACATTCTAACTTCCTTGAGTCTCAAAGACATTCTCAAGTGACCCCTTCGTTAAATAGGAAGGAAACCCGCAGACTCGGACAGTCTCAATACCCTTTGGATTTCCAGTTTCCCCAAAGAAAAGGAAACAATCCCCGATCCTCAGATCTAACCCATAAGTACAGTAATGCTCATATAAGAACTGATTTTCTCTTTCAAAATCAGTATACTGGACCTGTCACTTAACTGACACAGTAACCTTAGCCTTCTCTTGGGCTTTGTACAATGATTCTCCCCAACGGAGTCAAACAACGTTTTAGCCTCTCTCTCGGGTTTCGTACGAGACACATAAAGACTCCCTCGTTGAGTCAAACAAACAATAGCCTCCATCTCGGGCTTCGTACGAGACACAAAGACTCCATCGTCGGGTCAAAATCTTTTAGTCTCTCTCTCGGGCTTTGTACGGGACACAAAATAGCCTCCTCTTAGGCTTTGTATAATGATTTTCCTAGCGGAAATTAGCCTCCTCTTAGGCTTTGTATAAGAAAACCACTGGTTGATCCAATTAACCTTTTAGCATCAAAGCTGTGCCTCGTTCACAGTACACAAACATCAACAACTCCTTTCCCTTCATCTAATCGCTGTAAGCGGCAAGCCTCTGGATCATTTACATCCATGCCACTGTCCCTCTTTTAGCATGAGAAATTCCTAAGGAAAGATAGCATTGCTCTACACTGAGTTAAAGTCTTCTCCTTCAGGTTAAAACCCTTTCTTCGGAAATTATGGCATTGCTCGGATCCGCGTATCCCAGTTAAAGTAATTCTCCTTCTCCCCTGTTTAGAGATGACAAATTCTCTCTAAAGCTGAGGTCTTTCAGCTTCACGTCTTGGGCTTTGAACAAGACAAAAAACACCTTTAGCTTCACATCTTGGGCTTTGAACAAGATACAAATCACCTTTCGCTTCACGTCTTGGGCTTTGAACAAGACACCAAAACACCCATTTCCTCCCATAGAATAGGAGGAACTACGAACGCTCTGATTTCCCTGTTTCGGTAAATGGGAATACGTAGGCATAAGATTGAAAGAAAAATCTTAGCGAGCACAATCAACAAAAAACCCAAATCCCATATCTCCATCAATCAAAAGCAGTAATCAGTCCTAACATCCTAACCCTTGTTCCCCGCTAGAAAGTCCTAAAAAGAAAGAAAACAGTATTGGCAAAAATACAAATAACCAGTACAAAGGTCCCCCACATTGATAGCATTCGTAACCTAACAGACCGCTGTTTAAACTCAGTATGCAAGCAGGGTTAATTGAAGACATCTATTTCCCTTCCTTATTCAGCTCACAATAGGATAAAAAATGAATCGACCTGTAGTTTTAAGCTCAACCGCAGAGAGCGACCAGCGCTTAAGAACCGCGTCCAAAATCGCTCGCTACACTTGGGCCTCTCCTTGAGCTGTAAGCCCTAACATCTTTTCAAAATACTTTCTCCTTTAATTTTGAATATACTGTTGTTTTCAATCTTTTTTTGTTGAACAACTAACCAAACAGCATGGAAGCTCTACAATCGAGTAAGTGTTTATATGCTTTCTTTATCCGCTTTCATATACATATAACTGTATTGTGGGGCTATTTCACTGTAAGTCTTCTTTCATAAACTCATATCAACTGTGTAATACTAGTATAGATATTTAGAGTTTCCCCGGCAACTACGTCTAGCACTAGGTAAAGCCCTGTTGGTCACTCTTAAATACAAACAAAACTAGATCCCCATAGGATTACCAGACACAGTTTTCCCTCCTCTTGGGGTTAAACAATATGGAGACGTGAAAGGCAGCATTCTCGGTGAACCCTTTCTCAGATTGTCACCCTTAGAAATTGTCAAAGAGACTCTACTCCCCAGAGATGATCTTTTCTCCGTGAATGGCATCTCTTGAGTTTCTTCCAAATTCTCAGACTTTCCTGGCTTGATCTATTCTCTGTGAATAGCCTGTCTTGAATTTCTCGGGGTTTGGGGACCCACGGGCTTCCTAAAAGCATCCCCGCCTCCTCTTGGGCGTTGTACAAGGACCTTACGGCTTCTTAGAAGTATTCACAGCCTCCTCTTAGGCTTCGTATAAGGATTCTTCCTTCAGGAAGAGAGCCTCCTCTTGGGCTTCGTACAAATTGTCCCTCGGCTTCTTAAAAGTTTCCAGCCTCCTCTTGGGCTTCGTACAAATTGTCCCGATGACCTCCTAGAGGTATAGGAACAGAAATTAGTCATCTTAATAGAACAACCTTTCAAAGAGTCTAGATCTTTCTACCGTGAACGTACTACTACTGTTTCTTTAAGCATAGTACAAAAGATAAAACTCTAGACCTAGACAGTCTAATCTCCTTGAGTCTCAAAGGCATTCTCAAGTAGGGAAAAACACCAGTAGACTCGGACAGTCTCCAATACCCTCTGGATTCCCCATTTCCTTAAAGAACATGAAATAACCCTGATCCTCTGATAAATCCCAAAGGATAGCCTTACCTTTAATCAATCTCTTTATAAGAACTAATTTTCTCTTTTAACCAACCTACTGGACATGTCACTCAACTGAAACAGCAATCCTTTTAGCCTCTATCTCAGGCTTCGTACGAGATACAAAAAGACTCTCCTGTTGAGTCAATAACCCTTTTAGCCTCTATCTCGAGCTTCATACGAGATACAAAATCACTCTCTTGTTGAGTATAAAAGACTCTCTTGTTGATTCAATCTCTCTTTTAGCCTCCATCTCGGGCTTCGTACGAGATACAAAACACTCTCTTGTTGAGTATAAAAGACTCTCTTGTTGAGTCAACCTTTAGCCTCCATCTTGGGCTTCATACAAGACACATCTAAAAGTACTCTCTTGTTGAGTCAACTCCTTTTAGCCTCCCTCTCGGGCTTCGTACGAGACATAAAAGCATCCTCTTGTTGGGTCAATAGCCTCCTCTTAGGCTTTGTATAAGAAAAACCCTGGTTGAGTAAATCAACCTTTTAGCATCAAAACTGTGCGTCGTTCACAGGATACAAACATCAACAACTCCTTTCATCTAATTACTGTAAGCGGCAAGCCTCTGGATTATTTACATCCATGCCACTGTCCCTCTTTTAGCATGAGATATTCCTAAGGAAAGATAGCATTGCTCTATACTGAGTTAAAGTCTTCTCCTTCAGATTAAAACCCCCTATAAAGGAAATTATGGCATTGCTAGGATTCACATATCCCTGTTAAAGTAATCCTCCTTTATAGTCATTCACCCAACAGTTGTGACAAACAGACCCCCTTTAGAGATGGCAAATTCTCTCTAAGGCCAACACCTTTTTCGCTTCACATCTTGGGCTTCGAACAAGATACAAATAGACCCTTCAGCTTCACATTTTGGGCTTTGAACAAGATATAAACCACCTTTTCAGCTTCACGTCTTGGGCTTTGAACAAGACACCAAAACACCATTTCCTCCCATAGAATAGGAGGAACTACGATCGCTCTGATTTCCTTGTTTCGGTAAATGGGAATACGTAGGCATAAGATTGAAAGAAAAATCTTAGCGAGCACACTAATCCAAAGCCCCAAATCCCGTACCTTCACATATCAATCGAAAAGCATCAGTCCTAGCATCCTAACAAAATTCCCCATGAACATTCCCGGTGTTTCGTTCTAAACAAAGTAAGAAGAAAGAGGCCCCATTACCATATAGCATCCGTAACCTAACAGACCGCTGTTTAAACTCAGTATGCAAGTAGGGTTAATTGGAGACATCTATTTCCCTTCCTTAGTCATCTCAATAGGATGAAAAATGAATCGACCTGTAGTAACCCCAGAGCGATAGTGCTTAAGAACCACGTCCAAAATCGGTCGCTACAATCCCTTAACATACCAGCCTTCTCTTGGGCATCATACAAAGATCATTCACCATCTGAGAATCAATTTCTCAAAATACCGGTGGACTTGGATAGTCTCAATACCCTTTGGATTTCCCATTTCCTTAAAAAATAGGAAATAACCCCAATCTTTCGGTCGGTACCAAAGTACAACCTTACCTTTAATCAGTCCTTTTATAAGAACTGATTTTCTCTTTTATCCAACATACTGGACCTGTCACCAAACTGAAACAGTCACCAGCACAGTTAGCCTCCTCTTTGGCTTTGTACAATGATCTTCCCCACACTCTCTTGTTGAGTATAAAAGACTCTCTTGTTGAGTCAACCACCTTTTAGCCTCCATCTCGGGCTTCGTATGAGATAAAAAACACTCTCTTTTTGAGTATAAAAGACTCTCTTGTTGAGTCAAACATTCTTTAGCCTCCATCTCGGGCTTCGTACGAGATAGAAATCACTCTCTTGTTGAGTATAAAAGACTCTCTTGTTGAGTCAAACCTTTTAGCCTCCATCTCGGGCTTCGTACGAGATAAAAAACACTCTCTTGTTGAGCATAAAAGACTCTCTTATTGAGTCAAACCCTTTAGCCTCTATCTCGGGCTTCGTACGAGATAGAAATCACTCTCTTGTTGAGTATAAAAGACTCTCTTGTTGATTCAATTCCCTTTCAGCCTCTATCTCGGGCTTCGTACGAGACAGCAAAACACTCTCTTGTTGAGTATAAAAGACCCTCTTATTGGGTCACAAACTTTTTAGCCTCCGTCTTGGGCTTCGTACAAGACACATATAAAAACACCCTCTTCCTGGATCACTAGCCTCCTCTTAGGCTTTGTATAAAGAAAACCCCAGTTGAGTCAATCAACCTTTTAGCATCAAACATGTGCCTTGCTCACAACATACAAACATCAACAACTCCTCTTTAGAGATGACAAATTCTCTCTCAAGCCAAAATCCTTCAGCTTCACATCTTGGGCTTTGAACAAGATACAAACCACCTTTAGCTTCATGTCTTGGGCTTTGAACAAGACACCAAAACAACTTTTTCCTCCCATAGAATAGGAGGAAATCTTAGCGAGCATACTAATAAAAAAACCCAAAATCCCGTATCTCCATCAATCAACCCAAAAGCATCAGATCTAAACACATTACCAAAAACCTCACAAATAATCCAGACACTGTGTTCTCAACAAAATAACCAAAGATTGGGCCCCACTTCCATATAGCATCTATGACCTAACAGACCGCTGTTCAAACTCAGTATTCAAGCAGGGTTAATTGGAGACATCTATTTCCCTTCCTTAATCAGCTCAATAGGATAAAAAATGAATCGAACTGTAGTACCCAAGCGATTGTGACTCAGGACCACAAAAATCGCGCTACAGAAAAAATGGCGCCCACCGTGGGGCCCGTCTTCTCTTTCTTACAATCTTAGGTAGAAAACCTTGAGTTCATAAAGTATCACAGAAATGGCGACTCTGCTGGGGAGTCATTGTCTGTATAGGATCATAAGACTAGAGGTCTAGAATGATTAAGACAAATATATATACTGCTTTTCCTAATTTATATATGTGTTTATTTTTCTGCTAATGGGAATGTGTGTGATTCCGCATTTGGAAAGATTGAGTATACACCTAAGATAGGTGATGGCAATGTGGGTAATCTTGCGGGGAGTGAATCCCAGTTAAGAGTCCCCGATCGACCATCAAACTCAGTGGAGACTCCCTTTGCAGATACATTGCCTATACGACTCTGGTTGTTGAAAGTAGTGTGGTCGACTGGGTTATCTGAGAAGCTGAGGTTTTTAGTAGACTAAAACCATTTTGTAGTGCGGAAGCTATCGAAAATAGTTGTCATGCGATACTACCTTCATCTGAGATCTCTCTAGGATACATCAGCTCGCTGGCGATCTGCTTGTTGTTGCATCCCAAGAGGGGTCAATGATTTTGCGGACAGGTACAAAAAATCACTAGTATAAACCTTTGGGGGGGAGGGGGTAGAGCCTTGACTTCATGACACCAACCCTTTGACCCCATGTTTTTCTATGTTTTTGTGTGCTGCATTCATACATTCATTTAAAAAACATTAAAACAAGAAAAATATGCTCTTCTAGTCTCTCTTTTTCAAATTAAACTAAGACAATGATTGCAAATGTCAGAGAAAGAAGATTGCACTAATGGATTTCGGTTGAATGAAAACTCATAAGTACACCTTCAAGGTTCCAAAGTTAGAGGATTTGAGAGGTTTGGCGAGAATGATCACCAACCGCGAGGCTTTCAGAGCCAAGTATGGAGGACTATTGTCTCTATTATGGGTCCATGTAATCGAATGAATCTTGTCCACACTAATCCAGTTCTACGATCCGGTCTATCATTGTTTCACATTCCCGAATTATCAGCTAGCACCAACGCTGGAGGAGTATTCTCACTTGACTGATCTGCATATCACTGATCAAGCTCCCTTTTTTGGACTGGAAGAAATTCCAAAGGAACAAACCATTGCACGAGCAATTTATTTGGACAAGTCAGAAGTCAGGACTCACATGACCACTAAGGGTGGCATCCAAGGATTGCCAGCCCAATTCTTGATAAAGAAAGCCCTGTACTTTGCCAGTATAGGGAACGTGGCCGCTTTCGAGAGCATCTTTGTTTTGCTCACCTACGGGTTATTTTGGTTTCCCAACATCGATAACTTTGTAGATATCAATGCCATTAAGATTTTTCTTATTGGAAACCCTGTGCCAACCTTGCTCGCCGATGTTTATCATTCGGTACACTTAAGGAATTTGTACAGCGGAGGAATGATCACGTGCTGTGTACCCCTGCTTTACAAATGGTTCACTTCCCATTTTCCCAAGTCAGCTGCATTTTGGGATCAAAAGAATACTTTACGTTGGTCGCAGAGAATCATGTCTCTTACCAACTCCGACATAGACTGGTATAATCAAATCTTCGACGGAATCAGAATCATTGACCATTGTGGAAATTTCCCAAATGTACCCCTTATAGGAACTAAGCGGGGGATCAACTATCATCCGGTTGTAGCGAGCAATTTTGGACGCGGTTCTTAAGCGCTGGTCGCTCTCTGCGGTTTTGAGCTTGAACTACAGGTCGATTCATTTTTTATCCTATTGTGAGCTGAATAAGGAAGGGAAATAGATGTATCCAATTAACCCTGCTTTGCATACTGAGTTTAAACAGCGGTCTGTTAAGTTACGAATGCTATCAATGTGGGGGGCCTTTGTACTGGTTATTTGTATTTTCGCCAATACTGGTTTTTTATCTAGACAGAAGGTTTCTGGCGGGGAACAAGGATTAGGATGTTAGGACTGATTACTGCTTTTGATTGATAGAGATGTGGGATTTGGGTTTTTGTTTAGTGTGCTCGCTAAGATTTTTCTTTCAATCTTATGCCTACGTATTCCCATTTACCGAAACACGGAAATCAGACCGTTCGTAGTTCCTCCTATTCTATGGGAGGAAATGGGTGTTTTGGTGTCTTGTTCAAAGCCCAAGACGTGAAGCAAAAGGTGATTTGTATCTTGTTCAAAGCCCAAGATGTGAAGCTGAAAAACCTCGACTTTAGAGAGAATTTGTCATCTCTAAAGAGGGGAGAAGGAGAATTACTTTAACTGGGATACGCGGATCCGAGCAATGCCATAATTTCTGAAGAAAGGGTTTTAACCTGAAGGAGAAGACTTTAACTCAGTGTAGAGCAATGCTATCTTTCCTTAGGAATTTCTCATGCTAAAAGAGGGACAGTGGCATGGATGTAGATGATCCAGAGGCTTGTCGCTTACAGCGATTAGATGAAGGGAAATGAGTTGTTGATGTTTGTGTACTGTGAACGAGGCACAACTTTGATGCTAAAAGGTTAATTGGATCAACCAGTGTTTTTCTTATACAAAGCCTAAGAGGAGGCTAATTTCCGCTAGGAAAATCATTATACAAAGCCTAAGAGGAGGCTATTTTGTGTCCCGTACAAAGCCCGAGAGAGAGGCTAAAAGATTTTGTTTGACTCAACGAGGGAGTCTTTGTGTCTCGTACGAAGCCCGAGATGGAGGCTATTGTTTGTTTGACTCAACGAGGGAGTCTTTATGTGTCTCGTACGAAGCCCGAGAGAGAGGCTAAAACGTTGTTTGACTCCGCTGGGGAGAATCATTGTACAAAGCCCAAGAGAAGGCTAAGGTTACTGTGTCAGTTAAGTGACAGGTCCAGTATACTGATTTTGAAAGAGAAAATCAGTTCTTATATGAGCATTACTATACTCATGGGTTAGATCTGAGGATCGGGGTTGTTTCCTTTTCTTTGGGGAAACTGGAAATCCAAAGGGTATTGAGACTGTCCGAGTCTGCGGGTTTCCTTCCTATTTAACGAAGGGGTCACCTGAGAATGTCTTTGAGACTCAAGGAAGTTAGAATGTCCGTGTCTAGAGTTTTATCTTTTGTACTACACTATGAGAAATAGTAGTAGACTCTATGAAAGGACTGTTCTAGGAGGATGACTAGGTTCTGTTCCTATACCTCTAAGAGGTCGTCGGGACAATTTGTACGAAGCCCAAGAGGAGGCTGGAAACTTTTAAGAAGCCGACGGGTCCTTGTACGAAGCCCAAGAGGAGGCTATCATTCCCGGAGGAAGATATCATTATACGAAGCCTAAGAGGAGGCTGTGAATACTTCTAAGAAGCCGTAGGGTCCTTGTACGAAGCCCAAGAGGAGGTTGGGTTGCTTTTAGGAAGTCCTTGGGTTCTTGTACGATGCCCAAGAGGAGGCCGATGCTTTTAAGAAGCCCGTGGGTCTATCACCTCCTTTCCATTAGGAGAGATAACTCTTTTAAAGATAAAAACCATTGGTAAACATGCGAGGTTTACTATCCAGCAATTTTTAGCTTTTAAAGAGGGTTCCTTAGTTAAGGTCCAAGATTATGACCGTAGTGGGTATCCAAACCCCGAGACATTCAAGGCAAGCTATCCACAAGGAATAGATCAAGTCAGGAAAGTTCGAGAATTTGGAAGAAACTCAAAGATGCCATTCACGGAGAATACATTCATCTTGGGGAGTAGAGTTTCTTGACGATTCCTAAGGAGGACAGCCGAAGAGAAGACTGTATCTGGTGTTCCTATTGGGGATCTAGGCGTCTATTTCTACGAATAAACGAAACGGCTTTACCTAGTGCTAGACGTAGTTGCCGGGGAAACTCGAAATATCTATACTATTATTACACAGTAGATATGAGTTTATGAAAGAAGACTTACAGTGAGCAGCCCCACAATACAGTTATATAATATGAAAGCAGTAAACGAAAGCGATAACCACTTACTCGGTTGTAGTGCTTCCATGCTGTTTGGTTAGTTGTTCAACAAAGAAAGATTGAAAACAACAGTATATTCAAAATCAAAGGAGAAAGTGCTTTGAAAAAGAAAGATTTGGGGCTTACAGCTCAAGGAGAGGCCCAAGGTTTTATCAGTGAGCGCACTGTTTGACTTTGTACAGCGGGACTTATACAAGTGACTGGGGCCCAAAAAGGTTTTATGTACAAAGGGATGGGTCTTACACTCTCTCAAGAGGCCCAAAAAGTTTAGAGAAAAAAGAGTGGGGCTTATAACACGGGGTAGGCCCAAATGATTTTTTCGTTTAAAAATGGCGATCGCGCCGAGGTTTTGTTTTAACGCAGAGGGACTTATACAATAAGTGAGGCCCAAGATGTTTGGTTAAAAAAAAGGGATTGGGTCTTACACTCTAATAGAGACCCAAAAAGTTTTGAATGGGTCTTATAGCTCAAGGAGAGGCCCAAATGATTTTTTTATTTTTAAACGGGCGACGATCGCGCCGTTTACTTGTACAGAGGGACTTATACAATGAGTGAGGCCCAAAAAGTTTTTGTACAAGGGGGGGATGGGTCTTACACTCTCTCAAGAGGCCCAAAAATGTTTTGAAAATAATTTATGAGGGTTGAATTAATCCAAAACCCTAATTTGTTTTCAAAATGTATTTAATTGAATAAAAATTCAATTAAAATGATCAAGAATTGTTTAACACATGGAAAACAAATTGTGATCTTGGATTAATGCTTCAAAAATTAAGTATTGACCTACAAAATAATTAGAAAGCATCAAAAGTTGCAAAATCAATGTAGAAAAAATATTTAAAATGCCAAAAACAATCAAAATATTAATTCTTTACAAAAATATCAATTATATGAAATAAATAATATTTTTGGGATTTTTTGGGAAAATAAAATATTTTAACATTTTTGTGAATTATTAAAAAAAGAATCAACTCAAAATCATTAAAACTCAGAGAGAAATTAATTTTTGAATCAATTAAACAAAATCACAAAATTCAAATATTTGAATTTCTAAAAATGGCGCCAAGAACAAGCTGAAGAACACGCGCGTGTTCTTGGATTCTCAGATTTGCATTTTTTATCCAATCTCCATGAATACTCGATTATATCATGCAATCCACATATCATTATGCTCGTCTCAACCTCACGATCATGTCTATGTACTTTAATTTCATTTAAATTAAACATATAACAATAAATCACGAAGAAACCTCAAGAACCCTAATTTCTGCATGAAGGCTAGGATTTTTGATACACGATTCAAACAATGCAATTAATTGAGGGAAAACATTCCATGCATGATTATGAACATATGGCCAAATTATTGTGCGAGGAAATATGCATAGATTGAGAGATGACCAAGTATGTGCTTACCTCCAAGTCGTGACAGCAAGTTCAAAGTGATTTTTGATCTGGAGGTGTTACAGATGAGTTGTGATGATCTGAACAGCTTCCCTACACCCTATGGATTGTGTTTGGATGGTTGGACTTGATTGAAATTGGCTGGATCATTTTGTGGTACCTCAGCTGCACTTTGGTTAAAACCTTGAGCAACCAGCTGGTGATTTTGTGAAATTAGTGTTCCAGATGTTATGTGAGTGTTTGGATCACTTCTATATGATGTATGTGAGGTGTGTGAGTGATTGGTTTGATTGGAATTGCTCTCAAACTCAAAACCCGATAGTGACTTGCCTTAGAAGGCAAAATTGGAGTGAAAGAAGAGATTTTGAGGAAAGCATCTGTTAGATGGGCTTTGGTGTACTCAAACTGATCACAATTGAGCTCTATTTATAGTAGAGCAAGTTTGTTTTGCAAGGAATAGTGAATGGCAGCTGGTAAGTAGGTTTGGCCAATGTTGGCAAATGAAAATCCAAGTCTCCTCTAGCCATTGACTAGAGGTTAGGGCACAGAGCTTTGGTCCCTTTGGTCTTGGATAAGTCTTGACTGATTTCAGATGAGAATGGCTCAGTCCATGCCACCTTGATGGTTCCATTGAATGCCTCATTCCAAATTTGAAGTCTTGTCCCTATTTTGGCCATTCTAGGTTCAACATGCTATTTCTTGTTCCATGGACTTTGGAGGCATGGCTCAGTGATTGTCCCCTTTAGATTCAACTCCTCTGAGGGTGTCCAAGTGGATAGGAGCAATTGAATTTGGCTGATTTTGGAAAATCGACCAAAGTTGCAAATTCTGCCTTGCCTTGACAGATTTCAGCAAGGTAACTTGCCAATGTCATATCTCATGGTGTAAGTTGAATTTGGCAATGTTCTTGGCCATTTTGGAAAGCTCTTACATGATACAACAACTGTTTGAACAAGTTTGGTTTTGATCTCTTCTGATTCCAAGTGAAAAATCCCCCTATATTTGGCAAAAAGTGAGGCAAAATCTGACTTAGTGAAAATTTCACTAAGTGTTGGAAAAAGTGACTTTTTCACTTTTCAGCCACTTTGATCACTCCATAACTCAAAATCCTTAATGAATTGGAATGACTTGTAGTTTAAGTTTTTGTAAATGATAAAGAGGCTACAAATCCATATTTGGATGAGAAAAAATGGCCTTGTGGTTTAGGAGTTATGGTCCTCCAAAGTTGGTACCCTTGCCACTTTATTTTTAACTTAGAAAATTTTCTAAGTTTTTATGGTTACCCCTTTTACAAGTTATCCCACTTTTCTTGATTTTTCTTGATGAATGATGATTCAAATCATACATTAACATCATTTTAGGGTTAAAAATCCATTTTGGTGAAAAATCTCAAAAAGTCAAAGTTGACTTTTGTGCACAGTTGACTTTTTATCAGATGAATTCCAAATTGTGCAATTCTTCAGGAAATCATGTCCTTGACCGAAATCAAACTTGATGGACATGTTCCATGGGTGTCATAGGATATATTCAATCATGTATTAGGGTTTGGGAGCATGTCCTGGTCAAAAGTCAAAGTTACAGTTGACTTTTCCCTTAAAACCCTAATTGTGGTGCAGATGAAATTGTGACTTGTTGCTCAAGCTCCTTGGATTAATCCATTGTTCCAAATGGATCAATATAGTTCATTAGAGACCCTCAAACCCTCTCTTGAGGTCTTGGTTCATGGTTTGTCCCAAAAGTTAACTTAGGGGTGAATTAGGTCAAGAAACCCTAATTCCTGATTTTTGATGAATGCATCCCTTGAGGTCAAATTGACTTGATGTTTGGGTCCATGAGGTTCCATGGAGTATATTAGGTTATTTTTTGTATCAATGGCTTGTGCCCAGATGAAATTTTTCATCTGGAGGCCCTGGTCGACCAAAACCCTAATTTGGTGACCCTGTCGATCTTGAGACTTGATCCACCTAGAAGGGAGCAGCTTTGTGCTTAATCCTTGAAGTAGGAGTCCGTTTGATCCTTTGAGGATGTTTGAGAGATTAGACAAGTTGAAAATCAAGTCATTTCTTGATTGAGCCTTTGTCTAAAGCTCAGAGAGGGCTTGAAACCCTAATTTTGATTGTAGTGGATGCTCACCCATCTTTGGGGAGACTGATGAAGCATAAAAGTACATCCATATTGTGGTGATGATTTTAACAATGATGGGAAACTTTAGTGGTCAAAATTTGGGGTATTACAGATGCCCCTATTTAATCTTCTTGGACCCGAAGGTGTGAATGACGAAGGGATTCGGGCATTCGGGGTGCAAGAGGATTAAATATCGGAATACTCGAAATTTTGATGGTGGCTATGAATGGTAGCTTACGCATTCATCTTCTTTATCTAAGCAATGATGCTTAGAAAAGGTAAACTTCCCCTCGATCCTGGTCTTCAGCTAAGGAACTGGTCTCAGTTTTCTTTTGTCAACTTCCCCTCGTTCTTGGTTTCCTACCAAGGAACTGGTCTTAGTTTCTGACTTAAACTTCCCCTCGATCCTGGTTTCCTACCAAGGAACTGGTCTCAGTTTCTGATTTAAACTTCCCCTCGATCCTGGTTTCCTACCAAGGAACTGGTCTCAGTTTCTGAAGTAAACTTCCCCTCGATCCTGGTTTCCTACCAAGGAACTGGTCTTAGTTTCTTTTGTCAATAAACTTTATTGACATGGGACGCTGTTAGTAGCGGTTTTCCTTCAAAATTCTTGCGGAATTTTCCTGGGGAGATGCCATTTGAGTAGAAAATGTTTTGTTGTCAAATTTGCTGGGGAACCCAGTCGTCTGAGTTGTAGAGTTGTACAAACTTCTCTGTTGGAGACGCCATTTGTTTCTACTGGGGAAAGCGAGTCTCTTGAGAGACTGTTTTCATTTGGGATCTTTCATCATACTTTTCTCGGGATCTTCCCGGAGAAACGCCATATGATGGGGTCCAATTTGGTGGTGCCGATGACCTTTTCATCAGCGGTCTTTTTAGAGCAAAACTGGCGTGCTACCGAATCTCTGATCACGAGGCTTTCTCTGTGGATTTTCCTTAATCCGGGAAAGCAAGTATATCATCTTTAATGGCGAAGAGTGATATCTGTTGAAGGTTCTCTGATCTTTCAGAGGTTTAAATTATCAAAGTGGCCAAGTGCCGACTCTGATCTAAAGATACACTGGTGGCGAGATTGTACAGACGCAACACTTCCTGACGAGGAAAGAACTGGCAAACTCGATTGAGAAAACTGTTTATCACTAGGGGACAAGACCGACTAGAGTGATAGTGATGCAATATGAAATGTAAATGCAAATCAATAATGCATGATGTATGTATGTTTATGCTGACAAAACAGACGCGACATACAGACTAAAAGATGAACATGACTGGATACTCGGCCATCGCGGTGCGAAGAAGTATCGTTGGTTCAAAATAGCAATTCCACCTTGCTTAGGAGAGATAGTCCCATTGGGAGCTATGTTGATCGGGCTTAGGAGATGAGAACTCGGCCGAGGTGTGTCAGACGAAACAAGGTCTCTGACACAGTTGACCCCTTCATTCAGGCATACTGGCTTAGAAAGAGTACTTTGATTCTGCACTTTGAAGTTCGCTTACTTCGGGAGAAGCGATCGATGTTCTTCTGATGTTCAACAGTCAAAAGAAATGCCATCTTTAATTTAAAAGCAGAAAAAGTTTTAACAAGTAAATTCATTTTCGTTTTATTTCAAGAATCGTTAATCATGTTAACAATGTCGTTCTGTAAAGCTAAAACAAATAAGAATTACAAACAAAAGCACAAGGGCTCAAATTTTATTAATAAGATGGAGATCAACCAAACGCGTGATTCCAAAGAGTATATACAAAGTTAGAAAATGGTAATTTACAGGGAAAAGGGCTACGTTGAAACATAACGACCACTATCCTTCTACCAACTTTGAGTTCGGGACATCCTGAGCTTCCGTCGAAGATGACCTTTGACTGGAGATTTCCTCCGATAGATGATGCAACTGCTGCTGAGGGACTTGCCTCTGTTGAACATAGTTACTTGCCATTATCCCTAACTTTTGCCTGGATTGTACTATGAGATTCCAATCCATCGGGATGATTTTTTTCAGGTCTCTAACTTTTGCCTGGACTGCCCTTTCGGGTTTTCAATCCACCGAGACGTTTTTTTTTTAGTTTAGTTTAGGCAAAGTACTTCTTGACTACATCAACATTCGTGGGGTAGGCAAATTCCTCTCCGTCCATGGTTGCAAGTCTCAAGGCGCCGCCTGAGAAAGCTTTCGTGACCACATAGGGGCCATCATAATTCGGAGTCCACTTGCCCCGGGAATCAGTGAGAAATGATTGTATCTTCTTGAGCACAAGGTCTCCTTTCCTGAAGACACGAGGTCAGACCTTTTTGTCAAACGCCCTCTTCATTCTTTGCTGATACAACTGACCGTGGCATAGTGCCGTGATTCATTTTTCCTCGATCAGATTTAATTCGTCGTGTCGACTTTGACACCATTCAGCTTTGGTGAGCTTAGCTTCCATCAATATCTGGATTGATGGAATCTCTACTTCTATGGGGAGCACTGCCTCCATGCCATATACTAGAGAGAAAGGGGTTGCCCCTGTTGAAGTGCGGATAGATGTTCGATAACCGTGAAGGGCAACGGGTAGCATTTCGTGCCAATCTTTATAGGTTACAACCATCTTTTGAACGATCTTCTTGATGTTCTTGTTAGCCGCTTCTACCGCTCCGTTCATCTTGGGTCGGTAGGGAGATGAGTTATGGTGTTCGATCCTGAACTCTGCACACAACTCTTTCATCATCTTATTGTTCAAGTTAGATCCATTATCAGTAATTATCTCGCTTGGAACACCATAACGGCAGATGATATTGTTTTTGATAAATCGGACCACCACTTGTCGGGTTACATTGGCGAATGACGCTGCTTCGATCCACTTGGTGAAATAGTCAATGGCTACCAGGATGAACCGATGTCTGTTTGAAGCCTTGGGCTCAATCATACCAATCATGTCGATTCCCCATATGGAAAAATGCCATGGGGAAGAAAGAACTTTGAGATGTGATGGCGGTACATGAATTTTGTCGGAGTATATCTGACACTTGTGACACCTCCTCATGTACTTGTAGCAGTCGGATTCCATGGTCAACCAATAATACCCTGCCCTGAGAATTTTTCTCTCCATTGTGTGTCCGTTGGCATGAGTGCCAAAGGATCCTTCATGAATTTGTTTCATAAGCATGTCTGCCTTTGGTCTGTCGACGCATCGGAGCAAGACCATGTCGAAATTTCTCTTATAAAGAGTGTCACCGCTCAGGAAGAAGTTTCCAGCCAATCTTCTGAGGGTTTTCCTGTCTTTTCTGAGTGCCCCAGATGGGTACTCTTGTTTCTGAAGGAAGCATTTGATATCGTGATACCAAGGTTTGTCGTCTATGACTGCTTCAATCATGAAGATGTAAGCGGGCTTTTCAAGACGCATTATATCAATCTTAGGTATGTCATTCCAATGACCTACACTAATCATGGAAGAGATAGTGGCCAATGCATCAGCCATGTGATTCTCATCACGAGGGATGTGATGAAACTCAACTCTGTTGAAGAAAGGTAGCAACCTTTTCGCGTAGTCTTTGTAAGGAATCAACCCTGATTGGTATGTGTTCCAATCTCCTTTTATCTGATTGATAACCTAGGCTGAATCGCCGTATATGTCCTAGTTTTTTATCCTTAAATCAATCGCTTCTTCGAGACCCATGATACATGCTTCGTATTCAGCCTCGTTGTTCGTACACTTGAACGTAAGTCTAGCGGTGAAAGGAATGTGGGTACCCCGAGGGGTAACAATGATTGCCCCAATTCCGTTTCCATAATGATTGACTGCTCTGTCAAAGATAAGTCCCCACTAGGAACCTGGTTCTGGCCCTTCACCGGGTAGCGGTTCATCGCAATCTTTCATTTTTAAATACATGACATCTTCGTCTGGGAAGTCAAACCCGATTGATTCTTGATTATCAATCGGTTGATGAGCCAAATGATCGGCTAAAATACTTCCTTTAACGGCTTTCTGAGCATGGTACTCTATGTCATATTCTGATAGTAACATCTGCCAACGGGCAATCCTTCCCGTGAGAGCAGGTTTTTTGAAAACGTACTTGATTGGATCCATTTCGGAGACCAACCAAGTAGTGTGACAAATCATGTACTAGCGAAGACGTTTGGCTGCCCAAGCCAAAGCGCAACAAGTTTTCTCAAGCATCGTGTACCGAGTCTCACAGTCGGTGAATTTCTTGCTTAGATAGTAAATGGCAGACTCTTTCTATTTGGTTTCGTCTTGTTGGCCAAGTACACATTCCATCGAGTCCTCTAGGACTGTGAGGTAAATGTTCAGTGGTCTTCCTTCCACTGGAGGTGATAGAATCGGAGGATTCAATAGATATTCCTTGATACTGTCGAAGGCGGTTTGGCAATCTTCTAACCAAACGCAATCCTGGTTCTTTTTTAGTAACTTGAAGATCGGCGCGCATGTCGCGGTCATGAGGAATATGAATCTGGAGATGTAGTTCAAACGTCCCAGGAATCCTCTGACTTGTTTTTCAGTTTTCGGAGAAGGCATTTCTTGAATAGCCTTGACCTTGTTAGGATCAACTTCAATTCCTTTCTGGCTGACGATGAACCCTAGTAGTTTCCCTGAACGGACACCGAAGGTGCACTTGTTAGGATTCAAACGGAGCTTGAATTTTCTTAGACGTTCGAACAATTTGGACAGATGTTCAACGTGCTCATCCTCTGTTCTTGATTTTGCAATCAAGTCATCGACATATACCTCGATTTCCTTGTGTATCATGTCATGAAACAGAGTAGTCAGGGCCCTTTGATAGGTTGCCCCGGCATTCTTCAAACCGAACGGCATTACCTTGTAACAAAAGGTACCCCATGGGGTAATGAACGAAGTTTTCTCCATGTCTCTCGGCGCCATTTTGATCTGGTTATAGCCCGAGAATCCATCCATGAAGGAGAAAACTTTGAACTTTGCTGTGCTGTCAACCAGCATGTCAATGTGTGGTAAAGGAAAGTCGTCCTTTGGACTTGCCTTGTTCAGATCTCTGTAATCAACACACATTCTGACCTTTCCGTCCTTTTTGGGAACGGGTACGATGTTGGCTAACCATTGAGGATATTCAGATGTAGCGAGGAAACCCGCGTCGATCTGTTTCTGTACCTCCTCCTTGATTTTGATGGCCATGTTCGGGTGAGTGCGTCTCAACCTTTGCTTTATTGGCGGACATTCCAATCTTAACGGTAAATGATGTTCCACGATGCTGGTATCTAACCCTGGCATATCCTGATAGGACCAAGCGAATACATCGGGGAATTCTATGAGAAGCTTTATCAGATCTTCTCTGGCAGTTGGACTGAGCAGTGCTCCGATCCTGATTTCTTTTCTCTCTTTTTCTGAACCCAAGTTTACCATTTCCAACGGCTCTTTGTGAGGTTCAATGGACCTTTCCTCTTGTCTGAGTAGTCGGGAGATCTCTTCAGGAATTTGGTCGTCATTTTCTTCTTCAGCCTCGAATAACGGGAACTCAAAGTTGGGAGAAGGCATCGGATCGTATGTTTCAATGGGGTATAAAACAAGCAATCTGCATGACGTGATGATTCGTGTTTAGAAGAGATAGAGAAAATGTAAGTGTGTGCAGTGTATTTATTTTACTGCTTGTTTTTATTTTTACATGTTTTTTAGGATTACCATTTTCTGAAAAAGCAAAAAGAGAAAACAGCAATTAATGCGGAAATTACAGAACGACGTTATTTTATTAATGAACAAGTCGGTTCTTGAAACTACAGCCCTATAAAACAAAACTCTCTCGCTTTGGGCAAAGCGAAGAGGGAAATTTACAGAAAGCGAGCCCTATCAAAACATCTGTTTCACCTGGGCAGGGTGAAAGGCTTAAAGATGGCAATTACTTTGACTGGTGAACGACCTTCGGAACATCGACAGTAACCCATTGGCAGCGAACTCCTCGGTGAATCACAAAGTCTGGCACCTTCCTCGATTTGTCTTCAGGAATAACGCTGATTTCTGGTGGAGCAGGATCGTTGAAATCCGTTTCCCAAGCAGAGTTGTCGTAGGAGGATTCCTCTGTTGTATTTTGCATAGCATTTGGGCTCTCAGGTGTATCTCCCCATCCAGTTGGCTGGATATCTTCGAGCCTGATACGAGAGCTTTCGGGAGCAGTGTACTTGACCATAAAGTCGTATTTTCCACTTGGTTGTCCCAGGGTGTCCCAAACTTCTTTGGAACTGGAGGAGTCATCTCTCTCGATGACGTTGACCTCGGGAAAAGCATAGTTGATGAATTCAAGTCCTGCGAACGTTGCGAATTCATCTTCATGTTGAGTAGTTTCTGAATGACCTGAGTGTTGATCCCATGACATGGTGGGGATACAGGTATTCTGTTCAATGACGCTCAGCTGAGTTTCATTGTTCGGCTGACTTTCTTGCCCCAAGTCTCCTGGGTAAGGCTGCCACATTGGCAGGCCATCCATCGGGCCATAGTAGTTGTAGTCAAAATTGTCTTTCATCAGAGTGTCTTCCTCTAATGAATTTGGCGGAGCACGACATCCTTTCGGATCACAATCCCCGTAGATCATTACTACATCTGATCTTGGTATAAATCTCGGACTTTCTGTAGGAAAGCAAAAAGGCATAGGCACCTCTTCCTGAGATATATAACCGTCCTTGTTAAGGTAGGACTTCCATTCTTCATCTGTGTCAGAGGGATCTTCCTCATTGATAACATGAACTGTCTGAGAAACTGGGTGAAAAAAACCTCCACTGTGGAAGAAGTTTTGAAGGGGATGAAGACTTTCATCATTGGCAGCTGTCTGGGTACAGGTCGTAGAAAAACCAAGACCCTTCTTTGTTTTATTGTCAATAGGAATGACAAGCCGTCCCCATCCTGTCGTATCGGTACTCTCGACCGCTTTGATTGTATCTTTGTATGAAGAAATTGAAGTTCCTTCTTTGAACTAATTGTCCTTGCTCACCGATAGTGCTTGGAACTTAGTTCCAATAACCTCCTCGGGTTCCACACAAGTAGATGATGATAGGTTACTCACAAGCAAGGCTTGTTCCCCACAAACCGTGACAAGTTGATCGTTCTTGACGAACTTTAGCTTTTGGTGGAGGGTTGAAGTGACCGCTCCAGCCTGATGTATCCAAGGTCTTCCTAATAAACAAATGTATGTTGCCCGGATGTCCATGACCTGGAAAGTGACTTGGAAAGTGTGAGGACCAATAGTTATGGGAAGATCAACTTCGCCGATAACCGTTTTTCTGGATCCGTCGAATGCTTTGACGACGACCTCGCTGACTCTCATCGGAGGGCCCTTGAATGATAATTGCGTCAAAGTGGACTTTGGCATAACATTCAGGGCTGACCCTGTGTCTACCAGTACGTTAGCTAAAGCATCGCCCTGGCAGTTAACTGTAATGTTGAGCGCCATGTTATGACGGCGACCCTCTTCGGGTAATTCCTCATCACTAAATCCCAAATTGTTGCAAGAAGTGATGTTAGAGACAATACTATCGAACTGTCTGATCGTTACATCTTGTTCCACGAAGGCCTGCTCCAAGACTTTTTGTAGAGCCTCCCTGTGCGCTTCTGAACTGAGTAACAGTGATAATACCGAGATCTTTGAAGGAGTCTGTAACAGTTGATCAACAATGTTGTATTCACTCCTTTGGATGAGTTTTAGCATCTCATCTTTGTCTTTTGAAAAGTCGGGATTACTAGATTGACCGACTGGTGGATCAGGAATTTCTGCCTGAAGTTCCTTTTCTTTGTTGGATTCTCCAACCCCTCGGTTGAAGATTCGACCGCTCCGTGTTACACGACTGATGTCCGCAATATTCACGACGGAGGGTAATGGAATTTCCTTTCCATTCTCAATTATTGTTGCACCGTATTTGTAAGGGATTGCCTTAGCTGATTCATACGGTAGTGGCCCCAGCAGATAGATAACTATGGGAACCTTCTGATTTTTCTGACCATCATAAGTAACCTTGATCCATTCCCGGTTGGGAACTCTAGATTCGTCAAGTAGAGGGATGATGGCAAAAACATCCCTGGTCCTGTGATGACCAGAGATCGTGACAACATCCTCAACTTGCTCGGCAAGGTAGTTCGGCGACCAAATGATGGGTCTTGAACCTGGATATGGACGAATTTCTCCATGATCAACCTGACCCTGAAGAGCTGCTCTCACAAGGTAACACCCTTGGTTACTTTCTGAACAGACGCTACAACTGTCATAGTTGTGTAGTGGCACCTGGCCACGCCCACTTTGAATACAATGTACCCTCACTAGGTTACCTTCCATTGATCAGACATCCTGACTCTGACGTTGAGTAGGATTCCTGTTATTTATACTAATTTGCTGAGTATCTTCATCCATGTAGATCGGCATCCACCAGTGATTTAACAAGTGCTGAAGTGCCTCCTGGACAAGGGTACAACCCTGATCATTTTTGCAAACCGCTTTACAGCTTTGGTAATCATGTGATGTTAAGAATCCGAGTCGGACCTGCTCAGCATGTAACTTTACCAGGCTGGTATTCATCACGCGAATATCGAAGATCTGAACCATATTGATCTGATAAGGATTCCTATCATGGTAATCTTGGATCCATCCAAGATCCATCTGACGCTGGAGGGCCTCTTGTATGAAAGAGCATCCCTGTTTGTTTACCGAGCAAGTCAGACAGGAACTGTAATCGTGCCGCGGCAGATTATGATACTGGCTTTGCCTTGAGTGCATCGCCACCAAGCTGACATTCATCGCACGGATGTCGTGGTTTTGAATGACGTTAGAATTCGTAGAGACCATGTTAACTCCATGAAATCGGTGCTCTTGGATCCATCCGAGATCCATCTGTTCCTGCAGAGCTGCTTGCACTACAGAACATCCCTGGTTGTCTTTAGAGCAGATATCACACTAGTGATAATTATGAGGTGGCACATGGCCATATCCACTCTGTCTACAATGCATCTTGACCAGATTGGTCCCCAATAAGAGTACATCGTGAATTTGATAGACATTGTTAGTATCTTTCTCAATCAGATTGACTACAGCTTTCTCGTGTTGAGGCAGTGGGTTCGTAAGAACATTGGGATTCGTATCTTTGAAAGATAAGAGCCCGCTCCTAACAAGCTTTTGCACGTCGGATTTGAAATTGAGACAAGTCTCAATGTTATGCCCTGAACCTCCTTGATGATAAGGGCATGTTTGATCCGCTTTAAACCAAAAAGGCGGATTTTTCGGAACTGAAAGGGGAGACTTAGTCTGAATTTACCCCTTAGCCAGCAGTAACGGAAACAGCTCTGCGTACGTTACAGGTATAGGGTCAAATCCTGGTGGCCGTGTTGTACGGTTGTTGTTATATGGAGGACGAGCCTGCTGAAGAGGCTGTTGTGTCCTTTGTTGGTCAGGTTAGCTCTGCGCAACCTGAGGCTGATACATAGGAACAGGCGCGGGGCCGATAGCAGGAGTAACAGCTGCTACTGGCTGATAACGTCGCCTTTGCTTTCCGAGAGAGATATTCCCAATATCTTGCTCTTTTTTCTTAGGGAGAGCACTACCGTATTTTTTAGTACCGCTCTTCGATCCAGTGTCTTTTACCAAACGTCCTTCTCGGACGGCTTCCTCAAGACGTACACCCATGCCGACCATTTCAGTGAAATCACTGGGCGCACTGGCGACCATTCGGCCGTAGTAAAATGAGCTCAATGTCTTTAAGAAGATCTTTGTCATCTCTTTTTCCTCAAGAGGTGGACAAATTTGAGCGGCAATTTCACGCCATCTCTGAGCATACTCCTTAAAGGTTTCCTTGTCCTTTTGTGACATTGATCTGAGTTGATCTCTATCGGGTGCCATGTCCAAATTGTACTTGTATTGTTGGACAAAGGCAGTACCAAGATCTCTGAATGTACCGATCGTAGTACGGTTTAAACCCATGTACCATTTGAGTGCGGCACCGGTTAAACTATCCTGAAAGTAGTGAATCAGTAGGTCCTGATTCTCCGTCTGAGCTGACATCCGCCGAGCGTACATCACCAGATGGCTCTGAGGGCAAGAGTTACCCTTGTATTTTTCAAAGTCGGGCACTTGGAACTTGTGCGGGACTTTCACATTTGGGACCAAGCAGAGATCTGCGGCGTCCTTTCCAAATAAATCCTGACTGCGAATGGCTTGCAGTTCCTTCTGCATTTCCAAGAACTGCTCCTGGAATTCCTCCATTCTGTCAAACATAGTTTCCTTCTTACCAGAAGGTGTCTGTGGAATCTGTCCTTCTGGGACAGTGTGCACCACAGGGGGTGGTACCGTGACTACGGCAGTAAGTCTTGGCGCCTCCCGAAGTTTGTAACCTTCAGGAGTCTTGAGTATGCCCCTGGCATCTTCGCTTTCCCGAAGTTTGTAACCTTCAGGCCCAGCGGCTTCTGTTGTGATTCCCTGATCTTCAGTGATCGGCGGAACATATCCTTCCGGGATATAGTTAACAGGCATGCCCCAAGGACGATCTTTCGGTATCCGATACCTAGGATCATACTTCTCCACTATGGGTGTTGAGGTGATCTCTGAGATCACAGTTCTTTGTAGTTGAGCTTCTGCCATGGTTTGCATGTCGTTACGAAGCTTTCTCATATCCTCTCTCAGAGCGTCGAGCTCTTCTCTCAACTCTATGTTCTCTTCCTCAAGATCATCCATCTTTTTCTGACGATTGGCCCGAGTATTATACGAATGAGACAGTTTGACTCTAGAATCAAGACACAAACGTGAGATTCGTAGGGAAGAAGAATACGCGATGTGAGAATGATGAATGCAATGATTATATTAATTGTTTTTTTGGTTTAATCAAAATAAACTTTGACAATTAGATTGCAAATATCAAACGGTGGGGAAACCCCTTTTTATTGATTTCCAAAGGATTACAGAAATGGAAATACAGGAGATTACAAAGTGCAGAAACAGAAACCTAAGCTAATGGGTCTCGAGTCCTCTCTGAAGAGAAATCGGGTGTTGATTCTGGTATCTTCCTTTTTTTTGACCAGGGCTCCTGGGCCGTTGTCGGGTTGTCATTCCTTTGCCAAGTGAAAGGAGTGAGCAAATTCCTTTGGTCATCTTGATTCTCTACAGCATGTTGCTCCAAAATTTCAATCAGAGCATCTTTCTCTCTTAATAGTTGTTGTATTTGGATACACTCTACGTCGAGGGTGCGGTACTTGTTCTTCCAAGACCTTCTTTCCTTTTGAACTTTGTTGAGAGTAACCTGAAGCTTTTCAGTTTCCGTCATGAAGTACATGACAGTTTCCCTCGGCGGAAGAATTTCGTAACGAGGATAAGGCATCTTTAGCTTGAGAGCTCTAGTTTGTACCCAATGGAGATAAGGCTCCACCGAGACACAGTCCGGTTTTCCCAGAGACTCTCGTCCTTTCTTATGAACATGTTTCCAAGCTTGCACTATTTCCATCTTTAGTGCTCTGTCGTTTTCTCCTTCTTTGAAGAAAAGACCTTCCAGATGAACACCCAGTGGGATGTGTCTCATCAGGTATCCAAATTGACGAAGAACCAATACTGGATGGTAGTTGATTCCTCCCTTAGTTCCTATGAGGGGTACGTTGGGGAAGTTTCCACAACGGTCAATGATCCTGATTCCCTCATAAATCCTATTACACCAATCTATATCAGAGTTGGTGAGAGACATGATCTTCTGCGACCAACGTAAGACACTCTTACAATCCCAAAAAGCAGCAGACTTGGGCAAGTGAGAGATAAACCATTTATAAAGCAGAGGGACACAACATGTGATCTCCCCTCCGCTGCACAAATTCCCCAAATGTACAGAATGATACGCATCTGCGAGCAAAGTCGGCACAGGGTTTCCAATGAGAAAAACCTTAATAGCGTTGATATCGACGAAGTTATTGATGTTGGGAAACAAAAATAACCCGTAGGTGAGCAAGACAAAGATGCTTTCAAAAGCAGTCCCGTTCCCTATACTGGCGAAGTACAGAGCTTTCTTTGTCAAGAACTGGGCTGGCAAACCTTGGATGCCACCCTTAGTGGTCATGTGAGTCCTGACCTCAGACTCGTCTAAATGAATTGCTATTGTAATAGTCTGATTCTTTGGAATTTCTTCCAGTCCAAAAAATGGAGCTCGATCCGTGATATGTAAATCAGTCAGATGAGAATATTCCTCCAGTGTTGGTGCAAACTGGTAATCCGGGAATGTGAAACAGTGATAAACCGGATCGTAGAATTGAATGAGCGCATCCATGATCCCCTTAATCACATGGACTCTTAACAGTTGTAGCAAACCACCGTGCTTGGCTCTGAAAGCCTCTGGGTTAACGATCATCCTCGCTAACTTTCTCAAATCCTCTAGCTTTGGAACCTTGAAGGTATACTGGTGAGTTCTCCTTCTATCGAAATCCATTAATGCAATCTTTTTCTCTGATATTTGCAATCACAGTCTTAGTTTAATTTGAAAAACAGAGAGACTAGAAGAGAAGTTTTTTGAATGTTTTAATGTTTTATTAAATGAATGCATGAATGCAGCACACAAAAACATAGAAAAAACATGGGGTCAAAGGGTCGTTGTCATGAAGTCAAGGCTCTACCCATCCCCAAAGGTTTATACTAGGGTGATTTTTTGTACCTGTACTCATTATCATCAGCTCCTCCAAGGAAAGCAAAACAACAAGCGGATCGCCAGCGAGTTGTAGAGCAGTCTTAGAGTAAGTGCCATTCACCAAGAATAGATCACCAGCCTCAAATGAGGGTAGTATCGCGTAACAACTATTTCTGATAGTTTCCGCACTACGAAAGGGTTTGGCTCCTCAGCTTCTCAGACTTAACAACCGGCCCATTGGCTAGAAGAGTGAATGGGTTACGTTGGTCAGCCTCCACTGAGGTTGATGGTCAACCCCGTCGCCATCACTTATCTTAAGTGTATACTCATTCTCACCACATGCGGCATCACACGCATTCCCATTAGCATAAAAATAAACATGTATAGCAATTAGGAAAAGCAGTATATATATTTGTCCTAAACATCCTAGACCTTTAAAGCTAAGAATCCTAAGTTCCTGACAGAAAATGGGTTCCTCGGCGGAAGCCCCAATCTGTGGTATCAACCAAAGAGGTGAAAAGGAGGAAAAAGGAAGGAAGCTGAAGAGACAGGGCCCCACGGTGGGCGCCACTTTTTCTGGAGAGAGCGATTTTGGACGCGGTTCTTAAGCGCTAGTCGCTCTCTGCGGTTTTGAGCTTGAACTACAGGTCGATTCATTTTTTATCCTATTGTGAGCTGAATAAGGAAGGGAAATAGATGTCTCCAATTAACCCTGCTTTGCATACTGAGTTTAAACAACGGTCTGTTAAGTTATGAATGCTATCAATGTGGGGGGCCTTTGTACTGGTTATTTTGATTTTCGCCAATACTAGTTTTTTATCTAGACAGAAGGTTTCTGGCGGGGAACATGGATTAGGATGTTAGGACTGATTACTGCTTTTGATTGATGGAGATGTGGGATTTGGGTTTTTGTTTAGTATGCTCGCTAAGATTTTTCTTTCAATCTTATGCCTACGTATTCCCGTTTACCGAAACAGGGAAATCAGAGCGTTCGTAGTTCCTCCTATTCTATGGGAGGAAATGGGTGTTTTGGTGTCTTGTTTCAAAGCCCAAGACGTGAAGCGAAAGGTGATTTGTATCTTGTTCAAAGTCCAAGATGTAAAGCTGAAAAACCTCGACTTTAGAGAGAATTTGTCATCTCTAAAGAGGGGAGAAGGAGAATTACTTTAACTGGGATACGCGGATCCGAGCAATGCCATAATTTCCGAAGAAAGGGTTTTAACCTGAAGGAGAAGACTTTAACTCAGTGTAGAGCAATGCTATCTTTCCTTAGGAATTTCTCATGCTAAAAGAGGGATAGTGGCATGGATGTAGATGATCCAGAGGCTTGCCGCTTACAGCGATTAGATGAAGGGAAAGGAGTTGTTGATGTTTGTGTACTGTGAACGAAGCACAACTTTGATGCTAAAAGGTTAATTGGATCAACCAGTGTTTTTCTTATACAAAGCCTAAGAGGAGGCTAATTTCCGCTAGGAAAATCATTATACAAAGCCTAAGAGGAGGCTATTTTGTGTCCCGTACAAAGCCCGAGAGAGAGGCTAAAAGATTTTGTTTGACTCAACGAGGGAGTCTTTGTGTCTCGTACGAAGCCCGAGATGGAGGCTATTATTTGTTTGACTCAACGAGGGAGTCTTTATATGTCTCGTACGAAGCCCGAGAGAGAGGCTAAAATGTTGTTTGACTCCGCTGGGGAGAATCATTGTACAAAGCCCAAGAGAAGGCTAAGGTTACTGTGTCAGTTAAGTGACAGGTCCTGTATACTGATTTTGAAAGAGAAAATCAGTTCTTATATGAGCATTACTGTACTCATGGGTTAGATCTGAGGATCGGGGTTATTTCCTTTTCTTTGGGGAAACTGGAAATCCAAAGGGTATTGAGACTGTCCGAGTCTGCGGGTTTCCTTCCTATTTAACGAAGGGGTCACTTGAGAATGTCTTTGAGACTCAAGGAAGTTAGAATGTCCGTGTCTAGAGTTTTATCTTTTGTACTACGCTATGAGAAACAGTAGTAGACTCTATGAAAGGACTGTTCTAGGAGGATGACTAGGTTCTATTCCTATACCTCTAGGAGATCGTCGGGACAATTTGTACGAAGCCCAAGAGGAGGCTGGAAACTTTTAAGAAGCCGACGGGTCCTTGTACGAAGCCCAAGAGGAGGCTATCATTCCCGGAGGAAGATATCATTATACGAAGCCTAAGAGGAGGCTGTGAATACTTCTAAGAAGCCGTAGGGTCCTTGTACGAAGCCCAAGAGGAGGCTGGGTTGCTTTTAGGAAGCCCGTGGGTCCTTGTACGATGCCCAAGAGGAGGCCGATGTTTTTAAGAAGCCCGTGGGTCTATCACCTCCTTTCCATTAGGAGAGATAACTCTTTTAAAGACAAAAACCACTGGTAAACGTGCGAGGTTTACTATCGCGAGGTTTACTATCCAACAATTTTTAGCTTTTAAAGAGGGTTCCTTAGTTAAGGTCCAAGATTATGACCGTAGTGGGTATCCAAACCCCGAGACATTCAAGGCAAGCTATCCACAAGGAATAGATCAAGTCAGGAAAGTTCGAGAATTTGGAAGAAACTCAAAGATGCCATTCACGGAGAATACATTCATCTTGGGGAGTAGAGCTTCTTGACGATTCCTAAGGAGGACAACCGAAGAGAAGACTGTATCTGGTGTTCCTATTGGGGATCTAGGCGTCTATTTCTACGAATAAACGAAACGGCTTTACCAAGTGCTAGACGTAGTTGCCGGGGAAACTCGAAATATCTATACTATTATTACACAGTAGATATGAGTTTATGAAAGGAGACTTACAGTGAGCAGCCCCACAATACAGTTATATAATATGAAAGCAGTAAACGAAAGCGATAACCACTTACTCGGTTGTAGTGTTTCCATGTTGTTTGGTTAGTTGTTCAACAAAGAAAGATTGAAAACAACAGTATATTCAAAATCAAAGGAGAAAGTGCTTTGAAAAAGAAAGATTTGGGGCTTACAGCTCAAGGAGAGGCCCAAGGTTTTATCAGTGAGCGCACTGTTTGACTTTGTACAGCAGGACTTATACAAGTGACTGGGGCCCAAAAAGGTTTTATGTACAAAGGGATGGGTCTTACACTCTCTCAAGAGGCCCAAAAAGTTTAGAGAAAAAAGAGTGGGGCTTATAACACGGGGTAGGCCCAAATGATTTTTTCGTTTAAAAATGGCGATCGCACCGAGGTTTTCTTTTAACGCAGAGGGACTTATACAATAAGTGAGGCCCAAGATGTTTGGTTAAAAAAAGGATTGGGTTTTACACTCTAATAGAGGCCCAAAAAGTTTTGAATGAGTCTTATAGCTCAAGGAGAGGCCCAAATGATTTTTTTATTTTTAAACGGGCGACGATCGCGCCATTTACTTGTACAGAGGGACTTATACAATGAGTGAGACCCAAAAAGTTTTTGTACAAGGGGGGGATGGGTCTTACACTCTCTCAAGAGGCCCAAAAATGTTTTGAAAATGATTTATGAGGGTTGAATTAATCCAAAACCCTAATTTGTTTTCAAAATGTATTTAATTGAATAAAAATTCAATTAAAATGATCAAAAATTGTTTAACACATGGAAAACAAATTGTGATCTTGGATTAATGCTTCA
Source organism: Lathyrus tuberosus (assembly GCA_022829125.1). Classification (NCBI taxonomy): domain Eukaryota; kingdom Viridiplantae; phylum Streptophyta; class Magnoliopsida; order Fabales; family Fabaceae; genus Lathyrus; species Lathyrus tuberosus. The sequence goes on from JALAZF010000501.1 coordinate 2,970,850, forward strand.
AAAATTAAGTATTGACCTACAAAATAATTAGAAAGCATCAAAAGTTGCAAAATCAATGTAGAAAAAATATTTAAAATGCCAAAAACAATCAAAATATTAATTCTTTACAAAAATATCAATTATATGAAATAAATAATATTTTTGGGATTTTTTGGGAAAATAAAATATTTTAACATTTTTGTGAATTATTAAAAAAAGAATCAACTCAAAATCATTAAAACTCAGAGAGAAATTAATTTTTGAATCAATTAAACAAAATCACAAAATTCAAATATTTGAATTTCTAAAAATGGCGCCAAGAACAAGCTGAAGAACACGCGCGTGTTCTTGGATTCTCAGATTTGCATTTTTCATCCAATCTCCATGAATACTTGATTATATCATGCAATCCACATATCATTATGCTCGTCTCAACCTCACGATCATGTCTATGTACTTTAATTTCATTTAAATTAAACATATAACAATAAATCACGAAGAAACCTCAAGAACACTAATTTCTGCATGAAGGCTAGGATTTTTGATACACAATTCAAACAATGCAATTAATTGAGGGAAAACATTCCATGCATGATTATGAACATATGGCCAAATTATTGTGCGAGGAAATATGCATAGATTGAGAGATGACCAAGTATGTACTTACCTCCAAGTCGTGACAGCAAGTTCAAAGTGATTTTTGATCTGGAGGTGTTACAGATGAGTTGTGATGATCTGAACAGCTTCCCTACACCCTATGGATTCTGTTTGGATGGTTGGACTTGATTGAAATTGGCTGGATCATTTTGTGGTACCTCAGCTGCACTTTGGTTAAAACCTTGAGCAACCAGCTGGTGATTTTGTGAAATTAGTGTTCCAGATGTTATGTGAGTGTTTGGATCACTTTTATATGATGTATGTGAGGTGTGTGAATGATTGGTTTGATTGGAATTGCTCTCAAACTCAAAACCCGATAGTGACTTGCCTTAGAAGGCAAAATTGGAGTGAAAGAAGAGATTTTGAGGAAAGCATCTGTTAGATGGCTTTGGTGTACTCAAACTGATCACAATTGAGCTCTATTTATAGTAGAGCAAGTTTGTTTTGCAAGGAATAGTGAATGGCAGCTGGTAAGTAGGTTTGGCCAATGTTGGCAAATGAAAATCCAAGTCTCCTCTAGCCATTGACTAGAGGTTAGGGCACAGAGCTTTGGTCCCCTTGGTCTTGGATAAGTCTTGACTGATTTCAGATGAGAATGGCTCAGTCCATGCCACCTTGATGGTTCCATTGAATGCCTCATTCCAAATTTGAAGTCTTGTCCCTATTTTGGCCATTCTAGGTTCAACATGCTATTTCTTGTTCCATGGACTTTGGAGGCTTGGCTCAGTGATTGTCCCCTTTAGATTCAATCCTCTGAGGTGTCCAAGTGGATAGGAGCAATTGAATTTGGCTGATTTTGGATAATTGACCAAAGTTGCAAATTCTGCCTTGCCTTGACAGATTTCAGCAAGGTAACTTGCCAATGTCATATCTCATGGTGTAAGTTGAATTTGGCAATGTTCTTGGCCATTTTGGAAAGCTCTTACATGATACAACAACTATTTGAACAAGTTTGGTTTTGATCTCTTCTGATTCCAAGTGAAAAATCCCCCTACATTTGGCAAAAAGTGAGGCAAAATCTGACTTAGTGAAAATTTCACTAAGTGTTGGAAAAAGTGACTTTTTCACTTTTCAGCCACTTTGATCACTCCATAACTCAAAATCCTTAATGAATTGGAATGACTTGTAGTTGAAGTTTTTGTAAATGATAATGAGGGCTACAAATCCATATTTGGATGAGAAAAAATGGCCTTGTGGTTTAGGAGTTATGGTCCTCCAAAGTTGGTACCCTTGCCACTTTATTTTTAACTTAGAAAATTTTCTAAGTTTTTATGGTTACCCCTTTTACAAGTTATCCCACTTTTCTTGATTTTTCTTGATGAATGATGATTCAAATCATACATTAACATCATTTTAGGGTTAAAAATCCATTTTGGTGAAAAATCTCAAAAAGTCAAAGTTGACTTTTGTGCACAGTTGACTTTTTATCAGATGAATTCCAAATTGTGCAATTCTTCAGGAAATCATGTCCTTGACCTAAATCAAACTTGATGGACATGTTCCATGGGTGTCATAGGATATATTCAATCATGTATTAGGGTTTGGGAGCATGTCCTGGTCAAACGTCAAAGTTACAGTTGACTTTTCCCTTAAAACCCTAATTGTGGTGCAGATGAAATTGAGACTTGTTGCTCAAGCTCCTTGGATTAATCCATTGTTCCAAATGGATAATATAGTTCATTAGAAACCCTCAAACCCTCTCTTGAGGTCTTGGTTCATGGTTTTGTCCCAAAAGCCAACTTAGGGGTGAATTAGGTCAAGAAACCCTAATTCCTGATTTTTGATGAATGCATCCCTTGAGGTCAAATTGACTTGATGTTTGGGTCCATGAGGTTCCATGGAGTATATTAGGTTATGTTTTGTATCAATGGCTTGTGCCCAGATGAAATTTTTCATCTGGAGGCCCTGGTCGACCAAAACCCTAATTTGGTGACCCTGTCGATCTTGAGACTTGATCCACCTAGAAGGGAGCAGCTTTGTGCTTAATCCTTGAAGTAGGAGTCCTTTTGATCCTTTGAGGATGTTTGAGAGATTAGACAAGTTGAAAATTAAGTCATTTCTTGATTGAGTCTTTGTCTAAAGCTCAGAGAGGGCTTGAAACCCTAATTTTGATTGTAGTGGATGCTCACCCATCTTTGGGGAGACTGATGAAGCATAAAAGTACATCCATATTGTGGTGATGATTTGCACAATGATGGGAAACTTTAGTGGTCAAAATTTGGGGTATTACACCGGGTGTTAGTTCGTCGTCAATTTGGATACCCGATGAGGCATATCCCATCGTCGTCAAAGGAGTGAATACAACATTGTTGATCAACTGTTACAAACTCCTTCAAAGATCTCTGTGCTATCACTTTTACTTAGTTCACAGAGAGGCTCTACAGAAAGTCTTAGAGCAAGCCTTTGTGGAACAGGATGTGTCAATACGACAGTTCGATAGCATCATCTCTAACATCACTTCCTGCAACAACTTAGGATTCAGTGATGAGGATTTGCCAGAGGAGGGCAAAAATCACAACATGGCGCTCAATATCATAGTCAACTACCAGGACGATGCTTTAGCCAGCGTACTGGTAGACACAGGATCGGCCATCAACGTTATGCCAAAGTCTACCTTAATGCGACTATCATTCAAAGGATCCCCGATGAGGGGCAGTGATGTTATCGTCAAAGCCTTTGACGGATCTCGGAAAGCAGTTATTGGCGAAGTCGACCTTCCCATAACTATCGGTCCTCACACTTTCCTAATCACTTTCCAGGTCATGGACATCCACGCAACATACAGTTGCTTATTAGGAAGACCTTGGATACACCAGGCTGGGGCAGTCACTTCGACACTGCACCAGAAACTGAAGTTCGTTAAGAACGAACAACTCGTCACGGTTTGTGGAGAACAAGCCTTGATCATGAGTAACCTATCATTATCTACTTGTATAGAACCTGAGGAGGCTGTTGGAACTCAGTTCCAAGCACTTTCAGTGAGCAATGAGAATCAATCAGAGAAAGGAACCTCTATTTTCTCACACAAAGATGCTCCGAGGCAGTTGAAAGTAATAATACAAAAGGATGGGGACAGCTTGTCATTCCTACCGATAACAAAACAAAGAAGGGTCTTGGTTTTTCTGCAACCTGCACCCAGACAGCTGCTAACGATGAAGTCTTCATCCCATTCAGAACTTTTTCCATAGTGGAGGTTTCCTTCACCCTGTGCCTCAAGCAGTCCATACCATCAACGAGGGAGATCCCTCTGATACAGAGGAAGAGTGGAAGTCCTATCTTAGCGAGGACGGATATATGTCTTAGGAAGAAGTGCCTACGCCATTTTGCTATCCCGCACAGAGTCCGAGATTTATACCCAAGTCAGATGTCAAAATGATATACAGAGATTGTGATCCGGAAGGATGTTGTGCTCCACCAAACTCATTAGAGGAAGACACTCTGATGAAGGACAACTTTGACCATGACTATTATGGCCCAATGGATGTCCTGCCTATCTAGCAGCCGTACCCAGGAGACTTGGGGAAAGAAAATTAGACGAACAATGAAAATCAGCTGAGCATCATTGGACAAAATACCTGCGTCCCCACCATGTCATGGGATCAACACTCAAGTCATTCATAAAATATCCAGTATGACGATGAATTGGCAAAGTTTACAGGACTAGAATTCATTAACTATGCTTTACCCGAGGTCAACGTCATCGAAAGAGATGACTCCTCCAGCTCCAAAGAAGTGTGGGACACCCTGGGACAACCCAGTGGAAAATTTGACTTCATGGTCAAGTACACCGCTCCTGAAAGCTCTCGTATCAGGCCCGAAGACATCCATCTGACTGGATGGGGAGATTTTCCTAAGAGCATAAATACTATGCAAAATACAACAGAGGAATCCTCCTACGACAACTCTACCTGGGAGACAGATTCCAATGATCCTGCTCTACCAGAAATCAACGTTATTTCTGAAGACAAATCAAGGAAGGTACCGGACTTTGTGATTTACCGAGGAGTTCGCCGCCAATGGGTTGCTGTTGATGTTCCGAAGATCGTTTATAAGTCAAAGTAATTGTCGTCTTTATCTTAACCTTTCACCCTGCCCAGGTGAAACAGATGTTTTGATAGGGCTCACTTTCTGTAATTATCCCTCTTCGCTTTGCCCAAAGCGACAGAGTTTTGTTTTATAGGGCTGTAGTTTCAAGAATCGACTTGTTCATAAATAAAATAACGTTGTTCTGTAATTTCTGCATTTATTGTTGTTTTCTCTTTTCGTTTTTCAAGAAAATGGTAATCCTAAAAAACAATTCAATAATAAAAACAAGCAGTTTTCCAAAGAAAAACACTGCACACACTCTTGCATTTTCTCTCTATCTCTTCTAAAAAACAATCATCACGTCATGCAGATTGCTTGTTTTAAACCCCGTTGAAACATATGATCTGATGCCTTCTCCCAACTTTGAATTCCCGGTATTTGGGGCTGAAGAAGAAGTTGACGACGAAATTCCAGAAGAGATCTCCCGACTACTTAAACAAGAGGAAAGGTCCATCGAACCTCACAAAGAGCCGTTGGAAACGGTTAACTTAGGTTCAGGAGAAGAGAGAAAGGAAATCAGGATTGGGGCACTGCTCAGTCCAACTGCCAAAGAGAGTTTGACAAAGCTTCTCAAAGAGTTTCCCGATGTGTTCGCTTGGTCCTATCAGGATATGCCAGGGTTGGATACCAACATTGTGGAACATCATCTACCGTTAAGGTCAGAATGTCCGCCAGTTAAATAAAGGTTGAGAAGAACTCACCCAGACATGGCCATTAAAATCAAAGAAGAGGTACAAAAATAGATTGACGCGAGTTTCCTCGACACGTCAGAATATCCTCAATGGTTAGCCAACATCGTACCCGTTCCGAAAAAGGATGGAAAGGTCAGAATGTGTGTAGACTACAGGGATCTAAACAAGTCTAGTCCAAAGGACGACTTTCCTTTACCACACATTGACATGCTGGTAGACAGTACAGCAAAGTTCAAAGTTTTCTCCTTCATGGATGGATTCTCGGGCTATAATCAGATTAAAATGGCGCCGAAAGACATGGAGAAAACTTCGTTCATCACCCCATGGGGTACCTTTTGTTACAAGGTAATGCCATTCAGTTTGAAGAATGCTGGGGCAACCTATCAAAAGGCCATGACTACTTTTTTTTCATGACATGATACACAAAGAAATCGAAGTGTATGTCGATGACATGATTGCCAAATCTAAGACGGAAGAGGAGCATGTGACCCACCTGTCAAAACTATTTGAGCGGTTGAGAAAATACAAACTCCGCTTGAATCCCAATAAGTGCACTTTCGGTGTCCGTTCAGGGAAACTTTTAGGATTCATCGTCAGCCAGAAAGGAATTGAGGTTGATCCTGACAAAGTCAAGGCCATCCAAGAAATGCCTTCTCCGAAAACTGAAAAATAAGTCAGAGGATTCCTGGGAGGTTTGAACTACATTTTCTGATTCATATTCCTCATGACCGCGACCTGTGCGCCGATTTTCAAATTACTCAAAAAGAATCAGGACTGCATTTGGACAGAAGACTGTCAAACCGCCTTCAATAGTATTAAGGAATACCTATTGAACCCACCGATTCTATCACCTCCAGTGGAAAGAAGACCACTGATCATCTACTTGACAGTCTTGGAAGACTCGATGGGTTGTGTACTTGGCCAACAGGATGAAACAAAAAGAAAAGAGTTTGCCATTTACTATTTGAGCAAGAAATTCACCGACTGCGAGACTCGGTACACTATGCTTGAGAAAACTTGTTGTGCTTTGGCTTGGGCAGCCAAACGTCTTCGCCAGTATATGATTCGTTACACTACTTGGTTAATCTCTGAAATGGATCGAATCAAGTATGTCTTTGAAAAACCTGCTCTCACTGGAAGGATTTCCCGTTGGCAGATGTTGTTATCGGAATATGACATCGAATACCATGCCCAGAAAGCCGTTAAAGGAAGTATTTTAGCTGATCATTTGGCTCATCAATCGATTGACAATCAGGAATCAATCGGGTTTGACTTCCTAGACGAAGATGTCATGTATTTGAAAATGAAAGATTGCGATGAACCGCTACCAAGTGAAGGGCCAGGACCAGGTTCCCAGTGGGGACTTATCTTTGACGGAGCTGTCAATCATTACGGAAACAGAATTGGGGCAATCATCATAACACCTCAGGGTACCCACATTCCTTTCACCGCCAGACTTACGTTCAAGTGCACAAACAACGAGGCCGAATACGAAGCTTGTATCATGGGTCTCGAAGAAGCGATCGACTTAAGGATCAAGAACTTGGATGTATATGGCGACTCACCCCTGGTTATCAATCAGATCAAAGGAGATTGGAACACATACCAATCAGGACTGATTCCTTACAAAGACTATGCGAGAAGGTTGTTACCATTCTTCAACAAAATCAAGTTTCATCACATCCCTCGTGATGAGAATCACATGGCTGATGCGTTAGCCACTCTCTCTTCCATGATTAGCGTAGGTCAATGGAATGACATACCTAAGATCGACATAATGAGCCTTGAACGGCCCGCTTACAACTTCACGGTTGAAGCAGTCATAGACGACAAACCTTGGTATCACGATATCAAATGCTTCCTTCAGAAACAAGAGTACCCACCTGGGGCATCCAGGAAAGACAGAAAAACCCTCAGAAGACTGGCAGGCAGCTTCTTCCTGAGCTGTGATATTCTCTATAAGATAAATTTTGACATGGTCTTGCTCCGAAGTGTAGACAAACCAGAAGCAAACATGCTGATGAAAGAAATTCATGAAGGATCCTTTGGCACTCATGCCAACAGACACACAATGGCGAGAAAAATTCTGAGAGCAGGGTACTACTGGTTGACCATGGAATCTGACTGCTACAAGTACATGAGGAGGTGTCACAAGTGTTAGATATACTCTGACAAAATCCATGTACCGCCAACGCATCTCAAAGTTCTCTCTTCCCCATGGCCTTTTTCCCTATGGGGAATCGACATGTTTAGCGTGATTGAACCTAAGGCTTCAAACGGGCATCAGTTCATCCTGGTAGCCATTGATTACTTCACCAAGTGGGTCGAAGCAGCGTCATACGCCAATGTAACTCGACAAGTGGTGGTCCGATTTATCCAAAACAATCTCATCTGTCGTTATTGTGTGCCAAGCCAGATCATTACTAATAATGGATCTAACTTGAACAATAAGATGATGAAAGAGTTGTGCACTGAGTTCAAGATCGAACACCATAACTCATCTCCCTACCGACCCAAGATGAACGGGGCGGTAGAAGCGGCTACCAAGAACATCAAGAGGATTGTTCAGAAGATTGTTGTAACCTACAAAGATTGGCACGAGATGCTACCCTTTGCTCTTCACGGTTATCGTACATCTGTCTGCACTTCAACAGGGGCAACCCCTTTCTCTCTAGTATATGGCATGGAAGCAGTGCTTACCATAGAAGTAGAGATCCCATCAATCCGGGTATTGATGGAAGCTAAGCTTACAGAAGCTGAGTGGTGTCAAAGTCTACATGACGAATTAAACCTGATGGAAAAAAAAAACGAATAACAACATTATGCCATGGTCAGTTGTATCAATAGAGAATGAAGAAGGCGTTTGACAAAAAGGTCCGACCTCGCGTCTTCAAGAAAGGAGACCTTGTGCACAAAAAGATACAATCATTTCTCACTGATTCTCAGGGTAAATGGGCTTTGAATTATGACGGCCCCTATGTGGTCAAGAAAGCTTTCTCTGGCAGCGCCTTGAGACTTGCAACCATGGATGGAGAGGAATTTGCCTACCCCACAAATGTTGACGTAGTCAAGAAATACTTCGCCTAAATAAATAAAATAGAAAGAGAAAAAAAATGTCTCGGTGGATTGAAACCCGAAAGGGCGGTCCTGGCAAAAATTAGAGACAAAATAAAAAAAAATCATCCCGGTGGATTGGAAACTTCACAGTACAATCCAGGCAAATATTAGGGATAATGGAAAGTAACTATGGTCAACAGGGGTAAATCCCTCAGTAGCAGTTACATCATACATCGAAGGAAATCACAGTCACGATCATCTTCGACAGAAGCTCAGGATGCCACGAATTGAAAGTTGGTAGAAGGATAGCGGTTGTTATGTTTCAATGTAGCCCTCTTCCCGTAAATTACCATTTTATAAAACTTTGTAAATACTATATGGAATCACGTGTTTGGATGATTTCCATCCTATCAATAAAATTTGAGCCCTTGTGCTTTTGTTTGCAATTCTTATTTGTTTTAGCTTTACAAAACGACATTTTAATATGATCACCGATTCTTGAAACGAAACAAAAATGAATTTACTTGTCAAAATTTTTATGCTTTTAAAATAAAGATGGCAATTTCTTTGGACTGATGAACATCGAAATAACCTCGATCGCTACTCCAAAGGCGATTAAGCTTTAAAATGCAGAATCCAAGTACTCCTTCTAAACCAGCACGCCTGAACGAAGGATCAACTGTGTCAGAGACCATGCTTCATCTGACGCCCCCGACAGAGTTCTTACCTCCTAAGCCCGACCAACGGTTGTTCCCCGCAGGGACTATCTCTCCTAAGCAAGGCAGAATTGCTATCGTGAACAAGTGATACTTTACATCTCCCACTATGCCCGAGTATCCAGTCGTGTTCATCTACTAGTCTGTATGTCGCGTCAGTTTTGTCAGCATATACATACATACTTCATGCATTATTGATTTACATTTGCATTCATATTGCATCACTATCACTCCAGTCGGTCTTGTCCCCTAGTGATAAAAGTCCTCTCAATCGAGTTGTCAGTTCTTTCCTCGTCAGGAAATGTTGGGTCTGAACAATCTCTCCTCCAGTTTACTTCTGGATTAGAATTGACCCTTGACCACTTTGATAACTTGAACCTCTGAAAAACCAGAGAATCTTTGACAAACGTCACTCTTCGCCAGTGAAGATGATATCTTCGCTTTCCCGGTTTAAGGAAAATCCCTAGAGAAAACCTCGTAATCAGAAATTCGACAATACAGCAGTTTTTCTCTGAAAAATCCGCTGACGAAAAGGTCATCGGCACCTCAAAATTGGATCACATCATATGGCATTTCTCCGAGAAGATCCCGAGAAAAGTATGATGTAGTAACCCCAAGCAGAAGGCAGTCTCTCAAGAGACTCGTTTTCCCCAGTAGAGTCAAGAAATGGCGTCTCCAACAGAGAAGTTTGTACACCTCTACAACTCAGACAAATGGGTTCCCCAGCAAGTCTCACATCAAATCTGTTCCCATCAAATGGCATCTCCCCAGGAAAATTTGGCGAGAAGTTTGAGGAAAACCGCTACGAATAGCGTCCCTTGTCAAGAAAGTTTATTGACAAAAGAAACTGAGACCAGTTCCTTGGTAGGAAACCAGGATCGAGAGGAAGTTTATATCAGAAACTTAGACCAGTTCCTTAGTAGGAAACCAGGATCGAGGGGAAGTTTATATCAGAAACTTAGACCAGTTCCTTGGTAGGAAACCAGGATCGAGGGGAAGTTCATTTCAGAAACTTAGACCAGTTTCATGGTAGGAAACTAGGATCGAGGGGAAGTTCATTTCAGAAACTTATACCAGTCCTTGGTAAGAAGCCAAGATTGAGGGGAAGTTTTTACCTTTTCTAAGCATCATTGCTTAGCAAAAGAAGATGAATGCGTAAGCTACCATTCATAACCGCCATCAAAATTTCGGGTATTCTGATATTTAATCCTCTTGCAGCCTGAATGCCCGAATACCTTCACCATTCACACCTTCGGGTCCAAGAAGATTAAATAGCGGCATCTGTCATACCCCAAATTTTGACTACTAAGATTTCCCATCATTGTGCAAATCATCATTACAATATGGGTGTATCATTATACCTCATTAGTCTCCTCAAAGATGGGTGAGCATCCACTACAATCAAAATTAGGGTTCCAAGCCCTCTCAGAGCTCTTAGACAAAGGATCAATCAAGAAATAACATGATCTTCAACTTGTCTAAACTCTCAAAACATCCAATGGATCAAGAGGACTCCCACAACAAGAATCAAGCACAAGGTTGCAGCATTCTAAGTGGATCAAGCCTCAAGATCGCCAGTGTCACCAAATTAGGGTTTTGGTCGACCAGGGCCTCTAGATGGAAATTTTCCTCTGGGAATGAGCCAGTGCTTCAAAGCATAACCTAAGATGCTCCATGGGACCTCATGAACCCAATAATCAAGTCAATTTAGCCTTTGGGGAAGCATTCATCAAAAATCAGGAATTTAGGGTTTCTTGACCTAATTGACCCCTAAGTTGACTTTTGGGACAAATCATGAGCCAAGACCTCAAAACATGATTTGAGGGTCTCTAATAAACCACATTGATCCATTTGCAACAATGGATTGATCCAAGAAGTTTGAGCAACAAGTTTCAAGTTCATCAGAGCCACAATTAGGGTTTCGAGGGAAAAGTCAACTGTGCCTTTGACTTTTGACCCAGGCATGCTCCCAAACCTTGGTACATGATTCAATACACCCTATAACACCTATGAAATCAATCCATCAAGTTTGATTTAGGTCAAGGACTTGATTTCATAGAGGATCACACAGTTTGGAGTTCATTTGACAAAAAGTCAACTGTGCACAAAAGTCAACTTTGATGTTAATGTGTGATTGGAATCATCATTCATAAAAAAAAAATCAAGAAAAGTTGGATAACTTGTAAAAGGGGTAACCATAAAAAACTTAGAAATTTTCTAAGTTATGGAACAAAGTGGCTAGGGTACCAACTATGGAGGATCATATCTCCTAAACCACAAGGCCATTTTTTCCCATTCAAATCTGGATTTGTAGTTCTCATGGCCCTCTACAAAAGCTTCAAACACAACTCATTCCAATTCCTCATGGATTTTAAGTTATGGAATGATCAAAATCACAAAATGTGAAAATGTCACTTTTTTCCAACACTTAGTGAAATTTTCACTAAGTCAGAATCTGCCTTCACTTTTTTCCAAATGTAGGGGAATTTTTCACTTGGATCCAGAAAGTATCAAAACCAACTATGAACAAACAGTTGTTGTATCATATGAGGGCTTTCCAAAACTGCCAAGAACTCCATCAAATTCCACTTGAGCCATGAGATATGACAATGGCAATATGCCTTGCTGAAAACTGTCAAAGCAAGGCAGATTTGTGTATTTTGCTCGGTTTGCCAAATTTGTGCAAATGACAAACACACTTATCAAATTCCACTTGAGCCATGAGATATGACAATGGCAATATGCCTTGCTGAAAACTGTCAAAGCAAGGCAGATTTGTGCATTTTGCTCGATTTGCCAAATTTATGCAAATGACAAACACACTTATCTATATGAACACCTCAAGGGAAGACCAAGGAGGGACAAACACTAATCCATAAGCCTCCCAAGTCCTTAGAACTAAAAATAGCATGTCAAACCTAGAAATCCCTAAAGAGGGGACAAGACTCCAATTTTGTTTTGGAGCATTCAATGGATGCACCAAGGTGGCATGGACTGAGCCATTTCCAACTGAATTCAGTCAAGACATATCCAAGACCAAGGGAACCAGCAGCCTGTGCCCTAACCTCTAGTCAATGGCTAGAAGAGACTTGGATTCTCATTGATCAACATTGGCCAAACCTCTGCAGCAATTGCCATTCACTATTGCTTGCAAAACAAACTTGCTCTACTATAAATAGAGCTCATTTGTGATCAGTTTGAGTACACCAAAGCCATCAAACATATGCTTTCCTCAAAATCCTTCTCACTTCCAAATTTACCTTCCAAAGCAAGTCACTATCGGGTTTTGAGTTTAAGAGCAATTCCAACCAAACCAATCACACACACACACACCTCATAAACATCATATAGAAGTGATCCAAACGCTCACATAACATCTGGAACACCAAAATCACAAAATCCCTAGCCAATTGCTCAAGTTCTTGACAGATTTGTAGTTGGGGTACCAACTCAAGTTCCAGATCATTTCCATTCATTCCAAGCATCCAGGCACACTCCATAGCACCTAGGGAAGCTGTCCATATCCTTGGAACCAAGTTGTAACACCTCTAACACAAAACACGACCACCAGCTGCAAGAGGTAAGCATGAGCTCTTCTAACTCTATGATCCATGCATTTTTTGATGCACAATAATTTGGCCATATGTTCATAATCATGCATAGAGTGTTTTCCCTCAATCAATTGCTTTGTTTGAATCGTGTATGGAATTTCTGAGCCTTCATGCAAATTTTAGGGTTCTTGAGGTTTCTCTTTGATTTCTTATTTCATGTTTAAAATAAATGAAATTAAAGACCATAGATATGATCGTGAGGTGAAAACGAGTAGATTGATATGTAGATTGCATGATATCATCAAGTATTCAGTGAGATTGGATAGAAAACGCAAATCTGCAGAAACAGAGGGTGGCGCGTGTTCTTGCCATGTTCTTGGCGCCATTTTTGAACATTTGAATATTTGAATTTTGTGATTTTATTTAATTGATTCAAAAATTAATTTCTCTCTGAGTTTTAATGATTTTGAGTTGATTCTTTTTTAAATAATTCAAAAAAATGTTAAAATATTTTATTTTACCAAAAAATCCCAAAAATATTATTTATTTCATATATTTGATATTTTTGCAAAGAATTAATGTTTTATTTGTTTTTAACATTTAAAATATTTTTTCCTCCATGATTTTCTAAACTTAATTGATTTCCAATCATTTTGTGGATAGAAACATGATTTTTTAAACATTGATCCAAGATCACAATTTGTTTTCACACATGTTTAACAATTTTGATCATTTTAATTGAATTTTTATTCAATTAAAATATATTTTGAAAACAAATTAGGGTTTCGATTAACTCAACCCTAATTAAACTTTTTCAAACACTTTGGGCCTCTAATAGAGTGTAAGATCCAACCCCTCTTTGAGACCAAAATGATTTGGGCCTCCGTCATTGTATAAGACCCACGGTGTTTTCAAAGATCTCGGCGCAATCGCCTTTTCAAAAATAATCAACTGGGCTTCTCATTGAGCTATAAGACCCATCTTTATCCATTTTTCAAAAAATTTGGCCTCTAATAGAGTGTAAGACCCAACCCCCTTTTAACCAAAACTTTTTGGGCCTCAGACATTGTATAAGTCCCTTCGTGTAAAACGAAAAATCTCGGCGCAATCGCCAGTTCAAAGATCAAATCATCTAGGCCTACCCTCGTGTTATAAGCCCCATTTATTTTCTTTAAATCATTTGGCCTCTTGAGAGAGTGTAAAACCCATCCCTTTGTACAGAAAACCTTTTTGGGCCTCAGTCACTTGTATAAGTCCCTGTACAAATTCAAAACAACAGTGCAATCACTGATAAAAACCTTGGGCCTCACCTTGAGCTATAAGCCCCAACAATCTTTTCAAAGCACTTTCTCCTTTGATTTAGAATATAATGTTATTATCAAAGTTTTCTTTATTGAACAACTAACAAAACATCATGGAAGCTCTACAACCGAGTAAGTGTTTACCCGCTTTCTTTATCCGCTTTCATATATATATATATATATATATATATATATATATATATATATATATATATATAACAGTATTGTGGGGCTGCTCAATGTAAGTCTTCTTTTACAAACTTTTATATACTTGTCAAATATCAACTGTGTAATACTAGTATAGTTATTTAGAGTTTTCCCCGACAACTACGTCTAGCACTAGGTAAAACCCCGTTGGTCACTCTTAAATACAGTCAAAACTAGATCCCCATAGGATTACCAGACACAGTCTTCCCTCCTCTTGGGGTTAAATAATATGGAGACGTGAACGGCAGTATTCTCTGTGAACCCTTTCTCAGACTGTCACCCTTAGACATTGTCAAAGAAACTCTACTCCCCAGAGTTGATCTATTCTCCGTGAATGACATATCTTGAGTTTCTTCCAAATTCTCGGACTTTCCTGGCTTGATCTATTCTCGGTGAATGGCATGTCTTGAACTTCTCGGGGTTTGGGGACCCACAGGCTTCCTAAAAGCATCCCCGCCTCCTCTTGGGCGTTGTACAATGACCATTCGGCTTCTTAAAAGCCCCCATGCCTTCTCTTGGGCTTAGTACAAGGACCCAGAGACCTCTACATGTATATGAACAGAACCTAGTCATCAATTTACTAAAGCTGTCTTTCTGAGTCAAGTGTCAGACCAGTTAATGGGTTGACCTTCATCCCTTAACATACCAGCCTTCTCTTGGGCATCATACAAAGATCATTCACCATCTGAGAATCGATTTCTCAAAACACCATTGGACTTGGACAGTCACAACAACCATTTCAATCTTTCTCCAACGAATCGTTCACACCAATGTCCCCCTTCAATCGTCCAGGCCGCACACCAATGGCCCCTTCAACACATCCCAACTATTCTGGAATGGGTCGCGAACTCAGTTACGGCAGTATGTCACTCCATATACAAGACTTCTTAGAAATGCAAGAACTTTTTAGGGATCCTGCTGATATTTCTGAGACCTCAAATCTTCAAACACTTGGAGTGAATCAACAACGAGGGCAATGAGTAAGGGTAGTTAGGGGATGTGGAACCGATGACCGGTATGACTAACCTGATCGTCATCATTAGTTTATGTAATATTGATTTTAATTAAATACTAATGTTAATTATTTATGCTAAAAAATCTATGCTTGTACACCGATGCAATTCAATTGGCAACATCACTTAATCATGTTTAGAAATTGGAATATTTTGAGAAATTTTTTAAAAGATGGGTTATTTGAGGAATGAATTTGAAAAAATGGGTTATTTAGTTAAAAAGTTCTTTAAATCTAATATCAATGAAAGTGATAATAAGTAATCTTGATCCATTGTTATCAAGACATGGTTTGTTTTGGTATTAATGAATATTCAAATAATCAATAATTATTATGACATATAATTTTTTATAAGTCCTTTTCTTAACCATCATATTTTAATTTAATATACAAAAATTTAACAAACATTTGATTACACTTTATTCTGAATTGAGATGCCAAAATAGACAATCTAACAGCTTGTGTTATCAACAATGATGATTGAATTTATAATATCTAAAGTCTTTGTTTTCTTTTCCTATTGTTGTGATAAGGTAACAAGCGATGGAAAATACTTATGTTTGCTTGCTTTCCAAGTTTTCCATCTGCAAGTTTTCTTTCCTTCAACATTCTTTCATACGAAACATACACACAGTCTTTCAAGAATACTCTTTGCTTCACTATTAGAATATTTTGATAATTTGTAGTACATTGACCACGGTGCTGCTGAATCGATCAACCTGTTTCAAATTACAATTTTACATTGTCATTAACAAATTATACGGATTTAAACAGAAACAACAATAATCCACATATATATAAAAGAAATCTTACCAATCCCCACGTATTATTGTTACTGGACGAATAAAATTACCATCAACAGCAAATTCATTAAAAATGGTCCATTCTGGCTTCTGGTCATCCAAACAATTGGATAATGGATGAAAATTCACCACCTATAAATAAGACATAGAAAATATTTTAAAATACAAAAAATGAAAAGTGAAAGATGATATAGAGAGAATACATAATAAATATCTTACATACCTTATTTCCTTCCAATGTGATGTAATTTCCAATAGTATTTAAATGTGCCATGTTCATGAAATATCCAGCAAGAATACACCTTCTTATGTTGATATTATTCTTAATGTCAGTACTACATAAATTCAATTTGAATCTAGCCATCATGATGCATGCCAACTCTTGTCTAATATTATCTGCTTCTTTTAGTATCCAATAATTAATGAAATTATCATTGCACCAAGAAAGATTCTCGTCTGAAAAACATATAACACATATTTATGATTAGTACTATTATTGTTTTTAATTAATTAATGAAGGAAGAAACTAGAAATATGCTCTTACTATTTTGTTTGTATGCACGGTAGATGTTCAAGAGTGTGAGATGATCTCCATGAATGCTGTGAAACTTTGCTTTTCCTTCTTTTTGTTCCTCTCTAGATCCAACAAAGCAATTGGGTACTAAACAGGCAAAGAGATTATCATTTAGGATTAGGATTTCTCCAAATATAATTCATCTAATGTGCTAAAAACGACTCCGACAAAAAGATATCGGAAGATACCATTATTTCTGATTTTAATGCAAAGAAACTATGTGTCCGCCAAAATCGCGAAAGCTATTGTGTGACCACGACTGTCAGACATTTAAATAGAATAATACATACCTGAGCGTCAACATCAGGAAAGTCAATGTAACCAAAAAACCAAAAATCATCTACATCAAGTTTCCATAAAGAGAGAAGCATGTTGGCAAGATTTAATCTCAAAATTTCAGGACATGTCTCTTGATCAAAATTATTGTTGTAACTTTCTTCTGTATAAACTCTAAAACATTTTCCCTTTGTAGTTCTACCAGCATGCTCTGATCTCATAATTGCGCTTGCTTTTGATATTGTTGACATTACTAGACACTCCATATTTAGTTTAGGGTCAAAAACCTTTTTCTTAACAAATCCAGAGTCAACAACATAGGAAATACCATCAATTGTTAAGGAAGATTCTACTATGTCAGTTGTTACCACAATCTTTCTTCCAGAACATGGTTCAAAAATCTTGTGTTGCATTGTTGCTGGTAGACAAGAATAGAGAGGAACCAGTTTCATAGGACCCACAAGGTTCCCTAGATTACATACTTCTTTTGATATTTTGTGACATGCATCTTCTACCTCTTCCTCTTCCGATAAAAACACAAGTACATCTCCAGCAGGTTCATGTCTATGTATAAATTATAGCTTTCTTTAATTAATAATAATATAAAAATACATCATAAAATATTAAGAGTTTAATGCCTGCAATGCAAAATAATTTTAGTCTTTTGTCCATTAAAATTTATCAATGACAGAATTCATCTAATATTAAAGAGTTTAGTGAACATTGTATTAAGATTAATTTACATTGTTGTCCAAAAAAAATCATCAATCTCTCATGTCACAAATAATTTAACATTACGTAGTATACGGCAAAGATTGTTAATATAAATCTACTTTACACAAGCACCATTTACTCTTTCAAAATCAAGTTTAATATAAAATATAATTAGGGGTGTTCGCATTGCGGTTTGCGCGGTTTTAACACTAAAAATCATCCGAACCGCGAGAGAAAAAAACATGCGGTTCGGTTTGGTTCGGATTTTTTCTAAAGCCAACCAAATTAATGCGGTTTGGGTTGGTTCGGTTTTTTACAAAATATTTATTGAGCCATACATACACCTATAAAGAACAACATAATTTTGTGTCATTCATACATTACTCATCATATTTAAAGAAAAATTTCTCATTCAATATACAAAAATCAATTTAATCAAAAGTGAAAAAAATAGTAGCATAAAACAATATCAAAAATATTTTATGTTGACAGTATTGTTAATGTCAATACTACATAAAAATTTATTGTGATGCATAGGGTGAAGTTTGACTAATATGTTTGGTGCGTTAGTCCTTGAATTTCATACACTTGTTGGGTTTGAGTACCCTATGCTCATAATTGATTATAAAAAAAAAAGATTAAGTAAAATTAATAAATTATATTAAAAAATTAAATCAGTTATAGTATGTTCCTAAGAAATTTTTTTTTTCCAAAATTGATATGTTGTTTTATTTAAGTAAGTTTGAATTTTATGATGAGTAATAGTAACATCAAGAGCAATAAAAAAGCGAAAAATTACTTGAGTGGATTTGCCAGAAACAGTTTGAGCAACGAGAGCCAAAACTTGGTTAGCCCTAAAAGCATTCAAAAACTGATCTCTGTGCTGCCAAATTGGGAGCTTCTTCCTCTTTTCTAAAATATCAACTGAATAAGATCTTCGAGTCCATCGATTGAATAGGTTACCACCATTGGAATTTTCCATCACAACAAAACTTAAGTGCGTGAGACACTTTTAGTGAGAAGAGAATAAGAAAATAAGAATTTATACTGTAAAATTGTGTAAATAATAATACAAACTAGGACTATTTATATACAACCTAATTGGTCTTGGACTAACACAACTTAAATTATATCTAAATATTAAATCAAATCAAATCATATCAAATCAAATCAAATATAATATTTTAACACATCCCCATAATCAACTTTAGATTTTATTTTTAGAAACAAAAACTAATTTTAAATCTCTCCGGAAATTAAGATAACAAATTTTAGATTTTATTTTTAAAATAAAAATAATTCTAAATCTCTCCGGAAATTAAGATGAAAAATCACTACAAAACTGAATTAATTTGCATGACTTTCGCAGGATCTTGTTATTATAAAATTTAAATTTGATTTTAAAATGCAACAATTAGATAGATTGGATATTTTATAAAAAAAGATTTCATATGCCTTACTTAAAAGTTGAATTTGTTACTAATAAACCAAAGAAAGCGCTGTGTTCCGTACAAATTATTAAAACAAATTGGTACACTTAAATTTAATTTAACTTTGGACTGAAGAACAAATACAAAATCTTTTATCAGTATGACAATATTTTATAAAATAAATAGGTATAAGTGTGTACAAATAAAATTCGGTCAAACCCACCCTAAAAAATCGCGTCGGATAATTGGTTGAATGTGAGTTTAAAAACTAAAAAATAAATTAAAAAATCAGACTTCGAGTAAAACTAGATCCAAACCCAATAAACTCATTAATTCACTAATCAAACATTTATTATTATAATTTTAATGATTTGGATAAACTATAACTTTAACTAAATTTAGTGAAACATGAGTTTAGTCTCTTGAACATTTATTATTTTAATGAATCATGATTTTATCTAATTTTAGATATTTTAATCTTTGTTATTTTGATTTTAATACGATTTTATGTCATGCAACTTTAGTTTGTTACTGTATTTTTTGAACATTTATTGATGAGATCACGTGTTTTTTTGCGAGTTACTCTGGTAATTAGGGTTGGCCGAGCTATGAAGTCTCAAAAGCCCACGTCGCGTTTTATTGGTCCTTATCAGATTATGAAGCGTGTAAGAGAAGTGGCCTACAGAGTTGCATTCCCGCCATTTTTTTTCGAATCTTCATGATGTCTTTCATGTCACTACTACAAAACGCATAAACAACAACGCCATGGTCACCACGGTTCTTCCCTACACGGTGGTGACATAGCTAAACTAAGGCGCTATCATATTATTTTTGTTCTTGGATTAAAAATTATTTGTATATAACAACGGTTGAGGAGCCAACCGTGGTGATACTGTCAAGCTTTCATGGGTTCGAACCTCAGTGCCCTCATATGTATTATTCCTATAATGTTAAAGGCGCGTCTTTTCTTTTTTATTTATTTTTAAATGAAAAACTTAAAGGGTTATGACTACGGTTGATGAGTTCCACCGTTGTGATATATTTTGTTTTTTATTTAAAAATTTTAATTGTAAATTAAACTCTGACGCTTCTTTATGAAATTTCACTATGAAAGTAATATATCATAACGGTTGTGGGTATTGGCAGTGGTGGTAGCTTTATAATATTATACACTCATAGTTAGCTTGCCTCTTTAGGATCCTTTTTTCCATTGAAAATAGAAACTAGATGAAACAATACCCGATTTCAACCCTAAACCCTAACGTTCAATACTGTGAAACAATACACGATTTCAAGCAAAACACCATCGTTCACCCTAGCTTGTCCCTTCAGTATCCATTCTTCACTGTGTATTTGTCATTTTTGTCATCATCGTTAAGGAGGTTGACAAGACCATCACGATCGTGATGTCGAGAAGGAAGAGTACACCAACCAAGTTGTCACCGTCCAGAAGAAAGACAACAACAACACCGTCGTTGACGTAAGGAAGGAAGACAACACCAACACCAACACCAACATCATTTACTTAGTCATCATGATTAGGGTACGTAAAATATTTTCCCCATGCATCTACAGTAAACTTCATTTGCCATTGTTGTGGTTGTTGTTGTTTATGTTGTGGTTGTTGTTTAAGTTCTTGTTGTTCATGTTGTTGTTGTTGTTTTTAAACATAGATGTCGACCTTGTTGAGTTCTACATCAGATACTAGCGAAGAAACTCAAACAAATGAGAGTTGTGCGAATGAAACTAAAACAAATGATACTCAATCGAAAAGATCACAAAGAGGTGTCACAATGATGCCCCAACTCACATCAGTCCGCAACTCATCAGGTGAAAAAATTCTGATCGAGTTTGATTCGTTCGGCAGAGTAGTGGATTGTGAATATTACTCTACTTTTAAGAGTTATGTTGCGTTCCTTGCACGTAGCAAAGTCAGTATATTGATATATGATTGGAAACAAGTGGATGATAAAATCAAAGAAAGCATATGGACGGACGTTAAGGTATTACATACTATAATTTTCATATATTCGATATCACTACCTATAATTTCTAATACATACTTATATATTGATTTAAATGTAGTTGAATTTTGAGTTTACCGATGACTCAAAGTTGAAAAAAAGTGGATATCTTATGCTGATACTCGTTGGAGGGGATTTAAATCACAACTCACAGCTGACTACATTAGGAAGCCTAAGACCGGTCTTGCTCATCCATGGATTCGATATAGTTTTATGTCGAAGAAGCAATGGAACAAGTTTGCGAAGATACGTCATTCTGAGGAATTCAAGGTTTGTACTAGTCTTACGTAACCGATAATGTTATGCTAATGAGTTATAGATACTAATCATATATATTTTTCATTATGTTAATAACAGGTTAAAAGCGACGTAGGAATAAAAAACAAGGCAAAGAACATGTACCTCATAGATTGTCTCGTGGGGGTTATAGGAAACTTGAGAAAAGAATCATGCTTGAGAAACAACCAGAAACAGGAGATGATCGCATCCCATCTCCACCGTCAAGACATGAGAAATGGGAGAGGGCTCGATTAAGACCAAATGGAGAGTACACCTCTGAGGCGTCAAGAGTAGTTGCTGAGAAAATTGTAAGTATGATTTGTTTTGCTTATGTTATTTGTTATTTAAATGCATTGGTAACAATATATGTAAGTTGCTCATGTTGTGTAGGATAAGTTGGTTGAGGCGGCCCGTGAAGGCTTATTTGTTCAAGAAGCACGACATGACATATTAGTATAAGCTATCTAAACAGATGAGCATGGTGGGCATGTTCGTGGTGTTGGAGAAGGTGTCGGCTTGAGGTCATTCTTTGGGTCTCAAAGAAAAAGTACCGAAAGCCCGAAATTTAATGCACAAAGACAAAAGATTGAGAATGTTGAGAAGCAATTAGAAGAACTAAGGAGGATGTTAGAAGAGAGGAAGGAAAAAAGGGAGACAGATATGGAAAGGTTTCAAGAGTTATATTCGGTATGTGTTTTATCGAAAACGTATGATATATATTGTGCTTATTTTTGTTTTATATTCTAATTGAATATTATGATGTATTAAGTGAAAACCTCAAACAACGTACAAATGAAGATCATCGTTATGTTGATGGTGATGATGATGATGATCAAACTCCAAGTAGAAGTGTTGTACGTCGTGCTTCTACAAAAGGAAGTAATTGTTCAGCCCTTCCCCATCCAGATAACCGTAATGAGATAATGGACCCTAACGCAAATGAAATCACCACACTATACTTAAACGTTGCAGTGATAAATGATACACAACCTCTCCCGCTAGAACATTGTCCATGTTTGGAGTTATTCTATTATAATCCTGATGATGTAAGGGATTTTCTCGGTGGATATAAGTGGCTGGACGTAGGAATATTTCAAGTTTGGTGCACGTAAGTATATAGTTGAATATACATGTCATTATAGAACATTATCATTTTTTGTATTTCCTCCCTTAATTTATTCATTTTCTTTAACCATTTAGGTACATTCACCGTGTTTGTATAAAGTTAAATAAATCGAGTATTTATGGAATCTTGGATTCACTTTTTATTCGATGGGTGTTTAATCAACCAAAAGACATTCGAGAGTACTTGAAAAAACGATTAAATGAGGGAGGAAAAGAATGTTACGTAGCACCATTTCTCTGTTGGTAAGTATTTTTGTAATTGATGTTTATGTATTCTATATTAAGTTTTGTTTTAGAAAATACTAATAATATATATGCTCGTGTTTATTCAGTGGTCATTGGCAATTGATCATCATATCATTTAAGATGAATACGGTAATTGTACTGTGTTCCTTGAATGATCCACTCGAAAAGAAAATTAAAGAGATTATTAATTCGTAAGTGTATGTTTAATTCAATTTCTTTGACATTGTAATTAGTTTATCTAGAGCTCCGGTTAGATTCTTGATCGTGTTTTTAAGAATCACACGTCAGAGATCGTGTTTCTGGGATAGTGGGTTATTGTTGATCAATCGCTGCAAAGATAAATGGTAACGGAAATTTACCAAACTCCCTTCCAACTCTTGACGGCAAGAATTGGATTCGATGGAGAAAACAGATGCAATCTCTATTTGGCTTTCATGAAACCCTAGAAGTGGTTACTAATGGCGTTCCTGCGCTTGGTGAAGATGCAACCGAAGAATAGAGAACCGCTCACAAGGATGCCAAGAAGAAGGATTACAAGGCGGCGTTCTACATCCAATCGGCGGTTGATACAAATAACTTCGACAAAATCTCTCATGATGAATCAGTGGAGGAGGCGTGGGATATTCTTGTCAAGTACTATGAAGGAGGCGAGAAAGTTATGGTCGTTAAGTTGCAAACTTTGTGACGACAAATTGAATTGTTGTCAATGGGAGAGGATGAAATGATTGCAGGCTATGTGTCGAAGGTGCAGAAACTCGTCCATCTTATGAAGGGTTGTGGTGAAACCCTAACTGATAAGATGATAGTTGAGAAGGTAATGCGTATGTTGACCTCTCACTTTGATCATGTTATCGTAGCTATTCAAGAATCCAACAATATTGAAACCCTAAAACTGAAAGATTTGGTTGGTTCATTGGAAGCGCATGAGATTAGGATTGTCGAAAAGAAAAGAGTTCAAGACTCGATACAAGCACTATAGGCGCAATCGTGGAAGAAGAATGGTGGTTCCAACATGTTCAAAGGCAAAATCGACAAGACTCAGAGCAAGAAGTCTTGGTCGAAGCTGTCATACCCCAAATTTTGACCACTAAGATTTCCCATCATTTTGAAAATCATCATCACAATATGGATGAACCATCATGCCTCATCAGTCTCCTCAAGGATTGTTGAGCATTCACTACAATCAAAGACTAGGGTTTTAAGCCCTCTCAGGGTACTTAGACAAAGGATCAATCAAGGAATGACATGATCTTCAAATTGTCTAACCTCTTAAACACCCACAAAGGATCAAGAGGACTCCCACATCAATAATCAAGCACAAGGGTGCAATATTCCATGTGGACTAAGCCTCAAGATCACCAATGTCACCAAATTAGGGTTTTGGTTGACCAAGGCCTCCGGATGGAAATTTTCATCTGGGCATGAGCCAATGCTTCAAAGCACAACTCAAGATACTCCAAGGGACCTCATGGACCCAATCATCAAGTCAATTTGGCCTCAGGGGGTGCATTCATCAAAGAAATCAAGAATTCGAGTTTCTTGACCTAATTCACCCCTAAGTTGACTTTTGGGACAAAACATGAGTCAAGACCTCAAGACAGGATTTGAGGGTCTCTAACACACTACATTGGTCCATTTGCAACAATGGATTGATTCAAGAAGCTTGATCAACAAGTTTCAATTTCATCTGAACCACAATTAGGGTTTCGAGGGAAAAAGTCAACTGTACCTTTGACTTTTGACCTGGACATGCTCCCAAACCTTGGGACATGATTCAATACACCCTATAACACCTATGGAACATATCCATTAGGTTTGATTTAGGTCAAGGACTTGATTTCACCAAGGATCGCACAGTTTGGATTTCATCTGATAAAAAGTCAACTATGCACAAAAGTCAACTTTGACTTTTTGAGATTTTTCACAATTATGGTTCCTTAACCCTTAAATGATGTTAATGTGTGATCTGAATCATAATTCATCAAGAAAAACCAAAGAAATGTGAAGGCAAGCTTCTCAATGGTTTTGATGAAGACAACATTATTCATTCAATATGTTATGCTTGCTAAAAAATAATGGATCAAGACATTGAAGCTAGCACAAAGTTTTTAAGTTTTACAAGTCTTGAAGAATTCTCAAGTATAATCAAGGTATAACTCTCGCTTATCTATATGGTTGCATACAAGTGTTCAAAAGTGTCTCAAGCATGCAATATATATTGATAAAATAGTTCTCAAAATAATCTTCAAATTCACTTGCATACATGGTTCATATGGTTGAAAATATATCATTTTTTTATCATACATTTGAAACTTTATTTACTTTATTTATTTATTTATTTTATTTTTTATTTGAACCATGTTAAATCACTTTCAAATATAATCTATTGACTTGGATAAATCAATAGATGTTGCATAATATTGGTTCAAATATTTAGACAATTTTTTGATTTTTCAATTTATTTAAACATTTAGTTTTTAGTTAATTACGGCGTTTTGAACCGACGTAATTAACCAAAATAACCGCCACAATTTACAGCGTGTTTTAATTTTGAATATTTTGTTACGTTAAGCATTGTGCAATCGTTTTGCACATAGGTGCAATCGATTTGCACCTGAACAGAATTGAAAAATCATCATTTTTCATAACACCTCTTCATGCCTCTCTTCATGGAACCTTTTCATTATGCAATGGCATTTGTTCATGATTTTTTTACAGTTTTTACCATGTTTCCTAAGGGTGTTATGTGCACATAAATACATGATTTTTCAAATCTTTTTTTCAACCTCCTTGCAAAAATTTCAAACAATCATTCTTTTACTAAAACCTTCATTGTATCAAAGTGTTCTTAACAAACTTTCTAAGAGTGAAACCTTTGCATAAATTATTCACACATACTGCATTTGTTTCATTTCAATTGTGTTGAACACTTGTATAATCTTATTAAGAGTGATTGTTACAAAAAGGAGAAGATCAATCTTTGGATTGATATATTGAAGAATCAAAGTTTCATCTACTTATTCAAAATTCAGAATTATTGTAAAATCCTAATGGTCCAACAATTGTTTGGTTTTAGGTGTTGACTATAAGGGAAGGATTGTTTCTCTTATAGGGTTTGTTAGAATCCTTGTGATCCGGATTGTGGATACAAGAGGTCCATTGTAAGATTTGTTCTTGGTTGGACTTTAAACTTGTAAAATCCAAGAGGGTGTTCTTGGTGTGGATTGTTAGAGTCTTGTATAGGAAGGCTAGGTGTGTCTTGTCCTAAGATCTAACATTAGTGAAATTCTCTTTCATGTTGAAAGGGGAGTGGAGTACTCTCAGTGTGTGAGGGGAACCACTATACGTCTCGGTGTTCATTTACTTTCCGCATTTATCTTTTCAGCATTTAGATATCTTTAAGAAAGTAAAGATCAAAAATCATTAAAAATCAGGATAATATTCTAAGAACCTAATTCACCCCCCCTCTTAGGCTCACATATAACTTACAATTGGCATCAGAGCAAGTTTAGGTAACTTGTTCCTAAAGATCCAGAATGGCTTCCGCAATCCCGGTTTTCAAAGATGGTGGCAGCAGTAGTAAACCCCCACTCTTCTCTGGTGAATACTTCGATTTTTGGAAAATAAGAATGAGAGCACACTTAGAAGCACAAGGAGATGGAATATGGGAAACTGTTGAAAATGGTCCACACCAACCAATGAGTGTTGTAAACAATATTGCAACTCCAAAGATTAAAACAGCTTATAATGAAGATGATAGAAAGAAAGTGCTCGATGAAAAAAAAGCTATTAATATTCTTCAAAGTGCTTTAAGTATGGATGAATTCTTCCGCGTTTCACAATGTAAATCCGCAAAAGAAATTTGGGACACTTTGGTGGAAACTCATGAAGGAACCGCTGAAGTTAAACGATCTAGATTGAACACATTAAGTCAAGAATATGAGATGTTCAGAATGCAGCCCCGAGAATCAATCCTCGACTTGCAAAAAAGATTTGTGCACTTGACAAATCATTTGAAAGCACTCGGTAAGACTTTTACTAACGATGAATTAAATCTTAAAGTGCTTAGATCTTTAAACAGGGAATGGCAACCAAAGGTGACGGCGATATCAGAAAAGAAGAGTCTTTCTACCATGACATCCGCTTCCTTGTTCGGAAAACTTCAAGAGCATGAGTTAGAACTTGAAAGATTGGAGAAGCATGAAATACAAGTAAAAGATTCAAAAGACGTTGCCTTAAAGACAAAAGTAAAAAATTATGATAGCAATCAAGAGGATGAATTCGATAGTGATGAAGATGATGAACTTATAAAGAAATTTGAAAAGTTTCTAAGAAAAGAAAGGAAAAAGGAAATCATTAAGGAAGAAGCACCAACAAGAAAGATTAAATGTTTTGAATGTGGTGAAAAAGGTCATGTTAAAAGTGAATGCCCTACACTTAAAAAGAGGGATAAATACTTCAAAAGAAATAAGGACAAAAGGCCAAAGAAAGCATATGTTGCATGGAATGACAATGAAATAAGTTCGTCTTCAGATGAAGATCATGCAAACAAGGCATTGATGGCTTCACTTCATTCAAGTGATGAAGAGCATGAGGTTAGTGATTCCGAAACTAATGATATTCCATCTTATGATGAATTACAAAGTGCCTTTCATGAATTACATGATGAACTTTTGAAATATTCTAAAAAATGTTCAAGTCAAAAGAAACAAATAACATCCTTGGAAGATAAAATTGTTAATATGGAAAATGATGCTAAGGATGTAAAAGAAAAGATTATACGTGAAGAAAGACATAATTTTGTATGTAAGAATTGTGAATCTCTCTCATTTCAAATTGTCCAACTCAAAAGAGTCATTGATAGATATGAGAAAGGACAAATTGGCTTGGAAGAAATCCTAAGGCAACAAAGGTATTCAAACGATAAAAGCGGACTTGGTTATTCAAAGTTTTCTAAACCAAAGTCTAATAAAACCATCTTAGTTAGGCCTAAGGATCAAACTCCTAATGAGAAGATAAACAATCCTAAAGTTGTGCATCAAAAAGCTAGAAGGAAAAGGTTACCAAATAAAAGGAAATCTTATGTTTCAAGATATAAGAGCAACTTTGAACCTACTTGTTTTTATTGTGGTATTGTTGGCCATACACCTAATGCTTGCTATGTAAGAAACTTTAGTGTTGCAAGTGGGCATTATGTGTGGGTTAAGAAAGGAACTAACTATGATGGACCCAAAGCACATTGGGTACCAAATCAAACTTAATTTGTTTTGTAGGTTTGCTTAAGGACCACTTTAAATCTATGATGTTTTGATAAGTGGTGGTTTTAAGCTTTTGTTGGGAGGAATAAACTAACTTTCAAATCTAGTTCCAAAGTCCAAGGGTTATTTCACATATGAGGATTCCCTTAAAGAAAGAATTCTTGGCATTGGCAAAGTTGAAGCACTAACTTTCACATCCATTGAAGATGTACTTTAAGTTGACAAACTAAAGCATAATCTTCCTAGTATAAATCAACTTTGTGACAAACACTTCAAAATCATGTTTCGGTAAGGATAAATGTTTGATGAAGTCTTTCATGAGGTAAAACTCATAGGTAAAAAGTATTTTTCATTTTTCAAGATTTCTTTCTATATTTCAAGTCTTTTCCCATCCTTTTTGCTAATGACAAAGGGGGAGAAGATGTATGTGTTTGTGTTTGTTTTTCTCTAACAAAATGCAGCTAGCAAAGACCCTCTAAATCATGAATTTAGGGGGAGCATTGATCAAGGGGGAGCCTTTTGTGTTAGAGAAACAAGATTAAAGAAAATTTTCAAAATTGGGTTGTCATCATCAAAAAGGGGGAGAATGTGAAGGCAAGCTTCTCAATGGTTTTGATGAAGACAACATTATTCATTCAATATGTTATGCTTGCTCAAAAAGAATGGATCAAGACATTGAAGCTAGCACAAAGTTTTTAAGTTTTACAAGTCTTGAAGAATTCTCAAGTATAATCAAGGTATAACTCTCGTTTATCTATATGGTTGCATACAAGTGTTCAAAAGTGTCTCAAGCATGCAATATATATTGATAAAATAGTTCTCAAAATAATCTTCAAAATTCACTTGCATACATGGTTCATGTGGTTGAAAATATATCATTTTTTTATCATACATTTGAAACTTTATTTACTTTATTTATTTTATTTTTTATTTGAACCATGTTAAATCACTTTCAAATATAATCTATTGACTTGGATAAATCAATAGATGTTGCATAATATTGGTTCAAATATTTAGACAATTTTTTTATTTTTCAATTTATTTAAACATTCAGTTTTTAGTTAATTACGGCGTTTTGAACCGACGTAATTAACCAAAATAAATGCCACAATTTACAGCGTGTTTTAATTTTGAATATTTTGTTACGTTAACCATTGTGCAATCGATTTGCACATAGGTGCAATCGATTTGCACCTGAACAGAATTGAAAAATCATCATTTTTCATAACACCTCTTCATGCCTCTCTTCATGGAACCTTTTCATTATGCAATGGTATTTGTTCATGATTTTTTTACAGTTTTTACCATGTTTCCTAAGGGTGTTATGTGCACATAAATACATGATTTTTCAAATCTTTTTTCAACCTCCTTGCAAAAATTTCAAACAATCATTCTTTTACTAAAACCTTCATTGTATCAAAGTGTTCTTAACAAACTTTCTAAGAGTGAAACCTTTGCATAAATTATTCACACATACTGCATTTGTTTCATTTCAATTGTGTTGAACACTTGTATAATCTCATTAAGAGTGACTGTTACAAAAAGGAGAAGATCAATCTTTGGATTGATATATTGAAGAATCAAAGTTTCATCTACTTATTCAAAATTCAGAATTATTGTAAAATCCTAATGGTCCAACAATTGTTTGGTTTTAGGTGTTGACTATAAGGGAAGGATTGTTTCTCTTATAGGGTTTGTTAGAATCCTTGTGATCCGGATTGTGGATACAAGAGGTCCATTGTAAGATTTGTTCTTGGTTGGACTTTAAACTTGTAAAATCCAAGAGGGTGTTCTTGGTGTGGATTGTTAGAGTCTTGTATAGGAAGACTAGGTGTGTCTTGTCCTAAGATCTAACATTAGTGAAATTCTCTTTCATGTTGAAATGGGAGTGGAGTACTCTCGGTGTGTGAGGGGAACCACTATACGTCTCGGTGTTCATTTACTTTCCGCATTTATCTTTTCAGCACTTAGATATCTTTAAGAAAGTAAAGATAAAAAATCATTAAAAATCGGGATAATATTCTAAGAACCTAATTCACCCCCCTCTTAGGCTTACATATAACTTACAAGAAAGTGGGATAACGTCTAAAAGGGGTAACCATAAAAGCTTAGAATTTTTCTAAGTTATGGAACAAAGTGGCTAGGGTACCAACCTCCAAGGATCATAACTTGAGATCCAAACAACCATTTTGGCTGATCCAAAGATGGATTTGTAGCTCTCATGGCATACTTTAAAAGTGTCAACTACACCTCATTCAAATTCATCATGGATTTTGAGTTATGGGTGGATCAAAATGGCTGAAAACATGAAATGTCACTTTTTCCAACACTTTGTGAAATTTTCACTAAGTCAGAATCTGTTTCACTTTTTCCAAAAAGTAAGGGCATTTTTCACTTGGATCCCAAAAGTGTCAAGACAAACTATGATCACACATATGTTGTATCATATGAGAGCTTTCCAAAATGACCAAGAACCCCATCAAACTCAACCTGAGCTAAGAGCTGTGACAGTGGCAACATGCCTTGCTGCAACTGTCATAACAAGGCAGATTTGTGCATTTTTCTCAATTTGGGAAATTTGTGCAAATGACAAACAAGTTTATCTATCTGAACACCTCAGGGGGAGACCGATAAGGAACAATCACTGATCCATCAGCCTCCTAAGTCTTTGGAACCAAAAGTAGCATGCCAAACCTAAAATGCCTAAATAGGGGACAAGACTCCAATTTTGTTTTGGAGTATTCAATGGATACACCAAGGTGGCATGGACTGAGCCTTTTCCAACTGAATTCAGTCAAGACTTATCCAAGAACTAGGGAACCACAGGCTTGTGCTCTAACCTCTAGTCAATGGCTATAGGAGACTTGGATTCCTATTGATCAACATTTGCCAAACCTCTACTGTAATTGTCATTCACTATTGCAGCCAAAACAAACTTTCTCTACTATAAATAGAGCTCATTTGTGCTCAGTTTAAGTACACCAAAGCCATCAAACAGATGTTTTCCTCAAAATCACCTTCTCACTTTCAAATTTTCCTTCCAAAGCAAGTCACTATCGGGTTTTGAGTTTGGGAAGAATTCCAACCAAACCAACCACACACACACACCTCATAAACATCATATAGAAGTGATCCAAACACTTAAACAACATCTGGAACATCAATTTATCAGAATCACCAGCCAGTTGCTCAAGTTCTTGACAAATTTGCAGTTGAGGTGCCAAATCAAGTTCCAACTCAATTCAATCCACTCCAAGCATTCAGACACACTCCATAACACCTAAGGGAGTTGTCCACATTATTGGAACCAAGCTATAACACCTCCAACCTAAAACACGATCACCAGCTGCAAGAGGTAAGCCTAAACATGGCCATCTCTTAATCTATGTATATTTCCTCGCACAATACTTTTGCCAAATGTTCATAATCACGCATAAAATGTTTCCCCTAAATTAATTACTTTGTTTAAATCGTGTATCAAAATTCTCAGTCTTCATGCAAATTTCAGGGTTCTTGAGGTTTTGTCTTGATTTCTTATTTCATGCTTAAAATAAATGAAATTAAAGACCATAGACATGATCGTGAGGTGAAAACGAGCAGATTGATATGTTGATTGTGTGATTTTATTAAGTATTCAGTGAGATTGGATAGAAAATGCAAATCTGCAGAAACAGAGGGAGGGCGCGTGTTCTTGGCGCCATTTTTGAATATTTGAATATTTGAATTTTGTGATTTTATTTAATTGATTCAAAAATTAATTTCTCTTTGGTTTTTAATGATTTTGAGTTGATTCTTTTCTTAATAATTCACAAAAATGTTAAAATATTTTATTTTACCAAAATTTCACAAAAATATTATTTATTTCATATATTTGATATTTTTGCAAAGAATTAATCTTTTATTTGTTTTTAACATTTAAAATATTTTCTCTCTCTTGATTTTCCAAAATTAATGGGTTTCCAATCATTTTGTGGATAAAAACATGATTTTTCAAACATTAATCCAAAGTCATAACTTGTTTCTCACACATGTTTAATAATTTTGACCATTTTAATTGAATTTTTAGTTAATTAAAATACCTTTTGAAATCAAATTAGGGTTTTGATCTTAATCACCCTAAAAATACTTTTTGGGCCTCTTGAGAGAGTGGAAGTCCCACCCCTTTGTGAATAAAACAATTTTGGGTCTCAGTGCATTGTATAAGTCCCGATACAATCAAACAGTTCGGAGCGATCGTCGCCTTTTCACAAAATCATCTGGGCTTCTCCTTGAGCTATAAGTCCCATTTCCTTTCCCTTTTAAAGAACCTTTTTGGGCCTCTTGAGAGAGTGTAAGACCCATCCCTTTGTACAAAAAACCTTTTTGGGCCTCAGTCACTTGTATAAGTCCTTGTACAAATTCAAAACAACAGTGCAATCACTGTTAAAATTTGGGCCTCTCCTTGAGCTGTAAGCCCCAACAATCTTTTCAAAACACTTTCTCCTTTGATTTTGAATCCAAATATATAGTTGTTTTCTAAACTTTCTTTAATTTCTTTGTTGAACAACTTACAAAACAGCATAGAAGCTCTACAACGGGTAAGTGTTTATCCGCTTTCATTTACCGCTTTCATATGTATATAACTGTATTGTGGGGCCGTTTCACTATAAGTCTTCTTTCACATCCTTTTATATACTTGTTACATATCCACTGTGTAATACTAGTATAGTTATTTAGAGTTTTCCCCGGCAACTACGTCTAGAACTAGGTAAAGCCCCGTTGGCCACTCTTAAATACAAATAAAACTAGATCCCCCGTAGGATTTCAGATACACTCTTCCCTCCTCTTGGGGTAAAACAATATGGAACAAAGAGAAAGGCAGTATTCTCGGTGAACCTTTTCTCAGACTGTCACCCTTAGAAATTGTCAAAGGAACTCTAACTCCCCAGAGATGATCTTTTCTCCGTGAATGGCATCTCTTGAGTTTCTTCCAAATTCTCGAACTTTCCTGGAATGATCTCTTCTCTGTGAATTGCATTTCTTGAACTTCTCTTGGTTTGGGGACCCACAGGCTTTCTAAAAGCATCCCCGCCTCCTCTTTGGCGTTGTAAAAGGACCCGTCGGCTTCTTAGAAGTTCTCATGCCTTCTTTTGGGCTTAATACAAGGACCCTGACGACCTCTTAAAGGTATAATACAGAACTTAGTCATCCTTTGCTAAAGCAGTCTTTCCAGTGTCAAAGCTCCGGCCATTTTAGGGTTGATTCTCATCCCTTAATGCAAGTGCCTTCTCCTGGGCATCGTACAAAAGATAAAACTCTCCCACACATGTAGACTTGGACATAAAAACCTTGAGTCTCAAAGACATTCTCAAATTCCCTACAAGCATAGGAAGAAACTCGATCTCTCTCATGAGAGTTCCCCACACTTGGACCTGCCTAAGGATCTCAATAGTCCTTAACAGTGAGATATCCTTATCTTGGGCTTTGTACAATGATTCTCCCCAGCAGAGCTAACCTTTTCAGACTCTCTTGTTGAGTCAACCCTTTTAGCCTCCGTCTTGGGCTTTGTACAAGACACATATAAATCACTCTCTTGTTGAGTATAAAAGACTCTCTTGTTGAGTCAATTTCCTTTTAGCCCGCGTCTTGGGCTTTGTACAAGACACATAATAAACACTCTCTTGTTGAGTATAAATGACTCTCTTGTTGATTCAATCTCCTTTTAGCCTTCGTTTTGGGCTTTGTACAAGACATATAAAACACTCTCTTATTGAGTATAAACGACTCTCTTGTTGAGTCAATCTCCTTTTAGCCTCTGTCTTGGGCTTTGAACAAGACACACAAAAAACACTCTCTTGTTGAGTGAACCCTTTTAGCTGCAATGTTGGGCTTTGTACAAGACTGAAAGAACATTTTCCCTGGAAAAGTCAAACTTTTATCCTCCTCTTAGGCTTTGTATAAAGATATCCCCGGTTGAGTCAATCAACCTTTTAGCATCAAATTGTGCTTCGCTCACAGCATACAAACATCAACAACTCCTCTTTAGAGATGAAAAATTCTCTCTCTGTCAGGACCCCTTTAGCTTCATATCTTGGGCTTTGAACAAGATACAAACCACCTTTAACTTCAATCTTAGGCTTTGAACAAGACACCAAAACACCTTTTTCCTCCCCTAGAATAGGAGGAACTACGATCGCTCTGATTTCCCTGTTTCGTGAAACAAGAATACGTAGGCATAAGATTGCGAAATCTTAGCGAGCATACTAAACACTCTAAGTCTAGTACCCTCATACATCAATCAATCTGGTGCAGTATCCTAACCAAAAGCCTCATAAATGATCCCGACACTTGCGTTCTTAAGCAAATAACCATTTCAAGAGCAATTTATTTGGACGAGTCAGAAGTCAGGACTCACATGACCACTAAGGGTGGAATCCCGGGTTTACCAGCCAAGTTCCTGGTAAAGAAAGCTCTGTACTTTGCTAGTATAGGGAACATGACTGCTTTCGAAAGCGTCTTGGTTTTGCTCACCTACGGGTTATTTCTGTTTCCTAACATTGATAACTTCGTCGATATCAACGTTATTAAGGTTTTTCTGATTGGATACCATGTCCCAACCTTGCTCGCAGTTGTGTATCATTCTGTACACTTAAGGAATTTGTATAGCGGAGGAATGATCACATGTTATGTACTGCTACTATACAAATGGTTCACTTCCCATTTGCCTTTCCTAATTGATATCTGTGTTTATTTTTCTGCTAATGGGAATGCGTGTGATGCCGCATGTGGAAAGATTGAGTATACACCTAAGATAAGTGATGGCACTAGACGGGTAATCTTACGGGGAGTGAATCCCAAATAAGAGTTCCCGGTCGACCATCAAATCAGTGGGGATGCCCTTTGCGAATTCAATTCCTATATGACTTCGGTTGTTGAAAGCATAAATAGTTGTCACGCGATACTGCCCTCATTTAAGACTACTCTAAGATGTCACAGCTTGCTGGCGATCCGCTTGCTGTTGCTATCCCAAGAGGGGTCAGTTATTTTGATGACAGGTACAAAAAATCACCAGTATAAACCTTTGGGGATGGCTAGAGCCTTGACTTCATGACACCGACCCTTTGACCCCATGTTTTTTCTATGTTTTTGTGTGCTGCATTCATACATTCATTTAAAAAACATTAAACAAAGAAAAATCTTCTCTTCTAGTCTCTCTTTTTCAAATTAAACTAAGACAATGATTGTAAATGTCAGAGAAAAAGATTGCGTTATGGATTTCGGTAGAAGGAAGACTCACAAGTATACCTTCAAGGTTCCAAAACTAGAGGATTTAAGAGGGTTGGCAAGGATGATCACCAACCCTGAGGCTTTCAGAGCCAAGTACGGAGGACTGCTGTCTATGTTAAGGGTCCATGTAATTGAGGGAATCCTGGATACGCTCATTCAGTTCTACGATCTGGTATATCACTGTTTCACCTTCCCGGATTATCAGCTAGCACCAACGCTGGAGGAGTACTCTCACCTGACTGATTTGCCCATTACTGACCAAGCTCCCTTTTTTGGACTGAAAGAAATTCCAAAGGATCAAACCATTTCAAGAGCAATTTATTTGGACGAGTCAGAAGTCAGGACTCACATGACCACTAAGGGTGGAATCCCGGGTTTACTAGCCAAGTTCCTGGTAAAGAAAGCTCTGTACTTTGCTAGTATAGGGAACATGACTGCTTTCGAAAGCGTCTTTGTTTTGCTCACCTACGAGTTATTTCTGTTTCCCAACATTGATAACTTCGTCGATATCAACGCTATTGAGGTTTTTCTGATTGGAAACCATGTACCAACCTTGCTCGCAGTTGTGTATCATTCTGTACACTTAAGGAATTTGTATAGCGGAGGAATGATCACATGTTATGTACTGCTACTGTACAAATGGTTCACTTCCCATTTGCCTAAGTCTGCTACATTTTGGGATCCTAAGAGTTCTTTACGTTGGTCACAGAGAATCATGGCTCTTACCAACTCTGACATAGATTGGTACAACCGAATCTATGACGGGATCAGAATCATTAACCGTTGTGGAAATTTCCCAAATGTACTCCTCATAGGAACTAAAGGAGGAATCAATTATCATCCGGTTTTAGTTCGTCGTCAATTCGGAAACCCGATGAGGCATGTCCCGCGTAATGCTCATCTGGAAGGTCTTTTCTTCAAGGAAGGAGAAAATGACAGGCCACTAAAGACAGAAATAGTGCATGCTTGGAAACATGTTCACCGGAAAGGAAGAGAGTCTCTAGGAAAACCAGACTGTGTTTCGGTGGAACCTTATCTCCACTGGGTACAAACTAGAGCTCTCAAGCTAAGGATGCCTTACCCTCGTCAAGAGGTTCTTCCGTTAAGGGACCCTGTCCTTTACTTCATGTCTGATACGGAAAAACTTCAGGTGACTCTCAACAAAGTTCAACAGGAGAGGAGGTCTTGGAAGAACAAGTATCGTACTCTCAGTGTGGAGTGCAAGAAGATACAACAACTACTGAAGGATAAAGATGCTCTGATTGATATTTTAGAGCAACATGCTGTAGAAAATCAAGACGACCAAAGGAATTTGCTCGCTCCTTTCACTTGGCAAAGGAATGACAACCCGACAATGGCCCAAGAGCCCCGGTCAAAGAAAAGGAAAGTACAAGAACCAGCATCTGAGCCCTTCTCAGAGAGAACTTAGGATCCATTAGCTTAGACTTTTCCTTTCAGCACTTTGTAATCTACTGTATTTCCATTTCCACAATCTTTGAATTCAATAAAATGGGGTTCCCCCACTGTTTGATATTTGCAATCCAATTGTCGAAGTTTATTTTGATTAAACAAAAATATATATAATCATTGCATATCATTCATCATTCTCACGTAACGCATTCTTCTTACCTACGAGTCTCACGTTTGTATCTCGATTCTAGAGTCAAACTGTCTCATTCGTACAATACTCGGGCCAATCGTCAGAAAAAGATGGATAATCTCGAGGAAGAGAACAGAGAGTTGAGAGAAGAAATCGAAACTCCGGAAGAGGACTTGAGAAAGCTTCACAATGACATGCAAGCTTTGGCAGAAGCCCAGCTTCAAAGAACTGTGATCTCGGAGATCACATCGACACCCATAGTGGAGAAGTATGATCCTAGGTATAACATGCCGAAAGATCATCCCTGGGGCATGCCACTCAACTTTATCCCAGAAGGATATGTTTCGCCGATCACTGAAGATCCAGGAACCGCAGCAGGAACCGCTGGGCCTGAAGGTTACAAACTTTGGGAAAACGAAGATGCTAGGGGCATGACGATAACTCCTGAAGGTTACAAACTTCGGGAACCGCCAAGATTCACTGCCGTAGTAACGGTACCACCACCCGTGGTGCACATTGTCCCGGAAGGACAGATTCCACAGATACCTTCTGGTGGAAACGAAAGTATGGACGAGAAAATGAAGGAGTTCCAGGAACAGTTCCTGGAAATGCATAAGGAACTGCAAGCCCTTCGTGGTCAGGATCTATTTGGAAAGGACGCTGCAAACCTTTGTTTGGTCCCCAATGTGAAAGTTCTGCACAAGTTCAAAGTGCCCGAATTTGCAAAGTACAAGGTCAACTCTTGCCCTCAAAGCCATTTGGTGATGTACGCTTGGAGAATGTCAACTCAGACAAAGAACCAAGAGTTACTGATCCATTACTTTCAAGATAGTTTAACCGATGTCGCACTCAAATGGTACATGGGATTAAACCGCACTAAGATCAGCACTTTCAGAGATCTTGGCGCTGCCTTCGTGCAACAGTACAAGTATAACTTGGACATGGCACCAGACAGAGATCAACTCAGATCGATGTCATAAAAGGACAAGGAAACCTTTAAGGAATATGCTCAGAGATGACATGAAATTGCCGCTCAGATTTGTCCACCTCTTGAGGAGAAAGAGATGACAAAGATCTTCTTAAAAACCTTGAGCTCATTTTACTACGACAGAATGGTCACCAGTGCGCCCAACAATTTTACCGAAATGGTCGGTATGGGAGTTCACCTTGAAGAGGTAGTCTGAGAAGGACGTCTGGTTAAAGATGCTGGATCATCAAGTAGTACAAAAAGATACGGTAGTGCCCTCCCTAAGAAAAAAAGAGCAGGATATTGGGAATATCTCTCTCGGAAAGCTAAGGCAACGGTATCAATCAGTAGCAGCTGTAACTCCTGCTATCAACCCTGCGCCTGTTCCTACGTATCAACCTCAGGTTGGTGAAAGCCAACCTAGTTTACAACAATTTCAGCAAAGGACACAACAGCCTCTTCAGCAGGCTCGTCCTCCGTACAACAACAACCGTACAACACGACCACCAGGGTCCGATCCTATACCCATGTTGTACACAGAATTATTTCCCTTACTACTGGTCAAAGGGTACGTCTAGACCAAGGCTCCTCTCGTAATACCGGAAAATCTGGCTTTATGGTTCAAAGCAGATCAGACTTGCCCTTACCATCAAGGAGGTCCAGGGCATAACATAGGAAACTGTCTCAGCTTCAAATCCGACGTACAGAAGCTTGTTAGAAGCGGGGTCTTATCCTTTAAGGATACGAATCCTAATGTTCTCATGAACCCGCTGCCTCAACACGTGAAAGCTGCAATAAATTTGATAGAAGAAGAGTCTAACCACAGCTATCAAATTCATGATGTACTCTTATTGAGGGCCAACCTGGTCAAGATCCATCGCAGACATAATGGATACGGTCATATACCACCTCACAACTATCATCAATGTGTAATCAGCTCTAAAAACAATCAAGGATGTTCCATGGTGCAATCAGCTCTGCAGGAACAGTTGGATCTCGGATGGATCCAGGATCACCGAATTCGTGAGGTCAACATGACTTACTCGAATTCCAACATCATCCAGAACCACGACATTCGTACGATGAATGTCAATTTGGTGGCAATGCACTCAAGGCAAAGCCAACATAACGATCTGCCACGACATGATTACGTTTCCTGTCTTTTCTGCTCAGTAAATAAACAAGGATGCTCTTTTGTACAAGAGGCCCTCCAGCGTCAGATGGATCTTGGATGGATTTAGGATTACCGCGATATAAATCGGTATCAAGTGAATATGATTCAAATCTTTAATATTCGCTTGATGAATACCAGCTTGGTGGAGTTACACGCTACACAAGTCCAGCTCGGTTTTCTGACTTCGCATAATTATCAGAACTGTACAGTATGTCATGGGAGTAACCAAGGATGCGCCCTCGTTCAGCGAACTTTGCAACACTTGTTGAACCACTGGTGGCTTCCGATCTATATGGGCGAAGACACACAACAAGTCAGTATGAATAACGGGAACCCTACTCTACATCAAAGTCAGGATGTCCGATCAATGGAAACAGACCTAGTGAGGTTACACTGCATTCAAAGCGGACGTGGCCGGGTGCCACCACACAACTATGAATGTTGTAGAGTTTTCTTGGAAGATAATCAAGGATGTTACCTCGTGCGAGCAGCCCTTCAGGGTCAATTAGATCGCAAAGAGATTCGACCATGTCCAAGTTCTGGGTTAATCAACTGGACGCCAGACTATTTCGCTGATCAAATCAAAGACGTTGTCGTAATCTCTGATCATAAGAGGACCAAAGATGTTTGTGCTATCATCCCTCTGCTGGACGAATCAAAAGTTCCAAATCAGGAACTGATTGAAATTACTTACAATAGTCAGAAAAATAAGAAGGCTCCTGTAGTTATCTATCTGCCGGGACCATTACCTTATGAATCAACTAGGGCTATCCCTTACAAATACGGTGCCACAACAATTAAGAATGGAAAGGAAACTCCATTACCCTCCATCGTGAATATTGCAGACATCAGTCGAGTAACACGGAGTGATCGGATCTTCAACCGAGGAGTTGGAGAACCCAGCAAGGAAAGGGAACTTCAAGCAGAAGTTCTTGATCCACCAGTCGGTCAATCCAGCGATCCCGACCTTTCAAAAAACAACGATGAGATGCTAAAGCTCATCCAGAAGAATGAATACAACATTGTTAATCAACTGTTGCAAACTCCTTCAAAAATATTAGTGCTATCTCTTTTACTCAGTTCCGAAGCTCACAGGGAGGCTCTACAGAATGTCTTAGAGCAGGCCTTCGTGGAACAGGATGTAACAATATGACAGTTTGATAGCATCGTCTCCAACATCACTTCCTGCAATAATTTAGGATTCAGTGATGAAGAACTGCCGGAAGAGGGCCACCGTCATAATATGGTACTCAATATTACAGTCAACTTCCAGGACGAGGCATTAGCCAACGTACTGGTAGACACCAGATCAACTCTAAATGTAATGCCGAAGTCTACATTGATGTGATTA
This sequence comes from Lathyrus tuberosus, assembly GCA_022829125.1. Lineage (NCBI taxonomy): Eukaryota > Viridiplantae > Streptophyta > Magnoliopsida > Fabales > Fabaceae > Lathyrus > Lathyrus tuberosus. Next base: position 3,011,195 of record JALAZF010000501.1, read on the forward strand.
TCATACAAAGGATCTCTGATGAGATCCAGTGAGATCACCGTCAAAGCATTTGACGGATCCCGTAAAACAGTTATCGGCGAAGTCGACCTTCCCATAACTATCGGTCCTCACACCTTCCAAGTCACTTTCCAGGTCATGGACATCCGGGCAACATACAGTTGCTTATTAGGAAGACCTTGGATACACGAGGCTAGGGCAGTCACTTCGACACTTCACCAAAAGCTGAAGTTCGTCAAGAGCGACCAACTAGTCACAGTATGCGGAGAGCAGGCCTTGATCATGAGTAACTTATTGTCATCCACCTGTGTAGAACCAGATGAGGTCATCGGAACCCAGTTCCAAGCACTGTCGGTGAGCAATGACAATTGATCAGAAAAAGGAACCTTGATTTCCTCGTACAGAGATGCTCTAGAAGCTATCAAAAGTAACAATGCAAAAGGATGGGGACAACTTTTCATTCCAATTGATAACAAAGCGAAGAAAGGTCTTGGATTTTCCTCAACCTGTACCCAGACTGCTACCAATGATGAAAGTTTTCATCCCATTCAGGACTTCTTCCACAGTGGAGGTTTCCTTCACCCAGTGTCTCAAGGAGTACATACCATCAACGAAGGTGATTCCTCTGATACAGAGGAAGAATGGAAATCCTATCTCAACGAGGATGGTTACATGTCTCAGGGAGAGGTGCCTACACCATTTTGATATCCTACGCAGAGTCTAAGATTTATACCAAGGTCAGACGTCAAAATGATATACAGAGATAGGAGGACACTCTGATGAAAGACACTCCGCCAAACTCATTAGAGGAGGACACTCTGATGAAAGACAACTTTGACCACAACTATTATGGCCCGATGCATGGCCTTCCTATGTGGCAGCCGTACCCAGGAGACTCGGGGCAAGAGAATCAGCCGAACAATGAAAATCAGTTAAGCATCATTGAAAAGAATACCTGTGTCCCCACCATGTCATGGGATCAACACTCAGGATATTCTGAAAATGCCCAGCACGACGATGAATTTGCAAAGTTTGCAGGACTAGAATTCATCAACTATGCTTTTCTTGAGGTCAACGTCATCGAAAGGGATGACTCCTCCATATCCAAAGAAGTTTGGGACACTTTGGGACAACCGAGTGGCAAATACGACTTCATGGTCAAGTACACTGCTCCTGAAAGCTCTCATATCAGGTTTGAAGACATCCAACCAACTAGATGGGGAGATATACCTAAGAGTACAAATACTGTGCAAAATACAGCTGAAGGGTCCTCCTGCAACAACTCTGCCTGGGAGACAGATTCCAATGATCCTGCTCCGCCAGAAATCAGCATCATTTCTGAGGACAAGCCAAGAAAAAAGGTACCAGACTTTGTGATTCACCGAGGAGTTCGCCGCCAATGGGTTGCAGTCAATGTTCCGAAAGTTGTTCATAAGTCTAAGTAATTGCCGTCTTTATCTTAACCTTTCACCCTGCCCAGGTGAAACAGATGTTTTGATGGGGCTCACTTTCTGTAAATATCCCTCTTCGCTCCGCTCAAAGCGACAGAGTTTTTTTTTATAGGGCTGTAGTTTCAAGAATCGACTAAATCATAAATAAAATAACGTCGTTCTGTAATTTCTGCATCTATTTCTATTTTCTCTTTTTGGTTTTCTAGAAAATGGTAATCCTAAAAAACAATTCAAAATAATAAAAATAAGCATTGTTAAAAAAAAAACACTGCACACACTTTTGCATTCTCTATCTCTTCTAAACACAAATCATCATGTCATGCAGATTGCTTGTTTTAAACCCCGTTGAAACATACGATCCAATGCCTTCTCTCAACTTTGAATTCCCAGTATTCGAGGCTGAAGAAGAAAATGACGACGAAATTCCAGAAGAGATCTCCCGACTACTCAGACAATAGGAAAGGTCCATTGAACCTCATAAAGAGCCGTTGGAAACGGTCAACTTGGGTTCAGGGGAAGAGAGAAAAGAAGTCAAGATTGAGGCACTACTCAGTACATTTGCCAAAGAAGGTTTGATAAGGCTTCTCAAAGAGTTTCCCGATGTATTCGCTTGGTCCTATCAGGATATACCAGGGTTGGATACCAGCATCGTAGAACATCATCTACCTTTGAGATTAGAATGTCCGCCTGTAAAACAAAGGTTGAGACGGACTCATTCAGACATGGCCATCAAAATCAAAGAGGAAGTACAAAAATAGATTGATGCGGGTTTCCTCGCCACATCAAAATATCCTCAATGGTTAGCCAACATAGTGCCAGTTCCAAAAAATGACGGAAAGGTCAGGATGTGTGTGGATTACAGAGATCTGAACAAGGCAAGTCCAAAGGACGACTTTCCCTTACCACACATAGACATGCTGGTAGACAGTACAACAAAGTTCAAAGTTTTCTCCTTCATGGATGGATTCTCGGGCTATAATCAAATCAAAATGGCGCCGAAAGATATGGAGAAAACTTCCTTCATTACCCTATGGGGCACTTTTTGTTACAAGGTGATGTCGTTCGGATTAAAGAACGCCGGGGCAACCTATCAAAGGGCCATGTCTACTCTATTTCATAACATGATACACAAAGAAATCGAAGTGTATGTTGATGATATGATTGCCAAATCTAAAATATAAGAGGAGCATGTGACCCACCAGTCGAAACTATTCGAGCGTCTGAGAAAGTACAAACTCTGTTTGAATCCCAACAAGTGCACATTCGGTGTCCGTTTAGGGAAACTTTTAGGGTTCATCGTCAGCCAGAAAGGAATTGAGGTTGATCCTGACAAGGTCAAGGCCATTCAAGAAATGCCTTCTCCAAAGACTGAAAAATAAGTCAGAGGATTCTTGTGGCGTTTGAACTACATTTCCATATTTATATTCCTCATGACCGCGACATGCACGCCAATCTTCAAATTACTCAAAAAGAATCAAGACTGTGTTTAGACAGAAGACTGCCAAACCGCCTTCGACAGTATCAAGGAATACCTGTTGAACCCACTGATTCTATCACCTCCAACGGAAGGAAGACCACTGATCATCTACCTAACAGTCTTGGAAGACTCGATGGGTTGTGTACTTGGCCAACAAGATGAAACAAAAAGAAAAGAATCGGTCATTTACTATTTGAGCAAGAAATTCACCGAATGTGAAACTCGGTACACTATGCTCGAGAAAACTTGCCGCGCTCTGGCTTGGGCAGCCAAACGTCTCCACCAGTACATGATTTGTCACACTACTTGGTTAATCTCCGAAATGGATCTAATCAGGTATGTCTTCGAAAAGCCTGCTCTCACGGGAAGGATTGCCCGTTGGCAGATGTTGTTATCAGAATACGACATTGAGTACGATGCTCAAAAAGCCATCAAAGGAAGTGTTTTAGCCTATCATTTCGCTCATTAACCAATTGACGATCAGGAGTCAGTCGGATTTGACTTCCCAGACAAAGATGTCATGTACTTGAAAATGAAAGACTGCGATGAACCACTACACCGTGAAGGGCCAGAACCAGGTTCCCAATGGGGACTTATCTTTGACGGAGCTATCAATCATTACGGAAACAGAATCAAGGAAATTATCATAACACCTCAGGGTACCCATATTCCTTTCATTGCCAGACTGACATTCAAGTGTACGAACAACGAGGCCGAATACGAAGCTTGTATCATGGGTCTCGAGGAAACGATTAATTTAAGGATCAAGAACTTGGATGTATATGGCGACTCAGCTCTGGTTATCAATCAGATCAAAGGAGATTAGAACATATACCAATCAGGATTGATTCCTTACAAAGAATACGCGAGAAGGTTGTTACCATTCTTCAACCGAATCGAGTTTCACCATATCCCTCGTGAAGAGAATAACATGGCTGATGCACTAGCCACTCTCTCTTCCATGATTAGTGTAGGTCAATGGAACGACATACCTAAGATCGACATAATGCGCCTTGAGCGGCTCGCTTACATCTTCGCGATCGAAGCAGTCATAGACGACAAACCTTGGTATCATGATATCAAGTGCTTCCTTCAGAAACAGGAGTACCCACCCGGGGCATCCAGAAAGGACAGAAAAACTCTCAGAAGATTGGCCGGAAACTTCTTCCTGAGCGGCGATACCCTCTATAAGAGAAACTTTGACATGGTCTTGCTCCGATGCGTAGACAGACCAGAAGCAAACATGCGGATAAAAGAAATTCACGAAGGATCCTTTGGCACTCATGCCAACGGACACACAATGGCGAGAAAAATTCTAAGAGCAGGGTACTATTGGTTAACAATGGAATCTGACTGCTACAAGTACATGAGGAGATGTCATAAGTGTCAGATATATTCAGACAAAATCCATGTACCGCCAACGCATCTCAAAGTTATCTCTTCCCCGTGGCCTTTTTCCATATGGGGAATTGACATGATTGGCATGATTGAACCCAAGGCTTCAAACGAACATTGGTTCATCCTAGTAGCCATTGATTACTTCACCAAGTGGGTCGAAGCAGCGTCGTACACCAAAGTAACCAGACAAGTGGTAGTCTGTTTCATTAAGAACAATCTCATCTGCCGTTATGGTATTCCAGGCCAAATCATTACTGATAATGGATCTAACTTAAACAATAAGATAATGAAAGAGTTGTGCGCTGAGTTCAAAATCGAACACCAAAACTCATCTCCCTACCGACCCAAGATGAACGGAGCGGTAGAAGCGGCTAACAAGAACATCAAAAAGATTGTTCAGAAGATGGTTGTAAACTACAAAGACTAGCACGAGATTCTACCCTTTGCTCTTCACGGTTATCGCACATCTGTCCGCACTTCAACAGGGGCAACCCCTTTCTCTCTAGTATATGGCATGGAAGCAGTGTTCCCCATAGAAGTAGAGATCCCATCAATCCGGTTAATGATGGAAGCTAAGCTAATGGAAGTTGAATGGTGCCAAAGTCGACACGACGAACTGAATCTAATCGAAGAAAAAAGGATAACGGCTCTATGCCACGGTCAGTTGTATCTGCAAAGAATGAAGAAGGCATTTGACAAAAAGGTTCGACCCCGCGTCTTTAGGAAAGGAGACCTTGTGCTCAAGAAGATACAATCATTTCTCACTGATTGCCGGGGCAAATGGACTCCGAATTAGGACGGCCCCTATGTGGTCAAGAAAGCTTTCTCAGGCGGTGCCTTGAAACTCGCAACCCTGGACGGAGAGGAATTTGCCTACCCCACAAATGTTGACGTAGTCAAGAAATACTTCGCCTAAAAAAAACGTCTCGGTGGATTGAAAACCTGAAGGGGCGGTCCAGGAAAAATTTAGAGACATAATCAAAGATCATCCCGGTGGATTGGAAATCTCAAAGTACAATCCAGGCAAAAGTTAGGGATAATGGCAAGTAACTATGTTCAGCAAAGGGGCAAATCCCTCAGCAGTAGTCATGCCATCCGCCAGGGAAAACTCCAGTCAAGGTCATCTTCGACAGAAGCTCAGGATGCCTAGAATTCAAAGTTGGTAGAAGAATAGTGGTCGTTATGTTTCAATGCAGCCCTTTTCCCTTAAATTACCATTTTCTAACTTTGTAAATACTCTATGGAATCACACGCTTGGCTGATTTCCGTCCTATCAATAAAATTTGAGCCTTAGTGCTTTTGTTTGCAATTCTTATTTGTTTTAGCTTTACAGAACGACATTTTAACATGATTAACGATTCTTGAAATAAAACAAAAATGAATTTACTTGTCAAACTTTTTCTGCTTTTAAAATAAAGATGGCAATTTCTTTCAAGTGTTGAACATCGATCGCTTCTCCAGAAGTAATCGAACCTCAAAGTGCAGATTCAAAGTATTCCTTCTAAAACTAGGACGCCTGAATGAAGGATCAACTATGTCAGATACCTTGTTTTATCTCGCATACCCGGCAGAGTTCTTATCTCCTAAGCCCGACCAGCGATCGCCCCCGCAGGGACAATCTCTACTAAAGTAAGGCAGAATTGCTATCTTGGACCAGTGATACTTTTCGTCCCCTGCAGTGGCTGAGTATCCAGTCTTGTTCATCTATTAGTCTGTATGCCGCGTCAGTTTTGTCAGTATAAGCATACATACATCATGCATTATTGATTTGCATTCATATTCGCATTACATCATTATCACTCTAGTCGGTCTTGCCCCCTAGTGATAAAAGTCCTCTCAATCGAGTTGTCAGTTCTTTCCTTGTTAGGGAATGTTTTGTCTGAACCATATCTCTCCTCCAGTGTATTTCTGGATTGGAGCCGGTCCTCGACGACATTGATAACTTGAACCTCTGAAAGACAAGAAGACCTGCGACAAATGTCACTCTTCGCCACTGAAGATGATATTTTCGTTTTCCCGGATTAAGGAAGATCCCCGAGGAAAGCCTCTTCGAACAAAATTTCGCGGGTGAAAACGTCATCGGCACCTCAAAATTGGATTACATCACATGGCATTTCTCCGAAAAGATCTCGAGGAAAAGTATGATGTAATATCCCCAAGCAGAAAACAGTGTCTCAAGAGACTCGTTTTCCCCAGTAGAGTCAGCAAATGGCATCTCCAACAGAGAAGTTTGTACAACTCTACAACTCAGACAAACGGGTTTCCCCAGCAAGTCTGACTTCAAAACATTTTCCCGTCAAATGGCATCTCCCCAGGAAAATTCGGCGAGAAGTTTGAGGAAAATCGCTACAATAGCGTCCCTTGTCAAGAAAGTTTATTGACAAAAGAAACTAAGACCAGTTCCTTGGTAGGAAACCAGGATCGATGGGAAGTTTATAACAGAAACTGAGACCAGTTCCTTGGTAGGAAACCAGGATCGAGGGGAAGTTTATATCAGAAACTGAGACCAGTTCCTTGGTAGGAAACTAGGATCAAGGAGAAGTTTATTTTAGAAACTGAGACCAGTTCCTTAGTAGGAAACCAGGATCGAGGGGAAGTTTATATCAGAAACTGAGACCAGTTCCTTGGTAGGAAACCAGGATCGAGGGGAAGTTTATTTCAAAAGAAAATTGAGACCAGTTCCTTGGCTGAAGACCAAGATCGAGGGGAAGTTTCTACCTTTTCTAAGCATTATCGCTTAGCAAAAAAAGATGGATGAGCAAACTACAATTCATAACCACCATCAAAATTTCAGGTATTCTGATATTTAATCCTCTTGCACCCCGAATGCCCGAATACCTTCGCCATTCACACCTTCGGGTCCAAGAAAATTAAATAGGGGCATCTGTCATACCCAAAATTTTGACCACTAAGATTTCCCATCATTGTGAAAATCATCATCACAATATGGATGAACCATCATGCCTCATCAGTCTCCTCAAGGATTGTTGAGCATTCACTACAATCAAAGATTAGGGTTTCAAGCCCTCTTAGGGTACTTAGACAAAGGATCAATCAAGGAATGACATGATCTTCAACTTTTCTAACCTCTTAAACACCCACAAAGGATCAATAGGACTCCCACATCAAGAATCAAGCACAAGGGTGCAATATTCCATGTGGACTAAGCCTCAAGATCACCAGTGTCACCAAATTAGGGTTTTGGTCAACCAGGGCCTCCAGATGGAAATTTTCATCTGGGAATGAGCCAATGATTTAAAGCACAACCCAAGATACTCCAAGAGACCTCATGGACCCAATCATCAAGTCATTTTGGCCTCAGGGGATGCATTCATCAAAGAAATCAAGAATTAGGGTTTCTTTACCTAATTCCCCCTAAGTTGACTTTTGTGACAAAACATGAGCCAAGACCTCAAGACATGATTTGAGGGTCTCTAACACACTACATTGGTCCATTTGCAACAATGGATTGATTCAAGAAGCTTGATCAACAAGTTTCAATTTCATCTGAACCACAATTAGGGTTTCGAGGGAAAAAGTCAACTGTACCTTTGACTTTTGACCAGGACATGCTCCCAAACCTTGAGACATGATTCAATACACCTTATAACACCTATGAAACATAGCCATTTGGTTTGATTTAGGTCAAGGACTTTATTTCACCAAGGATCACACAGTTTGGAATTCATCTGATAAAAAGTCAACTGTGCACAAAAATCAACCTTGACTTTTTGAGATTTTTCACAATTATGGTTCCTTAACCCTAAAATGATGTTAATGTGTGATTTGAATCATCATTCATCAAGAAAAACCAAAGAAAGTGGGATAACGTGTAAAAGGGGTAACCATAAAAACTTAGTGGCTAGGGTACCAACTTCCAAGGATCATAACTTGAGATCCAAGCAACCATTTTGGCTGATCCAAAGATGGATTTGTAGCTCTCATGGCATACTTTAAAAGTGTCAACAACATCTCATTCCAATTCATCATGGATTTTGAGTTATGGGTGGATCAAAATGGCTGAAAACATGAAATGTCACTTTTTCCAACACTTTGTGAAATTTTCACTAAGTCAGAATCTGTTTCACTTTTTCCAAAAAGTAAGGGCATTTTTCACTTGGATCCCAAAAGTGTCAAGACAAACTATGATCACACATATGTTGTATCATATGAGAGCTTTGTAAAATGACCAAGAACCCCATCAAACTCAACCTGAGCTAAGAGTTGTGACAGTGACAACATGCCTTCCTGCAACTGTCATAACAAGGCAGATTTGTGCATTTTGCTCGATTTGGGCAATTTGTGCAAATTACAAACAAGTTTATCCATCTGAACACCTCAGGGGGAGACCAAGGAGGAACAAACACTGATCCATCAACCTCCCAAGTCTTTGGAACCAAAAGTAGCATGCCAAACCTAAAATGCCTAAATAGGGGACAAGACTCCAATTTTGTTTTGGAGCATTCAATGGATACACCAAGGTGGCATGGATTAAGCCTTTTCCAACTGAATTCAGTCAAGACTTATCCAAGAACTAGGGAACCACAGGCCTGTGCTCTAACCTCTAGTCAATGGCTAGAGGAGACTTGGATTCCTATTTATCAACATTTGCCAAACCTCTGCTGCAGTTGCCATTCATGTTCTTGACAGATTTGCAGTTGTGGTGCCAAATCAAGTTCCAGTTAAATTCAATCCACTCCAAGCATTCAGACATAATCCATAGCACCTAAGGAAGCTGTCCACATCATTGGAACCAAGTTGTAACATCTCCAAACCTAAAACATGATCACCAGCTGCAAGAGGTAAGCCTAAACTTGACCATCTCTTAATCTATGCATATTTCCTCGCACAATACTTTTGCCAAATGTTCATAATCATGCATAGAATGTTTCCCCTTAATTAATTGCTTTGTTTGAATCGTGTATCAAAATTCTCAGCCTTCATGCAAATTTTAGGGTTCTTGAGGATTTGTCTTGATTTCTTATTCCATGCTTAAAATAAATGAAATTAAAGACCATAGACATGATCGTGAGGTGAAAACGAGCATATTGATATGTAGATTGTGTGATTTCATCAAGTATTCAGTGAGATTTGATAGAAAATGCAAACCTGCAGAAACAGAGGGAGGTCGCGTGTTCTTGGAGCTATTTTTGAATATTTGAATATTTGAATATTGTGATTTTAATTAATTGATTCAAAAATTAATTTCTCTCTGGTTTTTAATGATTTTGAGTTGATTCTTTTTTTAATAATTCACAAAAATATTAAAATATTTTATTTTACCAAAATTTCCCAAAAATATTACTTATTTCATATATTTGATATTTTTGCAAAGAATTAATCTTTTATTTGTTTTTAACATTTAAAATATTTTCTCTCTCTTGATTTTCCAAAATTAATTGGTTTCCAATCATTTTGTGGAAAAAAACATGATTTTTCAAACATTAATCCAAAGTCATAACTTGTTTCTCACACATGTTTGATAATTTTGATCATTTTAATTGAATTTTTATTTAATTAAAATACCTTTTGAAATCAAATTAGGGTTTTGATCTTAATCACCCTAAAAATACTTTTTGGGCCTCTTGAGAGAGTGTAAGTCCCACCCCTTTGTGAATAAAACAATTTTGGGCCTCAATGCATTGTATAAGTCCCGATACAGTCAAACAGTTCGGCGCGATCGTCGCCTTTTCACAAAATCATCTGCGCTTCTCCTTGAGCTATAAGTCCCATTTCCTTTCACTTTTAAAGAACCTTTTTGGGCCTCTTGAGAGAGTGTAAGACCCATCCCTTTGTACAGAAAACCTTTTTGGGCCTCAGTCACTTGTATAAGTCCCTGTACAAATTCAAAACAACAGTGCAATCACTGTTAAAATTTGGGCCTCTCCTTGAGCTATAAGCCCCAACAATCTTTTTAAAACACTTTCTCTTTTGATTTTGAATCCAAATATATAGTTGTTCTAAAAAGTTTCTTTAATTTCTTTGTTGAACAACTAACAAAACAACATGGAAGCTCTACAACTGGTAAGTGTTTATCCTCTTTCGTTTACCGCTTTCATATGCATATAACTGTATTGTGGGGCTGTTTCACTGTAATTCTTCTTTCACATCCTTTTATATACTTGTCACATATCCACTGTGTAATACTAGTATAGTTATTTAAAGTTTTCCCCGGCAACTACGTCTAGAACTAGGTAAAGCCCCGTTGGTCACTCTTAAATACAAACAAAACTAGATCCCCCGTAGAATTCCAGATACAGTCTTCCCTCCTCTTGGGGTTAAACAATATGGAACAAAGAGAAAGACATTATTCTTGGTGAACCTTTTCTCAGATTGTCACCCTTAGAAATTGTCAAAGGAACTCTAACTCCCCAGAGATGATCTTTTCTCCATGAATGGCATCTCTTGAGTTTCTTCCAAATTCTCGAACTTTCCTGGAATGATCTCTTCTCTGTGAATTGCATTTCTTGAACTTCTCTTGGTTTGGAGACCCACAGGCTTCCTAAAAGCATCCCTGCCTCCTCTTGGGCGTTGTACAAGGACCCGTCGACTTCTTAGAAGTTCTCATGCCTTCTCTTGGGCATAATACAAGGACCCTAACGACCTCTTAAAGGTATAATACAAAACTTAGCCATCCTTTGCTAGAACAGTCTTTCCAGTGTCAAAGCTCCGACCATTTTAGGGTTGATTCTCATCCCTTAATGCCTGTGCATCCTCTTGGGCATCGTACAAAAGATAAAACTCTCCCATACCAGTAGACTTAGACAGTCTAACCTTGAGTCTCAAAGACATTATCAAATTCCCTACAATCATAGGAAGAAGCCCGGTCTCTCTCATGAGAGTTCCTCACACTTGGACCTGCCTAAGGATCTCAATAGTCCTCAGCAGTGAGATAGCCTTCTCTTGGGCTTTGTACAATGATTCTCCCCAGCAGAGCTAACCTTTTCAAACTCTCTTGTTGAGTCAACCCTTTTAGCCTCCGTCTTGGGCTTTGTACAAGACACATATAAATCACTATCTTGTTGAGTATAAAAGACTCTCTTATTGAGTCAATTCCCTTTTAGCCTCCGTCTTGGGCTTTGTACAAGACACATAATAAACACTATCTTGTTGAGTATAAACGACTCTCTTGTTGAGTCAATCTCCTTTTAGCCTCCGTTTTGGGCTTTGTACAAGACATATAAAACACTCTCTTATTGAGTATAAACGACTCTCTTGTTGAGTCAATCTCCTTTTAGCCTCTGTCTTGGGCTTTGAACAAGACACACAAAAAACACTCTCTTGTTGAGTGAACCCTTTTAGCCTCAATCTTGGGCTTTGTACAAGACAGAAAGAACATTTTCCCCGGAAAAGTCAAACTTTTAGCCTCCTCTTAGGCTTTGTATAAAGAAATCCCCGGTTGAGTCAACCAACCTTTTAGCATCAAATTGTGCTTCGCTCACAGCATACAAACATCAACAACTCCTCTTTAGAGATGACAAATTCTCTCTCAGTCAGGACCCCTTTAGCTTCATATCTTAGGCTTTGAACAAGATACAAACCACCTTTAGCTTCAATCTTGGGCATTGAACAAGACACCAAAACAACTTTTTCCTCCCCTAGAATAGGAGGAACTACGATCACTCTGATTTCCCTATTTCGTTAAATAGGAATACGTAGGCATAAGATTGCGAAATCTTACGAGCATACTAAACACTCTAAGTCCAGTACCCTCATACATCAATCAATCTGGTGCAGTATCCTAACCAAAAGCCTCATAAATGATCCCGACACTTGCGTTCTTAAGCAAATAACCCTAAGAAAGACCCCCTATTTGATAGCATCTGTAAATCAACATTTTTTACTATTTAACCTCAGTTTGCAAGCAGGGTTAATTGGAGACATCTATTTCCCTTCCTTAATCAGCTCAATAGGATAAAAAATGAATCAAACTGTAGTACCAACGCGATAGTGATTCAAAACCACAAAAACCGCGCTACAGAAGCCTCACAAGAATAAGATCGATGATAGAACTTCTGAATCCTCTAAAAAAGGAGAAGGAAATTCATATCAGAAAGACAAAGTAAAGAAAAGAGGTGTGCAGTCCTATAACTGTGAAAAGTATGGTCACTTAGCCAAGCATTGTTGGTACAGGAAATACAAGGATTCGACAAAAGGCAACGATGAATAAGCAAATCTTGCACGTCAAAATTCAGATGATTCTGATGATATGGTAGTTATGTTTGCAGTTACAGATGACCATGTCGAATCCAAGATCTGGTTCCTCGACTCAGGTTGTTCAAATTACATGAATAGTAAAAAATCATGGTTAGTAGATTTTGATGAGTCAAAGAAGAGTAAGGTGAAACTTGCTGATAATAGCTCGTTGCCAGCAGAAGGTACTGGCAACATAGTTATTCCTTGATCAAAGATGTACTCTATGTCCCTGGAATAAAGTGCAATCTGCTAAGTGTTGGATAACTAGTCGAAAATGGGTTCTCAGTGGTTATGAAAGATGGAGCCTTAGAACTTTTCGACATCCAGAATAACTTGGTCTTGAAATCTACTCTGTCAAAAAATAGAACATTTAAGACCATGATCAGTTCGACTGAGGTACAATGTCTAAAAATAGTTGTCGACCACAAGAATAATTGGTTGTGGCATATGAGGTTTCGCCATCTGAACTTTAGGTCGCTAAATCAACTCATCACTCAAGATATGATAACTGGTATACCAAGTCTTGAGATGCCTGACAAACTCTGTAAAGGTAGTCTAGTCAGAAAGTAGTCCAGGAAGTCTTTCGTTTCGACTATACCAATGGGATCATCCTACATACTCGAAGTTGTACATTCAGATGTATGTGGTCCTTTTGAAGAGCATACCATTGGTGGAAACATGTATTTCCTCTCATTTGTCGATGAGTACAGTCGAAAGCTCTTGATCTATGTGATTAAATTAAAGGACGAAGTATTTGAAATCTTTAAGAGATTCAAGATACTTGTAAAAAACCAGGGTGAAAAGAAAATTAAAGTTATGCAAACAGATGGAAGTGGCGAATACACATCCAAGAGATAACTGCTCATGAGATAACTGCTCCTTATACTCCTCAACATAATGGAATAGAAGAAAGAAGAAACAAGAAACAAGAACATATTGGACATGGCGAGATGCATGCTGAAGCAGAAGAATTTGCCAAGATCCTTATAGGGAGAAGCTATTTCGACTGCTATTTATATTCTCTAAAGGTGCCCTACAAATGAGCTGAAGAACAAGCTTCCTGAAGAAGTGTGGAGTTGCAAACGACCATCAGTGAGTCATCTGAGGATGTTTGGCTATATTTGCTCCAAGTATATTCCTGATGCTAGGAGAAGGAAGCTTGATGGTAAGAGTGAACCTATGATTCTGGTAGGATATCATAAGACTGGAGCATACATGTTGTTCAATCCAATTAATCTGAAGATTGTGATGAGTCGAGACATTGTGATTGATGAAAATTCTTCGTGGGATTGGACTTCTAGTAATGCAAATAACAAGCCACTAAAGAGAAAACTTCAAGACATAGTGTCAGGTTTCCGGTTACACTGTACATACCTCAAAATATTGTCAAATCAATCTTGGATGAATCTAAACTTAGAGAATATCTTAAATACAATTAATATTTGAAGAACATACTAGTTGAATTTTACTTAAAGTTAATCTATGTAATACATGCAACAAATAATCAGACATTAGTACATCAATGTATATTCATTGGAATTCATTGAATTGCATAAGCTTCAAAATGATTAGAAAAAACTCGTCTAGGATCGAAGGAACCATATCCTCAACATTTGGAGTCACAATATTTTGATAAAAAAATTAGGCGCGAATACCAATTTTTAGGTGAGAATTGTATGCAAATAGGTCTAGAAGGGGGGGTTTGAGTAGACCCTTTTCCCTTAAGATAATTTCAAAAAAACAAATTAGGTCCCATAACTGAAATGATATATTTTAAGAAGCGTGGGAGAAAAATACAAAAACAAGAGAGCTTGGAAGCATCTCAATAAATTAAACCAAGTGAGATAATACAAGATGTTACTAAGAGGTTGATTGTTTTTCATGCAATTCAATCACAAGACAACTAAAACTGCTTTGAGAAGAGAAATTTAAAAACTCTTCACAGATATATTATATCAATCCATAATTAGATTCATGATAATTCTATAAGATTGATATATGTTGAAACTGTAACAGTAGCAAGCAAAAACTAATTCAAGTAACCCAGTTTTATCGTCTCCTCAGGGATCAGTGCGAGGGAAAGAATGCCATTCGATGGTATCTACATTTCTAAACTTATGATTCAAAAGTTTTGGTTAAAAGGGAACCAAAAGCAAATGCGGAAAATGTAAAGACGGAAAATATAAAATAAAGACTGAATTATAAACAGAACCTTGTTGGAATTGGATCTCATCAATTGATAACACATGCATTCTGATAACATGAATTTATATCATCTTTTTACTTCGATTTATGTTATTTTCTTATTCCGTTTTCGTCTAATATCCGATTTTCTCGAGATTATTTAAGTGTTTTTGCAGGTAATTCCATTTTCCAAGTCAAAGTATGTAAAGTGTGGAAAAGAAGCAAAACATGCAAGAAAAGAGCAGAAAAGAGAAGCAGAAAACAGCAGAATCCAAATTCTGCTGTTGTGACGACTGTGGCAGGTCCACCACGACCGTGACAGACTCAAAATGCATCACGAGCATCACAGAAACATCACGATCATCATGGATCCAAAACAGATTTAATACGTTGTGCACAGACGTGGACACGAAGCATCAGAAGTTCAGATTTTCACAGTTACACACGTTCAACCAGTTTCCCGGAGACTTCTCCAACCTCCCACTTTCTCCACCACTCACTTATGCTCTATGGAAGTTACAGAACGAAATCTCCCTCTATATATAGGATTTCCCTTGTTATTTGGAGGCATCCAAGTTTCTGTGCTTGAAAGCGCTGTTCATAGTTTTAGGCAGTAAATTACCATTGTAAAAGTGGTAGTTATCTCACATTGAGGAACTACCACACCATTAGTATTTAGGCCTTTAATTTGTAACGCTTGGATCAAAGCTTGCCGTCATTATTTAAGTTAATTCAAGTTCTTTATTTTCCATATTCTGCTTCGAGTCTTTACAGGTTCTTAATTGCATTGCTTATTATTATTGTTTATCATTTTCCTACACTAGTTATCGTAATGCTTTCAAATTTAATTATCATGTCTGTGTTATTTTCATTTAATTCCATGTCCGGCTAAATGTTTAGAATCCGGTTTGTGAGGACCGTCGTTCCGACGGGACTCGGTAATTAAATTAGCGTTAACTTATAGTAAATTCAGTTTTGGTCTTTGTTTCCAAGTTTAATTTAAATAACTTCGGCACGAGAGTGAGAGGTTATTTAACACTATTTCGTCACGAGAGTGAGAAGCAAGTAAAGGTTAGAGCCGGCACCGCGAGAGCCTGGGGATCGAACCAGATAGTGGGAATGGGGCATTGATCCTAAAAACAGTGAGAGCGCTTTAGGTATCGATTAGGATCCAATTGATTTTCAAAATACGTTTTCTAATTAGAACGGGGCGAGCGAGAGCAAAATCCTGTGGTTAGGAAATGTGGCTTTAGTCAATAACGCGAGAGTGTGAGGCGGAGTCTTTAAGCCAATATTTTCTACGGAACATACGTAAATTAGCGTCAATCAACTGCTGAGTGCCTGAGGTACACGGGATCCGCATTCCGGTCTCTCTGTTCTTAATTACATTTCTTAGTTTTATTTTAGTTTAGTCTTAGTTTTCCCTTAATCAATCATTCATTAGCCTTAGCTTTACAAAGCAACGATAGATAACGGTAGGTTGACATTGGTCTCTGTGGGTTCGACAATCTTTTATATTACTTCGATATTTCCGTGCACTTACAGAGCATCACATTCTTCTGACCAATTTATACATAAATCAAACATTCGCCTAATATCATCATGTATCACTCACAACATACATATCCTCTCTGTCCCCGCATGTGTGAGTGATTTTATACCGATCAATAATTGCTCTCGCACATCACCAATCACTACAAAGCATTTAAAGCCTACATGAATGTTAAGCCTAATCCATTTCAGGCATCAAAACCCAACATATATTACTATAACATCAATATCACACCAATGAGTAATTCATATACAAAGCCAATGGTCAAAATACGTACACACGTTTAACCCTTTTTTACATGCATTTAACTAATTTGCCAAATGAATGTGAATATCGTTCATCACTATTCTCACGTACCTTCACGATACCATTTGTCAAGCGATAACACGGTCTCTTATTGCAGTAATTACTAGAAGCTATTCAAACTAACAATCAACACAATGCTAAAAGTTGAGATGCAAATGAATATCAAATCACAAACATTGTAAAAGGCTTGCTCATTGATAGATGAACATCTAAGATCACGGATTTGAAATAGGTTTTGTCAAGACCAACAAATAAGCAATCAAAGACAACAAAAAATAGAGAATCAAAACTAATTCACAAACGTACATTAGAAGAAATACATAAGGTATCAAAAGATTACATCCTTTCCCAACAAGAAATCAAAGATCCTACCTTTTCTCCCTTGAAATGAAGAGATGCAAAGTTTTGATCTTTTATTTATAAGTTATCTCAAGTTTCTATCAGATTTCTAATTCTATAAATATATTAAATCTCCAAAAGTGTGAAAATTATATTTATAATACATTCAGGAATTTCACAGTTCGCAAAGAGAACGTTTCATTCGCACAGCGAATGGTGAAAATAGGCACCTCAGGTGCATTTGCATAGTTAAACCGCCACAGAATTACAGCATACTTCGCAATGCGAAGGATAGTTCACAAAGCGAACACTCGCTTTCCAGTTCGCAAAGCAAACTTTAGCTCCTTTTTCCTCTGCCATAGTTCTGGGACCATTCGCTGGGACCTCGCTAGCCTTCGCAAAGCGAACCTTCGCTAGCTAGTTTGCAAAGCGAACTTCTTGAAGTTTTCCACTGTTCTTTGGCAGCTTGCATCATTTTCTTGTGTCCTACACTTTGATCAATTAGTGCCTTTTCCTGTACAATAGCACACATATTACAAGCACCAAAGGTATATTCTCAATGTTAGAAGAACAACAGCAATCATGAGTAAAAACCATGAAAACATGAGAAACGAGTAGAAAAAATGCAAAGAAAGATATTTCATTTTTAGGTAAAATATGCACCTAACAACTCTCCCCAACTAGATTTTTACTTGTCCTCAAGCAAAGTATGCCCCTCATTAAAACAAGAGGATTTGCTCAAGCGTAAGATTCAACCAAAGTTAAGCATGAAAATACGCACAAGCAACATTCACCACTTAATAGAATCGAACAATGACAAAGAATTTAGTTCTTAAACAAATATAATAATTTTTCAAAGAACAACTAAGTTTTCATAGTTGAATCACTCTAACACTCCTCTTCAAAATAAGAATGAAGAAATTGACGCGTTTGCAACCGCGGGGAAATTTCACTCACCCGACAAACAATGCAAATAGCAATCAATTCATACAACATCTAACAATCAAAAATGAAAATATGGAAGCAAAAAGATCACTAAGTGATTTAAAGGTTGTAGCTTGGTCGGGTTCACAACAAAGGGACATTTCTAAAGGCCATTGTGTAGCGAGCGATTTTGGACGTGGTTCTTAAGCACTGCCGCTCTAGGGGTGACTACAGGTCGATTCATTTTTTATCCTATTGAAGCTGATGAAGGAAGGGAAATAGATGTCTCCAATTAACCCTGCTTGCATACTGAGTTTAAACAGCGGTCTGTTAGTTTACGGATGCTATGTGGAAGTGGGGTTCTGTCTTAGCGTTATTAACTTGGGTACACAAGTGTCGGTATCATTGACGGGGCTTTTGGTTAGGATACTGCTCCAGATTGATTGATATATGGGATTTTGGGTTTTTGTTTATTGGGCTCGCTAAGATTTCTCTTTCAATCTTATGCCTACGTATTCCCGTTTACCGAAACAGGGAAATCAGAGCGATCGTAGCTCCTCCTATTCTACGGGAGGAAAAAGGTATTTTGGTGTCTTGTTCAAAGCCCAAGACATGAAGCTGAAGGTGATTTATATCTTGTTCGAAGCCCAAGATATGAAGCTAAAGAGTCTATTTGTATCTTGTTCAAAGCCCAAGATATGAAGCTAAAGGGGTTTTGACTTTAGAGAGAACTTGTCATCTCTAAAGAGGGGTATCTGGTCTGTTGGTCCCAACTGTTGGGTGATTGATTATAAAGGAGAATTACTTTAACTGGGATATGTGAATCCAGCAATGCCATAATTTCCTTTATAGGGGATTTTCCACCTGAAGGAGAAGACTTTAACTCAGTTTAGAGCAATGTCATCTTTCCTTAGGAATTTCTCATGCTAAAAGAGGGACATTGGCGTGGATGTAAATAATCCAGAGGCTCGCCGCTTACAACAATTAGATGGAGAGAAAAGGAGTTGTTGATGTTTGTATGTTGTGATCAAAGCATGATTTGATGCTAAAAGGTTGATTGCCTCAACTGGGGTTTCCTTATACAAAGCCTAAGAGGAGGCTATGAGAGTTTGACTCGACAAAAGAGTCTTTTTGTGTGTCTTATACAAAGCCCAAGACGGAGGCTAAAAGGGGTTTGACTCAACAAGAGAGTCTTTTATACTCAACAAGAGAGTGTTTTGGTGTCTCGTATGAAGCCCGAGACGAAGGCTAAAAGTTATTTGACTCAATAAGAGAGTCTTTGTATCTCGTACGAAGCCCGAGATAGAGGCCAAAGGTTTTTTTGTATCTCGTACGAAGCCCGAGATAGAGGGTAAAAGTTTTTTGTATCTCGTACGAAGCCCGAGATAGAGGCTAAAAGTGGTTTGCTATTTCAGTTGAGTGACAGGTCCAGTGTGTTGGATAAAAGAGAAAATCAGTTCTTATATGAGGAAGAAAAGATTAGCTCTGCTGGGGAGAATCATTGTATAAAGCCCAAGAGAAGGCTATCTTACTGCTGAGGATTATTGAGATCTTGAAGCAGGTCCAAGTGTGAGGAACTCTCATGAGAGAGACTGGGTTTCTTCCTATGCTTGTAGGGTACTTGAGAATGTCTTCGAGACTCAAGAGGCTTCAGACTGTCCAAGTCTAGAGTTTCATCTTTTGTACTATGCCTGAGGGAAAGTACACTTTCGGTGTGAAGAACTAGACTCCTTTGAAAGACTGCTCTATTAAGATGACTAATTTCTATTCCTATACCTCTAGGAGGTCGTTGGGACAATTTGTACAAAGCCCAAGAGGAGGCTGGAAACTTTTAAGAAGCCGGGGGACTATTTGTACGAAGCCCAATAGGAGGCTATGAAAACTTCTAGGAAGCCGAAGGGTCCTTGTACAACGCCCAAGAGGAGGCAGGGATGCTTTTAGGAAGCCCGTGGGTCCTTGCACTAAGCACAAGAGGAGGTTGATGAACAGTTCTAAAAGGGGTTTCACTTGAAACAATGGCCTTCTGTATAATGAATTGTTCAAAGGGGAATTTCCTTAGACCTAGTTATCTAAGATAATTGTTGTGAAAGGTATGGTGCAATATCCGGGAAAACGTCGGGTGGAAAGAGACGAAGTTTTGCCTAATTCTAGACGTAATTGCTGTGGAAACTCTAATATCTATACTAGTATGACGCCGTTGATATGAGTTTATGAAAAAAGACTTACAGTGAGCAGCCCCACAATACAGTTATATATGTATGAAAGCGGTAAATGAAAGCGGGTAAACACTTACTCGGTTGTAGAGCTTCCATGCTATTTTGTTAGTTGTTCAACAAAGAAAGATTGAAAACAACAGTATATTGCAAAATCAAAGGAGAAAGTGCTTTTGAAAGAGAAATTATTGGGGCTTACAGCTCAAGGAGAGGCCCCAGGTTTTATCAGTGATCGCACCATAGTTTTGTACAGGGACTTATACAAGTGACTGAGGCCTAAGAAAGGTTTTATGTACAAAGGGGATGGGTTTTACACTCTCTCAAGAGGCCCAAAAAAAGGTTTTAAAGAAAAATAGTTTTAAGAAAGGAAATGGGTCTTACTACTCGAGGGTAGGCCCAGTTGGTTTGATTTTGAATTGGCGATCGCGCCGAGATTTTTCTTTTAACGCAGAGGGACATATACAATAAGTGAGGCTCATAAATGGTTTTGGTTAAAAGAGGGTTGGGTCTTACACTCTATTAGAGGCCCATGAGTGTTTTAAGAAAAAGAAATGGGTCTTACTACTCGAGGGTAGGCCCAGGGTTATTTGTTTGAAAGCGACGATCGCGCCGAAGTTTTTGAAAATATACAGAGGGACTTATACAATAAGTGAGGCCCACATGGGTTTATTTTACAAAAAGGCTTGGGTCTTACACTCTATTAGATGCCCAAAAAGTGTTTGAAAAAAGTTTGTTTAGGGTGAAAATCAATAAAACCCTAATTTCATCATTTTTTAATGTAATTATTCAAAGAAAATTAATAAAAATGATAAAAATACCAAATAAGTTCTAAGAAACAACTTATGATTTTTGGTGAAGGTTTGAAAAATGATGTTTTAATCACAAGATGAATTAAAGCTCATTTGGTTTTGATTTTTTAAAATGAATATTTATTTTTAAAAGGTTTAAAAACAAATAAAAGGTATTTATTCACAAAAATACTAATTATATTAAATAATTAACATAAATCTAATTTTTTTGTGGAATAAAATATTTCAACATTTTTGTGATTTTTTGCAAAAAATAACCAATAAAAAATAATTAAAATTGAAGGATTATTAATTTTCCAATTAATTAATAAAACATGAAAATATTGGAAAAAATAGCAAAAAGTGAGAAAACACAAAATGGTCTGGGTGGGGTTTGAACCCACGAACTCATGTGTACAGGGCGCGCGCCTTATCACTGGGGTGGTAATACATCCGTTGATTGAAACAAACCAACAAATACACAAGGCTTGCCTTGTTTTCTAGGCCTGACCAAGGCAAGGCAAGGCAAGTTTTGGCAAGAAACGGGAAGGTCCATAACTTTCTCATTTCTCCATAGTTGGGGACAAAATTTATATGCATCTCGCCTAGAATTTCACAAGGAATCCAATGGTGATGGTATATTTTTCAAATCACGCTCCCTCCTCAAAACTCGATAGTGGGTTTGAAATAGGCCTATAATTGCATTTTCTGTGCTACATCTTGGTACATGCATGAATTACATGATGAATTAGTTTAAACACAACACATATGACATGTATAAGAGATGCATGATCAGTGGACTTCAAAACAATGCATATTTTGGAAAGTTCAGGTCATGATGCTTACCTCTCTTTGAGCTTTTGGGATTTTTTGTGCAATCTGCCAAGCTTCTTGTTACAGAAATGATTTGATGCTTTGGACACCCTCAAATGATCCCTTAGAATCTTTTAGGGTGAGTGGAATCAGCTGGAGCCTGCAAAAACACAAACTGGCCCTTTCTTGCAAAAGGGGTTAAAATGGCCAAAATAACAACTCTCTCAAATGGTGTTCCAGATTGGGGGAACCATTTGGGACAGTTCAAGGATGATATTTGGAGTGTGTTTAAGGTTTTATCTGGTTTGGAAACTGGTTGAATCAAGACATGGCTTGAAAAATGCACAAAAGTACTATTTTGAGGTTTTGAGAGGTGACTTTGTGATTTCTGAATTACAGGTCACTTGTGATAGTTTGGTTAGATCACATATGATGTTTATGAGGTGTTTGGATCATGAGCTGTGGTGGAATTGCTCTCTAACTCAAAAACTCAGAGCTACCTTGCTAAAGAAGACATTTTTGCTATGAGAAAGAGATTTTTAGGAAAGCATCTGTTTGATGGATTTGGTGTACTCAAACTGAGCACAAATGAGCTCTATTTATAGTAAAGCGAGTTTGTTTTGGGATCAATAGTGAATGGCAACTGCAGAATAGGTTTGGCCAATGTTGAGCAACGAGAATCCAAGTCTCCTCTAGCCATTGACTAGAGGTTAGGGCACAGGCTGCTGGTTCCCTTGATCTTGGATCAGTCTTGACTGAATTCAGTTGCAAATGTGTCAGTCCATGCCACCTTGGTGCATCCATTAAATGCTCCAATTCAAAATTGGAGTCTTGTCCCTCTTTTAGGGATTTCTAGATTTGGCATGCTACTTCTTGTTCCAAGGACTTTGGAGGCTTGGATCAGTGTTTGTCCCCTTTAGGTTTGATCCTCAGATGTGTTCAAAATGATTACAAGGCTTGGAATTATCTGATTTGGCCAAATCGAGCAAAATTGCAAAATTCTACCTAGTGTAATACCCCAAAATTTGCTCTCCTTTTTGGCATCATAGCATATCATTATCATATATCATATCATATCCATCTCATTAGTATTGCATTGCATCTTTAACATAGAAAAATGAAGCATAGCATCCTTCTTACCATCAAGGCATGTGATCAGGTAAAAGGTGGATAATCAAGGAATCATTCAAGGCACAAAAGGTCAAACAAGTTCACTCAAGGCAAGTCAAGAGGTCTTCCATATCTCATACTATCTCAATTGATCATCCTAAACCTCAAGAAGGTAAGATTCAATAGGAGATTGAAACACCACATCTTTCACTATGCAAGGACCCAAAAAATGAAGGAAAAACCCTCAAAAGAGATGGTTCATTGGTTCAAAATCATCCTCAAGTAGCATATCTCATCATCCTTTAAGAGGATACACAACATACTCTGAGGAATTTGAAATTGAAGACTGCACATTTTTCCCCTAGGAGGTGGGTACCAAAACTAGGGTTTCCAATTAAATCAGGGTATCTGTGATTTTTTGGACAAAGCTTGATGTCATGGTATTCTACATGTCCTTAAATGTATGTGTGTGGAAAATTGCCTCTCAATTGATTTTAGAAGTGGTTCAATTGGAAGAAAGATAAAAAATCAGGGAAATTGGGGCTAAGTCAAATAATCAGAGAAAAAAGTCAACTCTTGACTTTTTTGAGGCTAAATTCATGAAATTCATGTTATATGTGACCAATGTACAAAATTGGATCAAGAAACTCCAAAGGGATCATGGAAAAATCAAGATTTGAAAAGTTGCCATTTTTGGAAGAATTAGGGTTTCCAAAAATAGTAATTTTTGGCCATTTTGCATCAGAATTGGAACCAAGGCCATTCAAAATTGGGGCATCAAATGAAAATTCCACTCGGCCACAACAAAAAATCTTCTTTTAAGCTTCAAATCCATGTGTAGAACATCTCCATGGGATAAAAATTGAGTGAGATATGATTGATCAAAGTTAGAGCAAAGTAGGTTCAAAACCAGGTCATGACCAAGGATTTTCAGGCACGCGCGCCACCATTTTCACAAACAGGTGGTGTGCCAAATGTTTACCTATTTTTCTCATGGTTAAAGGCCTCAAATGCAAAACTTGTCAACATAAAAAATGTTCCTTGTAATGCCTTCTTCAATGTTCATGTTGGGCAAAATTTGAATTGATCAAGTTATGATGGAGAAATAGTGGCCTCAAGTTAGGGTAATCTCACTAAAATGCCATGCCATGCTTGCCTTACCAACCAACTTTATTGTCACGCCCTTGTACCAGTTCCAAACTTGTGTGTTATAAGTCATTTTTCAACCTCTTCCAAGCATCATTCCCATTCAATTTTCATACCAAACATGCTCTATTACATCTCCTCTTTCAAATGAATCCAAGAACTCACCAAACCAATCATGGAGTAGAGAGAAAAACTTCATCAAACCACCCTATATTCCACAGTGGCATTGTTGGCTTTGATGCATGACTTGGTTCAGACATCCATCAAACATTCTTTCCCATATTTGAACACAACATGAACATCACACACACTGCTACAGCACGTGCCTTGCATGTAAATAGAAAGAGCAAACTTGATGAGCAAGTTTCTGATGCACAGCCTTGCCATTTCACTTTCTCTTCACTTCCACCATAGCTTACCATAAGTTGTCATCACCATATCCTTGCTCTCCCTAACTAACTTGACTCAGTTAGTTAGGGATGACTCACTTAACTTAACTATGACTCAGTTAATTCACTCATGATAACCATGGTTAGAGCACATTATAAATAGAAATCACTCTCTCAAATTTCATTGCTAACTTCATTTTCACACATTCACTTCAGAAACTCTCTCTTCTTCTCTCTTAATCTCACCATTGCAACTGATTCTCGAGCTTCACTTTGTTCCTTTTCACTTCAAAACTCTCTCTGATTCTCTCTCAATTCCACAACATTCAACTTGTTTTGAAGCTTGGTTCCATTTTCTTTCCACTGAATCATCATCAACCACTGCATCTAAGCCTATATTTGGCCAAAAATAGCTCAAAGAGGAAGCAGGATCTCTGGTTTTCTGAAGAACATCTCAAGGTCTCAAATCTTCAGGTACGAGTTTCCACCATTATAGACATGCTTTGATGTTATTTTCAGGTTCTTGAAGCTTCTTATAAGCTCAAGAACTTGTCTGGCTAGTTGATAGGCCTTTAGAGGCATAGTTGAAATGTTAAGGCAAATCTTCCTCTGTTCGATTCTCTCATTTTATGAACTTTTTGTATGTTTTATCACTGGATCTGTGTTCTCCTTTACTTCCTCTTCATTTTGATATATCATTTGTGGAATTCTGGAAAATTTGAGGTTGCAGACGGTGGTGGTTTGCCGGAGAAGATAACCGGAAGTCATCTCCGGCCGGTGATCTTGAATGCTAGGGTTTTGGTGTGTTTTAATCGTGTCCGTTGATTTTTCATCATCGTGTGGCCACAGTGGTGCCAGCGCATTAAAATAAGCATGCCTTGCACGTGTTTTATATTTTAATCAGAGTGACATGCGTGTGGTGTTGTGTATGGTATGGAGTGTGGTCCTTCACGTGTGTGCCTTGGATTTAATTACTTTGACTTTTGTGTTGACCTGACTTGAATCAATGGTGATGATTGTTTGACTTTTGTTTGACTGAGAGTGCATGATAATTGGTATGGATTGCGCATGTTTGGACCAGGCTTGGTATTGATATTTGCACCCCATGTTTCACAGCCCAAACCATTTGAACTAAATAATTGCTATGCATGCACCCCTCCCTTATTTCCATTTTATTTTATTTTCTTTACCTTATGCACGTTTCCTTTTTTAATTTTTAAAAATACTAAACAACATCATAAAATTCTAGAAACATTCATGAACATTTTCAAGACATTTAGGAAATTTTTGACATTTTTATTTCATGATTTTATGACATATTTGTCCCTGTTGCACATTTTTCTTTGAATTTCCATTTATGTGCTTTCTAAATGTGATACATGAATTTTTATATTTTTGTTCTTGATCATTACAAATTGTTTGGACTTGATTCTTTTTGCATTGATTCATTAATACATTGAAGCATGCTAGATGATTTTTGTTTGATTTTTTAGGTCATTTTATCACATGTTTTGATGCTCATCTTTGTACCACTTTGCATGATATTTCAACTTGACCTAATTGCTTTGTTTGAAGTCATTTTGCCTTGAATTTTCACATGCTATTTTGAGGTATGATTCACTTCTGACTTAGACCATCTAATACCATGCTTGCATTATTTTCACAAGTCCATTTGATTTATGTTTGATGCATTACATTTGAAGCATAATAACTTGTCATATCATTCTAATTTTTTGGGCATGTTTACATGATTTCTTTTGTACATATTTGTATGATCATTTGCATATTTTGTGAGTTATTCATGTGACATTATAGGTCATTGTTACACATTATAGGTCATCTTTACATGTTCATTTCCATTTGAACTTTGTGCATCTTTAATATGTAGTATTTGCATTTTCTTTTGAACTTCCATTTCAATTCTTCTTCTTATATTACTTCTTGAATGTTTTGATGTTTGATTCATGAATACTTGTGAGATGTTTATAATTCATTTTCCATTTAGTGACATTTCTGACTTTAGGATTACATATTCCATTTATGCATATTCCTTTCCTTTCTTTCCATCTTTCATCTATCCTTTCTTATGGAAACATGGTGAATGTTATGGATGATGATTGTTGCTTATTCATTTGAACTTGTATGATGATATTCTGTTGTTTTCAATATGATGCACATTCTGGTTGTGATATTAGGATTTGATTTTTCATCTCATTCTTTTGAGCTTTATGGCACATTAATTGTTCTTTTACTTCTTATACTTCTTATACATGTTTACTAACCATGTAGGGGCTTTGGTAAGTTGGAATTGAGTGTTGATAAGGAATCCACATTCAAACTTCTCTCCTTTCATCTTTTACAATTCAATATTTTGTGTTTTGTTAAGCACTTATGTGCTTTCTTTGATTAACTCATTACTTTACCTTTTGAGTTACAATTCATCTTCTACTTTAGAAGTGAATTGATTAGCTCATTCCTTCTTTAGACCTTAGGTTTTGCAACCTCACAAACCATTAGGATCACTCCCTTAACTAATCAATTAGGATTGAGTCTTAGATCACATAGATTTTTACCTTTTCTCCGCTCTTGAGTCTTTCATCTCCTCATCTCAAAGAAAATTCAAAATATCTAATAAAGGTAGGCATTTATTGCATTTAGGCCTTTCATATAAAGAAAAGATTATAAAGGGGTCTTCTCTTATAATCTTAGAATGTGTAGCATATAGCCCATCTTGGGTCAATGTGTTAAACATTTGATCTTGTATGAGGGACTTAAATGCAATACTTGTTTAAGGTACAAATAAATAAAAAACACTTCTTCATTTCTTAATCAACA
Source organism: Lathyrus tuberosus (assembly GCA_022829125.1). NCBI lineage: Eukaryota > Viridiplantae > Streptophyta > Magnoliopsida > Fabales > Fabaceae > Lathyrus > Lathyrus tuberosus. Next base: position 3,038,313 of record JALAZF010000501.1, read on the forward strand.
AAAACACTTAATAAACACAAGTATGCTAGTGTGTTTGAACCTTGGCAATTGGAACTAAGTGTAGGGGTCCTCTTCACCCTTAGTGTGCTTTCTTATTCATTCCATCTTGGAATGTGAGAATGTACACATTCCAATGACTGAGATTTAGAAACACTATCATATGCAAACAAAATAACAAAACTTTTAAAAGACAAAAACAAACAATAACGTCTTTCCTTCGGGAATTTTTTCCTCATCTCCTTCAATCATTCCTTAAGGATGTGTCATTTCCGTTCTACCGCAAACAGGTAACGCCTAAGTCTCGCTACAGCGAGCTGCAACACCTAAACTGCTAGGACGCGAATGTTGACGTATTCCACTAAAAAACACAAACTATCCATCCCTAGTGAAGGGAACTATGTCGCTCTGATTCTCATGTTCCCGATGAGATACGTAGGCAGTGGGGTAGGGCCCATGCGAGCACTTCTTTTATTTTCCCTACATTTGTTTCTTGTTCTCTCTCCTTTCTCTTTTCCTTTATCAGTTCTTCTTCCAGCACCTTTCCTTACACCCTTTGATCGAAGCAAGCAAGCGTGGATCCCATCGGGTACGATGGACGCGTGGGGGTGCTAATACCTTCCTCACGTGTAACCGACTCCCTTACCTAGTTTTCTTGGTCGCAAGACCATGCTCTTTCCCTTTCTTTCAGGTTTATGCGGTGTTTCCTTTCCCTCTCTTGGGATAAATACACATTGCTGGCGACTTTGTTTCGGTGCCACTTTCGCGTTTGTACTAGGATGAAAATCCCGGGAGCGACAGCTGGCAACTCTGCTGGGGACAGGTTGACCTATTGCTGGTCCATCCTAAGCGAGTCAATCCTAGCACTTGTTTGCTTTTCTTTCATTGGGTGTTTACTGTTATCTTGTATTTGTTGTTTACTGTATTTTATTACTTGTACCATATTTACAGCATTGTAGCATTTACATTTCATATATTATACTGTGTTGCACTGTTCTGTCTGTTTGGCGGGATGGAATTTCTGAGAGATGAGCTCAGTACACAGGCTCGAGTATACACTTAGATTTAGAGTGGAGAGTAGTGGGACCTACGTGCTATCTGTGTACATTTGTTAATCATGAAATTCACAGCTAGATGAGGCTATCTTGGGACCCATCATGGCGTACACATCTTGCGTATTCCATGATGTCGATCTAGAGAGCTGTCGACTCTAGTGACCGATCATGAGGACCTTAGTGGAAACATTTCTATTTAGTGGTGATAGTGGCAGACCACATTCAGTGGCAAACCCATTCGCACCCGAGGGCCCACTTTGGAACTTGCATAGGATGACCTTTATTTTCTAAGGTGAGTCGGTGGACGACCTCTTTGATTGGCATAGCATTGTATCCTACGGGCTGAATGTGCTATCGCTTCTCAAACCTCCGAAGCTGACAAGCCTTGTTTTCTAGGAACCACATGTGAGTATGGGTGGGATGTTTACAGGTTTGCAGGTAACCCAGCCTCCTACATACCTTACTTGTGATTCTATGATTATTTCAGACAGTGTATCCTATGACAGTGGTTTGAGTATTCATCTCAGATATCTTGCCAGATTCAGTACAGAGACACAGTACACACAGTTCAACACAGACACAGACACCTGGATACCTGATCACATGCCTTTTGCATTTGCATACTCATATCATAACAGGTTATGTTTTTCATTTTCAGGTACCTACCCTATTGTCTGATTCCAATCATGAGTTTCCAAGAAGTTGAGGTTAAAAGGAAGAACAATGTGTCATATAAATTCCCTGATCCCAAGCTGGGTTTATTGAACAAGATGATAGGCATGGCTGGTTCTGGCGTTCTCAGCACTTTTCAGAAGGAATATGGAGAGCTGATTAAAATGGTATGTGTATTCACAAAGTATGAGAAGGATGGGTTGCACACTTTCTTGCAGTTCTATGAACCATCAATGAGATGTTTCCTGTTCCCTGACTACATTTTGATGCCCACTTTGGAGGAATTCTCATTTATTTTGGGAATTCCAGTCACGTCTTCTATACCATATTTTTCTGAAGGTGCTCTTACCCCCGAAGTAATTGCTGCGGTTCTACATCTGGACCTGTCTGTTGTGAAAAGTGGTCTGAGTAAACTTAAAGAAGATGAAGGATTTCATTTGGAGTTTCTTTTCCAACAAGCTCAGGAAGCTGCCAAGGCTAAAAACTGGACTACTTACAATGCTGTGTTAGCTCTTTGTATCTACGGTTTGGTGCTTTTCCCTGGTCAACCTGACTTTGTTGATATGCAGGCGATGAAAGTGTTCGTTTCGAAGAATCTGATTCCTACCCCGCTAGGAGATTTTTATTACTCAGTACACTACAAAAATGAGAAGGGAAGAGGAAGTCTGGTTAGTTGATGTACCCAATTGTTATGTCATTGGCTCTTCAAACATTTACCTCGAACTGGTGCTTTCGTAGAAACTATTGAGACAATGAAGTGGTCCAAGAGATTGATAGGTTTGACTGCCAATAACATCATTTGGTTTGATCCCAAATTACTGACAATAGAGGTTATTGTTAAATGTGGAAGTTTTCCGAATGTGCCTCTACTTGGAAGAAGAGGTGGGATTAATTACAACCCAGTGTTGGCTGTTAGGCAATTTGGTTATGCTTCAAGAAGTCCTCCTGCTGATGAAGAGGTTAGTGCTTCTCTGTTTTTCGTGGGAACCAAGAATGAAAGAGTGCCAGAAGTAATAAATGCCTTGAAATTTAGGAAAAGAGCGGGAAAGTTAACTTTTGGCAAAGGAGACTGTAGATCATACCCTACCTACGATGCTTGGATTGAGATGAAGGTCAAAGAGCTGTTGTTACCCTTCTCCAGAGAGACTCTCTTATGTCCATATCAACACTCCATGGTACCGGTTAAAGAGTGCGAGAAATGGAAGAAAATGGTTAGAGAGTTGCAGATAGAGAATTCTGGAATGAGCAGATGTCTTTAGAAAGCTTTGGCTGACAACAAAGATTTGGAGAAAAGAGCATTAAAAGAGGAGAAAACCTTGGCAGACAAAGAAGAAGATTTTGATGATAGAGCTCGGTACTTCCGGAAACTTACTTTGGGAGCAGATGATACTAGTCAGGCTCATAAGGCTACAAAGCAGGCGTTAGCCCGAAGCAAGGATTCACTAGATAAACTTCGTCAAGCTTGGGATGAGGTCAGAATTGAAAACTCTGAATTGCTGACCCAGTTAAAAGATAAAGATGAAGAGCTGAAGAAAGCACATGTAGAAAGAAGAAAGTATCGAGAAGATCTTGGAAAAAGTCAAGAACAGGCAAGGGATGCTGAAGATAAGCTGAAAATTGCCAACAAAGAGCTTGAAGAGGTCACAGCAGAGCTAAAGCTGGTTAAAATTCAAGCTGGAATCAAGAGGCGCAAAGGAGCCAATGAAGATGAAGCCTTGCTGATGCACATGGGTTCATTATCTGATGCACTGGAAAAAAGGGACGTCGTAATCAAAGAGCTGATTGAGAAGCCACATCATCAGCGTACCCGTATCCTGTTTGAAGAGATCAAGTATTCCAGCCAGAAGCTGAAGGACGTAGAGCTATCAGATTAATGATTTTTGTGATTTCTTTGTAATTTGCAATGGTTACCATCAGGATTGTTGATGGATCCATTTGACTGCTTGTTTCTTTTTCTGTTGCTGAAACTATAACAAATGTGCTTGAAAACTTTTGGGAATTTATATGAAATGAGCTATTTCTGTTCACAATTTTTGGTCTTCAGATATATGTGACGTGATAAGATATCTGCACACTGGCACACTACAAAAGCACTATTTCTGGTCATCAGATATTTGTGATTGGCGTATATGAATATCTCTTCAAGGCAAAACTCAATAATCATGATTTCTGGTCATCGGGAATTCGTGGTTACGATTGGAATCAGGATATGAAAAGTATCTTGAAATGACAAACATAACTGTGCATTTGCATTTGCATAACATATCATTTTTTTTTTGCATTGCAGGTTTTCTTTTTGCAGGCGCCTGCTAACCTTTATTTGGTTTTCAGGCACGAAAGCAGATACCCCAGTTCACCGATATTCTACCCGACGCAATCAAGCAAGAGTCATGGAACAAGTTCAGACTGAATTAGCTGATTTGAGGGGAAGGATGGAACAGTTCATGAACCTTATGCAGGGGATTGCTCAAGGTCAGCAGGAGCTGAGGACCGGTCAGGAAAACATGAGGGTTGGTCAAGAAGCTATGAGAACCATTATCCAGAGGCTGGAAACTGAAATCCCAAATCGCAATGCGCGCACTCCTCCTGGTGGCACAATCCCTGCTGGTGGGGTACATCTTGGATTTGACAATAATGAGGATAGTCAAGATGACCAGTTCACTGCATTCAACAATGACATGGGTTTCTACAATGACGACCGGAAGTACGAAGGGTTAGATGAAAGACTCAAGGCTATTGAGAGCCAAAATCCTCTGGGAATTGACGTAAAGGACATGGGTCTCGTGCAGGGTGTGAGGATCCCTCCCAAGTTCAAGCTCCCTACATTGGATAAGTACAACGGCAGTACCTATCCCAAAACACATTTGCAAGCTTACAATCGTAAGGTTGCCGCTTATACTGATGACCAGAAGCTCTGGATGTATTTTTTCCAGGATAGCTTGTCAGGCGCCTCCCTGGAATGGTACGTTAAGCTAGATAGGGTTCATATAAAGAGCTGGAAAGATTTATGCGCTGCGTTTCTGAAGCAGTATCAATATAATTTGGATATGGCACCTAATCGTACTCAGCTGCAGAGTATGACTCAGGATCCTAAGGAGGGCTTTAAGCAGTACGCACAGAGATGGAGAGAACTGGCTGCTCGAGTTCAACCACCTTTGGGTGATCGCGAGATGGCTGATATGTTCATGAGCACACTCCAAGGGTAGTACTTGGATAGATTGGCTGCGTGTCCTTCCAAAGGGTTTGCTGACATTGTTGTTGCTGGGGAGCGAATAGAGAGTCTGCTGAAGTTGGGTAAGATTCAAGACGTCAGTGGGACTGGTGCTTCGAGTTTGAGGAAACCCTTTGCTAATGGATCGAGGAAAAGAGAAGGGGAGTCCAGTGCTGTGCATAGAGGAGGGGGCAGAGGTAGGAATCAGTCCTATCATCAGGTGGATGCTGTAACCATTCCGGTTCCAGCTGGACAGCAAGCTCCAGATCAACAAGGTAGACCCCGATTCTAGAATAATAGACCAAGGGACCGTAAGTTTGATCCCTTGCCTATGTCATATGCTGCTTTGTTACCACAACTGCTCAAAGAGAAGTTAATTGAACTTCGGACTATGAGGCCGCTAGACACTGGAAAATTGCCTCAAGGTTACGATGCCAATGCTCGATGTGAATTTCATTCTGGTGCGCAAGGTCACTCGATAGAGAAGTGCTGGGCTTTTCACCATAAGGTTCAGGACTTGATTGACGCAAAAGCTATTAATTTCTCTAAGCCGCCGAATGTTCGTGATAATCCGATGCCTCATCATGGAGGTACAAACATGAATGCTATTCTGATGGTGAGAAATTGAATCTGATTACTGATGTGAATTTGGTAAAGACTCCGCTGTTGATTGTAAAAGAGCGTTTGTTAAAAGGAAAGGTATTTCCTGGATGTGGCTCTGATTGTGAGGATTGTTCAAGACAGATTAATGGCTGCAGTAAGTTGAAAGTTGGACTGCAGGATCTTATGGACGAAGGAAGACTTCAGTTTGATCAGATAGAGAAGGAGAAAGATGTTTCTGCCGTTACCATTTACTATAATCCAGTTGAGATACAGGTGCCTGTTGAAGAGCCTGTTGCTATCATCGTGCCCGAGAGGCCGAGACCAGTTACGATTATGGTTCCTGAATCTACTTCTTATGTGTCTAATAGAGCAGTTCCATGGCAATATGGAACTGATACTCATCAAGGAGGAAGTCGACAGAAAGCAGAGGCTGTTGGTACCAGTGTCGAGAATGTCAGTGGACCAAGTGGTTTCACAAGGAGTGGTCGGCTGTTTGCTCCTCATACTTTAAGGAATGATAAAGAGGCTGAAGCCGCTGCAAGAGCAAAAGGAAAACAGGTTGTTGATGACAAGGTGCCTGCTCAGGAAGAGGACCCTAAAGTCAATTTTGATAATGATGTTGAGGAATTTATGAGGATTATCAAAAAGAGCGATTACAAGATCATTGATCAGCTTAATCAGACACCCTCTAAAATCTCAATATTATCCCTGTTAATGAGTTCAGATGCACACCGGGCTGCCTTGTTGAAAGTTTTGAATATGGCATACGTTCCCCAAGAGATTACGGTGAATCAGTTGGAGGGAGTTATTTCTAATGTCAATGTGAGCCTCGGATTGGGGTTTACGAATAGGGATTTGACTCCCGATGGACGTAATCACAACAAAGCGCTACACATCACACTTGAATGCAAAGGAGTTGTTTTGTCGCACGTGCTGGTTGACACAGGTTCTTCCTTGAATGTGTTACCCAAAAAGGCCCTGATGAAAATTGAAGTAGATGGATTGATTCTTAGACCCAGCGATCTGATTGTGAGAGCTTTCGATGGATCCCAAAGATCGGTGTTTGGAGAGGTAGAATTACCAATACAGGTTGGTCCACAGATATTCAAGACGATCTTTCACGTTATGGACGTTCAGCCTGCTTATAACTGTTTGTTGGGCCGACCGTGGATTCACGCAGCAGGCGCAGTTACCTCCACACTTCATCAAAACCTCAAGTACGTGTTCGAGGGTCAAGTGGTTACTGTTTGCGGTGAGGAAGATATATTTGTGAGTCATCTATCCACTTTCAAATATGTGGAAATGGATGAAGAAATTCATGAAACTCTGTGCCAGTCTTTTGAAGCCCTGAATATCAATAAATCCCCAGAATCTACTTCAGCAGCAGTGGTGTCAAATGTGCCAGTCGGGCCGAGTGCATCAATTGCATCCTACAAGCAGGCCAGAGAAGTGGTTGAAAGCGGGAATGCCCAAGGTTAGGGTAAAGCTATCGATGTGTTTGTGAAGGAAAATAAGTTTGGCATTGGATACCAACCGGGCCAGACGCCAGTTCCCCGATTTCGTGGGCCAATCAGCTTCAACAGTGGAGGAATTATCAATCCTAATCAGTCCTGCTCAGCAATAGAAGATGGCGCTGAAAACTCAGATTATCTGGACAGATGGGTGTATGCACTGGCTCCGGGCGAGGCATTGTAAAACTGGTATAGTGAAGAAATCATTCATGTTGTACACCATTCAGAGTAATAATTCTTGTCTTTCATAATGCATGAAATCCCACACTCTGCCCAAGGTGTGAGGATCCATTTGTAGGGCCACCATATTTTCTCATATAATGTTCAAATATCAATAAAAAGGACGTTTTTGTTTACAAATTTGTGTTCCTTTATTCCTTATTTATTTTTATTTTTGCACAAAGAAAATCAAAAAAATGATAATTCACTTTCTTTTCTTTTGTTTTCAAGCAAAAATAATCTAAAATAAAGCATAAATCCAATCATGCAGACTTGATTCTGTGGATTCCTTTGAAAATGATTCTGTTATGCCCACATATGATTTCGACAATCCGATCTATCAAGCCGAGGAGGAAAGTGATGAAGACTATGAACTCCCAGAAGAATTGGCTAGGTTGTTGAAACAAGAAGAAAAGACCATTCAGCCTCATCAGGAAGCTCTTGAGGTTATCAATATTGGTTCAGAGGAAAGCAAGAGAGAGATCAAGATCGGTGCAAGTCTGCGGGCTGATGTAAAGCAAGAGCTGATAGTCATGTTACGTGAATACGTTGACATCTTTGCTTGGTCATATCAAGATATGCCAGGTTTAGATACCGACATAGTTGTGCATAGACTACCGTTGAAAGAGGATTGTCCACCGGTCAAGCAAAAGTTGCGTAAAACAAAACCAGAAATGGCTTTGAAGATCAAGGAAGAGGTACAAAAACAGTTGGATGCAGGTTTTCTGGCAGTAACCAACTATCCTCCCTGGGTGGCCAACATAGTACCGGTGCCGAAGAAAGATGGCAAAGTTAGAATGTGTGTGGATTACAGAGATCTCAACCGGGCGAGCCCTAAAGATGACTTTCCACTCCCTCATATCGATGTGCTGGTTGATAATACCGCTCAGTTTTCAGTGTTCTCATTTATGGATGGATTCTCCGGGTACAATCAGATAAAGATGGCGCCTGAAGACATGGAGAAGACTACATTCATTACCCCGTGGGGTACCTTCTATTACAAAGTAATGCCTTTTGGGTTGAAGAACGCAGGGGCAACTTATTAAAGAGCAATGGTGACGTTATTCCACGATCTAATTCATAAAGAGATCGAGTGCTATGTGGACGACGTGATTGCTAAATCAAAGACAGAAGAGGAACATCTGATCAACTTAAAGAAGTTATTTGAGAGGTTGAGGAAATTCAGGTTGAGACTGAATCCTAACAAATGTACTTTCGGAGTGCGGTCCAGAAAATTGCTCGGTTACATTGTCAGTGAAAAAGGAATAGAGGTTGATCCTGCTAAGGTGAAAGCTATACAAGATATGCCTGTACCGAGAACTGAGAAAGAAGTTTGCGGCTTTCTAGGGAGATTGAACTACATTTCAAGGTTCATATCTCACCTAACTGCCACCTGCGAACCGATATTCAAAATGCTAAGAAAAGATCAAACGGTCAGGTGGAATGATGATTGTCAAAATGCATTCGATAAGATAAAAAGATATTTGCAGGAACCTCTGATTCTAATACCTCCAGTTCAAGGGAGACCACTGATTATGTACTTGACAGTGCTCGAAGGATCCATGGGTTGCGTTCTCGGTCAAAACGACGCGACAGGTAGGAAATAACATGCTATATACTACCTGAGCAAGAAGTTTACAGATTGTGAATCACGTTATTCAATGCTTGAAAAGACATGCTGTGCACTCGCATGGGCCGCCAAGAAATTGAGACAATATATGCTCACACATACAACCCTGTTGATCTCAAAATTGGATCCAGTCAAGTATATTTTTGAGAAACCAGCGCTTACAGGCAGAGTTGCAAGGTGGCAGATGGTATTGACAGAGTACGATATTCAATTTAATTCGCAAAAAGCAATCAAAGGAAGTATACTGTCAGATTATCTCGCGCAACAGCCTCTTGATGATTACCAGCCCATGAGATTTGATTTCCCTGATGAGGACATCATGTTTCTCAAAGCGAAAGACTGCGAGGAACCACTTCTGGAGGAGGGGCCTGACCCTGAATCCAAATGGAGTTTGATGTTTGACGGGGCAGTTAATATGAATGGGTGCGGAGTTGGTGCAGTTCTCATTACGCCGGAAGGTGTTCACATGCCCTTCACTGCCCGAGTAACTTTCGGGTGTACCAACAATGAAGCACAATACGAAGCTTGCATACTAGGGATCGAGAAAGCTATTGATTTACGAATCAAGACCCTCGATATCTTTGGTGATTCAGCACTGGTAATCAATCAAGTAAATGGAACTTGGCACACACATCAGCAAAATTTGATTCCGTATAGAGATTATACGAGAAGATTGCTGACATTCTTTACAACTGTCAAGTTGTACCATGTTCCCAGAGATGAAAATAAGTTTGCAGACGCCTTGGCCACTATATCTTCGATGATCAAAGTGCATGGTTGGAACTTTGTGCCCAGGATTGATGTATCTCATCTTGATAGACCTGCTTTTGTGTTTGATGTTGATGCAGTGTCTGACGACAAGCCTTGGTACCATGACATTAAATGCTTCTTAGAAAATCAAGAATACCCGCCTGGGGCATCTTCCAAAGACAAGAAGACATTAAGAAGGCTAGCCGGTAGTTTCTTCTTGAACAAAGATGGCGTGCTATATAAAAGAAATTTTGACACGGTTTTGCTCAGATGCGTGGATAGACACGAAGCAGACCTGTTGATGATTGAAGTGCACGAAGGCTCTTTCGGTACCCATGCCAGAGGACATGCGATGGCTAAGAAATTGCTGAGATTGGGGTATTATTGGTTGACAATGGAGTCAGATTGCTGCAAGTATGCTCGCAAGTGTCACAAATGCCAAATCTATGCCGACAAAGTGCACGTTCCTCCTAATCCGTTGAGTATCATGTCCTCTCCGTGGCCATTTGCAATGTGGGGCATCGATATGATCGGGAAAATTGAGCCTACTGCTTCAAACGGCCATCGTTTCATCTTGGTCGCCATTGATTACTTCACCAAATGGGTTGAAACAGCATCTTATGACAATGTCACTAAGCAAGTGTTGGCTCGTTTCTTGAAACGAGATATCATTTGTCGATATGGGGTTCCCGAAAGAATCATTACTGATAATGGTTCTAATTTGAATAATAAGATGATGGCTGAGCTATGCCAGGACTTCAAAATCGAGAATCACAATTCTTCTCCGTACCGCCCAAAGATGAATGGCGCGGTCGAAGCGGCCAACAAAAATATCAAGAAGATTGTGCAGAAGATGGTTGTCACGTACAAAGATTGGCATGAGATGTTACCATTGGCTTTGCATGGGTATCGAACATCAGTCCGCACGTCCACTGGGGCAACGCCATACTCACTTGTATACGGAATGGAAGCAGTTTTACCGGTCGAAGTTGAGATCCCCTCTCTCCGAGTATTGATGGACGTTAAGCTAGATGAAGCTGAATGGGTACGAGCCAGATTTGATCAGCTGAGCCTTATTGAGGAGAAGCGTTTAGCGGCAGTATGTCATGGCCAGCTATACCAGCGCATAATGAAGAGGGCATTCGATCAAAAGGTTCGACCTCAAGTTTACAAGGTCGGAGATGTGGTAATCAAGAGAATACTTCCTCCGAGTACGGATCATAGGGGCAAATGGACTTCCAATTATGAAGGTTCATTCGTGGTTAAAAAGGTTTTCTCAGGTGGAGCCTTATTACTGACAACCATGGATGGTGAAGACTTTTCATCCCCTGTTAATTCAGATGCAGTTAAAAAATACTTTGTATAAAGAGACCTGCTGGATAAAAGGAAAAAAAAAACAATCCAGACAAAAAAGGGCATCCCGGCGAACCAAAAACAGAATAAAGGTTCGGGAAAAAGTTAGGGATATAATTGAAAAAATTGTACACCCGGTAAGTTGAAAACCCGAAAGGGCAACTTAGGCAAAAATGGGTATCCCGGTGGATTGAAAACCTGAAAAGGCGATCCACGCAAAAGAGGGATTAAAGCGAATGACTGCAGTCTGAATTAATCTGTACGTTTTCTACTCTTCAGCGAACTAGCAAAATTCCAAAGGAGGAATTGGTCCGACCACGAGCTTCCGAAGGCGAAGATAATCAAGAGAGTTGGAATGCATACTGGATATAACAGAATCAGAAATCATTGGGATCCAATTTCCGTATTATCATTAGGATAGATTTCTTTTCTCAATTTTATGGTAATTACCTCTTTCAGGGATTTGCTTCCGATTGTAAATTCGCCAATTTTGGCATTTCATCAATAAAATTGAATATTCAGTCACAAGCTTTTATTTTCACTTTTGCTGTTTTGTTTGCAAAAACGTCCGATTTTTGATAATAAAACATTGCTTTGAAAATATCATGGCCTTGCAAAAACATGCACAACAAAGACAATTAAAACTACTTTGCTTGTTGGACAACCTTGGATGGTGGACTCAAAAGACCACGCAATATCCTGGGGCATGTACATATGTTTTTCTGTTGCAGGTAATGAGTACGATCGATCCAAGAAGCACGGTTGTAACCACGAACAGATATTTGCTATGGCTTGGTACTGTTGTAACTTATTAAGTCGATTCTTCCATTCAAGAGTTCTCACCGAGTTTCGTGACAGCAACGGCGGTCGAAGATGGAATTCTTCTGTGTTGATAACGGTTATTAATGCAGTGAACACTCCAGGTCAATAACAAGTGCCAATCCTCCGATACCTCGTAGACGATGGAAAGGGCAGTTCAAGAGCGAATATTCGGAAGTGTTTGTCTAAGAGTTTGAAAACGCTTGGTTTTCGATAAAATCCTCTTAAGAGACAAAGCTTCTAGTACTAACATCCCTTGTGGAGTTTGTTCTCGGCAGGATGTACCAGCAAGTGGTAGTGTCATATTTCCCGCAGGTTTCAGCATGTGAAATTTGTCAAAGAATAATCCCCAGCGGAGTTGTTGACTCTCCCGAGCATGGGGCATTTTGAATTTCCCCAGCAAAAGATATTCCTAATCTATTATCCCTAGTAGAGTTTGAAGATATTGGATCTTTTGTAAAATCCTCTCAAAAGGCATTCCCTAGCAAGGTTTAAAGAGATCGACAGAATCTCTTCTTCAGCAAGGTGTCAACATATGAAATTACCTAGCAGGTGGTGTAATTCTCAGCAGTGCTCATTTACAATCCAAAGTCCAATTTATTTTTGGCATGCGTACAATTTGTTCATGCTATTCCAGCAGGTGGAGTGATCATTTGGCAATTTTAAGCTTCCAACGACAGTTTGGTAAGCACCAAAGTCCAACGACAGTTTGGCAAAGCTTCCAACGACAGTTTGGTAAGCACCAAAGTCCAACGACAGTTTGGCAAAGCTTCCCACGATAGTTTGGTAAGCACCGAAGTCCAACGACGGTTTGGCAAAGCTGCAAAAGTCCATCTGAAGATGGTAATTGTGAGATTCCAATGCCGGTTTGGTAATCCTTGAAGTCCAACGACAGATTGGCAGAAATCCATCACAAATTGGTGAAAGTCTAACGACGGTTTGGCAGAAGTCCAACGACAGATTGGCAGAAATCCAGAACAAATTGGTGAAAGTCCAACGACAGTTTGGCAGAAAGTCCAACGATAGATTGGCAGAGCAGCTAAAGTCCATCGACAGTATGGCAAGCCAGTAGTCGCCTGGCGTCGTTCGAAAAGACATTGTTGAAAGTCCATCGACAGTATGGCAAGCCAGTAGTCATCTGGCGTCGTTCAAAAAGACATTGTTCAAAGTCCATCGACAGTATGGCAAGCCAGTAGTCGTCTGGCATCGTTCAAAAAGACATTGTTGAAAGTCCATCGACAGTATGGCAAGCCAGTAGTCGCCTGACGTCATTCAAATGACAGATTTCTCCGACAGAGTTTCATTGAAGTTTCAATCCAGCAGTCTCGTTGGGTTTATATCCCTTTTGTTCTTCTTCATTCAGAGAAAATTTTTGGTTATATTTGGTATTCAATCACTATATACCTTGAACGTCTGAAAGCAATCGCTTTCAGACATTCAGGTCTACAGCGTTTGAATAGGGGCAGCTGTAATACCCCAAAATTTGCTCTCCCTTTTGGCATCATAGCATAGCATTATCATATATCATATCATATCCATCCCATTAGTATTGCATTGCATCTTTAACATAGAAAAATGAAGCATAACATCCTTCTTACCATCAAGGCATGTGATCAGGTAAAAGGTGGATAATCAAGGAATCATTCAAGGCACAAAAGGTCAAACAAGTTCACTCAAGGCAAGTCAAGAGGTCTTCCATATCTCATACTATCTCAATTGATCATCCTAAACCTCAAGAAGGTAAGATTCAATAGGAGATTGAAACACCACATCTTTCACTATGCAAGAGACCAAAAAAATGAAGGAAAAACCCTCAAAAGAGATGGTTCATTGGTTCAAAATCATCCTCAAGTAGCATATCTCATCATCCTTTAAGAGGATACACAACATACTCTGAGGAATTTAAAATTGAAGACTGCACATTTTTCCCCTAGGAGGTGGGTACCAAAACTAGGGTTTCTAATTAAATCAGGGTATCTGTGATTTTTTTGGACAAAGCTTGATGTCATGGTATTCTACATGTCCTTAAATGTATGTGTGTGGAAAATTGCCTCTCAATTGATTTTAGAAGTGGTTCAATTGGAAGAAAGATAAAAAATCAGGGAAATTGGGGCTAAGTCAAATAATCAGAGAAAAAATTCAACTCTTGACTTTTTTGAGGCCAAATTCATGAAATTCATGTTATATGTGACCAATGTACAAAATTTGATCAAGAAACTCCAAAGGGATCATGGAAAAATCAAGATTTGAAAAGTTGCCATTTTTGGAAGAATTAGGGTTTCCAAAAATAGTAATTTTAGGCCATTTTGCATCAGAATTGGAACCAAGGCCATTCAAAATTGGGGCATCAAATGAAAATTCCACTCGGCCACAACAAAAGATCTTGTTTTAAGCTTCAAATCCATGTGTAGAACATCTCCATGGGATAAAAATTGAGTGAGATATGATTGATCAAAGTTAGAGCAAAGTAGTTTCAAAACCAGGTCATGACTAAGGATTTTCAGGCCCGCGCGCCATCATTTTCACAAACAGGTGGTGTGCCAAATGTTCACCTATTTTTCTCATGGTTAAAATCCTCAAATGCAAAACTTGTCAACATCAAAAATGTTCCTTGTAATGCCTTCTTCAATGTTCATGTTGGGCAAAATTTGAATTGATCAAGTTATGATGGAGAAATAATGGCCTCAAGTTAGGGTAATCTCACTGAAATGCCATGCCATGCTTGCCTTACCAACCAACTTTATTGTCACGCCCTTGTACCAGTTCTAAACTTGTGTGTTATAAGTCATTTTTCAACCTCTTCCAAGCATCATTCCCATTCAATTTTCATACCAAACATGCTCTATTACATCTCCTCTTTCAAATGAATCTAAGAACTCACCAAACCAATCATGGAGTAGAGAGAAAAACTTCATCAAACCACCCTATATTCCACAGTGGCATTGTTGGCTTTGATGCATGACTTGGTTCAGACATCCATCAAACATTCTTTCCCATATTTGAACACAACATGAACATCACACACACTGCTACAGCACGTGCCTTGCATGGAAATAGAAAGAGCAAACTTGCTGAGCAAGTTTCTGATGCACAGCCTTGCCATTTCACTTTCTCTTCACTTCCACCATAGCTTAACATAAGTTGTCATCACCATATCCTTGCTCTCCCTAACTAACTTGACTCAGTTAGTTAGGGATGACTCACTTAACTCAACTGTGACTCAGTTAATTCACTCATGATAACCATGGTTAGAGCACATTATAAATAGAAATCACTCTCTCAAATTTCATTGCTAACTTCATTTTCACACATTCACTTCAGAAACTCTCTCTTCTTCTCTCTCAATCTCACCATTGCAACTGATTCTCGAGCTTCACTTTGTTCCTTTTCACTTTAAAACTCTCTCTGATTCTCTCTCAATTCCACAACATTGCAACTTGTTTTGAAGCTTGGTTCCATTTTCTTTCCACTGAATCATCATCAACCACTGCATCTAAGCCTTTATTTGGCCAAGAATAGCTCAAAGAGGAAGTAGGATCTCTGGTTTTCTGAAGAACATCTCAAGGTCTCAAATCTTCAGGTACGAGTTTCCACCATTATAGACATGCTTTGATGTTATTTTCAGGTTCTTGAAGCTTCTTATAAGCTCAAGAACTTGTCTGGCTAGTTGATAGGCCTTTAGAGGCATAGTTGAAATGTTAGGGCAAATCTTCCTCTGTTCGATTCTCTCATTTTATGAACTTTTTGTATGTTTTATCACTGGATCCGTGTTCTCCTTTACTTCCTCTTCATTTTGGTATATCATTTGTGGAATTCTGGAAAATTTGAGGTTGCAGACGGTGGTGGTTTGCCGGAGAAAATGACCGGAAGTCATCTCCGGGCGGTGATCTTGAATGCTAGGGTTTTGGTGTGTTTTAATCGTGTCCGTTGATTTTTCATCATCGTGTGGCCACAGTGGTGCCAGCGCATTAAAATAAGCATGCCTTGCACATGTTTTATATTTTAATCAGAGTGACATGCGTGTGGTGTTGTGCATGGTATGGAGTGTGGTCCTTCACGTGTGTGCCTTGGATTTAATTACTTTGACTTTTGTGTTGACCTTACTTGAATCAATGGTGATGATTGTTTGACTTTTGTTTGACTGAGAGTGCATGATAATTGGTATGGATTGCGCATGTTTGGACCAGGCTTGGTATTGATATTTGCACCCCATGTTTCACAGCCCAAACCATTTGAACTAAATAATTTCTGTGCATGCACCCCTCCCTTATTTCCATTTTATTTTATTTTCTTTACCTTATGCACGTTTCCTTTTTTAATTTTTAAAAATACTAAACAACATCATAAAATTCTAGAAACATTCATGAACATTTTCAAGACATTTAGGAAATTTTTGACATTTTTATTTCATGATTTTATGACATATTTGTCCCTGTTGCACATTTTTCTTTGAATTTCCATTTGTGTGCTTTCTAAATGTGATACATGAATTTTTATATTTTTGTTCTTGATCATTACAAATTGTTTGGACTTGATTCTTTTTGCATTGATTCATTAATACATTGAAGCATGCTAGATGATTTTTGTTTGATTTTTTAGGTCATTTTATCACATGTTTTGATGCTCATCTTTGTACCACTTTGCATGATATTTCAACTTGACCTAATTGCTTTGTTTGAAGTCATTTTGCCTTGAATTTTCACATGCTATTTTGAGGTATGATTCACTTCTGACTTAGACCATCTAATACCATGATTGCATTATTTTCATAAGTCCATTTGATTTTTGTTTGATGCATTACATTTGAAGCATAATAACTTGTCATATCATTCTAATTTTTTGGGCATGTTTACATGATTTCTTTTACATATTTGTATGATCATTTGCATATTTTGTGAGCTATTCATGTGACATTATAGGTCATTTTTACACATTATAGGTCATCTTTACATGTTCATTTCCATTTGAACTTTGTGCATCTTTAATATGTAGTATTTGCATTTTCTTTTGAACTTCCATTTCAATTCTTCTTCTTATATTACCTCTTGAATGTTTTGATGTTTGATTCATGAATATTTGTGAGATGTTTATAATTCATTTTCCATTTAGTGACATTTCTGACTTTAGGATTACATATTCCATTTATGCATATTCCTTTCCTTTCTTTCCATCTTTCATCTATCCTTTCTTATGGAAACATGGTGAATGTTATGGATGATGATTGTTGCTTATTCATTTGAACTTGTATGAT
This sequence comes from Lathyrus tuberosus, assembly GCA_022829125.1. Lineage (NCBI taxonomy): Eukaryota > Viridiplantae > Streptophyta > Magnoliopsida > Fabales > Fabaceae > Lathyrus > Lathyrus tuberosus. The sequence continues at coordinate 3,055,384 of JALAZF010000501.1, forward strand.
GATATTCTCTTGTTTTCAATATGATGCACATTCTGGTTGTGATATTAGGATTTGATTTTTCATCTCATTCTTTTGAGCTTTATGGTACATTAATTGTTCTTTTACTTCTTATACTTCTTATACATGTTTACTAACCATGTAGGGGCTTTGGTAAGTTGGAATTGAGTGTGGATAAGGAATCCACATTCAAACTTCTCTCCTTTCATCTTTTACAATTCAATATTTTGTGTTTTGTTAAGCACTTATGTGCTTTCTTTGATTAACTCATTACTTTCCCTTTTGAGTTACAATTCATCTTCTACTTTAGAAGTGAATTGTTTAGCTCATTCCTTCTTTAGACCTTAGGTTTTGCAACCTCACAAACCATTAGGATCACTCCCTTAACTAATCAATTAGGATTGAGTCTTAGATCACATAGATTTTTACCTTTTCTCCGCTCTTGAGTCTTTCATCTCCTCATCTCAAAGAAAATTCAAAATATCTAATAAAGGTAGGCATTTATTGCATTTAGGCCTTTCATATAAAGAAAAGATTATAAAGGGATCTTCTCTTATAATCTTAGAATGTGTAGCATATAGCCCATCTTGGGTCAATGTGTTAAACATTTGATCTTGTATGAGGGACTTAAATGCAATACTTGTTGAAGGTACAAATAAATAAAAAACACTTCTTCATTTCTTAATCAACAAAAACACTTAATAAACACAAGTATGCTAGTGTGTTTGAACCTTGACAATTGGAACTAAGTGTAGGGGTCCTCTTCACCCTTAGTGTGCTTTCTTATTCATTCCATCTTGGAATGTGAGAATGTACACATTCCAATGACTGAGATTTAGATACACTATCATATGCAAACAAAATAATAAAACTTTTAAAAGACAAAAACAAACAATAATGTCTTTCCTTCGGGAATTTTTTCCTCATCTCCTTCAATCATTCCTTAAGGATGCGTCATTTCCGTTTTACCGCAAACAGGTAACGCCTAAGTCTCCCTACAGCGAGCTGCAACACCTAAACTGCTAGGACGCGAATGTTGACGTATTCCACTAAAAAACACAAACAATCAATCCCTAGTGAGGGGAACTACGTCGCTCTGATTCTCATGTTCCCGATGAGATACGTAGGCAGTGGGGTAGGGCCCATGCGAGCACTTCTTTTATTTTCCCTACATTTGTTTCTTGTTCTCTCTCCTTTCTCCTTTCCTTTTTCAGTTCTTCTACCAGCACCTTTCCTTACACCCTTTGATCGAAGCAAGCAAGCGTGGATCCCATCGGGTACGATGGACGCGTGGGGGTGCTAATACCTTCCTCACGTGTAACCAACTCCCTTACCTAGTTCTCTTGGTCGCAAGACCATGCTCTTTCCTTTTCTTTCAGGTTTATGCGGTGTTTCCTTTCCCTCTCTTGGGATAAATACACATTGTTGGCGACTCTGTTTCGGTGCCACTTTCGTGCTTGTACTAGGATGAAAATCCCGGGAGCGACACCTAGCCTTTGCAGTTTTCAGCAAGGCATATTGCCATTGTCATATCTCATGGCTCAAGTGGAATTTGGTGATGTTCTTGGCCATTTTGGAAAGCCCTCATATGATACAACAACTGTTTGATCATAGTTGGTTTTGATACTTTTTGGATCCAAGTGAAAAATGCCCCTACATTTTGAAAAAAGTGAAGGCAGATTCTGACTTAGTGAAAATTTCACTCAGTGTTGGAAAAAAGTGACATTTTCACTTTTCTTGATTTTGATCATTCCATTACTTGAAATCCATTATGAATTGGAATGAGTTCAGTTTGAAGCTTTGGTAGAGGGTAATGAGAGCTACAAATCCAGCTTTGGATCAGTCCAAATGGTTGCTTGGATCTCAAGTTATGATCCTTGGAAGTTGGTACCCTAGCCACTTTGTTCCATAACTTAGAAAATTTTCTATGTTTTTATGGTTACCCCTTTTACAAATTATCCGCCTTTTCTTGATTTTTCTTGATGAATGATGATCCAAATCACACATTAACATCATTTTAGGGTCAAAGAACCATAATTGTGAAAAATCTCAAAAAGTCAAAGTTTGACTTTTGTTCACAGTTGACTTTTTACCAAATGAATTCCAAACTGTGCGATCCTCCATGAAATCAAGTCCTTGACCTAAATCAAACTTGATGGACATGTTCCATGTGTGTTATATGGTGTATTGAATCATGCCCCAAGGTTTGGGAGCATGCCTGGGTCAAAAGTCAAAGTTACAGTTGACTTTTCCCGCAAAACCCTAACTTTGGTCCTGATGAAATTGAAGCTTGTGCATCTAGCATCTGGGATCAATCCATTGTTGTAAATGGATCAATGTGGTTTATTGGAGACCCTCAAATCATATCTTGAGGTCTTGGCTCATGTTTTGTCCCAAAAGTCAACTTTGGGGTGAATTAGGTCAAGAAACCCTAATTCCTGATTTTTTATGAATGCTTCCCCAGAGGCTAAATTGACTTGATGATGGGGTTTATGATGTCCCTTGGAGCATCTTAGGTTGTATTGTGAAGCATTGGCTTATGCCCAAATAAAAATTTCCATCTGGAGGCCCTGGTTGACCAAAACCCTAATTTGATGACACTGGTGATCTTGAGGCTTAATCCACTTGGAATGTTGCAACCTTGTGCTTGATTCTTGATGTGGGAGTCCTTTTGATCTTTTGTGGGTGTTTGGGAGTTTAGCCAAGTTGAAGATCATGTCATTTCTTGATTGACCTTTTGTCTAAGAGCTCTGAAAGGGCTTGAAACCCTAAGTTTGATTGTAGTGGATGCTCACCCATCTTTGGGGAGACTTAATGAGGTATGATGGTTCATCCATATTGTGATGATGATTTTCACAATGATGGGAAATCTTAGTGGTCAAAATTTGGGGTATGACACATTGGATCGAAATTGTCGATGCAAAAAGAAACATTCACTATACAAGGTATTTACACATCACAACTTCATTCACCATTTTCATTCCTTTATCACAAACCTTCTCAAACTTCCTTATGCATAATTATTTCATTCTCTATTTTTCTCATTCAAACAATCACTCTTTTTCTTTTGTTTTTCACATTCATATTCACACTTTTTCTTTTCATGCTTGTTTGAACTTTTTCAAAAGTTTTAGCAACTTACCAATCTTCTTTTTCATTCTCCCCAACTTGAATTCAACTAAACCTCAAGTGAATGTTCATTGCTTTTGAAAGCAAGGAAATCAAATTAAAACAATGTTCAAAGGTTCAAGAAGAAATTTTTAGAACCTCACAAAATTCAATGATGAACCACACTTTCACAATATATACATAAACCAAGTTCATCACTAAAATGAGATCTAAACTGTTTAGGCTCAAAGGGGCTAAAGAATTCTCACTACTCACGGGTAAGATACTTTTGGATACAGTTGTGCTCAAATATAAACAAATGCCTTGATCATTTCTAATGCTTCCACAAAATCACAATAATCAAAAGATAAAGCATGAATCAAACGAATTAAACAAAGTTATCACTCATCCTAGCATATACTAAACAATGGAGGTTTCTCACAATTTGTGGCTTTTGGACCTAAAAGTTGTAACACAGCAGCAAGCAAAAACTAATTCAAGTAACCCATTTTTATCATCTCCTCAAGGATCAGTGCGAGGGAAAGAATGCCATTCGATGGTATCTACATTTCTAAACTTATGATTCAAAAGTTTTGGTTTAAAGGGAACCAAAAGCAAATGCGGAAAATGTAAAGACAAAAAATATAAAATAAAGACTGAATTATAAACGGAACCTTGTTGGAATTGGATCTCATCAATTGATAACACATGCAATTCTTCTGACCAATTTATACATAAATCAAACATTCGCCTAATATCATCATGTATCACTCACAACATACATATCCTCTCGGTCCCCGCATGTGTGGGTGATTTTATACCGATCAATAATTGCTCTCGCATATCACCAATCAATACAAAGCATTTAAAGCCTCCATGAATGTTAAGCCTAATCAATTTCTGGCATCAAAACCCAACAGATATTACAATAAAATCAATATCACACCAACACTAGTACAAAAAATACTTTTTAAATCGGTTAAAAATAACTTTTTATATCAGTTGGTGGTCCGATCTGATTCCAGCTGATTTAGAAAGTTTTTGGATTTTAAATCAGGTATCATCCGATTTAAAATATTTTATTAAATCGGTTAGTCTAATTTAAAAGTGTTTATTTAAATCGGTTTGACACATTTAAAAAAGTTCAAAAAGTAATGAAAGTTTTTAAATCCTTATAATCCAATTTAAAATCTCAAATTTAAATCGGTTCACTTGATTTAGTAATGTTATTTTAAATCGGTTCATTTGATTTAAAAGTACAATGTCATTTTTTTTTTCTAGTTGTCATTTTTCTTTTTTTCTTCCACAATATTATACACAAAATTATAAATAATACAAAATTTCATCACAACCAAATGCTAATCAAATATTTCATACACATCCATTAATACAAACAGTACCATAAAAACTTAATACCTCTTGCCAAAATCAAACTATGGTACTACCAAAATACTAGATTCTCTAAGCAAAGCTAAACAAACTATAAGGCCTACAATAGAAGCATAAAAACAAATAGCACCGACACATAATCAAATTACTTCAAATGGATTCTAGAATAAAATTTGCACAACGTTCTTGAACATTCGTAACGTCATCCTCATAAAATGGTGTCGAGTCTCCAAATATCTGAATAAATATTAAATACTATTAGAATATTGTATTAACATTAAAGAAGACAATAACACATATAATTGAGTTTTTTTAAATACCTGATTCCATGAATTAACAATCCCAGCAGTTACAATATTCAACATATGTATCATAACATAATAGTCACACTCATAATTGAAAGATTGTCTTTGGCACTACAATTACCATAAGTTATAGTAAGTATATATATATATATATATATATATATATATATATATATATATATATATATATATATATATAAATTATTAATAAACTTCAAATTATTCATGAAATTGTTAACTTACTTTGAGTGGCTCCCTCATAGATGGGCTTGTTAAAAGATATCAACTTGTCATAAAAATGTTTGGCATCTTCATTGGAAAACTCATCCTATGTAAATTCCTCATGTTCTATGTTTATCATTGTTGAGAATCAAGTGTGAGGAAGAAGTCTCACATTGATTAGAAAATGGAAGATTAAACACTTTATAAGTGGGAGAACCCACACACCTATCACCTTAAGGTTTTAGGTGAGTATGTGGCGTGTCTCTCACAAAGGTGTGTCCCAATTAAGAAATGCTCCCTCGTTGACTCCCTCGATTGTTCCGCTAACAATGGTATCATGAGTCTTTGGTTCGAGAAAGGGACTGGCCTACTTGTATCGAAACACTTCCCGTAGTGTGGGTAGAAGGTGTTCCGTTGAATTCAACAGTGATACAAGTGTATGTGGAAGAGAGAGCTTCCACATGAGGGGGAGCATTGTGTATAAACTCACACTTGAGGGGGAGTGTTGAGAATCAAGTGTGAGGAAGAAGTCCCAAATTGATTAGAAAATGGAAGATTAAACACTTTATAAGTGGGAGAACCCACACACCTATCACCTTAAGGTTTTAGGTGAGTATGTGGCGTGTCTCTCACAAAGGTGTGTCCCAATTAAGAAATGCTCCCTCGTTGACCCCCTCAATTGTTCCGCTAACAATCATTCACGTGAGAGAATCCTCCATAAGGCCTAAAAGCATCATACACCATCTGATTCATTGCCTCAAAATGATTGTCATGCTGCACATGCTCACTACTATTTGAACCATTCCTTGTATCAACATTAAGATCTACTTCTCCATGTTGAGTCCAAATCCAGTAGTTTGGTTGAAATCCATCTCGATACAAGTGAAGTCTAACGTCAGATTTACAAACGGGTTATTTTAGAGCCCTCTTCACAAAGTATTTAATCCCACGGACAAACTCTTCTTTCAATTTGTGCCTATTGGAATATACTCTATCGTACATCCAAGTACGATCCATTTTCTATAAAATAAATAATTAACTTTTCAATCACTAAACATTAAAACATAACTGACATTACTTTAAAATTTACCAAAATCGTATTGGCGTATATATATATATATATATATATATATATATATATATATATATATATATATATATATATATATAAAATTACCATGTGTGACTTATTTATCCATATAAATATTATTAAATTTACAATTCATATTAACACTTTAATGTTCAATACTGAGAAGCTAGTTCCAAATAATGAATCATCATTTGGTGACCAATTAATAAATGTTTAGAATATTATTTGAAAAACAAATTTGATGACTTCACTCTCAATGCAATAAATTTAAATTAGAGAGACAGCTCTCAAAAGTACACAAGGTCCTATAATACAAGTGATGTGCGACATACTCGAACAATTAGTGCACAATAACTCTTTTTCAATCAATTTGCATATTGAAAAAAAAAACTTATATTATTAATACAAGGTTGTATGAAATTATTCCACTCAATGGTACAATACCACAATGAATCTAATATAATTCTAATGTTTATCTCTTACTATTATCCACTCAAAAAAGTTTTACTCTCTTAAAACTATACAGAAAACTTGAATTAAACAACTTAAAATTTTGATAATAAAATATGAGAAACAAAAATAAAAAAAAAAAGTTTTCACTAACATACTCAGAAAAAAAAAGGAAAGAATTGTAAATTGATCACAAACCATATACATATTCTATATTATATTGAAAGTTGAAAAACTTGTATTTGTGTAGAACCTTCGACCCTAAGTTCATTTGTTAATGGAAGGTACTTATAGGTAACATAATTCTATCAAAGGTGAATTTGAATTAGGCTTCATACATTAGGTTAGATTAAAATATATTAACCTTCGGTTGAGCTTTCTAATTATTCACATATAAATAAAGATATTACTATAAACTTTGATTAGGATGTTCATCAGGTAACACTCAAATGGAGTGGTCATTTGATTGGAAAATGTTGAGGTGTTTTGATATTCTAACTTAATATTAATATTGGTACCATGTTATTTGATTTTACAGTCTTCCTTGACTGTTTGAGTTTTTGTTAATAAAGTGCAGTTTGTGTGGCAGATTATGATATTTGCAGTGCGATTCTAGATTTTAAACTAAACCTATGATGTACTTCAAATATGACTTAGACCTTTAAATTAGACAAAACACACTTAAGTGGAAACATGTTAGATAATCCATGGACCAATTTCATTCAATCCTCTTTCTGTGTGATCTTAATCGCAACATAGACCTGATATAGTCGCAAATCAATCCGTGGACCAATTTCCTTCAATTCTACAGAGTTATGACTCTCACGTTTTATATATATATGATGTCTGCATGGCAGCAGACATGGTATTTTAAATAAGAAGGAAACAAGTCAATGTAACTAACTGTAAATAAGACTTAATGCATAAAACAGATAAATGCAACCAACCTGAACTCGTATAGTCCGAATTGTTGGAAAAAGAGACAGTACGCTATGCCTCGAGTTTTGGCACGGTAACAGATGCTTTAGAATTTTGGAAGCTCTTTCACCTAACTGTTTCTATACCAAAAGAAGTGTTATTAGCAGTGAGCAGTCAGTCCTTGCCAGACAATTTTAGTTAAAAATATTTTCAAATTAAGTGTTCCCAATGTTTTCGTGATTCTCTACATACATCACGGTAAATCCATACCACAAAACTCAAACTACCATAACATAATTAAACACATCTCACTCAAAACTAACAAAGCCACAATAGTCTTTTGACTAAATCAATGCACAATAATCATAACAATAGTCACTACATTCACTACAAAACCTAACACAGCAGATTCAATTAAGAATGGAAAGAACCTTCATGATCATAAATACCCTAATATCCCTGGAGTTTATCCAAAAATTTCCCGATGGAATTTCCTACCAAAGGATAGTTTATTCAGAAAACATTGTAACAGATAACATTCACATATGAATATATACAGTGAAGATGAAGCAGTGAATAGAAAACTTTGAAATGAATGTTTCTAAACAATTGTCATAGTTAATCACAAGACTAAACATTTTATTACAGGCATGTTATGCAGAAGTTTAGTACCAGAAGCAGCAGCACCCCAAACTACACCCCAAACTAATGGAGGCCAAGTTACAGGCTTTGTAAGTTGAAGAGGAATCTTCCATATATCGTGATGTGAATATTGTTCTTCATCACTATTCTCACTAATGAAGGCCAAGTTACATGCTTTCAACTAATTTGCCAAATGAATGTGAATATCGTTCCTCATCACTATTCTCACGCACTCTCACGGTCTCTTATTACATTAATTACTAGAAGCTATTCAAACTAACAATCAACACAATGCTAAAAAGCTAAGATGCAAATGAATATCAAATCACAAACATTGTCAAAAGCTTGCTCATTGATAGATGAACATCTAAGATCACATATTTGAAATAGGTTTTGTCAAGACCAACAAATAAGCAATCAAAGACAACCAAAAATAGAGAATCAAAACTAATTCACAAACATACTTTAGAAGAAATACATAAGGTATCAAAAGATTACATCATCTCCCAACAAGAAATCAAAGATCCTACCTTTTCTCCCTTGAAATGAAGAGATGCAAAGTTTTGATCTTTTATTTACAAGTTATCTCAAGTTTTTATCAGATTTCTAATTCTATAAATATATTAAATCTCCAAAAGTGTGAAAATTCTATTTATAATACATTCAGGAATTTTACAGTTCGCAAAGCGAACGCTTCATTCGCACAACGAATGGTGAAAATAGGCACCTCAAGTGCCTCTGCATAGTTAAATCGCCACAGAATTACAGCATACTTCGCAATGCGAAGGATAGTTCGCAAAGCGAACACTCGTTTTCCAGTTTGCAAAGCGGACTTTAGCTCATTTTCCTCTGCCATAGTTCTGGGACCATTCGCTGGGACCTCGCTAGCCTTCGCAAAGCGAACCTTCGCTAGCTAGTTCGCAAAGCAAACTTCTTGAAGTTTTCCCCTGTTCTTTGGCAGCTTGCATCATTTTCTTGTGTCTTACACTTTGATCAATTAGTGCCTTTTCCTGCACAATAGCACATATATTACAAGCACCAAAGGTATATTCTCAATGCTAGAAGAACAACAACAATCATGAGTAAAAACCATGAAAACATGAGAAACGAGTAGAAAAAGTGCAAAGAAAGATAGTTCATTTTTAGGTAAAATCTGCACCTAACAATATACCATAGACCTAAGCTTATACATGAAATCTCTATAAGAAAAGTATACCTAATGTGGTATACAATAAATGGAATTAAGCAATTTATGCAATAACAGTATTAATGGATTATAGTAAAATAAATGAGTTGAGGGAAGGAGAAAAGATACACAAAGATATATAGTGGTTTGGCGTTTGTCCTCACTTTGCCTATTCCACTCTTCAATGGTGGTAATTAACCACTAGAAAATAATAACGATCTTCCACTATTTTGATAAGTTCTATACAATCCTTTTAGTTATCACGAACTATCACACGATAATTACTTCATTTGATGCAGACACTCAAATTGCTAACAAAAACAAGATCCCTCGAGATCTTAATCTAATAACCTCGATATCCATAATAACCTGATCCAAGTATTTGTGTGTAGCAATCCCCCTATCTCACTGATTTCTTGTCCGAGCGATTTCCACTAACTGAGAGTGTATTGGAAAACTCCCAATTTTGTCTGCATGTGATCATTCTCCAATGCCACCAAAGAAGAATAACTTCCAACTCCGCAGTACAGACCCTTAATAATTGATCTCGCCAAAGTCTTTCTTGGAGTATATTGAGAAACTTCCTTCTTGATTAATAACAAAGAAGACTAAACTGCATTCAAAAAATGATACATGCACCTGTTACAAACAAAAAACTTCACACAAAAAACATTAGATACCCTAATGTATCACTAGTCTACTTCAATCACTCAATCTTTAAAAATGAAGGTCTTCAAAAATGGAGTAGACTAAGGATGAAGATGATGGAGAGTGCCAGAATATCTCACAAAAGCACAAGGTGTTAGTTAAGGGATTATATGAATGTGAATGAAGAACACACATACAAGGTTCTCTCAAATTAATGGGTAAATGTATCTTGGTTCTTAATTGTTCTCATGAGCTTGATCAATCATGATGAACACACAATATTAATCAACTAACTCTCTCTAATTTACAAGCAACAACAAAAACATGCACAAGAGCAAGATGCAACAAAATGAAGTGAATCTCAAATTTTGATTACACTCAATAAGTTGTTCTAGAGAAGAAGGGAAATATTCACAGTGATGGGTATTGTTAGACGATAAACTTCGATCTAGAAGGGGGTGAATAGATCACACGTAAAAACGTTTTTGATAAAATAAATTTAAAAGGTTTTATGGCACAGCAGAAACAACCCGAATCAAATCATCTAACAAATTTTGCTTCAATTCATCTATTCTTGTTACTTCCTTGGAAGGAACCCCTAGTACCAAGGCTTTCACCCGATTGAATTAATCCCAAGCGCACACTTGTTGAAACCCAAGATTTACCAACGCGATCCAGCGTCTCACGCTAATCCCTTGCAAGGCACCCCTTGTCCTAATTCTTTCACTCAATCGGATCCGAGTTGTGTAATCTTGTCCAAAACCTTCAAATCCTCAATGATATTGAAGGAAAACACCAGATCGGTTTTCTTATTTGAAATCCTAGACGTTCTCAACCCAATATTCTTGGTACAACAACCTAATTAGACGTTATCAACCCTAATCTAGATGGTCACCCAACCAAAAAATGATTATGGGTAGTTTGATTGTGTGTATGCATAGAATAGAGGTTGAAGATGATGAGAATGCTCTGAAATCCAGTATTCATATAGATTTAATCAATAACCTTACTAGAAATGATACATGTATCAAATATTTATATGTATGCAAGTTTGGAAGGAAAAGGATTGCAGAAGAATGAAAAAAGTTGTGAATTTTGGAAAAATGCATCGTATATGTCGACCTATGAAAGTTATGTGTCGGCCTATAAAGGTCTTGTGTCGACCTATAAAGGTCTTAGGTTGACCTATGAAGGTCTTGTGTCAACCTATAAAGGTCTTAGGTCGACCTATGAAGGTCTTGTGTTGACCTAAAAGAGTCAGCACATAGACAGAGCGTACAAGCTTTATTCCTGCAACATGTGTGTCGACCTGAAGGTTCTATGTGTCGACACATAGAAAATTTTTCTTGCTATGTGTCGATCTGAAGATTCTATATGTTGACACATACTAATTGCTTTTCCTAAAATTTTGTTTTTAATTCATTTTTGAAGTATGAACCTTTTCCAAAATATTTTAATGTTTCCTAATTCTAAGATGCACATATAGAATCAGAGGATACCGTCAAAATACATTAAAACTAAAGTATACTAGTTTTTATATCATTCAAAATACATCTAACGGAATGTTGGACTAACAGGTATAGACACACTAAAAAGGGAAGACAAAAATTGCATCTATGTCTATATGGGTTTTTCCTATATGTTTCACTCACTTGTCACTTTCATCAAAGAAACAACAATTTAAATCAAGGATTGGAAGATGGGTCTTGTGAAGCTTTGATCCTAGTCAAGAAGAAATTATGATTCAGTTTAATTTGAGCATATGGCTTAAAAATTATAATTGATCTGAATCCATTTTCTACAACTTGATTTGGATCACATGAGGTTGTGATTTTAATCATGTTTATTTTATGATTAGGATCAAATGGTCTAGAGGCAATCCCCAATTTTCTCACAGCTTATGATTCGAATTATTTTTTACACTTGACTCGAATGAAGCAACTAAAAATCCCAATTTAATAGTTCTAAGTGATTCAAGAAACACCTATTAAAACGACAAACTAGCAACTTGCTAGGCTAAAAAAGGAATGATACCATGGATCAAAACACACTCTTATTCAATTAAGAAAATAGGGTTCTTAGTGGTTCATATCACAATAGTCGAAGCAATTACAATACAAATGAAATATGAATATCATACAAGCACTCGAATAATAAATTAGAGGCAAATTACAAATACGCAAACAGACTAAAACAACTATATTAAAATTGACAAAAACATCAAAACACATAAGTGATACCAAATGATACCGTGACTACACTTTCATCACTAACCTTTTTCTGTTGTATTATCTTGCAGATTGATCCTCCCAATTTGCTTGTAATAGCTTATTTGATTTTTATTAGCTCCGTTGGACCCATTCCTTTGAAACCTTTATTGTTAAACTATAAGTTAATCATCATATCCTCTTCATTTATGTATCTCATTTACGTCTCAGTGTCATGAGATCAGTGCATTACATAATAACTAATGTCTCAATCTATTAACTAATACAGAGCGTTAAGTTCCAATAGTCATGAAGTATCAATAATCCACATCGATCTTGCTACCGTATGTGCAAATATCGAACCCAACCTTATGTATATGCATTATTATTTAATATATAATTATCTTAGATCTAGTAATAACAAGAACCTTTCAAATGTCAAGCTATACCATGAAAATAAGTTTTAGGTAGCAAAGCTAAAGCAAACATTAATATTAAAGAGTCATCAATATTAAAGCTTGCGTAGATTTACATAAAATGCCATGACATATTTAATACATGAATATACTCAATACTTCTAACCCTCCAACAAATATACTTCTAGCTACACTTACTCATTGTAGTCGTTTGAAATCCCGCAAAGCTGAGGTAGGAAGTTTATCTGCCTTGTCACTTGAATATCGCTTCCACCTTTAGTCTCCCTCTCTTATTCTCCTCTTGTATACCAAGATGAATCTACTCCATTTTTGAACTACCCCATTCCAGCGAAACTCCATTTGCAACGAATTGGAAGCCTTTATTTATAGGAAAGGATTTGGACCCCTCCTTAGGCACACCTCCCTTGCGCCTATCGAACCTGCTTTCTTTTTCATTAAGAAATGCTAGCATGTGTGCCACGTTGCCCTAGTTTCCTTGCCTCACTAAGGGCAACGCCTATATGGTTAGTGCACAAACTCTTGTTTCACCATGAAGTACTTGAATTTATATGTGGCATGTAGCCTTCTTGTCGCATCTCAAAAAACGCAATCCTTCGCGAGGTGTTCGCATGCTCGTGGAAAAGATGTTCGAATAAACAATACTGCAAAATGCATAAACAACAACGCCATGGTCACCACGCTTATTCTCTACACTGTTGTGACATCTCTAAACTAAGCCGCTATCATAATATTATTGTTTTTTTTATTAAAAATTATTTATATATAAAAACGCTTAAGGAGCCAACCGTTGTGATAACCTCAAGCTTTCATGGGTTCGAACCTCAGGGCCCTCATATATGATATTCCTTTAATGTTAAGTGGCGCCTTTTCTTTTTTTATTATTTTTAAATAAAAAACTTTAAAATTTATGACGATGGTTCAAAAGTTCCACCGTTGTTAAGTTGCGCCTTTTCATTTTTATTTATTTTTAAATAAAAAACTTAAAAGTTTAAGACGACGGTTGAAGAGACAACCGTTGTTAAGTCGCGCCTATTCATTTTTAATTATTTTTAAATAAAAAACTTTAAAGTTTATGACTACGATTGATGTTTACAACCATTGTGATATATTTTGTTTTTTATTTAAAATTTTTAATTATTAATACTCTGGTGCTTTTTTATGAAATTTCACCATGAAAGTAAAATATCACTACGGTTGCGTGTATTCGCTGTTGTGGTAGCGTGATAATATTATACACTCCTAGTTAGCTTATCTCTTCAGTATCCTTTTTTCCATTGCAAATAGAAACTAGACGAAACACTACACGATTTTAACCCAAACCCTAACGTTCAATACTGTGAAACATTACACGATTTCATCCAAAACACCATCGTTCCTACTTCACTGTGCATTTTCCATTGTCGTCATCATCGCCAACCAAGTTGACAAGACCATCACGATCAACCAAGTTGTTACCGTCTAGAAGGAAAACAACAACAACACCGTCGTCACCACAAGGAAGGAAGACAACACCATCACCAACACCAACATCATTTACTTAGTCATCACACTTAGGGTACGTAAAATTTTTTCCCCATGCATCTACAGTAAACTTCAATTGCCATTGTTGTGGTTATTTTTGTTTTATTTTGTGGTTGAAGTTTATGTTCTTGTTGTTTATGTTGTTGTTGTTGTTTTTGAACTTAGATGTCGACCTTGTTGAGTTCTTCATCAGAAACCTGCGACGAAACTCAAACAAATGAGATGTTAGACAATGATACTCAAACAACTGAAAGTCAAACAAAAAGATCATAAAGAGGTGTCAAAATGATGCCCCAATTCACATCTGTCCAGAACTCATCAGGTGAAAAAATTTCTATCTAGTTTAATTCGTTGTACAGAGTAGTGGATTGTCAACACTACTCTACTTTTAAGAGTTATGTTTCGTTCCTTGCACGTAGTAAGGTCAGTATATTGATTAATGATTGGAAACAATTTGATAATAAGGTCAAAGAAAGCATATGGACGGATGTTAAGGTATTACATACTATAATTTTCATATATCACCGATATCAATATCTATAATTTCTAATACATACTTATATATTGATTTAAATATAGTTGAATTTTGAGTTTACCGATGAATCAAAATTGAAATTAAATTGGATATCATATGCTGGTACTCGTTGGAGGGGATTTAAGGCACATCTCACGAATGACTACAATAGGAGGCCTAAGAGCAGTCTTGCTCATCCATGGATTCGATATAGTTTTATATCGAAGAAGCAATGAAAAAGGTTTGCAAAGATACGTCATTATGAGGAATTTAAGGTTAGTATTATTCTCATGTAACCGATAATGTTATGCTAATGAGTTATAGATACTAATCATATATTTTTTTCACTATGTTTATAACAGGTTAAAAGCGAAGTCGAAATACTCAATAAGACTAAGAACATGTACCCCCATAGATTGTCTCGTGGGGATTATAGGAATCTTGAGAAAAAAATCATGCTTGAAAGACAATCAGAAACAGGAGATGATCGCATCCCATCTCCACCTTCAAGACATGAGAAATGGAAGTGGGCTCGATTAAGACCAGATGGAGAGTACACCTCTGAGACGTCAAGAGTAGTTGTCGAAAAAATTATAAGTATGATTTGTGTTGCTTATGTTATTTTTTATTTAAATGCGTTGGTAATAATATATGTAAGTTTCTCATGTTGTGTAGGATAAGTTGGTTGAGACAGCCCGTGAAGGCACATTTGTTCCGCAAGCACGACATGACATATTAATAGAAGCTATCGGAACAAATGAGCATGGTGGGCGTGTCCGTGCTGTTGGAGAAGGTGCCGGCTTGAGGTCATTCTTTGGGTCTGAAAGAAAAAGTACCGAAAGCCCAGAAATTATTGCACAACGACAAAAGATTGAAAATTTTGAGAAGTAATTAGAAGAACAACGGAGAATGTTAGAAGAGGAGAAGGAAAAAAGGGAGAAAGATAGGGAAAGGTTCCAAGAGTTATATTCGGTGTGTACTTTACTTGAGATGTTAGTGTTTTATCGGAAATGTATGATATATATTATGCATGTTTTTGTTTTATGTTTTAATTGAATATTATGATGTAGAGATTAAGTGAAAACTTGGAACAACGGACAAATGAAGATCACCGTAATGTTGATGGTGATGATGATGATCGAACTCCTAGTAGAAGTGTTGTATGTTATGCTTCTACAAAAGGAAGTAATTGTTCAGCCCATCCCCCTCCGCGGGTAACCTCAATGATATAATGGACCCTAATCTAAATGAAATCACAATGTTATACTTGAAAGTTGCGGTGATAAATGAAGTGCAACATATCCCGCTAAAACATTGTCCACGTTTGGGTTTATTCTATTATAATCCTGATGATGTAAGGAATTTTCTTGGTAGGTATAAGTGGCTGGACATCGAGATATTGTAAGTTTGGTGCACATAAGTATATATAGTTGAATATACATGTCATTATAGAACATTATCATTTATAGAACATCACCCCTAATTTATTGTACATTCACCGTCTTTGTATAGAGTTGAATAAATCGAGTACTTACAGAATCTTGGATCCATTTTTTATTCGTTGGGCTTTTAATGAACCAAAATATATCCGAGAGTACTTAAAAACACGGTTAAATGAGGGAGGAAAAGAATGTTACTTAGCACCATTCCTCTGCACGTAAGTATTTTTGGAATTGATGTTTATGTATTCTATATTTAGTTTTGTTTTAGCAAATACCATTCACCTATATATCCTCTTGTCTATTCAGTGGTCATTGGCAATTGATCATCATATCATTTAGGACGAATACGATAACTTTTCTGTGTTCCTTGCATGATCCATTGGAAAAACAAAATGAAAGATATGATTAATTCATAAGTGCATGCTTAATTCATTTTCTTTGATATTGTAATTAGTTTATCATGTAATATGTTTTATTCAAATTCAATGTACAGTGTTGTGGAGCAAGTGAATATGATGAACAATGTTAGAAGAAAGCCCAAATGGATCTGTCCTAAAGTAAGTGGAACGATTATGTTTCTTTCATTTACATTCATGTGTGGTTGTATTCATGTCATTTTTGATTAAATTTGTAGACAAGGAAATTAGTTATTATATGAAGAAACACATGTTAAACATTGTCCTTGCCGGTATTGTTGATTTATGGGATAAGGTATACATGTCATAAAATGTTTACATATATTAATATATAAGTTAACTATTGAATTATTATCATATATGTTATTGCCTCTTTCTTATGTAGATGTTTAACGACGAAACCTCATTCCCCGTTGAGGACTTCGTAGATCTTCGGAAACGTTGGGCATATATCCACAATGTTCTTAAGGGTCCTGCTGATTGATGGTGTCAATGACACTTTTCTGTAGAGATGATGTGAATAACACTTTTCTGTATTGATGACATGAATATAGTGTTTGGTGTAAATATGGTTATAATAGTTACAATACTTACAGAATGTATACATTATTTGTTAGCTATATTTTAGGTTACAATAGTTGTGTAAATATGGTTATAATAGTTGCAATACTTATAGAATGTATACCTTATACCTTATCTGCTATGGTTAAAATGGTTACAGGTTCAAAACTGGGATGAATTTGAATTGCTGAGAAATGCATATTTAAAACGTATGAAGTATTTTATGCTCTTTATGCATGTATACCTTATCTGTCATGGTTAAAATGGTTACAGGTTCAAAAATGGGATGAACTTGAATTGCTGAGAAATGCATATTTAAAATATATGACGTTTTGACAGTGGTTGTAAAACCTAGTTGTGGTTGTATATTTGTGTCTGCACAATATATAACGACGGTTTTATAATACAACCATCATAATATCACGCGCGCTGCACAGAAAAAAATAAATATCAAAACGGCGCTGCTGGGAATCGAACCCAGGACCATTATATTTATCACAACAGTTGGTTTGAATAACCGTTGTGATAGGGCGCACTATTTCCAGATTATTACAACGGTTTACTGGGCCGTGATTATAAGTATCAATGTACAACGACACTCTACATAACAACGCCTGCGCCAGCGTCATTATATGTCTTTCCCAACCGTTGTTAATTGATATTTACGTAGTAGTGAAAGTCGCCATCGAAGTTTATTTATTCCAAAGTAGGAAAGGGAAAATATCGATAAAAACCTTAAAAGAAAAAGAAAATGGTCGTCACAACCAAATACAGGTTCGGGAGTCGGTTATGCAAAGGGAAGGTATTAGCACCCCTCACATCCGTTGTACTCAATGGGAACCTCTTAGTTAGATTTACGATAGAAATGTTAGCTTAGTTAATGTTTTCCTTTACTTAATGGGTGAGAGAAAGAAAGAAAGGATGGTTCTAAAATAAAGGTGTGTTTTTTTAAAGGCATGTACGTTTTATTATAGGTGTGCTCGCCAAGATATCAGAATCATGTACCTATGTATTCTCATGGTGAAATGAGAAATCAGAGCTCCGTAGTTCTGCTTTCTAAAAACTACTGGGTTGATTGTTTTTAAAGAGTAATCCTTTAGACTTATCGAGTGTTTTAAACCTTTGCTTGTTGCTCACTCATGGAGACTAAAGCCTTTGTTTCTTTCACATCAATATGGATAAAGCATACTCATTTCTAAAAAAAATTCGAAGGCGCGCAAGGGAGGAAAAAAAGTTTGATTGGTTTTTACGTTTTGTTGGATGACGATTACTCGAATGCCCGAGTAAGGCTACTCATATCCTAGTACTCGAGAAGAGGAATATAAGGCTCTTGACCATCTCCCTTTTCATCCTTAATTGCAAAAGGAGTTAAATAAGATTTAAAGTGTTTTGTACAAGCGACAAGTACTCGAATGGCCGAGTAAGGTTACTCGTATCCAAATTCTCGAGAAGAGGAATAGAAGGATCTAGACCATCTCCCTTTTCATGCTTAATTCTAAAAGGAGTTAAATAAAATTTAAAGTGTTTTGGACAGACGTCAAGTACTCGAATGGCCAAGTAAGGTTACTCGTATCTAAATACTCGGGGAAGGGAATGGAAGACTCTAGACCACCTCATTTTTCGTCCAAGTTTATTACGAAAATGATTTGACCTAAGTTTGATTATGAAAATGATTTGGATGTGGCGGGGTGAAGTTTTTTTAATGGATGACTATTGTTTGAATTGCCAAGTAAGGCTACTTGTAACACCCTTCTAAACCCCGCAGAATAAATATAAATAAATCAGAGTAATTATCATGCATTTCACAAAAGGGTGTCACTTATATTTTCAAAACATCACAAACACCTGTCATGCTCATTAACACTTAAAATAAATTCATGCTTTTCATACACAATCACATTAGCATGTGGCAGCAGATTTTACTTCAATCTCAATAAACATAAATAAAAGTTTCATTCTCATCACATTCATAATCAATACTTAGGCATCAAAAGCCAAAACTTCATACAATTCAAAACGACAATAACAAAATAAAATAGAGTACATAAAGTATCTCTCAAACATAAACCGAAATGATCCCAGTGTTACATTATCAGAGCACGACTCGACCCAACATAAATAAAGAAACTAAATCAGCTACTCTAAACGCTACCTCGCGCTAGAAGCAACTCTACTCCTCGGTACCTGAGCGATGTCGTATAAAACATCATTCCAACAGAAGGGTGAGAATTCACATAATTATTGAAATCATAAGATAATAATTAATTTAAAAGCACACAAACATAATTACAATTATTCTCACACTTCAAGGTTTCATCAAAAAAGTATTACTCAAGTAACCATACCATTACAGGTATATCCACTCAATCCACAATTTCACCAATTCAACAATTCACATAAATACACATATACACAATGAGACTCAATGTAAGACTCAATGCAACTCATGCTATGTGGTACCAACACTTGTTATTATTTTTCGGTTTTTACATTAAACCGGGTCCGTTCTCTAGACCAATAACACACAAAATCCCGTTCTCTAAGCTTTCAAACTCCGCTCTAGATTTGAGACAAGTCACTAGCTCCCAAGGAACTAGCAAACATTGCCTCTTGACACAAATGATGCGTATGCAATCAACAATCATATGCAATTAAGACCATTCCCTAATCTTAATATCCAGACATTATCTTCAATAATTCGTCACACTTGAATTACCACACAATTGCACACACAAACACATTTTCATAATCAAAGCATTCATACTTCAAACATCATTACCACAATTAATAATTAATCCATAAGTATCAACTCGATTCAATCGCAACTCACAAAACACACGATACCGATTAAATATAGAATAATTAATCCATCACCAATAATTAAATTAAATATTCAATAAATATTCACTATTCCATAAATAATCAATATGTTAAATAAACAATCAATACTTAGATAAATAACCAATATTAATAAATAATCAATAATTAAATAAATAATCAATGTTTTAATTAAACAATTAATACCTAATAAAGATCACTTTATTTGCCACCTATTAATTACTATAGTGTAATATATATTACCATTACATTCCCACTAGTATTATGCTACAGGGTTTACGAGAAGGAAAAACAGTGTCTTGCTAATTCTCTTAGATTTGCGCTACAGGTAAAGGCACGTGAAAAGAAAATTATCTCAATACTACTTTTCATTTCCTAAGGATTTATTATATATGTACTTCCCATTGCCAAATGGATTATATGCCGCTACAATAAAACAAGAAACAATAAAACTCATTGCCTTGTACACTCAATGGTTGTGCTGCTACAGGGATGTAACATATATATATATATATATATTCATCTCAATTGCCACATTCTTGTGCGCCGCAGGACAATGTAGAAAGTGAATCATAAATTCTCATTGCCTATTATGTTGCTACAGGGCGAGGTAATGAATCATTGCCTATTATATTACATTCATATTCATCAAATGGTGTACTACAGTGGAAAGAACTTTTTTCCTAGACACTCATTAATCCATCGTACAACCTTTAATGCAAAAGGGATAAAGTATCTCACAATTTGATAAAGTTTTCTCACGTTCTACTATTCATATGCTATGAGATAAGAGTATAGTACACTTCACGCTACATTTGCCTTGCGCAACAGTAAATGGAAGACAAGCTACATTTCATTTTTTTTCATGTCATTGCGCTACAGTAAAGAACCAATATAATTATTTCAATTTCTTTTCCAATTCCATTGGATACTCTAAATATTAAATGAATCTCTTTACTATACCAAAAATCAATTTTAAACACACAAAAGTTAACACATTTTAAAGATTAATGTTAACCTAACAATTTCCAATCTCATAGAAAAATTGAAGGTTTTAATCTAAACTTATTTCTACCCGCTAATCATCATCAAATAATCCCAATAAATGAGTGAAAACTCACCCTTACCTTAGTTTGGATGATTCTTGAGTTTTTCTCTTCTCTTCTCCACTCTTCTTCTTTCCTCTACACTTTCCTTCTTTCCAACTTTTCCTCTCTTACTCTTCTTTCTATTTTTATTAAACCCTAACTTTGTCTTAAAACAAATGGACCTATTTCCACCCATTCTCACTTACTATTCACACACCACATTAAACTCAATTAATCCTAACAATTCTACATTATTCTACCAAATAGAATAAATCAAATAAATTACTTAATTCAAATAATCCAAATAAATCAAGTAATTTAAATAAATCAATTATTTCAAATAATTCAATAAATCACATATTTCAATTAAATCAATTAACTCATATAAATTAAAGAAATCAATTCATTTATATATATATATATATATATATATATATATATATATATATATATATATGTGTGTGTGTGTGTGTGTGTCTATATATATATATATATATCCAATAATTCATATAATTCAAATAAATCAAATAAATTACATAAATCAATTAATTCATAAAATCACTCAATTAAATCAATTAGGCATAAAAATCACACGATTAATTAATATAATAAATAAATAATCACTAAAATTGGGGTGTTACACTACTCGTATCCAAACAATCAAGGAGAGGAATCAAAGACTCAAGACCATCTCCCTTTTCATCCTTTTTGAAACAGTGTCTAAGTATGATTAAGTAATTTGGATTTGATTAGGGAAAAAACACTCGACGCTGGATCGAGGTTTTTATTTGCATTTGAACTGAAACGAGATGAAATAATTGGAGGGTTTAAAAATGCTTGAGAAGTGGAAACGATTTTGATTTGGGAAAAAGACACTAATTTGGATCGAGTCTTATTTTAGTTATTTTCTAAAATGGGTTGATTTTAACCTTTGAATTAACATTCAATCAAGATAATAAAGCAGTAAAGAAAAACGGTAAACTCATTACATATTTACGAGAATGGTGGTGCAAGTTGTCGAATGGAGATGTATAATGCGGTAATTAACAGTACAAGCTTAAATAAACAACTGTAAATAACAAAAGTAAACAACAATGAAATAAAAAATGTGAAAAATAAGTCAGAGAAAAGAGAAAGAATTTGAAATAAAATAGAGCAAAGTATTGAAACTTAGCGCTATGTTAAGCAATTGTAAATTAATTCATGTAGAAATCAATCCTATCAGAGGTCGATCAACAAAACTCTATGCATTCAAACTGTTTCTGAAATCAAACCGAATTTTAATTTTGAAACTGCAGTGCATCTGTGAAAAACCGGCGGGATCGAAAATCAAATTTTAATTTCATAAAAATTTTAAAATAAATAAATGGAAATAATAATAATAAATAATAATTAACAATATCAATAATAATAATTAGCAATAATTGTTAATCAATAATGATAATTAACATTAACAATGATAATACATAATAACAATCCAACAATAATAGGGATAAATAATAATAATAATAATAAGCACATTTGATCAAATAATAATAATAATAAGCACAAATAATAATTTTTATAATAATAATAATTAATAATAACAATAAAAATAATATGATAAATTAAAAATAATAAATCAATAAAACAACAACAACAACAACAACAATAATAATAATAATAATAATAATAATAATAATAATAATAATAATAATAATAATAATAATAATAAATAAATAAATAAATAAATAAAATATGAAATGTTTTCCTTTTACATGTCCAGCATAAAACATGAGATCCTAAAGCTAAAACTATTTTAATATTTATGATTAAGAAAGCAAAATAGAAAGTGAGAGAAAAAAATCAACATGAAATGTAGCTTTTAATTTATCATTCCTATTTAATGTTACGAAAGAGAAAGAAAGGAAACCAACAAGAAGCAAGTGTTGTCCACGTACAGTAAAGCATCAACATACCCACTCTTAAATACCCCAAGAAAGAAAAGAAAATTATTTTTCCATCATAGCTGGGCTGGTAGGGTTAACAATACTCGAATGGGGTTTTTCGTTAGAAGGTATTGCAAATTCGTTACACTACGCCAAAAATATGTTTAGACAGCACCTAAAAGATAGCGCTTTTATACAAAAACGCTGCTAAAAAGAAAAAAAAATTTCGCTAAAAAAAAGCGCCTTAAAAGAAAGGCTTTAGAAAGCGCTTTTCAAAAGCGCTGTAAAAGACTGCCACCTTAGACCACCTTAGAAAGCGCTTTCCAAAAAGCGCTGCTATAGGTATTACTTTAGAGAGCGCTTTCCAAAAAGCGCTGTAAAAGATTGCCACCTTAGAGAGCGCTTTTAAAAAGCGCTGTCTAATGGCCACCTTAGAAAGCGCTTTCAGAAAGCGCTCTTATAGGGCTCTAATTATTTTCACTTTAGAAAGCGCTTTCTAAGAAAAAGCGCCCTCTAAAGTCCTTTACTAATTAAAATATAAAACAATTCTAAACATTTTCAGAGACACTTTTATTCATTTTCTCTCTCGACCGTTTCTCTAAACCCTTGCCGTCGTTCTTGCATGCCATTATTGTCGTCGTTCTTTGCCGTTGCCGTTGCCGTTACCGTCACTGTTGCCATTATCGTTGTTCTTTGTTCTTCTAAACTTGTCGTCGTTCTTGCATTCAGGTGGGGTTTCGAAACTCTCCTTTGTTCTTCAGTTCAGGTATTCTTCAGTTCAGGTATTCTTCAGTTCCCATTATCGTCCTTCGTTCTTCTTTGTGAGCAATATTTAACAACTCTAGCTTATTGAATGTCATTGTTAGAAAAATAATAATAATATTGTCGAAAAATGTTCTGTTTGTTCTCAATATTCAGTTAGCATTACTTCCTTCGTAGAAAAATGTTCTGTTTGTTCTCAATATTGTCGAGTTAGAAAAATGTTTTCTTTGAATGTCATTGTTCTCGTATATTGGAAGGTGAAAACGTTGTTCAAGATACTGCTGTTTCTTCTCAGTAACTTGTTCTGTAATCAGTCATATATATTAATAGTATTTTTCATTCTATTTTTCCATAATATGCAACCTTGTTTTGTTTAAATTATAGAATCAGAGAAAATTAGGGGAATTCTTAGGGTATTTACTGTGATATGAATAGAGTTTTAAGAATGTAACCAATGTCTAGTTTTTAATCAAGAATGAGTCACTATTCTTTGATAACAATTATGTTGCATTTGTTGTGGTTGCATATTTTTCCAGTGTGATTCGTTGGCTGCAGTGTTGCTGAGTCAATGTGACTAATTCTTTTGTTGCTTTTAAATGTTGGTATTTGACTGTTATTCGTTTTTTGGTTAGAATGTGATTCAAACATTTGGTTACCACTTATACAAGTGATACTGCTTATTTTCGAAATAGATTCTTCATAGATGAATGATGATAGCCGAGTCAATTTGACTAATTCTTTTGTTACTTTTAAATGTTGGTATTTAGTAGTGCTTTGAATGAACTGATATGATGGAGTTATTAACTTATTGAATTTGATATATATAGGGGTTACTTGTGATCAAAGTGTGAAAGTCGGATCGTTTCACTACAGGTATAACATTTTTTCTTTTTGTTTTTGTTTAGTTTAATTAGTATAACTATGGATAAAAAATGGATGTCTTCAAGTCAATTGTCGAAAGAGTACGACAATGGGGTATCGGAATTCGTTAAGTTTGCTGTTGCGCACGCCAAAGACCCCAGTCGAATGATATGTCCTTGCTTGGGTTGCTGTTTTGGGAGTCGGGTTGACGCGGTTCAGTTGGCATCGCATTTATTGAGGAGTGGAATTGATAGAAGTTATACATGTTGGAATTTGCATGGTGAGAAAATTAACGGGAATGTTGCATCGGGGGATAATACGACCTATGCTTCATACAACAATGGCACAGATACATACGATTCTGATCGAGTCGAAGAGATTGCAGAAGCACTTGAAGAAGATCTTAAGGATTGTCCCAAAATGTTTGAGAGGTTGGTAAGTGATGCAGAGAAACCGTTGTATAATGGTTGCACCAAATTCACAAGATTGTCTGCGGTATTAAAGTTGTACAACTTAAAGGCGGACAATGGATGGTCGGATAAAAGTTTCACAGAGTTATTGGCCCTTATGAAAGATATGCTTCCAGAGGATAATGCTCTTCCCAATCGAACATATGAGGCCAAAAAGATGTTGTGCTCTATTGGCATGAGCTATGATAAGATACATGCCTGTCCAAACGATTGCGTATTGTTTCGAAATGAGTATGCATCGTTAAATGAGTGTTCTAAATGCGGTGTCTCTCGATATAAGAAAAAGTTATCTCCAGCAAAAGTCTTATGGTATTTTCCTATAATTCCGAGATTTAGACGCATGTTTCGTAGTGAGACCGATTCAAGACACTTGACTTGGCATGCAGATGAAAGAATTATTGATGGAAAGTTTCGACATCCGGAAAATTCACCACAGTGGATGAAAATTGATGATGATTATCCTGAATTTGGAAAAGAAGCAAGAAACCTTCGCTTGGCATTATCTACTGATGGAATGAACCCACACGGTATTCAAAGTATCTCACATAACACTTGGCCTGTGATCATAATGATTTATAACCTACCTCCATGGCTATGTATGAAGCGTAAGTACATGATGTTATCTATGTTAATTTCTGGGCCTAGACAACCAGGGAATGACATAGACGTATACTTGGCACCCTTAATCGAAGATTTAAAATTTTTGTGGGAGAACGGTGTGGAGTTTATGATGGGTATAGGAATGAAAGTTTCAACTTGAGGCCTATGTTGTTTGGCACAATTAATGATTTTCCAGCTTACGGAAATCTATCAGGGTACAGCATAAAAGGTCAATGTGCGTGTCCTATTTGTGAAGATAAAACAGATTGGACGCAATTGGAGTTTGGTCAGAAGAATGTCTTTCTCGGTCATCATAGATTCTTAAATTCTAATCATCACTATCGTGGGTGGATAAAAGCATTCAATGGAGAGCCAGAACATGGTAGAGCTCCAACTATATTGACAGGTGATCAAATTTTTGAAAAGGTGAAAGATGTGAGAACTCAGTTTGGAAAGCCTTTTGCACATACACTTGTCAAGAGTGGGTGGAAGAAGAGGTCAATTTTTTTTGAACTGCCATATTGGAAGTCATTGTATGTAAGACATTTTCTCGATGTTATGCATATTGAAAAAAATGTATTTGACAGTGTTATTGGTACGTTACTCAATATACCAGGAAAATCTAAGGATGAACTTAAAACAAGAAAGGACTTGGTACATATGGGGATAAGAACTGAATTAGGACCCTTGAAGAAAGGAAAACGAACATATCTACCACCTGCTGCGTATTCTCTATTTAGAAAGGAGAAAAAAGTATTGTGTAAGTTTCTAAGTGAAGTTAAAGTTCCAGAAGGATACTCTTCAGATATTAGAAGACTTGTGTCTATGAAAGATCTCAAGTTAAAGAGTTTAAAGACGCATGACTGCCATGTTATAATGGAACATTTTCTACCAATAGGTATACGTTCTATTCTGCCAGAAAAAGTAAGAAGCACAATAACTAAATTGTGTTTTTTCTTCAAGTTAATTTGCAGTAAGGTGATCGATCCTGCGATCTTACCAACATTGCAAAAAGAAATAGTTATTACTTTGTGTGATCTTGAAATGTATTTTCCTCCCTCGTTTTTTGACATAATGGTTCATCTAGTTGTTCATCTGGTGAAAGAGACACAATTGTGTGGACCGGCTTATATGAGATGGATGTACCCTGCTGAACGTTATATGAAAATATTAAAAGGGTATGTGAAAAACCGAAGTCGACTAGAGGGTTGTATTGCCGAACGATACATTGTTGAAGAAGCGGTTGAGTTTTGTACTGAATATCTGTCCAATGTACAATCAATTGGACTCCCCAAATCTCATATTGTCGAAAAAAAAGAAGGAAAAAAGTTAATTGGAAATGAAGTTGTGACAGTATCAAGGGTCGAACGGGATCAAGTGCATTTGTATGTTCTGCACACTGAGAATGAGGTTGAGCCGTATGTTGAAATGCACAAGGATGTTCTCCGAGGTTTAAATCCGAATAGAAATGAGAATTGGATAGTACGAGAGCACAATCGAAGTTTCATACCTTAGTTTAAGGATCATATTTATTCAAAGTATTATTCAGACCGCGCTTCAATAAAAGAAAGGTTGAGATGTTTAGCATATGGTCCAAGTATGGTAGTGTTTTCTTATAGCGCATACGCAATTAATGGATACACATTTTATACCAAAGAACAAGATGATAAAAGTACTATGCAAAATAGTGGTGTCACTGTGGTAGCTGAAGCAATGCACATTTCAAGTGTGAAATACTTAAACCCCAAATTTGCAAATCTGTCATGTTTTGGGGTTATCGAGCGCATTTGGGTGTTTGATTATGAGAAGTTTCAGATTCCTATATTTCGTTGCAAGTGGGTTGAAAATAATAATGGCGTACGAATGGATAAGTCAGGATTTTTGCAAGTGGATCTTAATAGGGTGGGGTACAAAGATGAGCCTTTTATTCTAGCCTCTCAAGCTAAACAAGTGTTCTATGTCACTGATCCGACAAGTACAAAATGGTCTATAGTGCTTTTATTTAACAAAGTAATTGATGAAAACGTTGGAGATCAAGGTGATATTGATGTTGATATTGAACCATTTACTAGAAATGATCAAGATGAAAATATTATAGCGAATGAATCATATACTAGAAATGATCATAATGAGGGTATTTGGATCAATCCAACCGTCCGTGTTGTTAAGAGACGGGTAGAACATACTCCAAACAAGAAAAGAAAGAGACGTTAGTGAAAAAGGTACTAGTTGTAAAATTATAGCTTATATCATTTAATATAGCTTATATCATTCAATGGATTAGGATTATGGATTTTTATATTTGTCATTTAATTTTTGTTTTTTTCTTTCTTACAGGTCAAATGTCTAGTAACCAGGAAGATACGCACGAGTAGCACGGGCTAGAGCAACCAATATTACATGGGTCAAAGTGGAGGTATATTAATTTTCACAATATTGCTTATTAGTGATGCTACTTGATAACACAAAACATCTATATATTATTTCTTATTTGTTTGTCTATGTGTAGTGCCCTCGTCAGCGTAATGGCATAGACTGTGGGTACTTCGTTTTGAGGTTCATAAGAGAAATCCTTCAAATGGGACAATTGGAGATTCCTATTACGGTATGCATGGTTTTATAACTTAGGATTTATTTTAATATTTATCGGATATGTCATATAATTTATTATTTTTAACTAAATAATGCGTATTTTGTTTTGTTATGTAGTATTTCGATGATATGGCGTGTCCTTATTACACGAGGAAACAATTGCAAGATACTAAGGAGGAATTGTGTGAATTTTTTATTGCAAGAAGAATTCTTTCTTGAATGTATAGTTTTGTGAATGTAAATTCTAGTTTATTGAAATGTAAATTCTATACAGGTTTGAAACCATACAATAGAATTTGTGCGAATTATGCATGTAAATTCTAGTTTATTGAAATGTACAAATTCTAGTTTATAGAATTTGTGCGAATTCTACATTAATGTAAATTCTAGTTTTGAAATAGAATTTGTTAATGGAAATGCATATCCATACTGGTTTATTGAAATGTGAATTATACAGGTTTATGGAAATGTGAATTATACAGGTTTCTGAATAAAAAAATGGTTAAAATGGGATTTTTAAAAAAAATCTTCAAAATTATACGTAGACAAAAGACAGCGCTTTTGAGAAAAAAGTGCTGTCTAAAGTTATAAATTAGACAGCGCTTTTAAAAGTGCTGTCTAAAGTCCCCCTTTAGAGAGCGCTTTTAAGGAAAAAGCGCTCTCTAAAGGTATATAAAAAAATCATTATACGTATACATTAGACAGCGCTTTCAAAAGCGCTGTCTAAAGTCCCACTTTATAGAGCGCTTTTGAAGAAAAAAGCGCTCTCTAAAGTATATAAAAAATTATTTAAAATTTTAAATGTATACATTAGACAGCGCTTTTAAAAGCGCTGTCTAAAGTCCCCTTTTAGAGAGCGCTTTTTCATAAATAAAAAAGCGATGTCTTTACCTACGACTGCGCAGGCTTAGACAGCGCTTTTAAGCGCTGTCATAGGCCAAAAAAAGCGCCCTCTTTTCCCTTGTTTGGCGTAGTGTTTAGTGGTTTTCGGTCTTGTTCTTTTGCCATTGTTCTCCTAATTCTTTGGAGCAAAAGTCGTGCGCGTGCGTATCTTTTTGCTCCAACTATCTTACAAAGTTCTAGTACTGCGAGTTATTCGCATTAACCGGCAAAGGGTGCCTTAGTCTAGACGGTGTAACAACCAGGGTACGATATCTGACGTAAATGGTCCCTGACAACGACGCCTAAAACTTGATGTGTGCTTTCTGCAAGTATACAGAGTGTATTAGAGTAATATAAAAGGTTGTTGAATCCCACAAAGACCTAACGATCAATCTATTATCTTCTATTGCTACAGTTTTTATCTAAGGCGATCGTAAAAAAGTTATGGAATAGAAACAAAATAGAATAACAAACTTTTAACAAATTCAAATTGCAATACTAGAATGCGGCTCTCATCGAACAACATTACTCTTATTATTTCTAAATAGAACTACTTACGGTGGAATATTTTCTTCCTTGAAAAAGATTTAATTAAAAAGGAATCGCCGCTCTCACGTATTCGAAATCGGGCTTAATCTCTAATCTTTATCGTCCGCTCTAGCTTGCCCGGTTGCGTTTGCGTTAAAGTAAAAAGTCCTTTTTTAGTAATCACTTCTTAAGCTCAGTTGAAAATTTGTTTTGATTGGAAAACTTAATTTAAAAGGGTTTCCGGCTTTCGCTCAGATGATCGGATCATAAACTTATCAACTCGTTCGCAAATAATTTTAAAATCACTTTCTAGTAATATTAAACTCTCCTAATTAATTAACTAAATGCTTTCACGGTGTTTCTTAACTAAAAACTAATCAATTTTAATCTTAGGTGTCAGACGACTTTCAATCTTACCCGACGTGTCACGATTCTACTTTCGTTGTAATGCCCATATATATATATATATACATACATCAAAGCATATATCATACATGCATAATACGTTTGGTACTGAAATACATAAGTTCCTAGTAACACAGTATACATATAAATGCCCAAAAACCTAATACAACCACTGTCATGTTATATATACAAGATGTTCAAAAGATAAAACTAAGAACTAGATCACTAAGGATCTCAAAAACTCCACAACGGAAGCAAAGCCATCAGATAAGTAAGGATAATCACACAGCCTTATCCTTACCCTTCGCGGAACCTGCAGTACCTGTGATGTAAACAACAACAGTGGGGTGAGATACATCAAATCTCAGTGAGTTCGCTATCTTATAGTCCTCTTGGCTTTACAAGGTTCTAACAACCTAACTCAAGTCAAAAGGGAAGGGAAGTGACTTTGAGTACACATACAACATATATGTAACCACACTCGTTAGCCTGTTAACTCACACTAGTACCAGAGTAAGACCTGAGCCTGTTAACTCACGAATCTCACTAATCAATAACCATACCAAGGCATCCCCTTTTCCCGTCCACTTCTACGTCTAGAAGACGACCCGAGTCATGGATCTTTGAAGTTACTTGGCATACCAAATGGATTCGGGATCATCGGCCTGTTAGCCGTGAACCGTCACTTCTCATGGCCTGTTAACCATCACAAGTCTCTTTACCATATAGGTTCCATTCGTACTACACGCGGAAATCAAACCTGCCAAGTAATTGTGCATACGTTTCAGAGGAGGTGCTCGAGTCTCATGAAACTACACCGTAAGATAAACTGGTTATGATTACTAGACACACGCCTCGGCCTTTCATGCGCGAGCGTTGTCACTATGTCATTTCACACTTTTCGACATGTTTACGGTATGTCCTCACTCTACCTATTTCGTATTTTAACATGCATACATATTCAAACATGTTTAACAATAAGAGTATAGGTAAAAATCATCAATCACACAATGGAAACACATAATTCAACATATCACACATTACACCTATTCACGGTTTCCTCCGATTTATTTAATCAGGCAATAACCAGATATTTCTTACTTTCATTAGCTAGAGGATATTCATAGCTTCACAACGATACCAAGAATACTCACATCGGATAAACGAATCAAAAGTTATGGAAATAACAAGAAATGGTATCGCGAAAAAACACAATTCTGCACTTCCACTGGCCGTACGCGTATTGCCTTGTGCCGTACGCGTACTGCCCAGCTGGCTTGCCCAGCCATACGCATATTCCCCAAAGTAATACGCGTATGGGCAGAGGCTGATTTCCCTTCAAAATTCCATTTAAAACTCTAATACGCGTATTGCCTTAAACCATATGCGTATTGCCTCCTCTCATACGCATATCGCCTAAAATCCTTCATTGCCTTACGCGTATTGCCCAACTCAATACGCGTATTGCCTTACGTGATACGCGTATGGGCAGAGGAAACCCAGAATTTTTCCTGCAGAAAAGTTCTGCTATGAGTTTATCAAAAACAACCCCAAAATTTCATTTTCCCCAATCAAACACACCAAAACATGTTATAAACATTATAGCCAGTATAACACACAGTCAATTATCGAATTTCAGCAGTTAGATTATGATTCTATTGTAAAATTCCACATTTTCTCACATTATCAAAACTAACTCTAAACTCAATAAAACTCTAATCTAAAGTATCTAACTAGAACCCACCTGGATTACAAGATGAGGATGATGAAGCTGAGATGAAAAGATTGGAGATAGGTTGATGATTCAAGTCCTAGAGCTCTTGAGAATTTTTCCTCTTCTTTTCCTTCCTTTTCCTCCCTTTTTCCTTCTCTTCCAATTCTTTCTCCATGTTACTAACTTTTGCAAATAAGGAAAAGGAAAAGAAAATAGACATAGGAAACATTAATTGGTAATACTACTAATTATCCAAATTATCTCAACTGCACCAATTAATAAAATTCCTAGTTAAATAATATTAATCTAATCAGTCTGAGTTCGCCAGTTTACTCTAATTATTTTATCCAATAATTGCTCAGAGTACCCAGGAACCCAGTTGATCATACTAATATTATCCAAAGCGTTCAGAATTTTACGGGGTATTACATCCTCCCCCCCTTAAATAGAAATTCGCCCACGAATTAAAAATAATTACCTGAAAAGATGAGGATAGACCTCCCGCATCTCCGATTCCAATTCCCAAGTTGCATCGCCCGGATGCGTCTCGTCCCAATGGACCTTAACAAGAGGAATCTCTTTATTCCTTAACACTATAGTTTCTCTTCCTGCGATACGACTCGGTTGAGGCTCAAACATCAAATCAGCTTCTATCTCAATTATATCTGGTCAAATTGGCTGAAGACGATCTGGGACAAATTTCCGAAGCTGAGACACATGAAAAACGTCGTGCATCTCTGACAGAGAAGGCGGTAAGGCTAATCTGTAAGCTACTTCTCCAATTCTTTCTAAGATTTGATATGGTCCCACGTATCTTGGACTTAACTTTCGCGATTTAAATGGTCTTTTCAATCTCAATCTCTGAGTAACCTTCAAAAATACATGATCCCCCTCACCAAACTCCAACGGTCGCCTACGGTTATCCGCATAGCTTTTCTGTCGATCTTGGGCTTGTTTAACTTTTCCACGAATCATTCTAATCTTTCCCGTGGTCTCGTGAATAATCTCGGGTCCCAAAATCCTATCGTCGCCAACCTCCGTCCAACACAATGGCGTTCTACACTTCCTACCATATAACGCCTCATAAGGTGCCATACCAATACTTGCATGATAACTGTTATTATAAGAGAATTCGATCAACGACAAAAGTTCTATCCAATTTCCTCCACTTTCAAGTACACAAGCTCTCAACATGTCCTCCATGGTTTGTATTGTCCGTTCCGTCTGACCGTCCGTTTGCGGATGATTCGACGTACTCAAACATAACCTCGTTCCCATGGCTTGTTGAAAAGCTCTCCAAAATCTGGAAGTAAATTTTGGATCTCTATCCGAAACGATACTAGTAGGAATACCATGCAATCTCACTATCTCCAAAATGAACAACCTTGCGAGATGACTCGCCTTGTAGGTAGTCTTCACAACTAAGAAATGCGCGGATTTCGTTAACCGATCCACAATTACCCAAATCAAATCATAATCACCTTGCGCACGGGGTAATCCCACTGCGAAGTCCATCGAAATACTATCCCATTTCCACATTGGAATTTCTAAAGGTTGCAACAAGCCACCCGGCCTTTGGTGCTCAATCTTCACTTGTTGGCACACCGCACATTCCGACACATACACCGCAATATCTATTTTCATCCCGGACCACCAATAGTCCCTCTTTAAATCTTGATACATCTGTGAAGCACCAGGATGTATAGTAAAAGCACCCTTATGCGCTTCTTCCAAAGTCCTTAGTTTTAACTCCGCATCATCCGGAACACAAACTCTTTGGTTAAACAGAATAATTCCATCGGTAGCTCGCACAAACTCCGGTTGAGTCAACATCTCTTGTAACTTCTCATCTAACCCTTGCTCTTGTTGGATTTCTTCCCTAAGAGTATAGGTGATATTCAAATTTCCCATAACCACACAATCAGGAGTCCAATTAAATTGAAGATTTAGATCTCTAAACTTTTCCATTAAGGCATACTCTAACATCATCAAGTCGGCACTATGCAACACTTTCCTGCTTAAAGCATCCACCACCTTATTCGCTTTACCCGGATGGTACTTTAGTTCCAAATCATAATCCTTCAAATACTCCATCCACCTCCTTTGACGCATGTTCAATTCCTTCTGATCAAAGAGGTACTTTAAGCTCTTGTGGTCGCTAAACATCTCAAAACGTACTCCATACAAATAGTGACGCCATACTTTCAAAGTAAAAACAACTGCCGCCAATTCTAAATCATGCGTTGGGTAATTCTCTTCATGGAATTTCAACTGTCGTGAAGCATAAGCCACTACATGTCCATCCTGCATTAACACTCCGCCTAAACCCTTCTTCGATGCATCACAATATACCTCATACGACTTGCTAGGATCAGGAATAACCAAAACAGGAGCGGTCGTCAATCTCTCCTTCAAACTCCTAAAACTTCTTTCACAAGCCAGATCCCACTCATACGAATAATCCTTCCGAGTAAGTCTCGTCAATGGTAAAGCCAGTCGTGAAAATCCCTTGATAAACCTTTTGTAGTACCCTGCCAATCCCAAGAAACTTCTAACTTCGGAAGCATTCTTCGGTCTCTCCCAATTAATCACTGCTTCAACTTTTGATGGATCGACCGCCACACCTCCCTGGGATATGACATGACCAAGGAAATTAACCTCAGACATCCAAAATTCACACTTACTTAACTTAGCAAAAAGTTGCTTCTCTTGTAAGATCGATAAAACAATTCTTAGGTGTTCTCCGTGCTCTTGAGGATCACGAGAATAAATAAGAATATCATCAATGAAAATCACCACAAATTGGTCCAAGTAAGGTTGAAATATCCGATTCATATAATCCATGAAAACTGCCGGAGCATTCGTCACACCGAAAGGCATCACCAAAAATTCATAATGACCATAACGGGTTCTGAACGCGTTCTTTGGTACATCTGAACTCTTCACACGAATCTGATAATAACCCGACCGTAAATCAATCTTCGAGTACACACATGCTCCTTTCAATTGATCTAACAGGTCGTCTATCCTTGGTAATGGGTATTTGTTCTTGATGGTGACCTTATTCAACTGACGGTAATCAATACACAACCGCATTCCACCATCCTTTTTCTTTACCAATAACACTGGAGCTCCCCAGGGCGAAACACTGGGTCAAACAAAATGCTTAGCCAACAACTCTTCCAATTGATCCTTTAGTTCCCTTAATTTAAGTGGTGCCATCCGATACAGAGAAACGGATATTGGAGCCGTTCCCGGTATCAGGTCAATAGAGAATTCCACTTCTCGCTCTGGAGGAAGAGAAGTAATATCCTTGGGAAAAACTTCAGGAAAGTCGCAAACTACCGGAATACTCAAAATTTGAATGTTACTACTCTCCTCCTTAGTAAGAATCAAAAGAACAAACTTTTCCTCCTCAAACAAGAAATTAATCATTCCAACCGTACCTTCTAAAATAGTAGTTAACACATCCTTTGGAGTGGCCTCGGTAGATGGGATAATGATCAGCTTTTCCTCACACCCAATAAACACCGAATTAGCAGAAAGCCAATCCATTCCCAGAACAACATCCACTTTCTTAAGCGGCAAACAAATAAGATCAATCTGGAAAACTCTTTCATTCACCGATAATACACAATTTTCACACATTAACAGTGTTTCAACAATTTCACCCATGGCAGTAGTAACCACCATAGGAGGAAACAAAGGAAGAGCTTGCAACCCAAGTTGCTCCACACATCGCGTTGACACAAAAGAATGTGTTGCCCCACAATCAAATAAAACAAAACAAGGATGTCCATTTACGAAACACGTACCCGCAATCAAGGAGTTATCATTCTTTGCTTTCCTCGCATCCAAGGTATACACTCGGCCGGTATTCCTCCCTTGTGTCTGATTCCTACCCTGAGGACAATCCCTCGATACATGGCCCACCTTATTACACTGATAACACCTTATTCCCTCCAAACTACACCTACCATAATGATTCTTTCCACAAGTACGGCATACCGGAGGCACACTAGTCCTAGAACTCTGAACTTGCTTCCCTTTGAATGATTGATGCCTTGGTCAAACTTGTTGATTCGGTCTCCCTCGATCACTTTGATTTATCCTACTCAAATCTCCTTCCATTAGTACCTTCTTCAAACTATGCTCCGCCACATAACACTATCTTAACAATTCGGCATAACTAGTGAATTCCCGCTGAGACACGTTATGTGAAATTTCAGCCCTTAAACCAAACAGAAACTGATCAATCTTCCACCTCTCATCAGGGGCAAACATGGCTTGTCTAGAATAAGCGGCCATAGTCTCAAATTTCTCCGCATAAGAAGCCACAGTCAAGCTGCCTTGTCTCAATTGTTGAAACTCGAATTCCTTCTGAGACCTCAAGGAAGTTGGAAAATATTTCTCCATAAAAGTTATCTTAAACTGCTCCCATACCTTCGGTACCTCTTGAATTGTCATTAAGGCTGAAGCGCTCTCCCACCATCTCATGGCAGGACCCTTCAACAAGTGAGAAGCGAAGACCACCTTATTTTCCTCACTGCACTGAACTATTAAGAAAATCCGTTCCATACCTGATATCCATTCATGAGCCTTTACTGGATCTAACCCTCCCTGAAATTCTGGAGGATTCATACGAATGAAATCCCTAAAGTTTCCTCCTGCAACTTCAGGAACAACCACTGGAGGATGTAGACCACCTGCCATCTTCTGAACCATTTGTTGCACAAACTGATTTTGTTGTTGCTGCATCTGCTGCATGAATTGATACAAAGGGGCATTCCCTTCGTCCCCTGGGGGATTTGTCCCTGGTGGAGTAGTCCTTGGTCTACCTCGGTTGTTTCTGCGTCTGTCGGTCATGTTCCTGAATGTCATACAGATAGGATTAAGTTGATCAGGCTCAATACCATAAATATAACACGTAAGACCAATGGCGACACAACACATATGAAACGGAAAGAAAAATACTCATACTATTTCATGGCTAGGTCGAGGATACTACCTGCTCTGATACCATTTTTAATGCCCATATATATACATACATCAAAGCACATATCATACATGCATAATACGTTTGGTACTGAAATACATAAGTTCCTAGTAACATAGTGTCGCACCCTAATTTTTTACCCTAAGATCCCTTTTCTCTCTGCATAACATATTAGGTCATCATTTCGTGCATAACTAACCGCTTTATCTAGCTTTGTCTGTTCGTTTCTCTTTTAAGGACAGGTGCTGCTGCAGAAGATTCAAGGTCTTGAAGGATGTGCCGTGTGTGTGTTTGTGGGGTTTCTCTGGCCTTGACAAGTGTGTGTGGATTCCTGTGAGCTTGTGTACCGCTATCCTCTGATCCCTAAAACCACTACCAAATTCTTTCTTCCTTCACATTTCCAAGAAGCCCTCCCCCCTACAGAAGATTAATCCTTATACCCTCTGATATGGAATTTGTTACCCTAAGGCTGATCACTAGTTGTGTAGCGAGGTTATACTGCAAGATGGCATTCCCCCCCCCCCCCCTCTGTCAGCTCCTCAAGGTTTAAGAGATGTGTTTGCTCTTTGTTCTTAAATAATAGTTCATCAAAGAAAGTTCAATTTAGGAGGAAGTAGAAGGTTGATTTCCAAATGCAAGTTCAAGTCCATGATCCAATTCATTTTCTATTCCAACCCGTCCACATCCATTAATAGCTCATGTCCAGATTAAAACCAAAATCTAGTTTTATATCCATAATCACTGTTCATATCAATTTCCATTCCTTCCATTGTTTAAAGTGTCAAGTTTAAAATTCCGAGATTCATGCATTGGTTTGCGGAAAGATTAACAATAGTTTTGAGAGAGTGAATCAGAACTAGAAGGTTTTGGTTTAAGCTAGGATTTTTATCTATATTCATCTTTACATCAACAACATGAATAAGTCTTTTGAAGCAGATGAGACATATGTGAAATTTTGAGAAAGTGCCAATGTACAAGATTGGAGGTCCTTTACAAATACAAAAAATTAAGGTTCACATGGTTTCAAGACTTAAAGGTCCCTTACAAAATTCAAAATATACAGATGCAAAATTCAAATCACAAAGTGCAAAGACTAAAAGTGGTTCAAATAAATCTTGCACCATTAAAGGGCACCACAATCTAAATGGAAACAAGGCACCAAACTTGATACTCATATGCTTTGATAACCAAGTGGTGAGAGTGCAAATGCCAAAGACTTATTGGGATAAATATCTTCGGATTCACTTGAGAAGTATGGAAGAATTATACACTCATTTCCGAGCATTATATGGGTTTATACAATATAGTGCTGCTCACACTAAAAACACAGAGTATCAACACTATCATTTGTGTTGTGGAGATTGTATTGTCCCAGTTAATGATGAAATAAATGATATTCAAAACTTTGAAACATTGCAAAAAGTCCTCTATGCTGAAAAGATGATAGGAGTCTTGAAGGATTCTCTTGGATATTTAGATAGAAGGGCTGCGGTCTTTGAAGATATCCTCTAGAAAGATGCGTCTAATTTTTTTTATAATTTATCTAGAAGAGGGTAACTTGACAAGGTTCAAGACAGTATGATTCTTTCAATTCCAAAATTCAAAGGTTTATTCAAAATTTATTCAACGCTATAAAACATAAAGAACTCAAATTACAAGACTTCAAGAATTATGTTGCATCCACACTTCAATCATGGCTTCCAATGTTTGCCTCCATAGTTTACACGAGCTTGTTTACGACACTTCTATGTACTGGTATTGCTCTTGGCCATCTTCTAGAAGAGTTCGGTAGATGAATGAGTCCATCACTGCCCTCTTGACTGGTATTTGCCCTGGTGTATTATTTTACTGCTAAATGGTGGAGAAAACACTGTTGCTGCTCCAATAAACATTGTCAAAACACTATGCTCCGCCGTTCCGTCGAAATTTCGAGCAGAAGCCTAAAGCAACAAGCAAATTTGAGTTAGAATCTTCAATATTTATAAAGCAAGTCATCAACCTATGGATGCTCGAAATTGTCATTATCATGAAGCCGTTTTCATACGGTTTATCCATAACACTAAAAAAGGGTTTGACAAGTTACAGAAAGAGATCAATAGCATGGAGATTATTGGTTAGAATATTTGTTTAAAACCATAACATCAGGGTTTGAATTTACCTACCCTTTACGAAAGCTGCCACCATTAATAGAGTCTTTGACGAGTTGAAATTAGAGGATCAAAAGACATTAGAAGTGCTTATCGCCGAGTCAATTTACACGAATATACACTTTGCTGCTCCAACTCATGTTATAAGCCTGCAAGAACACTGGCCATAAGATTTATTCATGTTAGTGCGGCCGGTAAAGGTGCTATTTTTGAAAACCATGAAACTCTTACCGATAAATGCGTACTCTGCAACAAAAGCTAAAGTCGAAAATGTTTGTCATGGCATACGGCGTCACAACATGTGGGGATAATGTTCACATGCTGAATCAAGTCTCTTGAGAAGTTGGTTCTGAAGTTCATCCTCTCGGCTATGCAACAGAAAACTCCTCCAATTCATGATGATGGATCTAACGTGAGGAATTACTCCAGAGGCGCTTGAAATTGTTGTTCACAAAGGGAAAGCGATCTTTGAAATGGAAGAAGGACACCCTGCAAATTAATGTCAGCATATTATCACATTAGAGAGGCTAATTGACAATGGAAACTCATCCAAAAAATATTCCAAATATGACCATACGGTTATGACGGTAATCACACGAGATAACAAAAATTAGGACAAGTTCAAACACTGCTTTCAAATGCTACTAAACATGTTTTCAAAGTCATCAATTCAAGATCAAATCAAATAAGGAAATTGGAAACATGTTTCAGACAATTATCATCATCAATTATATTTTCTCAGACACAAAAAGCAAGGATCAGACACGCTTTGAATTCTTTCCAAGACAATTGTCAAACGTGCCAACACAGAAAATGGAAAGAAATTAATCACTCATCAATACAAATCTCAGATTTCATTTTCGAAGGGCCTATAAGAGCAGAGACATTTTCACCGCATAGGAGAGAGAACAAAAAAAGAGATATTCACACGCAAAAAAAAGGAAGAGAACATCACAGTAAGTCACAAAAGATCAAAAACCCATTCAGCGCCACACACTACAAATCTACAATACCTTCAACTTACCACATCATTATCATCCTATCGTTACTACAAATCTCACACCCTTTATGTCATGAACAATCCCTCCCCGTGAGCCAAACCAAACGTCATAAAGCACCACAACAAAATCAGAAATTCTTCACACTAGTTTCACAAAGATACGCACACACACAGCAACACACCACATATCAAAGACAACATAGCTCAAGAAACAATAGCATACGCAAGAAGAAGAAGGAGAAGAATTCAACCAGAAAAGGGAAGTTCGTGACTTACCTCAAAAAGGCATCCGTTTTCCATCAACGCATCGATCGCCATCGCCGTTTTACCTTTCTTTATTTATTCTATTCATTCGCAAATCATTTGTACTCTGTAATAAAAAATCATAGTGGATTGGGGTTGGGATTGTTGGGGTTAGGGTTTATTGTTGTTTTTTTTTTCGTTTGATTTAGAAATCGAGAGAGAAGATAAGGACGTTAGGGGGGCGCAAATAGGGTTCACGAACCCTAATTTTTTGAGAGATTGCAGAGAGAGACGAGAGAGTGAGGGGGGCGATTGGGGTCATTCCTTGGTTCCTTGTGTTTTGATCATTATCTATTCTGTACGCGCACATAATACATCTCCACCGTGCACCCTTCGTTTAGATCGTAGGATTTATCACAGTTATGGATCATATGGTCATGATCTGAGGTCTATCATAGGCTCTCTCCTTGTCACACACTGAATCCCTTCGTTTTTCTTTTTAAATATTAAACCTGTTTTAATTCGTTTAACCTTTTTAAAATTAAATCTAACTTCAGAAATTTATCCTTTTTTCAGAATAATTAGAATTTGTTTTTAAGTTAATTAATACTTAAAAAAATAATAATAATAAACATTTAGAAACCTTTAAGTAATCCTTTTTAATAAATATAATATAACTTCTTTTTTAAATGTCATTTTTATTAAAATATAACATTTTGATTTAAAAACTCTTGTTGAACTTTTTCTCAAATTAGCAAAATCTTTTATCATAAAAACTTTTATTCATTAAAACACTAAAATTAAAACTTTTTTTAATTAATAAGAAAAACTCTTTTTTCCTCTTTAAATAACTCCTTTTAATATAACTTTAAAACTAAAATAATTAAACTTTAAATAATTAAAACTCTCTTTATTAATAAGAAAACTTCAACAACTCCTTTAATATAACTTCAAAACTAAATAAAAAACTTTAAAATAATTAAAACTTTTTTTATCGAAAAAATACTTTTTCAAATTAAAAATAATCTTCAACCTAATACCTTTATAAATAAATAAACCTTTTTTCCTTAAGAAAATCCAACTCTTTCCTCGATAAATCGTTCCCATTAGAATCCTTAGTGCCTAATCATACGCTCGAGTGAATCAGATTAAGACCTTAGTTGTTATTGTGCCTTGCTTGCTTTTGTTTGTTTACCTGTGATGTATGTATGTTTTTCTTCTTGTGCTCTAAACCTTTTCAAAACAATAAAAATCCTCGATCCAACGTCGAGCCAATTTTCTACCCATGTAAGTCGATCGCCTTAGGGCATCGCATTCGACCTATTGATCACTGGACACAAGTCTAGCATCACTTTGCTAGCACCTTCGCCTAAATAATTTAATTAATCACATAAATATCCAAGGGAAAATCCCATGCATGATAACCATGTTATTATGCATGGTGCATATCATTTGCATTTCATAATCGACACCTTTAGGTTAGGACTTTTAGACAACTTAGGATAGATTTCCTAGGTTAGTCCCCCTTCAATTTTGATTTTAAATCAAACTTTAGCCTACCTAATTCTCCACACAAGAGAATTAGATGTTAATCATCTCAAAGAAGGGACATACAATCCCATACCCCACAAAATACAAACATTTTCAAAACTGTGGTGGTTCTCTTAAGATGATGACTCATCTTCTCTCCTAAACCTTTAAACATTTAGTATCCTTAAATAAGGAACTACAAGTGCTCTGATTCCCTCCTGACAGGATATGTAGGCACAAGATGCGATATCTTGTCGAGCACACTTAGGAATAAAAATAATAAATCACCTACCCTACCCTTAGCAAAACAAATAACAGATAACATAAAATGAATCAAGAGGTTCCTGTAGAGTACTACAGATATCTAGGATGCTAAAACCATCCCTAGGTATAACCAACCCCCGAACTTAGAATCTTAAGTGCATTTGCATTGCATTGTGGGAATTCGGTTTTTTTCTCCCTTCCCTTGGATAAAATCAAAGACCGGTGGTGACATTAAAATATACGATACAAGTTAACTAATAGCTTGTTATCCAATTTTCACCGCGACACACAGTATACATATAAATGCCCAAAAACCTATTACAACCACTGGCATGTTATATATACAAGATGTTCAAAAGATAAAACTAAGAACTAGATCACTAAGGATCTTAAAAACTCCACAACTAAAGCAAAGCCATCAGATAAGTAAGGATAATCACACAGCCTTATCCTTACCCTTCGCGGAACCTGCAGTACTTGTGATGTAAACAACAACAGTGGGGTGAGATACATCAAATCTCAGTGAGTTCGCTATCTTATAGTCCTCTCGGCTTTACAAGGTTCTAACAACCTAACTCAAGTCAAAAGGGAAGGGAAGTGACTTTGAGTACACACACAACATATATGTAACCACACTCGTGAGCCTGTTAACTCACACTAGTACCAGAGTAAGACCTGAGCCTGTTAACTCACGAGTCTCACTAATCAATAACCATACCAAGGCATCCCCTTTTCCCGTCCGTTTCTACGTCTAGAAGACGACCCGAGTCATGGATCCTTGAAGTTACTTGGCATACGAAATGGATTCGGGATCATCGGCCTGTTAGCCGTGAACCGTCACTTCTCATGGCCTGTTAACCATCACAAGTCTCTTTACCATATAGGTTCCATTCATACTACACACGGGAATCAAACCTGCCAAGTAATTGTGCATATGTTTCAGAGGAGGTGCTCGAGTCTCATGAAACTACACCGTAAGATAAACTGGTTATGATTACTAGACACACGCCTCGGCCTTTCATGCGCAAGCGTTGTCACTATGTCATTTCACACTTTCTGACATGTTTACGGTAAGTCCTCACTCTACCTATTTCGTATTTTAACATGCATACATATTCAAATATGTTTAACAATAAGAGTATAGGCAAAAATCATCAATCGCACAATGGAAACACATAATTCAACATATCACACATTACACATATTCACGGTTCCCTCCGATTTATTTAATCGGGCAATAACCAGATATTTCTCACTTTCATTAGCTAGAGGATATTCATAGCTTCACAACGATACCAAGAATACTCACATCGGATAAACGAATCAAAAGTTATGGAAATAACAAGAAATGGTATCGCGAAAAAACACAATTCTGCAGTTCCACTAGCCGTACGCGTATTGCCTTGTGCCGTACGCGTACTGCCCAGCTGGCTCACCCAGCCATACGCGTATTGCCCAAAGTGATACGCGTATGGGCAGAGGCTGATTTCCCTTCAAAATTCCATTTAAAACTCTAATACGCGTATTTCCTCAAACCATACGCGTATTGCCTCCTCTCATACGCGTATCACCTAAAATCCTTAATTGCCATACGCGTATTGCCTAACTCAATACGCGTATTGCCTTGCGTGATACGCGTATGGGCAGAGGAAACCCAGAATTTTTCCTGCAGAAAAGTTCTGCTACGGGTTTATCAAAAACAACCCCAAAATTTCATTTTCCCCAATCAAACACACCAAAACATGTTATAAACATAATAGCCAGTATAACACACAGTCAATTATCAAATTTCAGCAGTTATATTATGATTCTATTGTAAAATTCCACATTTTCTCACATTATCAAAACTAACTCTAAACTCAATAAAACTCTAATCTAAAGTATCTAACTAGAACCCACCTGGATTACAAGATGAGGATGATGAAGCTGAGATGAAAAGATTGGAGATAGGTTGATGATTCAAGTCCTAGAGCTCTTGAGAATTTTTCCTCTTCTTTTCCTTCCTTTTCCTCCCTTTTTCCTTCTCTTCTAATTCTTTCTCCAAGTTATTAACTTTTGCAAATAAGGAAAAGGAAAAGAAAATAGACATAGGAAACATTAATTGGTAATACTACTAATTATCCAAATTATCTTAATTGCACCAATTAATAAAATTCCTAGTTAAATAATATTAATCTAATCAGTCCGAGTTCGCCAGTTTACTCTAATTATTTTATCCAATAATTGCTCAGAGTACCCAGGAACCCAGTTGATCATACTAATATTATCCAAAGCGTTCATAAATTTTACGGGGTATTACATTCGTAGTAACCGATCAAATTAATTTTAGAAAAATTGAATTAAAATCAAAACAGCCCCAATAACAATTCTAAACAAACAACAAACAAAGTATTGTCGAATCGACGGTCCTCACATTCAAGCACTAACGGTTTAGCGGGACATATTCATGGTAAATAATTTAGCTTTTGTTTGAAATGTGGAATTAAAAATATAAAGCGGTACGATTGAAATAAAGAGTATGCAATGAAAATAAATTAAATAAGGCGAGGAAATAAAGTAAGGCGATGAAATAAATAAAGTAAGGCAGGGTAAATAAACAAGGAAAATAAAATGTAAATAGAACTGAAATTAA
Source organism: Lathyrus tuberosus (assembly GCA_022829125.1). Classification (NCBI taxonomy): domain Eukaryota; kingdom Viridiplantae; phylum Streptophyta; class Magnoliopsida; order Fabales; family Fabaceae; genus Lathyrus; species Lathyrus tuberosus. The sequence goes on from JALAZF010000501.1 coordinate 3,099,917, forward strand.
TAAGAACTTGTTCCAATCGGAGACTTGAATCTGGTACAACGGAAATAGACGGAAAATAACTTGAACATAATGTAAATGGCGGCAAGATTAAAAGCTACAATGTAAAGTGCTCCAATCTCAATGACAACAACAACGCGATATATCTCTGATGCGAAGAATTAAAGCTTTTGGAATGTAAATTTATGGCCTAAGTTGTAACTAAGCTTGGATACCCTTCAAAGTGAATTCAAACAACTATTTATAATGGTATCAAGCCTTCGAAATCAAGTCACAACTACTGAGTTCCTGTGAGAGAAAAAAAGGAGTAGTGGGGTGAATTATCCAACTACCTTTGACTGGGGCGAAACCACCAGAGATGGCGACCGCCATGTCCAGGGTGGCAAATGCCACCTTCACAAACTTCCTGAAATTGGTCTTAGTGACCGTTGGTGCGTGGTACACGTTATCCACCTCATGGCCACCTCTATGGCGAACGCCAGGTTGGACGCCGTGTGTGCAAACTGCTTCTTTTTCTTCGTTTTTCATCTGATTCGCTCCGTTTCTTTGAGTATGGCTTTCACTTGGTTATGTACCTGAAATACAGACAAAATACCAGAATAATAATAGAAATGAAAGAAAAACGATAATAAAACATGTGCGAGTAAAGTCAAATACGTAGTGTGCTTCAGCGTTATGAATATGGCGGGGTGGAGTTTTTAAACTGATGACAATTGTTTGAATGGCTAAGTAAGGCTACTAGTATCCAAACAATCGAGGAGAGGAATCGAAGGCTCAAGACCATCTCCCTTTTCATCCTTTTTGAAACAGTGTCTAAGTATGATTAAGTAATTTGGATTTGATTAGGTAAAAGGCACTCGACGTTGGATCGATATTTAATTTGCATTTGAACTGAAACGAGATGAAATGATTTGAGGGTTTAAAAATGCTTGAGAAGTGGAAACGATTTTGATTTGGGAAAAAGACTCGACGTTGAATCGAGTCTTGTTTTTGTTCTTTTCAGAAAGGGTTGATTTTAACCTTTGAATTAACAGTTGATCATATAATAAAGCAGTAAAGAAAAGCGGTAAAGTTATTACATATTTATGGGAATGGGGTTACAATTTGTCGAATGAGGATGTACAATGCGGCAAATAATAATACAAGCTTAAATAAATAACTGTAAATAACAAAAGTAAACAACAATGGAATAAAAAATGTGAAAAAAAGTTAGAGAAAGAGAAAGAATTTGAAATAAAATGGAGTTAACTATTGAAATTTAGCATTATGTTAAGCAATCATAATACGATTCATTAGGAATCAACCGTATCTGAGGCCGGTCAACAAAACTCTATGCATTCAAACAATTTCTAAAATCAAATCGAATTTTAATTTCGAAACTGCAGTGCATCTGTGAAAAACCAACGAGATTGAAAATCAAATTTTATTTTCATAACAATTTTAAAATAAACAAATTAAATAAATAAATAAACGACAATAATAATAATAATAAATAATTAACAATATCAAAAATAATAAAAATAGCAACAATAATTATTCAATAATGATAATTAACATTAAAAATGATAATACATAATAATAATCCAACAATAATAGTGATAAATAATAATAATAAGCACATTTGATCAAATAATAATAATAATAATAATAATAATAATAATAATAATAATAATAATAATAATAAGCACAAATAATAATTTTTACAAGAATAATAATAAAAATAATAATTAATAAGAACAATAATAATAATAATATAATAAATTAATAATAATAAATCAATCAAAAAACAATAATAATAATAATAATAATAATAATAATATTAAAAAATAAACAAATAAATAAAAAAAAAGAAATATTTTAATTTTACATGTCCAGCATAAAACACAGGATCCTAAAGCTAAAACTATTTTAATATTATGATTAAGAAAGCAAAATAGAAAGTGAGAGAAAAAAAATCAACACGAAATGTAGCTATTAATCTATCATTGCTATTTAATGTTACGAAAGAGAAAGAAAGGAAACCAACAAGAAGCAAGTGCTGTCAACATACCCACTCTTAAATACACCAAGAAAGAAAAGAAAATTATTTTTCCATCATATCGTAAAACAAAAGTTAGTGTTTAAATCCAATCCAAACCGAACCTTGAACACCCCTAACAAAAGCATTTCCAACTTTCATTTTTTTAGAAAAAAACGCAGGGAGTCAACCAACAACATCATAATACAAATAGAAAATCTACCTTCTCTCTTCTCTCGGTTGAAATTAAACTTGATTTATGTCTAACCTTATTATCGCAAGTCATTATATCACTTCAAAAAGGTCAACATGCAGCAGAAGACAACTGGTCAACATCAACCATGGGTGGAGGTTCGTAGAAGAAAACAAATGCAACACAAAGTAACTAGAAGATCCATATGGGTGGCTAGAAGCGACACATCGTTGGTAGAAGGTGAGGGGATAGTCTCATCTTTCTTTTTCACAGAGTTTCCAGAGAACTATGAAGCCAGAGAAATGTTTGAGGTTTTTAGGGACTATGGGCTGGTGTGTGAAGTAGTAATCTTACCCAAGCGTGATAAATGAGGTAGAAGATATGGGTTTGTAAGATTTAAGAAGGTAGAAGACGAGATAGTCTTAGCAATAAAACTGGATAACATCTGGATCAAGGGCAGGAAGCTTTATGCCAATATACCAAGGTTTCAGAGAAGAACAACAGAGGACAATCAGGGGGTGTTTTTATGGGGGAGAGAAAGAAGATTCAGACAGATATTCGCAGGTGGACAGGGGTGAATCATTCACATTCCAGACAAGGGTTTTCATATGCACAAGCACTAGGTGGAGAGAAAGAGAAAGAAGTTAGGAAGAGGAATGCTCAAGACTGGGGAGTGGCGCAGATGATACAGGAAGGAGGGCCAAAATAGAATCGATGGAGTAAATTGCTAATGAATGATAAACCCTCATTTGCTCACCTTCGATATGACGTTCGGATAGAAGACATGGACAAATTTGAAAGAGCTTTTGTTGGTATTGTTGAGGTATCAGGTTCTACTTATAAAATACAAGATGCACTGTTAGAAGAAGGTATCTTTAATATCAGGGTAACACCTATGGGTGCAAATTTATGCTTATTAGAAGAAGAAGCGATAAGAGAGATTAAAAAGCTGATTGAGGAAGATAGAACTTGGGTATCCCAGTGGTTCTCTGACATTCATCCATGGTCACCGGTGGACAAGGAAAATGAGAGACTCACTTGGATACGTTGTTATGGGCTTCCCTGTCATGTATGGAGTTCTGATATTTTTAAATTCATTATGGGTAGAGTTGGGGTCCTTATTCAATCAGATGAGGAGACTGAAAATATTTGAAGGCTGGATGTAGCTAAGTTTTTTATTAGAACAAAGTTTGCAATGAATCTTAATGAAGTATTTAACATAGAGGTGAACAATTCTATTTACAGGATTAAATTAGTGGAAGACTCCCATGGTCTATTAAGAATTGACGTGAAAGGTAATTTAAAGAAGACAACATCATCGAAAGAACTAAGTTCAGACAGTGAGGAATATGAAGATGAAAATGATTGGAAGGAATTTGTGGAGGGGGCGGAGGAGGACAGTGAGATATTACCGGAGGAAAATGGAACAGTGGATGGGGGAAGAGGTTAACACGACTTCCAAGATGCTAGAAGATGATCATATTACATCTACAAGGGATATATGTGCTATTTTCAAAGCAAACAGAATAGAGAATGATGATCCTATACCCTTAGACGGCGTCAAACAGGTTCTAGGAAAAAGTTTTTCAATAGGTACACACAAAACAGATGAGGGAAGTAGGTCTGGTCATATTCCATCAGATAGGATTGACATTGGTCGTGAGGGACCCATTGCAGATGGAAACCATTTTAATCAATTAAGTTTATGTGACAAAGAATTGGATGGAAAGAAGTTGGGCCTTGGTCCCAGCGTGGACTCCATTACATGTTCAGACCAATGGATATTGAGGCCCCAAGTTAATGGGAGGTCCAGGAAGAAAAAACCTTTAATCAATGTCTATGCAAACCTGAAAATTCCTTTCTCACCTTCTTACTATTCTACATTGATTTTGTCTAACAACCACAAACTTGGTACTCATCTGAACTCGTCTTCAAAAGGGTTGATTTCCATCAGTTCAAATAACTCCTTTGTTGAAGACTTTGCATCACAATATTCGGGTGGGTCAGTTCTTTGTTGCAACTTCGTCGGAGATTCTGATGTTAATAGAAGTAATTCTCATATTTTGAAGAAATTGGAAGATGTACTAGGTAAATTCTGGGATGCAATGAAGAAGTTGGGTATTAAGGGCAATGAAGATGATGAAGTGTTTGAAGTCATCATCAGGCAAATGGAAGAACAAGATAAGTGTGCAGGAAGTGTCAAGTTGAGGGAAGAAAAAAGGTGACAATGATTTGTATCTCATTCAACATTAGGAGAAGTGGTAGTGATACAAAAAGAAGGAGAATTAAAGAGATTATAAAAAGAGGGAAGGCAGACATCTTCCTTTTGCAGGAAACTAAATGTCAACAAGTGGGACTGAAACTGGTTCAGAAACTATGGAAAGGTGACGATTTTGAATGGTCGGCTTCAAATTCAACAAGATTGGCAGGAGGAATGGTGACAAATAGGAGGAAGGGTTTATTCACACCTTTAGCATCTTTCAAAGGACAAGGTTGTTTAGGAATAATTACTGAATGGAAAGGAAATATTCTTTACATCATCAACATTTATGCATCTTGTGACCTTAATGATAAAAGACGTATGTGGGCAGAAATTGTAGAGATAAAGATTAAATGGGGGTCGGGGGAATGACTTATAGGAGGTGATTTTAATTCTATCAAAAGCAATGAGGAAAGTAACAACAAACTTTCACACAGTAAGACAGAGATGGCGGAATTCAGAGATTTCATTGATATTATGAATTTGATAGATATCCCAACTATTGGCAACAGATACACATGGTTTAGTGCTAATGGAAGAAGCTTCAATCGTCTGGACAGAATCCTTATCTCATCAGGTTTTCTTGTGAATGGGAGCTTTTCTATGCAGTCTATTGGAAATAGGGACATTTTGGATCATAGGCCGGTATGGCTAAGCTTTAGAAATGTTAACTGGGGTCCCAAACCCTTTAAGTCGTTTCAATGTTTGTTTGAACATCCTGAGTTTATAGCTTTTGTTGGCAACAAATGAAATTCTTTTGAGGTCAAAGGTAATGCGATCTATGTTCTGAGTAGAAAATTCAAGATGCTTAAAGATAGACTCAGATGGTGGAATAAACACATCTTTGGCTGGATTGATTTAGATGTGGAGAATGAAGTAGACATTATAAATGAGATGGAAACCGTTATATCTGATGGTGTTGGGAATTATGTGGAAGCTAAGCTAAAAAGAAGAGAGGTGGCCCAAACTGAGTTGTGGAAAAAGCTTAGGATCAGAAATAATATTTTACATCAGAAATCTCGTGTCAAGTGGATTCAAGATGGTGACCAAAACTCAAAATATTTCCATGCTTGTCTTAATCACAGGTCTAGGATTCATTCCATTACTTCTATTTATGTTAACGCTGTTTATATAGAGAATGTTAGCAAAATTAAGAGGGCTGCTATGGAGCATTTTAAAGACATATTCCAAGCCATCTCATGCGCTGTTCCAGGTTTGAACCTCACTGGTTTGGCCTCGCTATCTGTGGAGGATTGCAGCAGACTAGAAGAAGATTTTTGTGAAGATGAAATTAGGGAAGTTGTGTTTAATACGGGAGGAGACAAAAGCCCGGGACCAGATGGTTTTAACTTGGATTTCATAAAGGTTGTTGGGATATTATTGGGCAGGATGTGGTTAATTGTATTTAGGAGTTTCATGAAAAGGCATGGCTTCCTAAAACCATGTCTTCTTCATTTTTGGCTTTAATTCCCAAAAAGGATAATCCACAAACTCCTGAAGATTTTAGGCCAATCTGTTTGATTAGTTCTGTTTAAAAGATCATTACGAAAATGCTTGCAACAAGACTAAATTGGGTCACGGGAAAGTTAATTTCTACCACTCAAACGACATTCATCAAAGGAAGACAGCTCCTCGATGGTGTTCTGGTTCTGAATGAAGTTGTGGAATTTGCAAAACGTAACAAGAAGCCTTGTGTTCTTTTGAAGGTAGATTTTGAGAAAGCCTACGATTGCATGAATTGGACGTTTTTGAGGAAAATCATGGTAGCTATGGGATTTGGAAGTAGATGGCTGAAGTGGATGGAAGGTACGATTATGAATAGCTTTATGTCTGTTTTGATTAATGGCAGTCCAACACATGATTTCAAAGCTTTGAGGGGCCTTAGGCAAGGAGGCCCTCTCTCTCCTTTCCTTTTCTCCATGGTGGGTGAGGTTCTATCACTGCTGGTTAGTAGAGCAATCATTGCAGGTTTGCTCAATGATTTCAGGGTTAATGATACCGTATCATATAGTATTTTATAATATGCAGACGACACGGTGATCTTATGTGATGGATCTTGGTCCAACTTATGGGTTATAAAGGCTATTTTAAAAATATTTGAATTGATATCCAGTTGAAAGATCAATTTTGGTAAGAGCTCATTATTTGGCATTGGGGTGGACACTTTATTTTTAAGGGATGCAGAACAATTTTTAATGTGCAAGATTGACACAGTCCCTTTTAAATTCCTGGGGATCTATGTTGGCGGTAATCATAGAAGAGCATCTTTTTGGAATCTGATTCTAGAATGTTTGAAGAGTAGACTGTCTAGATGGAAGGGCGGCATGCTGTCAAGAGGAGGAAGGATCACGCTCATTAACTAGGTATTAACAAATCTTCCAATTCATTTTATTTCTTTCTTTAAAATTCAGTCGAAGGTCAGGACTGGTATGATTTCTATTCAGCGACAATTTCTTTGGGATGGTAACAAACAAACACGTGGTTCTGCTAGTTGGAAATTAATTTGCAGTGGGAAAGAGGAAGGAGACTTAGGTATCAAAGATATTGGTTTATTCAACAAGGCACTACTAAATAAAGGGTTATGGCGATTTGTTAGAGGTGAAAAGGAGATTTGGTCGGGTATTCTCAAAGGTAGATATGGTAATTTGCATAGAACAATCATGAACAAAGAGGCGATTAGTAGTGGAAGACCTATATCTTTATGGTGGACTGATTTACTTTAGTTGAGGAATGATGTGGGACAGACTGATTTCATGAACATGGTGACGCACAGAGTTGGAAGTGGAAGTAATATTTTGTTCTAGATTTCAAATTGGATTGATGGAACTACTTTGCAAGCTAGATTTCTAGGGTTTTATAACAAATCCAATATGAAAATGGGATGGGTCAAGGAATTTGGTCACTAGACTGCAGATGTTTGGATTTGTAATGTGGAATGTTTTAAAACGGATAATAATTCACAGCTGCAGCAGGAAGCCGAGGAATTGTTCGTTTTGCTATCAGGGGTAAATTTTTCTGGCAGTAACGAGGATATTGATGTATGGCCATTCGATTAGTCGAAGTTATACATAATAAAATCCTTCTACCGTATACTGCTGTCAGTTCAAGAAGGAAGCATGATTGATGATAGTTTAGCAGCTGCTCTAAACCTTTTATGGAAAAGTGCTGCTCCTTTGAAGACCAAAGCTTTTGCGTGGCGATTAATTCTTGACAGGATTCCAACTACAGGCAATTTGGCGCATCGTGGCATTATCACTTCTTCGCACGATCGGGTTTGTATGTTCTGTTTTAACTCTGAAGAAACTTCACAACATCTGTTTTTTGAATGCTGCAAAACATATGTAATTTGGAAGAATATATGTGATTGGTTTGAACTGAGTCATAGTTTTGATGGTGTGGGCTGTTTTCACCTTCGGGCGTGGTGCGAAAAGCTTAACAGAATGGCTGATTTGATGAATGCGGTTGGGATTTGGATTATTGTGTGTTGGTGTATTTGGATGGCACGAAACCAAATTCTGTATAATGATGAAATTGTTAATCCAAACATTATCACGCAATGGATAATTCTCATTTATTGGTGGTGGTTGCATTTGGATCGTAAACATAATCATAGTTGTAATTATTATGAATGGTAAAAATTTCCTTGGTTATTCTTATAGTGTAGTTTTTTGGTGGATGCTATAATTTTGATCTTGATTGTATATGGGATGGGATTTTCACAGTTTTTGGTGGGTTTAATACTTTATATCTGTTGATTATACATGGGTTAGGATACCCCTAGTATCCCTTTGGGAATGAATTTCTTTGCTTATAAAAAAAATGTCTAACCTTATTATTTGTGTTTTGAAATTTTGGACTTAGCTATTTTGAGCTTAGGTAATATTTATTAAGGTTTCTAGAAAATTCTTGTAATGTTTAGAATGTCTAAATATTTTTTAGGGTTGTAATATTTTCTAGAATGCTCTTGGAATTCTTAGAGTTGAGAACTTTATAAAATTAATGTGTTTAGAGTTCTCCTTAGAGTATTATAAATAGAGATGTAATTCTACACTTTTACATCAAGAAAAAATACAAAATTCTCTCTTCCATAAAGAATTCTCTTACCTACCAAGTTTCTCTTTAAACTTCTAATATTCTCACACACTTTCTCTAAATACAAAAGGTTTTATTTCCATCACTCACTTCAATATTTCATTCTCTTAATATTTACTTTTATCTTTCTCTCATTAAAAAACAACAACAACACAACTTCAAAAGTTATCAAGGCAAACATTAAATCCTAAACAAATTCAAGCACTGTTATCCTCATTCAATTCATTTCAAAATTAAAGCAAGAAAAACAACTAAACACCAAGTGATTTATCAATAATCAATAAACTTAAACACAAACCAAACAAAACCATACGAGATTAAACAAAACCAAAACCCATAATTTGCAAGAATAACCTATAAACAAAGAAAATAAGAAGCAAACCAAAGTTGGGGATGACTCAAACAATAATCAGGAAATGGAACGTATTTTGTCAGAGTTGAAGGAATGCGGTGCTTCCTCTTGTGAAGTTGCGTTGTTGGCTCGTGAGTTGATGGAGAATGAAGATGGATTGCAGTGTTGTGGTGTAGATGGTTATGATGTTAAGATGATATATATGTGTTTATGTTGGTGTTTGAAAATGGAGAAGGAGGTTGTTTGGTTATGGTTGTTGTTTGTTGTATGGGGTTGTGTTGTTGAAGAAAAGTTGAAGATTTATGAGGTTGTGAAGATGATGAAGTTATGTGTAGTTAAAGTCACTACAAGAAAATCACGTTTTAGCATCAACAATTTAGCGTCGGCCCCGACTCCGACGCTATTAGTGTCGGTGAAGTGTTTCCATAAGCCGACGCTACAAAGGTAAACTCATTGTGCTTTATTTTTTTAATAGGTCATTAATAGTAGTGTCGCTTGTAACCGAAGCTAATCAATATTCGCTTGTAAGTTTATATTTCTTTAATTATTTTTAATATGGCATCAGCTAGGGCCGACGCTAATGTTGGTGCGAAATAATTTTGTTTAACCCCACCATTTTCATTTGCCTCCTTTTCTATATTGTTTTAAATAATTATTTATTTTTTGTGATATTTTTATAGTAGCGGTGGCTAGGGCCGACGCTATTATTGGTGCCAAAAAATTTCATTTCCCCCCACCATTTTCATTTTCCTCCTTTTCTATATTGTTTAAAATAATTATTTATTTCAAACAGTTGCGTCGGCCATGGCCGACGCTACTATTGGTGCGAAAAAATTTTAGTTCCCCACCAAATTAATAAACTAAAGTTATAAAGTATTTATAAAATAAAAATTATAAAATAAAATAAATATTAAAATATATCAGAAATCTCTTCTTTCTCCATCGTCTCCATCGTCTCCAGCCCAGTGGTATGAACAAATCTCTTCTTTCTTTCGTTCATACTCATTTCTTTCTGTTTCGTTGTTCAATCTGCATTTTCTTTCATTCATACTCATTTTTTTCTTTCCAGGAAATTTCTTCCATAAATCCCATCAAGAAATCATTGAAAGAGGAAAACGCTTCATCAAAGAATTCAAATTTCGGGTTTGAATCTGCGTTTCTTATTTCCCTCTATTCGTTCTTTCGATTTGTTGTTTTGATTCGTCGTTTAGATTCGTCGGTTCGATTCATTGTTTGAATTCATTGAATTTACATTATTTCGTTCAGCTAGACGGAAGTCGCAACTGCAATAACTCTGCAAACAACAAACTCGAAGCCTCGAAGACTTCATGATAACTATGGAATAAAGCGGCAGCTGTATCGCTCGATTCGGGTTGGGAGTTTCGATCAAAGTATGACACGAACTTCGGTAAACTTTCTCAGTGTCACTTTGTTCTGATTATTGTGGTTGGTATGAGATTAATGAATGCTTCTAGTCTAACTTGTGATAAACTGTGATGGGCTAGTGTCATGAATTGGTTGAAAGTAGATGAACTGTGATAACTATGATTGTTTTAATTGCTTGAACTATTATCTACAACTACATTGCTAAGAAACTTGAACAAGGTTTGTGAGTCTTGTAAGTTTGGACTGTTCGAAATTATGTTTACGAATTTTTTTTATGAGCTGAAAATGGTTGTGAATAAGTTGTGAAAATGGTTAAGTGAGGTTAGATGTTAGTTTTAGAGTGTTAGAATTAATATTGTTAGGGTGAATTTTCAATGGGAGAAAAAAAGTTAAGTTCAGTTTGAAAATCCTGTTAGTTAGTTATAAATAATGGGCTGTCATGATGTTGTTTGCTTACTAAGTTAAAATGCTGTTAATGTCGTGCTTGATTACTCTGTTATGCCAATTTCATAATTATTTTTAAACACAGTTAGGCTGGCTTCACTTATGAGCATGGGCTTTATTGATTGAAATTTGTTAGGTTGAATGTAGCTAGTGATTGAATTGTATTTTCATGGCAATGTTGAAATGGTCATTGAAAGTGCAATGAGTTTTAATGATTGTGCCAGAATTGGATTATTATTGAAATGTGTTTACTGTTAGCAAGATGTCAGTTTATTTGGACAGTTAATTAAGATGTGTTCCCACATTCAGTTAGTGTAGTTAGTTTGTTAGAGTGGGAGTTTTGATGGAATTCCTATTAGCTTTGTAACAGTGTCAGAGAAATTATGTTAATATGTTAGTTGTTAGCTGAATCCAACTATGATATGCCATGTATTTGATGTAAGAATTATCACTAAGTGTAAGCCTTCCTGCTGTTGGCTTTGGTGTTGAATTTGTGATGCTTTTATCTTGGATTAGGACTTGGTGTTGTGAAGTGCAGGTTAAACTGTTAGTGACTTAACTGTTAGTTTGAATTGTTTATATGTTGATGCAAAATCGGTTAGTAGTATATAGTTAGGATGTTGTTGCTTTTTATGCTAATGTGTTAACTGGTGTGAATGTTAGGATATTGGTGACAGTTAGCTTGAACTGTCTTGGACTAGTTTATTGGTGGATTGAACTGTCATCGATTATAATGGAACCACACTTGTAAAGTTGTAGAACCTATTCCAGAAAATAAGAATGTGTTAAAGAAAGAAACATATTGAATTGTAACAAGAATGGAAGAGTTGAATATAATGAACGTACCTCTAATTTAGAGATTGGTATGAGTGTCAGGTTCTGCGAAATTGTACAAGTTTACGCGTTGAGAAGAATGATGAGAAGCTTTTTGATGCGAATGATAGACGAAAACAATTTTGTTCATATTTTATAAAATATTGTACTGTCTGTCTACTCTACCAATTTTACCCTTTCGGTGAACAATTTAAAGTAGTAATCAATGGAAGAGCGTGTTAAAAGTAAGGCTAGTTATTGTGGATTAGTTGAAATAATCTTCTCTTACATCTTGAGAATGAGTCACCCAGAAGAGCTAAGAACCCTGCAGATTTTCTTTATGAAGAAGTAGAAAATAGGTCTATAAGGTGTCAACTAGGAAGTTAGGTTGCAGCTAGATTATATTATGAAACATCCAGACCCAATTGGATAGTATTCTATTAATTTTCCTCTCTATAAGTAATCCTCTAAATGTAAAGGAAGGCATGTATCTGAATAACTAATTTTTGACTGGTTGATCCAGTCTGAAAGGAGAGCTGTTGGATTTCTCTCTTTTCAGTTTGTCTTAATAAACATTATAGTTTAATTTGTAAGAAGCTATTCAATGGAGAACTAAAGAAGCACATGACGAATATACATACTGCTTAGGGATAACTTTAAAGATTAGTAAAGCTCACCAATCTAGTTTTATGTTCGTAAAGATAGATGCAAATAGATGGATGGATGTGACAGATCATGATTGGGGGAGTTCCTAATAGTGGCCACGTGCAGAGACTTTGCTGATCAATTGTGTGAGATGGATGTATCAGTTGTAAATTAAATTGTACCTTCACTTGGAGTAAATATCAACTTATATAGGAGCCTTTGGAGGGACTTCTCGAGTCCATTGTAAGAACATAAGAAAAATATCTTATAATATCTTGATATTGTCTTCTCAGAGTGCTAGTTTCTTATCATCTAAAGATACTCTATTTCTAATAGGCGCCCTACTAATTGAGAAATGCAACATAATTTCTTCTTTATAAATAGTCCTCATTTGGTAAAATTTTAATTTGAATTGCATGATAAATTTGCATGTTTTTGTCGGCAGTTGTAAACTTAACCCTCATAGATCTTCCTGGATTGACAAAGGTTGTTGTAGGTAATGCTTCACCATTTCTTTATAAAATATGAACAAAACTGTTTCGGTAGTTGTTTGTGTTCGATCAACGTTGTTAGCCTCGTGAGTGATAGTGACACCAACGTTGGGATGTTTGTTTGTTGTGCCGGAATTCTTGATTGTTGCTGGAAGCTTCTTCTTGTGTACACATGTTAAGATTTTACAAAATGGAAAGAGAGGACTTTGAAGTAAATGGTTTTGAGGAATTTGATCTTTCTAGTAAGTAAAGTTCTAAGACGAAAGGTTCTTGATGTTCATTTAGAAAATCAGAAAGTTTTTTCTGTGGTTTGCAAGATGGTGAGGCCATAGAACTAGGGTGATTGAATTGTTAAGAAAGGATTCAAAAATTGAATGAGAATATAAAGATGCGGTGGAGTTAATTGTGTGCGTGATAAGGTGCAGAGAATAATAAATTTGGATATCTGACAGATTGGGACACTGCAAACAATAATAGAGAGATATAAGGAATTACTGATCCACTATTTACCTTTTATTATGTCCCTTGCTTCTAAGCTCCTTTTCTGTCTTTACTATGTAAAAACTAATAATAATTGCACAACTAAAATTGAACATCAAGTATTCACCTAAAACTAAAACTTTAATGATTCAGATTTAAGATGTAGTGTCGATTTTGATAGTGAACTTAAATAGTCAAATAATATTAAGTAGATGATATTTTGGATCTAAGTTCTGTAAAATTATGTTTGTGAGAATCATGTTAATATGAGAGGAAAACTGACATTAGCATATCCATCTTTCTTGCGTTGTATCTCACCTTCTAATGTTGCAGTAGGGAAATGTTAACTTCCAAATATATGTTATCCTTCATTGGTATAATGGAATAATATAAATCAACACCTAGAAGTAATAACTAGCGTGAAAAACTATTTGGACAGTGTTAAATACTACTAATCAATGATTTTTTATGCTCTTTTCTTTAACATATACAGATTCTTTTCTGTTTGAATAAAAATACTAAGCAAAATAAGATTAGAAGTTTAACTTGTAGTGAAGGTACAATATTAGATAAAAATTGATATTTCTTACGGTACAATATTGATTTCTTTGCAAGTTTAACTTGATTTCTTACGGTACAATAGAAGTCAATTGAACAAATGAAAATATTGATTTCTTTGTTTTTTATGTAGAGAATGGATCGAAGTTGGATGTATGATAAAGTAAACTCCAATAGGTATGGTTTGAAAGTTGAATTTGTTAGTGGAGTTGAAGAGTTTGTCAATAAAGCGATGAATCGACCTCAGTTTTTAAACGAATGAGGGATAAGGTATCCTTGTGTAAATTGCGTCTGCATTCTCTTGAAAACGCCTAATGAGGTCAAACACCACTTGTACAAATATGGATTTTTGTCCAACAATTATACATGGACTGATTATGGAGAAGAAAATCAGAATGTGGATCTTGATGGTCATTCTAGTAGTGGCGGGAATGCTGGTGGGGATAATCTAGGTGATGAAGAACAATTTGATGCAATGAATGAAATGGTCTCTGATGTTTTAAGGCCATTTATTAATGTCCCAAATGTGAATGCTAATATGGAAAACGAAACAATTAGTGAGGGTGAGGTACCAAATGGAAAAGCTCAACGATTTTATGATGAATTAATCTTTGCAAACCAACCCATTTACGAGGGAGCTTCTGAATCCAGACTATCTATTTCAGTTAAGTTGTTGGCTGCCATGTCTAGTTGGCATGTTCCTCAAAGGGCCATGAATTTTTTCTCTCAAATGCTCGTTAATGTTTGTCCAACTAAAGAATGCTTACCTGGAAACTATTACCAAGTGAAGAAGTTAGTGTCTAAGTTAGGATTGGAAGTTGAGAAAATTGATTGTTGTGTGAATGAATGCTTATTATATTTTAAAGAAGATAGTACCTTAACTCAGTGCAGAGTTTGTGGAGCTACTAGGTATGTTCCTCAAAAGTGCTGAATGGGAAAATACAAAGATGTGGCAGTGAAGAGAATGTTCTATTTTCCAAACATTCCTAGGTTACAACGACTTTATGCTTCAAAGGAATCTACAGCTCAGATGAGACGGCATCACGAGAACACCAGCAATCCAAATGGTTTGCGTCACCCATCAGATGGAAAAGCTTGGAAACACTTCGATGAAGTTTATCCCGATTATGCTAGTGACCCAAGATATGTAAGATTGGGTTTATGTACTGATGGGTTTACCCCTTACATTCAAGCCTCTAGTTCTCCATATTCATGTTGGCCAATAATAGCCACACCATACAATCTCTCTCCTGTAATGCGCATGACCAAACCATAAATGTTTTTGACTTGTCTTGTACCTGGACCGTACAACCCGAAAGTTAAAATAGATGTCTACTTGCAACCTTTGATTGATGATTTGCTGCACTTGTGGAAAGATTGCATTGTGACATATGATATCTCTATGCAGCAGAATTTTGTTATGAGAGCGCATTTAATGTGGACAATCAATGATTTTCCAGCATATGGTATGTTGTCTGGATGGGGGACACAAGGTAAATTAGCATGCCCTTATTGCATGGACAATACAGATGATTTCACCTTACGATATGGTGGAAAAAGTTGTTGGTTTGATTGTCACCGTAGGTTTTTACCAATGGATCATCCTTTCAGAAAAAGTAAAAAGAGATTTACAAAAAGCAAGATTATGAAAAAAATACCACCACCAATGTTTACCGGCCATGATGTTTGGGAAGCTATTCGTGATTTTCCAAAAGTCCCAGACAGTGTCCGGGCCACCAAATTTCCAGGGTATGGGAAACAACATAATTGGAACAAAAGAAGTATATTTTGGGATCTTCCATACTGGAAGGACAACTTGTTAAGGCACAACCTTGATGTGATGCACATAGAGAAGAATGTATTTGATAATGTGGTTTACACTGTCATGAATGATCCTGCAAAAACAAAGGACAATGAGAAGGCAAGATTGGATTTACCTCTTAACTCTTTACGTGAGGATTTAGAGATGCGCCCTCTACCTAATGGAAAGATGGCTAAGCCAATGGCAATATTTTCATTGACACCCGAAGAGGCAAAGTTAGTATGTAGATGGATTAAGGAACTAAAAATGCAGAAGGGTTATTCCTGGAATCTTTCTAGGTGTGCTGATGCTACCAAGGGTAAGATGAAGGGGATGAAAAGCCATTAGTGTCATGTATTCATGGAGTGTTTGCTTCCAATTGTTTTTCGTTCCTTGCCTCTTGAGATATGGAAGACGCTAACTGAGTTAAGTCATTTTTTAAAGACTTGTGTTGTAATACATTGAAGTTGGAAGACCTTGTTAGGTTGGAACAAAACATTCCCATCATCATATGCAAGCTAGAAAGAATTTTCCACCAGGTTTCTTTAACTCGATGGAACATCTCCGAATTCACCTACCTGCTGAAGCAATCCTTGGTGGTCCTGTACATTATCGTTGGATGTATCCATTTGAAAGGTAATTGATGTTCAATTTTTGTAGATTAATTAAATGAAAAAACATGTTTTAATCGTTTCATGTGTAGATTGATGGGAGACTACAATCGTTCGGTGAAAAATAAAGCCAGGGTTGAAGGTTCAATATGCACTGCCTACTTGCACAGTGAAACTACTCATTTTTTCTCTCATTATTTCAAGACCTTTAGTTTGTTGCCAAGTACAAGTTTAAGGAAAGATCCACTATCAGATCATGAGAATTCCCAACCAACACTTTCAGTTTTTAGCAAATATGGCCGTCCTAGTGGAAAGGCTCGAGTCTATTGGGTGATTGATAAGGAATGGAAGTTTGCTCACGTGCACGTCCTAATCAATTGTGACGAGGTTAAATCGTATCTCGAGTAAGTACATTTTTGTAAGACAACAACATTGTTCTCAACTAATTTTTATAAATACACTCACCAATTTTATGATCGATGTCAGATTGTTCATGCAATATCATTCTATCAATGAGGAAGATGCTTCCGGTCTTATACACGAGTAGTTTCCTTCATGGCTAAAGAACTATGTTAGTATATTTCTCACAATTTATATTATGTGGTTGACAATAAACTATCTCTGAGGTTAGATATATTTTTTTAGGTGAATGATGAGAGAAATGGAACGACTAGTCCATATCTGAAGGCCTTAGCTCTAGGCCCTAATCCGAAGGTAACATCATGGAACATATACTTTGTTAATGGGTACAAGTTTCACACTCATGAATGGAGTCGTGGTAAAAAGACTACTAATTGTGGGGTACATGTTAAAGGTGTTACAAATGGAGGAGAAAACAATTTTTATGGCATCATCCAACGTATCCTTCAATTGGAATACCATGGCTTTAGCAACAAGATTTCCCTATTTTATTGTGATTGGTTTGATCCTAAAAATAATATTGGCACAAAAGTTAATACTGAGTACAACATTGTTGACATTAAGATGAATAAGCTGTAGCGCAATTTTTGTGGTTTCAAATCACTATCGTTTTGGTACTACAGTTCGATTCATTTTTTATCTTGTGAAGCTCATTTTTTAACCCTGCTTGGATACTGCGGTTAAACAGTCAAAACTGTTGGTTTACAGATGCTATCAAAATAGGGGGTTCTTCTTTAGGGTTATTTTCTTAAGAATACAAGTGTCTGGATTATTTGTGAGGCTTTTGGTAAGGTGCTTAATCGGATGTTTTTGATTAGTATGACGGTACTGAACCTAGAGTGTTTGCTTAGTATGCTCGCTAAGATTTCGCAATCTTATGTCTACGTATTCTCGTTTAACGAAATAGGGAAATCAAAGTGATCGTAGTTCCTCCTATTCTATTGGAGGAAATAGATGTTTTGGTGTCTTGTTCAAAGCCCAAGATCGAAGCTAAAGGTGATTTGTATCTTGTTCAAAGCCCAAGATATGAAGCTAAAATGAGTAATGACTGAGAGGGAATTTGTCATCTCTAAGGAGGATTGTTGATGTTTGTATGTTGTGAGCAAAGCACAAATTTGACGCTAAAAGGTTGATTGAATCAACCGGGGATTTCTTTATACAAAGCCTAAGAGGAGGCTAAAAGTTTGACTTTTTCAGGGAAAATGTTCTTTGTGTCTTGTATAAAGCCCAAGATTGAGGCTAAAAGGGATGTTGACTCCGTTGGGGAGAATGTATCTTGTATAAAGCCCAAGATGGAGGCTGAAAGGGTTTGACTCAACAAGAGAGTACTTTTATCTCTCCTATATAAAGCCCAAGACCGAGACTAAAAAGGGTTGACTCAACAAGAGAGTCTGAAAAGGTGATTGACTCAACAAGAGAGTCTTTTATACTCAACAAGAGAGTGATTTGCTGTCTCATACAAAGCCCGTGATTGAGGCTAAAAGGATACTGACTCGACAAGAGAGTCGTTTATACTCAACAAGAGAGTGTTTATTGTATGTCTTGTACAAAGCCCAAGACGGAGGCTAAAAAAGTTGACTGACTCAACAAGAGAGTCTTTTATACTCAACAAAAGAGTGATTATTATATGTCTTGTAGAAAGCCCAAGACGGAGGCTACAAGTGGTTGACTCAACAAGAGAGTCTGAGAAGGTTAGCTCCGCTGGGGAGAATCATTTGTACAAACCCAAGAGGAGGCTGACTTACTGCTGAGGATTATTGAGATCCTGAAGCGGGTCCAAGTGTGGGGAACTCTCATGAGAGAGACTGGGCTTCTACTTATGTTTAGAAGGAACTTGAGAAATTGTTTGAGACTCAAGAGGCTTTAGACTGTCCAAGTCTAGAGTTTTATTTTTTGTACAATGCCCAAGAGGAGGCACGAGCATTAAGGGATGAGACTCAACCAAAAAATGACCGGAGTTTTGACACTGGAAAAACTGCTTTAGCAAAGGATGACTAAGTTTTGTCTTATACCTTTAAGAGGTCGTCAGGGTCCTTGAATTAAGCCCAAGAGAAGGCATGAGAATTTCTAAGAAGTCGAAGGGTCCTTGTACAACTCCCAAGAGGAGGCGGGGATGCTTTTAGGAAGCCTGTGGGTCCCCAAACCAAGAGAAGTTCAAGAAATGTAATTCACCGAGAAGAGATCATTCCAGGAAAGTTCGAGGATTTGGAAGAAACTCAAGAGATGCCATTCATGGAGAAAAGATCATCTCTGGGGAGTTATAGTTTCTTTGACAATTTCTAAGGGTGACAGTCTGAGAAAAGGTTCACCGAGAATACTGCCTTTCTCTTTGTTTCATGTTGTTTAACCCCAAGAGGAGGGAAGACTGTATCTGGAATCCTACGGGGGATCTAGTTTTGTTTGTATTTAAGAGTGACCAACAGGGC
The DNA here is from genome assembly GCA_022829125.1 of Lathyrus tuberosus. Taxonomy (NCBI): domain Eukaryota; kingdom Viridiplantae; phylum Streptophyta; class Magnoliopsida; order Fabales; family Fabaceae; genus Lathyrus; species Lathyrus tuberosus. Next base: position 3,118,903 of record JALAZF010000501.1, read on the forward strand.
TTTACCTAGTTCTAGACGTAGTTGCCAGGGAAAACTCTAAATAACTATACTAGTATATATACAGTTGATATATGACTGGTATTTAAAGAGGGTATGAAAGAAGACTTACAGTGAAGCAGCCCCACAATATTATGTATATGAAAGCAGTAAAAGAAAGCGGATAAACACTTATCTGTTGTAGAGCTTCCATGTTGTTTTGTTATTTGTTCAACAAAGAAATTGAAGAAAGTTTTGATAACAACTATATATTTGGATTCAAAATCAAAGGAGAAAGTATTTTGAACGGAGATTGGGGCTTACATCTCAAGGAGAGACCCAAGTTTTAACAGTGATCGCACCGTTGTTTTGAATTTGTACAGGGACTTATACAAGTGACTGAAGCCCAAAGAAAGGTATTCTGTAGAAAGGGGTGGATCTTACAACTCAAGGAGAGGCCCAAAAGGAATTTAAAGAAAAGAAATGGGGCTTATAACACGAGGGTAGGCCCAGATGATTTGATTCTGAACTGGCGATCATGCCGAGACTTTTCTTTTAACACAGAGGGACTTATACAATATCTGATGTCCAAAAATGGTTTTGGTTAAAAGGGGATTGGGTCTTACACTCTATTAGAGACCCAAAGATTATTTTTGTACAAGTGATGGGGCTTACAGCTCAATGAGAGGCCCAAAGGATTTGTTTGAAAACGGCGATCGCGCCGAGATTTTTGAAAACACAGTGGGTCTTATACAATGACTGAGGCCCAAATTATTTTGGTTTTCAAAAGGGGTTGGGTCTTACACTCTATTAGAGGCCCAAAGTGTTTGAAAAAGATGGGTCTTATAGCTCAAGGAGAAGCCCAGGGGTTTTTGTTAAAAAGGCGACAATCGCACCGAAATTTTTGACGGTGTCGGGACTTATACAATATACTGAGGCCCAAAATGATTTTTATTTACAAAAGGATGGGACTTACACTCTACCAAGAGGCCCAAAGAGTGTGAAAAAGATTTGTTAGGGTGAAAATTAAAGAAATTCTAATTTCATTTTCTTTTAAAAGTATTCCTTTTATTAAAATGACAAAAATACCAAATAAGTTTAAATAAACTACTTGTGATTTTTGTTTAAGGTTAGAAAAATGAGGTTTTAATCACAAGATGATTTTGGGCTCATTTGATTTGATTTTCAGGATGAATATTCATTTTGTAAATGGTTTTAAAAATAATAAAAATGAATTTATTCACAAAAATACCTATTATATTAAATAAATAATAAAATTATGATTTTTTTGTGGAATAAAATATTTCAACATTTTGTGATTTTTTTGCAAAAAGAACCAATAAAAAATAAATAAAATTGAGAGAGTTATTAATTTTCAAATTATTTAAAAATAACAAGAAAAATAATAAAAAGAGAAAAATGGTAAAAAAAGAGGATCTGGGGCGAGGGGGATTCGAACCCCAGATCTCTTGTGTGCAGCGCGCGCCTTCTACCACTGGGGTGGTGATACATCCGTGTATCAAAACCACCCCATGAATATATGAGGCATGCCTTGTTTTTGGCCTGGCTAAGGCAAGGCAAGGCAAGATTTTGGTCAAAAACGTGAAGCTTGTAACTTTCTCATTTCTTCATGGATTGGGACAAAATTTAGGTCTATCCTGCCTAGAATTTCACAAGGATCCAATGATGGTGGTTGTTCTTTCAGATAAGGCTCCTATTTCAAAACCCGGTAGTGTTCTTGAAATAGGCACATAATTGCATTTTCTATGCTACCTCTTGTTACAGGAATGGATTATATGATGAATTGGTTCAGATATAACATATATAACATGTATGAGATGTGCATTGTTGTACCGCAAATTTTTACCCTTAGATGTCATCTTCATTTGTGCATCTTAGGTCAATCATCTCTGCATTGTTTGAACTAACCGATATCTTGTAGTTTGTTTCTTTGTGCTCAAAATAGGTTTTCATATCACCATGAAGCTCCATAAGTTGTTTTGAAGCAAGTCAAGTCAACAAAAGATCTCCAGTGCAAGAACTTTGGAATTAGGGTTTTGCTCTGAAGAAAGCACTGAGAAGTTGGCTCTATCAAGTCAAGATTTGTGTGGTTCACTTACCACTTAAGGTCATCTACATCCAAGAGACATCATTCAATAGGAATCCAAGATCTATTGGTCCTCAACAAGAGAAGTTTGAGCCTCATCCTCACTATACCTCCAAATTAGGGTTTCTGTGACACCTGTCAGTCAATGACATTGATTTTCATCAAGATGAACTCCCAAACCCTAATTATTGATTCTATTGGTTTATCAACATCCTCAAGAGTCTCCTAAGACCTTTATTTGAGAAGGAAGAAGAAAGTTTACAAGATCTGGCCTCAGTACATTCACAGTCAAAATAAAGGTTTGACTGAACCCCTAATCCTTGGGAATTTTGGTTCAAATGAAGTGTCGATGGTTCTAATCATCATAGAATGTCTCATGAGGTATTATAAGCATGAAGATCAAGTTTCATAAGGTTTCTTGCAAGAGAAGTAAGGTTTTGATCATGAAAGATTTCATATGTGAGATTTTCCCTCTAATAGCACAATTTGAAATGACCATAACTCCTAAACCATACACTCAAATTGAGTGACTCAAAGCTCATTGGAAAGCTCTTTTCAAGATATTCAATTTATTCCATATTACTTTTCATCCAAAAATGCTTGGTTTTTGAGTTATGAAGCTTGCAAGATAATCTGACCCAACACTTAGAAAAATTTCAATACTTTTCTTCACAATTTTCTCTAACTTTGACCTCATTTTTCACCCATTTCCACTTGGATTCAAGACTTGTGTCCCAAATGAAAGTTTTAGAGCATGATGAGAGCTTTCGAACCATATATGGAACATCTCATTTGAATGAGCCAATCTCAAGTTATGATGTGTTAAAGTTAGGTGTTTCAATTGATGAAATTTCCATAACTTAGAATTTTTCTAAGTTTCTTTTTGCCTTCCCATGTGCACGACTTTATGGATTATTATCTCATTATTACAAGCACTATCTCAAGTAGCTTTCCACGTAAGAATTGATCTATCAAATGCCCTCTTTACATAGAATCAAAAACTTCAAGGTTTGGTGGTATGGTTATCAAGTTATGGTACACTAAAGATGACATGTTGAAATATGTTACACTTAAAAAAAAATTCAGATTCTAATCAGTTTTCTACATCAATCTTTGCCACTCATTTTCACATGTTCTAAGACCAATCTCAACTTTCCCCTAACACATAAGTTGCTCTATTACACGCTCTCTTTCAAAAGAACCGAAAACCAAGTCATTTGAGTCATTGGACTTAAGGATGTTATGTGAGAAAGAGCTTGACATGATCTGGTTTCATTACAATTTTGTTGCACTTGGTTGAATCAGTTCTGAGCCATATCACAAGTACACACCACCTGACTTTTTCTTTACCTATTCCCAACACCTTTTGCCCAAACCCGTGCAAGAAGCAACCACCAAAAGTACACCTAACTTGTACTTGGAAAATGGCACACAAAAGTTAAAATCATGGATTGCTATGCAAACGGTTCTTACACCTCAATTCTTTGGACTTTGTTCTTTCTTTTTTCTGACTCAAACCCTAAAGCAGCAAGAAGAGTATCACTTGGCTCAAGATGTAGGAAGAGGTCATGCGTGTAGGATCTTGTGTGATCTTTCTCCCTAAAACAAAACCAATATCCCTTATGCCATGAAAGCCATTATCCAGCTGAACCCTCTATAAAAGGCAGCCACATCTTCATTTCGAAATCATCAACACCAATCAACATTTTCTGAAAACACTTTGAGAACTCAAGAGGAGTTGTAAGGAGGAAGTTCTTGCTGATTGCTTTGGATACGAGGTAAGCTCTCTCAAACCCCTATCCTGAACACTTGAAATTTGTTGCCATCCCTTTGAGTTGTATACATGATGTTCTGAAGTTGAGTTCATGATAATGATTAATGCTATCCTCCTGATCTGTGTTTGTTCATGGTGTGTGTGTGGTTTAAACTCTGTTAGGATGTTTAGACATCTCATACCTCTCATTTTTACCACTATGTAAGAAAGATAGGACTGTTTATATGCTTAAGTCATTGTTAACCTGTTTCATGAATCCATTCAAAGCTAAGTAGGAACTGATGTCTCTATATGTTACGTGCTTGTGTTGAAATCTGTGAATGAGATGGTACCATTTTGCTTCACTTTGTCTTTGTTGTTTGAATGACCATGCAAGTTTTGTTGAGGTTCGTGTGAGTTCTGTGAGCATTATGGTTAGTATGTTGCCATGATTTTGACAAGTATTTGTTTAGTTCTATGTCTGTTCTTGGATAAATGTTAAACTAGTTTGATGTTGTTCTTCAACCTACACAGTTTTAAAACACTTGATTTCCTTTGCTTCTTGCTCATGATGTGGTCACTATCTTGTTTAGATTAGGGTTTATTATTATTCTAGGCTTTGAATACTTCAATTTAGTATGTTATTTCATGATATTTGATTAAGTATTGAGGAATTTATGTTGGACGGAAGTTTGATGTTTGTTTTTGTTGTTTCAAATTGGAAAACACAATGGTTTTATTGTTCTGCGTGTTGCAATATCCATGCGTGCTTATGATTGGCTATTGGTGTTAGTTTTGTCGTGTTGTGATTTTATATGACTATGACCAATTGATACATATGTTATACACTTAGTTTCATGTAGCAGCGCATGTTGTTTTTGTTTAATGCATTTTATGTGAACATCAAGGTTTATCTATTATTGGGGTGGGCTTATACATTGGATGTATAGCCACCCCAGTGGTAAAACCATGCACGCATTTAGAAGGAGGTTTGGGGTTCGATCCCCTCGCCCAGACCCTCCTTTTGTTATTTTTTTTCTTCTTTCTTCAGCCATTTTCGCCTGGGCCTTGGTGCTAATTCCACCCCCATTTTCTGGCCCATTTCACATCTCTCTTGTTTTTTTAACTATGTCATTTACTTGTTTCACCCCCCTGCGTGGGTTTTTATCTCTTTTATTTTATTTTATATTTTCATTTCATTTCCAATCTTTTTTTAAAAACTTTTTTTTATTTTATTTATTTTATTTAAAACTTTTTCTTTATTTCAAAAACTCCAAAAATATTTTAATCTTTATTTAATTTTAATTAGCAATTTGTTTCTTAATTGTTTATATAAGTTTAATTATTAATATGTGAATGTTTAAATCACCCATCTTTGGATTAATTGTTAGCTTTAATTATGAATCATCTTTATTGATCATGTGAGTGTTTATTCACCAATTTTTGTTTAAGTCTTGAACAAATTTATCCCATGTTTGATTTATCATGTGTTTGACTTTGATGTGAATTTTATTCTTCTTTAAATATCATCTTTGATTAATATCATGGTTCTTTATCTTGTGATTGTTTCTTGTGCTTGTGATTATCTTCCTTAAGATTAATACATATTGATTTGTCTTTGTTTACATGTCTCTATGATGTTCATGTCCATCTTATCCATGCTTTATTATGAAATACTTCTTGCCATACTCATGCTATTGTTGTTATCTTATTCATCCTTATCAATATCTCTTGTTATCATATCCTACAAACTATTATCTTTCCCCCTATTCCAAAGGAAGGTGATTAATGTTGACTCTTAAAGTCATAGCCCCCGTCTTACCTTAGTAGCCTCTTAGGAGATGACTTTAACTTCTTGGCCTCCTAAGAGCCAATAAGTTATAACTAGCCTTAGGAGAGAGTTTTACACTCTTGGTGATATTCATCCTAATGAATACTCACTTTCCCTATTGACTAAAACATAATCATAGGACCATTATAACTAGACTTAGAGAGTTCTTATACTCTACAATGAGTTCACACTCATTTCCCCTCTGAATATTGACCCCAGTCAATCATTCAGTAGAAGTAGAACTACGCATACTCTGATTCTATACCTGAGGATACGTAGGCGCAAAGTGCGATGCTTTGTCGAGTATACTTAGATACTAACCCCTAGGGTTTCAACCTTTAGCATAGAACCTTTAGCCAACATAACATAACATGAAACAAGAGGTTCCTGTAGAGTACTACAGACGTTTAGGGTGCTAATACCTTCCCTAGGCGTAACCAACCCCCGAACCTTAGATCTCCCCCCTTTAGGTTTTTCTAACGATCTTGAACCTTTCCGTTGGATAAATCAAAGTCGGTTGTAAAAGAAATATGATGCAAGTTAATTAATAGCTTGTTATCCGATTTTCACCGCAACAGAATGGCGACTTCACTGGGGATAAATAATTTTAGAGGGTTAAGCCTATCTTGTATTCATGTTATTTATGTTTGCTTGTTTTATTTATATCTACTTATATACCTGTCATATTTGATTATATATTTATATATCTGTTCTATGGGTTGACATGGCATCTATGAGTGAGATAAGTCCTAACCCGGACTTGAGAGAACACATATGTTTAGGAATCATGGACATAGTCAAGGGAACTTCGAGGGAGAAATCCCAAAGGAGGGAACTTGAAGTCCACACTCAGTTGAGGCCCTCTTGAATGTAGTAGAATGTTACGCGAGCAATCGTGAATGCATTACTACTTTCAATTTGGTGCCAGAGATATTGACGACCTTTAGTCACCCCTTTACCCCTACTTGGCCTATTTAGGACCTAGTGCGATGACTGTGAGGGAGCAATCCCAAATGGTTGCTACGCAATACTACACTCATATGAGAATCTCTCGAGAATTTTATCGATCACCAAGCAATTGGAAAGTCGATAAAATCCGAAAGATGGGTTGTCGACTCTGGGAACTTTTTAGAACCTTGTCTTGCAGGTGAAAACCATAGTTCATACCTTTGATGGGTAGACCTTTGACTCCATGCTCGTGACTCTTAACCTAGGTTTCTCTGTGTGCTTTGTGCTTATCTGTTTATGTGTGTTTGTTGCATTCATCCTTGCATCATATGCATTGTGTATATTCAAGGAATTCAACTTTGTTTTGCAAAACTTTATAGGATGAATTTTGAAAAAAGGAAAACAAAGAAGTACACCTTCATTAGTCCAAAATTGGAAGATTTAAAGAATCTGGGTAAGCCAATCAATGATCATCAACATTCCAAGCCAAGTATGGGAGGATTTTCTTTCTGATGAAGTCAAAAATGGTAGATGGGATGCTCCCCACTCTTATGCAGTTTTATGATCCCATGTACCATTGTTTCACCTTTCTGGATTATCAGTTGATGCCTACGTTTGAAGAGTATGCTATTTTGGTTGATGTCCCTATTACCCCAAACCTTCCTTATTCTGATTTGGAAAGGACGCCTAAGGAGAAGGAAATCACAGAAGCCGCTCATCTCAAGCTGTCAGAAGTCAAACCTAACTTGGTTGTCAAAGGAGGACTTTTTGGTTTGCCTGCCAAGTTTCTAATGGAAAAAGCCCGTCATTATGCTAGCATGAAGAATATGGTGGATTATGAAGCTGTTATGGCCCTTCTCATTTATGGGTTATTCCTGTTTCCCAACATTGAGAACTTTGTTGACATGAATGCAATCAAGATCTTCATCATTGGAAATCGAGTTCCAACCCTACTTGCAGACGCCTACCATTCAGTGCATTTGAGGACTGCTCATAAGGGAGGAATGGTAACATGCTGTGCCACACTATTGTATAAGTTGCTTATTTCACACTTACCTCGTTGTAAGACCTTTTGGGATCTCCAAGAAGGACTTCTTTAGTCAGAAAAGATCATGTCTCTCACCAACACTGATCTGGAGTGGTACCACCCAATGCTCAAAGGCAAAGATATGATTGTTAGCTGTAGAGGATTTTCTAATGTACCTCTTCTTGGCACAAAAGGAGGCGTAAGCTACAATCCAACTTTGGCTTGTCGTCAATATGGTTATTCTATGGAAGCTAAGCCTAGCAACATTTACTTGGAAGGTTTGTTCTTTGAAGAAGATAAGGACCCTGTGCTTAGGGAAAAGATGGCTCACGCTTGGCGTCATGTTCACATATGAGGTATCTCTGATTTGGGAAAACCTGAGTGTTTGGCTTCAGAATCCTACACTCAGTGGGTGAAAAAGAGAGTTGTTGAGTTGAAGATGCCGTATGATCGTCATGATCCTATTCCGCTAGCTCCCAGAGATCCTGTTCTTTTCTTCACAAGCAATGAGGACGAATTGAAGATCCGGATAGCTCAAGCAGAACGAGAAAGGAATGCATGGATGAACAAATACCAGATTCTTGATTTTGAGATGAACGAACTTCAGAAGAATCTCAGGAGAAAGGAAGAAGAATCTGTCAGAAAGAGGAAGGTGCAAGGAGATTTATTTTCTCCTGGCACATCATCTCCGCCAGAACCATGGAAGTCACAGTTGATCAAGCTCGCTATTGAGAATGAGAGGTTGCAGAAGGAAAACCAGAAGCTCGCCATGAGGTTGATGGGAGAAGACTGATTGGATGGCTTAGGACTTAGTTTTCTTTATTTCGCACTTTGTATTTTGGCTTTTGAAGGTGTATTCGTCTCGTTTTGTAATCCAAAACTTTATTATCAATGAAGTGAAATGAGATTTTCTTCTAAGAAAAGTGTTCCTTAAAATTTGCAAAAATACAATGTTGAGTTCCTTTAATTACACCCATCATGTTGCATTGCATTCTGCTAAGCTATCAAGACACTAAACTTTGTTTTGCAGACTTTGTAGAGAATGGAGGCTACCAAGAAGATAAACTGGCCCTTTACTTTCCTGATCCCTAACATCGAGCAGCTGATAGAGATCGGAGGAAGAATTGAAGACCCTCTAAGTTTCATCGACAAGTATGGAGACCTTCTATCCCTAATGAAACTACAGGTGAAGGAAGGATTGCTGGAAACCTTGGTGCAACTATATCATCCCGCATACCGTATTTCATATTTCCTAATTTCCTGCTGGTTCCAACTATAGAGGAGTATTCAGCTGTGATGAGTTTACCAATTCAGCATCATCCTCCATTTTCTGGTGTGGAAGGGGAGTTCCTTAACCAAGAGATTGCTGCAGGGTTAGGGATCCAAAAGACGCATATACGAGAGAACATGACTACTAGAGAAGGGTATCGTGGTTTACTAGCTCAGTTTTTGATTGAAAGGGCTCTTCACTTCCAAGGAAGGGGAGACTCTGTAATGTTTGAATCAATTTTTGCTCTGCTAATGTACGGGTTATTCCTGTTTCCCAATGTCGAAGACTTCGTTGACGTCCAGGCTATCCGAATCTTTATGAGTCAGAACCCTGTCCCTACTCTATTAGCTGATATGTACTTATCAGTTACTACATAATTCATGAAAAAAGGTGTGATTGTCTGTTGTGCTCCACTGCTCTATAAGTGGTTCATTTCTTATTCGCTCAGCATGAAGAAGCCTTTTCCATACTACGAGACACCCACGAGTGCCAAGAATAAGAGGATAGAGTTGTTGGGGGAGCTGATTGTTGAGAAGCCCAAAACCAAGCAGCGCATCAAGGAGATCATGAAAGGGACCAGGGAGGGCGAAGGGCCCTCCTATTCAGAGATATAGCTTTTAGGTTTCCTGTTTTATGATCAGTTGTTGTAATCCTGTTTTAAGTTGTATTTCTTTTAATGTAATTCAAACAATGGTTGTAATATTTCCTTTTTGTAAGTGCTTGTATTATCTTTCAATGGGAAGGAGTTTATGTTGTTGGTAATCCTATTGTTTACACTGTTTGCAAATAATTTGTAGTTCTTGATGGCTTAGCCTGCATTTGCATCCCATTTGAATCTTCGCATGTGCATGTGCATTCTTCCGTGTCTCACCGTCGTTTTATCTTCTCCAAAACCGTCATCCTGAATTCTCTACATTGTTACAACACCCGGGCACAGGCTCGAAAAAGAAGAATGTCTGAGGATTGCAAGAATTTGGATCAGGTTAACAACGAACTTAACGAATTGAGAGGAGGTATGGGGCAGATCATGGAAGTTTTGAATGTTATACGAGCAAAGATGGATACACATGTTACTGTAGTCTTAGAGGTCGTTGCTACAACTGTAGAGCCGCCGGTTATACCTGTTGTGAACCCTACTCTAGGGATGCCACTTGATTTTATACGAGCCACGACTCCTCAATCTACGCAATAAGCAGTGTCGTTGTTTAGTGAGAATCAGCAAACTATTCAAATTTATGCTCCTCCTGTGGTGCAGACCCAGTTCCAACCCATTTTTTAGAATCAACATCATTTTGATTATGACAATGTATCTGTGGAGGAGGATGATCGTAATGAGAAGTTGAGAGCGAGCGTGGAGGTTATGCAGAGGAAGTTGAAGGCTATGGAGGGAAGTAATGTCTTCAGTACTGACCTCAAGGACATGTGTTTGGTTACAGATCTAGTAATTCCACCGAAGTTCAGGCTGCCAGTTTTTGAATTGTATTCCGGTGCTACTTGCCCCAAAGCGCATTTGGTCATGTACCTCTGGAGAATGGCTGCGTACATGGATAACGATAAGCTATTGATACATTGTTTCCAAGAGAGCCTGAAGGGCGCCGCTGCAAAATGGTACCTAGGTTTGGATCAGTATCAGATCAAGTGTTTTCAAGATGTAATGGACGCCTTTGTGAGACATTATAAGTATAATTTGGATTTAGCTCCAGATCGTAGACAACTGCTGACTATGACTCAAAAGAACACCGAGTCATTTAAAGAGTACGCTCAAAGATGGAGGGAGACGGCCTCGAGGGTTGAGCCTCCGTTGACAGAAAAAGAATTAGCTGATTGGTTTGTTGATACCGTAAGGCCTGAATTTTATGAGAATATGATCAGTAATATTGGTGCCAATTTTTCTGATATTATTGCCATTGGTGTGAAAGTAGAAGCGGGTTTGAAGAGTGGAAAAGTAGCCAGTTCACCTAGTAGTTCCACTAGTAATAGTGTCAAGAAGTCTCCGGGTAATTTTCATAAGAAGAAAGAAGGTGAGACTAATGCTGTTATGTCAAAGAGTCAGAATCCCAGATGTAAACGATCTCTCTTTCAACAACAACCAGGTCCCAGTTTTCCTCAACAACCGATTTACCCAATGTAGTTGGCAAAACAACCTTATGTGGCGGCTGTTATGCCCACTTTTAACCATCAGATGATGCAACAAGTTCCTGTTCCCCAGCCACCGATTCAACAGCAGTGGCCGAGAAATCAAAATCAGAATTACCAGCAGCAGAGGCGGCCAGCGCCACAGCAAAATACCCCTCAAAGAAGATAGGTGGTAACACCAAATTTTCCACCCATACCGATGACCTACACAGCATTGTATCCTTCTCTGGTGGAGCAAGGATTAGTTGTTACTAGGCCGTTGGGGCCATCATCTGAGAAGTCTGTACAGTTCTTCAACCCCAATGCAACCTGTGCTTTCCATCAAGGAGGGGTGGGTCATGATTTAGAAGGATGTTTGGCATTAAAGAATCTGGTGAAAAGTCTGATGGAGAAAAACATTATGTCTTTCGCTAATAACCAGCCAAATGTGAAGAGTAAAACCTTGCCAACGCATGGGTCAACTAATGCTATCGAAGACGAGAATGATGAAGTCTTGGTCTCAGATGTAGCGAAGATTAAAACTCCCATGAGAACGCTTCATGCCAAGTTGTTTAGCGCCGGTTTAGTCAAAGTTTGCCATGATGATTGTGAAGAGTGTGATGGTAGTAGTGAAGGGTGTCAGTTAGTTCAAGATGATATTCAGCAGTTGATTAATGAAGGTTTTCTACAGGTTTTCAGAAAAGAAAGCAAAGTAGCAGTGATTGAATCGGTGTTCAATTTGCCAAAGCAGGTGCCAGTGTTTGACGAAGAAGAATACATATCAGTAGTTCCTGTGTTCAACAATCCAGGGCCAACTGCTGTGATGCCCGTATTCAACAGTCCAGGGGCAAGTACCGTGAGTCCCGTGTTTAAACAATTAGTTCTAGGATTCAACAAACCTAAAGTTGTTTCTCCTGTTAATCATGCCAGGCAAAATAATTTCCCAAGACCAGTCCCATTCAGGTTTAGAGGAACCAAAGCGTTACCTTGGATTTACGAAGACATTACAGGTGGTAGGAAGAAGGAGGAAATGATCCCAAGGAAAGAGGTGGGGGTCGCTATAGAAGAAACAGTCCCAAGGAAGGAGGTGGGGGCTGATGAGAAGAATGTGTCCAGTATAGAAGGAACGGGGGAAAACGACGAGGAGTGGAAGGATTTATACTCCTGTGAACAAAGAAGTGTCCAGTAAAGAAGGTGATATTCATGTACCCGCCAATGACAAAGGTAAAGAAGTGGTCTCCAAAGAGGATGATGAAGAATTTCTCAGAATAATAAAAAGAAGTGACTACAAGGTTGTGGATCAGCTCCACCAGACCCCATCAAAAATTTCCGTTTTATCTCTGTTGATTAATTCACCAGTCCACCGATCAGCACTGCAGAAGGTATTGGCCCAGGCTCATGTAGCTCAGGATATTACCGCCGGGCAGTTTGATCATGTTGTCGCTAACATTACGCATGTAATACACTCAGCTTCAGTGACGAGGAGTTGACCCGACCAGGTCGGAAACACAATCTTGCGCTACACATATCAATGAAATGTCAAGAGGACACGTTGGCTAGAGTTCTTGTAGATACAGGATCTTCTCTGAATGTTTTACCGAAGATGACTCTCGATAAGTTGGCATACCAAGGAGGAATAATGAGACCCACGTCACTAGTTGTCAAAACTTTTGATGGTTCACGTAGATCTGTGATGGGAGAAATTGAGCTACCTGTTTTGATTGGCCCTCAGGAATTCAATGTTCTGTTTCAAGTCTTAGATATTAATCCTGCCTATATCTGTCTGTTAGGAAGGCCCTGGATCCATGAGGCTGGCGCTGTCACCTCAACCCTACATCAGAAATTGAAGTTTGTGATTGATGATAAGTTGGTCATTGTACATGGGGAAGAAGATTTAATGGTTAGTAATCTGTCGTCCTTCCGTTACATCGAGGCTGATGAGGACGCGTTGGAGACTTCTTTCCAAGCCCTGGAAATAGCTAATGCAGTTATGATGGACAATGAGAAGCCGGTGGTACCGGAGTATCCATCCTTTTCTTCGTATAAAAGTATCCAGTATGCCCTTCAAGAAGGTGTGCCTGCAGGTTGGGGCGAAGTTATTGAGATTGAGAAGAGGAACCGACACCAGGGGTTGGGTTACAGACCAACTCCAGAAGATGAGGCTGCTTCAGGAACAAGAAGAAGAAGGTTGAAAATGAAGACTGTGCAGGAAACATTTGTCAGAGGTGGGCATCAGGTCCATGCAATCATTGGAAGTGCTGAAGAAGAGGAGGATATTGATCGTTTGGTTTTTCGCCAGGAAGGCGCGTTAAGCAATTGGGAGTCTGTTGAGATCCCAACTTTGTACCCAGAACCAGAGTAACTTGTTTTGATTTGTTGTTTTCATTTCCCTAGTCTTGCCTAAAACTAGTGGATTATTTTGTACGGGCCTCCGTTTTCAATATCTTAATCAATGAAATGATATTTTGCTAAAATTCTCATAGTCTTTACTTTATTGCATTCCGTTTCTTAAAAATGGCAATCTTTCCAAAACAAAAAAAACATCTTCATCTCGCATGTTCTTGAATTGTTGTGCATTTTAATAAGATAAGTCATTCTATCATGCAGAATGAATCATAAACCTATTGTATTCAATGACCCTGCTCTCACCATTGACTTCGACTCCCCTGTCTTTCAAGCTGAGGAGGAAGAAGATTATGAGGTGCCCAAGGATCTAGCAGATATGTGTGATTACCAGTATACGGATCTCCAGCCTCATGAAGAGCAGGTGGATGTCATCAATCTTGGCACCGAAGAAGAGAAGAAAGAGGTTAAGATTGGGGCATCGCTGACACCAGAAATTAGACAGCGGTTGATTTCACTCCTTGAAGAGTATGTGGACGTGTTTGCTTGGTCCTACCAAGACATGCCTGTTTTAGATACAGATATTGTGGTCCATAAGTTACCACTCAAGCTTGAGTGTCCGCCAGTAAAACAAAAGCTTCGCGGAAGTTATCCTGACATGGCCCTCAAAATTCGAGATGAAGTTAAGAAACAGTTGGATTCCGGATTTTTAGCAGTTTCCAAATACCCAGAGTGGGTAGCTAATATTGTTCCAGTTATGAAGAAGAATGGAAAGATACGAATGTGAGTGGATTATAGGGATCTTAACAAAGCTAGTCCCAAGGATGATTTTCCTCTACCACATATCGACATGCTGGTAGACAACACGGCTCATTTTGCAATGTTCTCATTCATGGATGGTTTTTCAGGCTACAATCAGATTAGAATGGATCCAGCTAATATGAAGAATGCCGGGGCAACTTATCAGAGAGCTATGGTGACCCTGTTCCATGATATGATCCACAAGGAGATTGAAGTGTACGTGGACGACATGATAGCTGTAACACCCCCTTTCCATACCCCAAATAATCACATAATCATTTAGGCACATATTAAAAATTCCGTCAGAGTATAATTATAAACATAGTATAAAAGAGGTATGTCACATTATACATGAAATTAAAACATTCAACACCTGCTCAACAATTGATATGCAACAGTGGGGTAACTTTGCAACAGAGGAACTTAGTCCTTACACCCACATCTCAATATTTAGAATAAAAGCGTAAAATCTAAACATTGAATAACATCAAACGTATATACCTATATATATATATCATCAAGTATTATCCACCAATATAATTCATGTTTACATAAACATTCATCAACAAGATACATGTACAAATGTATCACAAAAGAATCATATACATCCTAGCTACCCGGTGCTACATATCAGAGCCGACCGACCAAAAGAATGAAGACACGCTTCACAAAAAGACCACCAGCATACCTACTCTGCAATGCCTCATAGAGCATCATAAAACAGCAGAAGGGTGAGAAATATTATCATAATAACAATGCATATAATTATATATCTTAGCATAAAAATACACATATTCTACATTCTCACCACAATTCATCACAACTCACTCATATACATCACAATGTATATATATACAGAACCAAGCATATTCATCATGCATACTTTCACAATCCTTATCATTCCACATAAACATACATATTCATGTTTATTCATCAATGCACAATTATAAAGATGATAAATGCAAATCATAGAGACCGACTCACGACTCTATGCAAATGCAATGCGGTACCGACTCAATCATCTCAAGTTCACTCAGGAACTTATTGGAACCATCGCTCGTTACCAATGTAACTCCCCGTCGGGCCTACGATGTTCACCCATTGCTCACACCTCACATAGGCACACAATGTTTATGGATTGCTCACACCTCACATAGGCACACAATTCGATTGCTCACACCTCACCTAGGCACACAATCGTTTGTAATCATCGCTCACACCTCACATAGGCACACGACGTTACAACGGATTCTCATTAAAATCACACAACACAAGAATGTACATCATTATGCTTCACATACAAAATGACTCAAGACACTCTTGAAATGCATACATATATACAATATATTCATGCATTCATTTCATACTATCACATACAATCTATATACATTCACATCAATGCACTATTGTATGATTCACATCCAAAACACACATTCAAAACGGTAAAAGTCGCTAAATAACACTATTCCCGACTTTTGGACATAATTAAATCGGCTAACAATTTCCAAAACATCATCATAATAAAATACATTTCATAAGCTCTCTAACGCATCAAACCACACCTCAAACCGAAACACAGATCAAAAGTTACAGAGAAAACAAATTGGGAAAAACTGCTACATTCGCAGTGCGAAGCTCCTAGCGAGTCCTTCACTACTCCATTCGCAGTGCGAAGCTCCTAGCAAGTCCTTCGCTACTCCATTCGCAGTGCGAGTGTACCAGCGAACCAAGTCAGAAGCAAAATAGCCTAGAAAATTCTCATCGTTCACAGTGCGAACATCCCAGCAAATGCTTGCTACCCCATTCGCAATGCGAAGCACCCAGCGAATCAAGTCAGACACTAGCGAATCCTTCGCTACTCCATTCGCAGTGCGAACACTCAGCGAACGTTTGCTACCCACTCGCTATCCATTCGCAGTGCGAACCTGCGTTTTCAGAGAAACCCAGCAGCGCGCCAGTTCATCCAAAAATCATGTTTTCACCACCCAAAACATTTCCAAACTGTCATATAACCATCAAAACATAATTCAATCATGATGACAAGTATTCTATTACGTTTACACCAATTTTCAACCGTAAAACCATCGATTACTCACAAAAATCTCAATTTCAACCTAGAATTCAAGCTATGGAAAACAAGAAAACATCCAAGCAAAACACATACATAATGATATACATTGATGAGATAATAAGATTTCACACCCTTACCCGATTAAATCGATTCCTAGAAGTTGTTTTGAATATTTCCAAGCTTTTCCTCTTTTTCTCTATTTTCCCCTTTTCTTCTCCTTTCTCTTCTTCCTCTTTCTTTCTCTCCTTTTTCTCTCTATTTCTCTTTTCTTTCTATTTCTTCTTCTTATCTCTTTTTCTTTTCTTATTTTCTACTCAAATTCAATTAATTCATTTTCTCACATAATTCGAATTCCACTAAATTTCTAAATTATTATTAATTGAGAAATGTCCAAAATACCCTCCATTCTAATTTCCCCGAAAACTCCAAAAAACGGTAAAATATCATAACATGTCAACATAGCATATTAACACACCAATTTCACAAATAAAATAATTTATCACTCAATTTAAATAAAAGACTCAACAAAATAGGAATAATCGGAATCGGGGCGTTACAACTCTCCCCCACTTTAGAAATTTTCGTCCTCGAAAATATTACCTAATTCAAACAACTCCGGATACGACTCTCGCATCCTACTCTCTAGTTCCCAAGTCATATTGCCTTCCGCAGCGCCTCCCCACGTTACTTTCACAAGCGCAATATCCTTGCCTCTTAGCTTCTTAACTTCACGGTCCAAAATCCTAATCGGTAAAGCTTCAACTGTAAGGTTATCTCTCACTTCAACCTCGTCCATTGGAATAACATGTGACGGATCCGGAACTTACTTCCGAAGTTGCGAAACATGGAATACATCATGCAAATTCGAAATATTCGGAGGCAACGCCAAACGGTACGCCACAACACCAACTCGTGCAGAAATCTGATATGGACCAATAAAACGAGAAGTCAACTTCTTCGACTTCAAAGCACGGCCCACACCCGTAACCGGCGTAACTCTAAAAAACACATGGTCGCCTTCTTGAAACTCAAGATCTTTCCTTGTCTTGTCATGATAGCTCTTTTTTCTACTTTGAGAAGCTTTCATCTTCTCACGAATAAACTTCACTTTCTCCGTCGTTTGTTGTACCATCTCCGGTCCAACCAACGTCCTCTCACCGGTTTCATGCCAACACAAAGGTGTTCGACATCTCCGACCATACAAAGCCTCAAATGGTGCCATACTTATACTTGAATGAAAACTATTATTGTAGGTGAACTCAATTAACACCAAATAACTATCCCAAGCACCACCTTGCTTGAGCACACAAGCACGCAATAAATCCTCCAACGATTGAATAGTCCTCTCGGTTTGACCATCCATTTGCGGATGATAAGCCGAACTCAATCTTAGCTTAGAACCCAAAGCCTTTTGTAAACTCTCCCAAAACCTCGATGTGAATCTAGGATCTCTATCCGATACAATACTCTTAGGGACTCCATGTAACTTCACAATCGCAAGAACATAAATCTTGGCTAACTTCTCCAAAGGATAACTAATATCAATTGGAATGAAGTGAGCAGATTTAGTAAGCCTATCAATGATTACCCAAATAGCATAATGACCTCTTTGCGTATTCGGAAATCCCGTAACAAAATCCATCGATATACTATCCCATTTCCACTCCGGAATGTCCAACGGTTGCATCAATCCACTAGGCTTTTGATGTTCCACCTTAGACTTTTGACAAGTTAAGCATGCATACACAAATTGAGCCATATCCCTCTTTAATCCGGACCAACAAAAGATTTTCTTCAAATCTTGATACATTTTATTTGCTCCCGGATGAATACTTAAGTTACTTCGGTGTCCTTCTTCCAATATCATCTTTTTCAACTCCGAATCATCGGGGATACAAATACGACCACGGAATCTCAAAACTCCAAAATTATCAACCTTGAAATCCTCATTCTCATTCATCATCAAATCAACGAACTTCAAATCCAACTTTTGCTTTTCACATACGGTTGCAAGAAAATCATTCGTAACATGTAGCATACCAAGTCTCACACTTCTCGGCGTCATTTCACAAACTAAACTCAAGTCTCTAAAATTCTCCAAAAGTTCCCATTCTCTCATCATCAATGCAGACATATGTAACAACTCCCGACTCAAAGCATCGGCCACCACGTTTGCCTTACCCGGATGGTAATTCAAACCAAAATCATAATCCTTCAAAAGCTCTAACCACCTTCTTTGTCTCATGTTCAATTCTTTTTTATCAAATAAATATTTCAAGCTCTTGTGATCACTAAAAACTTCAAATCTTGCACCATAAAGATAGTGCCTCCAAAATTTCAAAACAAACACCACGGCCGCTAACTCCAAGTCATGTGTAGGATAATTCTTTTCATGCACTCTCAATTGTCTCTGTAAGTTCCTGGATTGGCTGGAATTTTGGTAAAACAACAAGGTGTTCAATGCTGATGTCATGGTGTTGATGTTGCAGCATTGAGTCTTAGTACTGGGCTGTACTAAGTTGTGAAGGTTAACTATGTTTGATGTCATGGGCTTGATGTCATAACATTGCACTTAACACTGGGCTGTGTTAAGGTTGCTAGTTGCTGAAGTGGATGTCTGATGTCACATAGGTGATGTTGTAACATCAGACCTGCAGAACTGAAGCTAATGACAGCATGGGCTTGTTGTTATTAGGGTCGCGTATTAGCTGGAATTATGGAGAGTGTTGACTCGTTGGATGAGAATATCTTGGGCTAGATATTTTCTGTTACATGGGAGATTTGATTGCAGGTTTGTTGGAGAATTAAAAGGTGGAAGATTTAAAAAGATTTTGGGGATAAAATCTGTTTTAAAAGATTCAGTTTTTAATTAACAAATCTGATCAAATATTGTGACAAATCCAATCCAAATTCAAGGAGCTATATAAAGCGCACAAGACCAAGGAAGAAGGTACAGAAAATAGATTGAAGATCAAGAGCTGGAGGCTTAGAGTCTAGGGTTTGTTTAGAGTACTTGTAATCACACTATTCTAGGTTGAATAGGTGTTGAATTTTCTGTCCTCTCTAGAAGCTGTGAAGCAATAGAGAGTTGTTGATTGATCGAAGCTAGGAAGCAAGATCAAGGGATCTCAAAGAGGTTATTCTTTGAGTGTTTTAGGGGATTGAGTAGTGTTCTCATATCTAAGTGGTTTCTTAGGTAGAAAGTCACTAGTAGAGTATAAGTTTAGGAGATTGTCAACTGGTGTGTTGAGTCTGTAAATTATATCTACAAGTAGTGAATTTCATCCCTGGCTTGGTAGCCCCCAGACGTAGGTAGTTAGACCGAACTGGGTGAACAATTCCTTGTGTTTTCCTGTTGCTTATTCTGTCCATTATTGCAGAGTGTGTTGTTGTAACATCACATGTCTGGTACCAGAATTTCAATTGGTATCAGAGCAGGCATCCTGTCTGTCTCTGGGTGAGATCTAGGGAAGTTACTTTCTGGTGAAAGATGGACAAAGAGGTTGGAGGATTCGTCAACAGACCCCCTATCTTGGATGGCTCAAACTATGAGTATTGGAAGCCTAGAATGACTACTTTTTATAAGTCATTAGACAACAGAGCTTGGAAGGCTGTCATTAAAGAGTGGAAAGCTCCAGAGGTTTGTGAGAAAGATGAGGCTGGCAAGGATAAAGAAGGCACCTCAAATCCAAAACCCGAAGAAGAGTGGACCAAGGAGGAAGATGAGCTTGCCCTTGGAAATTCCAAAGCTCTAAATGCCATATTCAATGGAGTGGATAAAAATATCTTCAGGTTGATCAATACCTGTGAAGTTGCTAAGGAAGCTTGGGGTATTTTGCAGGCAACACATGAAGGAACATCGAGAGTCAAGATGTCAAGACTTCAGATTTTAACATCAAAATTTGAAAGTCTGAAGATGAAGGATGAGGAGACCATTCATGACTTCCACATGAATGTTCTAGAGCTGGCAAATGCTTCCAGTGCTCTAGGTGAGAAAATGTCTGATGAAAAGCTGGTGAGGAAGATTCTTAGATCCCTCCCCAAAAAATACAAGATGAAGGTTACTGCTATTGAAGAGTCACAAGACATCAGCAAGATGAGAGTAGATGAGCTCATTGGATCTCTTCAAACCTTTGAGCTTGGGTTGAATGAGGAAGAACCAGAAAAGAAGCCAAAGAATATAGCTCTGGTGTCAAATGATCAAGAGGAAGAAGGGAAGAGTTATGAATCCCAGGATGACTTATCTCAGGCCATAGCAATGTTGGGAAGACAATTCAACAAAGTGTTAAAAAGGTGGAACAATAACTACAAGCCTAGGGTCAAGAACAGTTCTTCTGACATCAGTAAGCCTAAAGAGAAAGATGAAAAGAAGCCTGCCCAGGATAAAGGTGTTCAATGTGTGGAATGTGAAGGGTATGGACATATTAAGAAAGAATGTCCGACATTCTTGAAGAAACTGAAGAAGGGGATGTCAGTCTCCTGGTCTGAATCTGATAGTGAAAATGAAGATGAGTCAGCAAGGCATGCTAGAGCCTTAACAGGAACAGTTGTGTCAGATGATGACAGTGATGAAGAAATAACCTATGAGGAACTAGCATCTACTTATCGAGAGCTGTGTTTGAAAAGTGCTGAAATTTGTCAAGAAAACAAGTGTCACAAACAACAGATTGCTCATCTTGAAAGTGAAAAAGCTGATCGAGAGAACGAAGTTGTACTTGTTAAGTCTCAATTGGAGCAGATGACAAAATTTGTTAGGATGATGAACAGTGGTACTACTAATCTGGATAAAATTCTTCAGTCTGAGAAAGCAGCTGGAGATAAATCAGGAATAGGATATGTGGCCAGCACTTCAGGAACAACAAGAGAGATGTCTCAACCTGTGTCTCAACATCAACCCAAGAGACAGAATCCTACATCAAAGAAGAATAGTCCTCAGTCTCAAGGAGTTAGTCAGCATACGCCTCCCCAATTTCACAAGAACTTGGAGACTGCTGGGTGCAATCAGAACAGGGTTCATCATCATAAGAATAGGAATGGAAACAAATTCAACAAAGCTGTTCCTCATTGCTATGGAAGAAGGTAGCCACATCACCATAGTAGACAGCCTAAGAGACAGCATCATCAGTACATGAAAAGACAACTCAACTATGGTATAAGAAGACAAAAGTATGAGTGGCAGTCACAGCCCTATCAAAGCAGAAGAAGATGCTTCTACTGTGGTAGGATCGGGCATATCCAGTCCTCATGCTTCAAGCTACATGGTTATCCTAATCCTGCTCCTCAACCCAAAGAGGTAAGAACTAAAGTGGTGAAGAAATGGATACCTAAAGTTATCAGCTTGATAGCTCACACCTCCTTAAGGGTTTCTACCAAAGATGACTGGTATTTTGACAGTGGGTGTTCAAGACACATGACTGGAGTAAAGAATCTGCTCGTTGATGTGAAACCTCAGACTTCTGGCTACGTGACATTCGGTGATGGAGTCAAAGGGGAGATAAAGGGGATTGGCAAACTAAATTGTGCCAATGCTCCCAGACTGGAGAATGTCCTACTTGTTAAAGGACTAGCAGCAAATTTGATTAGTATCAGTCAACTATGTGATCAAGGATTCAAAGTAGACTTCACTAAGTCTGAATGTGTGGTCAAAGATGACAAAGGAGAAGTAATCATGAAGGGAGACAGGTCAAAGGACAATTGCTATCTGTGGGCACCTCAAAACTCTGAGTCATCCACGTATGTGCTTGCTAAAGAAGATGAAGTCAAAATCTGGCATTAGAAGTTGGGATATCTTCACCTAAAGGGAATGAAAAGAATTATCTCCTCAGAGGCAGTCAGAGGGATTCCCAAACTGAGCATTGAGGAAGGAAAAGTGTGTGGAGACTGTCAAAAAGGAAAGCAGACAAAGATGTCTCATCCGAAGCTTCAACATGACACCACCTCCAAGGTGTTGGAGCTTCTTCATATGGATCTGATGGGACCCATGCAGGTTGAAAGTCTAGGTGGAAAGAGATATGCTTATGTTGTCGTGGATGACTACTCAAGATACACTTGGGTAAATTTCACCAAAGACAAATCTGAAGTGTTTGATGTCTTCAAAGAGCTCTGCCAAAGACTCCAAAGGGAAAAGGAGAGTAAGGTCATCAGAATAAGAAGTGATCATGGAAGAGAGTTTGAGAATAGAAAGTTTGAAGAATTTTGCTCAACTGAAGGAATAATTCATGAGTTTTCATCACCTATCACACCTCAGCAAAATGGAGTTGTTGAAAGGAAGAACAGAACTATACAAGAATCGACAAGAGCAATGATTCATGCCAAGAAACTTCCTTATCAGTTCTGGGCAGAAGCCATGAACACTGCCTGCTATATTCACAACAGAGTTACCCTAAGAAGAGGGACTTCATCCACTCTGTATGAGCTGTGGAAGGGGAGGAAACCAAATGTCAAATACTTTCATGTATTTGGAAGTAAATGTTATATTCTGACTGATAGGGAGCAAAGAAGAAAACTAGATTCCAAGAGTGATGAAGGAATCTTTTTGGGATACTCTACTAATAGCAGAGCTTATAGAGTCTTCAACTCCAGAACCAAAGTTATGATGGAGTCTATCAATGTTGTGATGGATGATGAAGATAAGCAGGAAGTTGAGGATGTTATAGAAGATGTTGAAACACCTGCTGGTGAAGCATATCTTGATGTTAAAGAAAGAAATACCTCTCCTGGTACCACTAATGCTGAGCCTGAACAACCTCAGAAAGATCCTTCAATCAGAATCCAGAAGGACCATCCCAAGGAACTAATTATAGGCGATCCAAATTCTGGAGTAAGAACTAGATCTAGAGAAGTCATTGCTAGCTCATGCTTTGTTTCCAAAATTGAGCCAAAGAATGTCAAGGAAGCTTTGACAGATGAATTTTGGATAAGTGCCATGCAAGAAGAACTGGAGCAGTTCAGAAGAAATGATGTCTGGGATCTAGTGCCAAGACTAGAAGGGGTGAATGTTATTGGAACAAAATGGATCTTCAAAAACAAGTCAGACGAGCTTGGAGTAGTTATAAGAAACAAAGCCAGACTTGTTGCACAGGGCTATACTCAAGTAGAGGGAGTTGATTTTGATGAGACTTTTGCTCCAGTGGCTAGATTAGAATCCATCAGGCTTCTCTTAGGTGTGGCCTGTAACCTAAGATTCAAGCTGTTCCAAATGGATGTGAAGAGTGCCTTTCTGAATGGCTATCTGAATGAAGAAGTCTATGTTGATCAACCGAAAGGATTCACTGATCCAAACTTCCCCAATCATGTGTTCAAACTGAGGAAAGCTCTATATGGCTTAAAACAAGCTCCAAGGGCATGGTATGAAAGGCTAACAGAATTCTTAACAGCTAGTGGATATAGAAAGGGAGGGGTAGACAAAACCCTGTTTGTCAAAGAAGAAGGCGGAAATTTTGATGGTAGCCCAAATCTATGTGGATGACATAGTATTTGGGGGAATGTCAGAAGCTATGGTCAAACAGTTTGTTCAACAAATGCAATCTGAATTTGAAATGAGTTTGGTGGGAGAACTCAGCTACTTTCTTGGACTACAAGTCAGACAAATGGAGGACTCTATCTTTATTTCTCAGAGCAAGTATGCTAAGAGTACAGTAAAGAAATTTGGCCTGGATAAAGAAAATCACAAAAGAACTCCTGCTCCTACACATTTGAAGTTATCCAAAGATGAGAATGGAGTGAGTGTGGACCAAAGCTTGTACAGAAGTATGATTGGGAGTTTGTTATACCTCACAGCAAGCAGACCTGACATTTCATTTGCTGTTGGAGTGTGTGCAAGATATCAGTCTGATCCTAAGGTAAGTCACTTAAACCAAGTAAAGAGGATTATGAAATATGTGAATGGGACAAGTGACTATGGGATGCTGTACAGTCATAATACTGGAACTGAGTTAAAAGGATATTGTAATGCTGATTGGGCTGGAAGTGCAGATGATAGGAAAAGCACTTCAGGAGGCTGTTTCTTTCTAGGGAATAATCTGATTTCCTGGTTCAGTAAGAAACAGAACTGTGTGTCTCTCTCAACTGCAGAAGCTGAGTATATAGCAGCAGGAAGTAGTTGCTCTTAGCTAGTGTGGATGAAGCAGATGTTGAGTGAATACAATGTCGAGCAAGATGTTATGACTTTATACTGTGATAATTTGAGTGCCATTAACATCTCTAAAAATCCTATACAGCACAGTAGGACTAAGCACATAGATATAAGACATCACTTCATAAGAGTCTGGTTGAAGATAAAATCGTTACCTTAGAACATGTAGCCACAGAGAATCAACTGGCTGACATATTCACTAAAGCCTTAGATGCAAACCAATTTGAAAGATTAAGAAGCAAATTGGGAATCTGCATTCAAGAAGACTAAATTTGCAAAAGGGGTTGTGGGCAGTTGGAGGTTCTGGGCTTGTGTGTAGCCAACTGCCAGGGGATAATTGTCTAATTATGGCTAAAAAGGGGGAGAGTTAAAAATTGCCATGAGGAGAAGAGTAGTTGCTGCTAAAAGAATAAAAATAAAAGGTGTTTAGTTGAAAAGTAATGATGCAGCTGTGGAGGGGGAGTATAGACAGCATAGTTGTGGAGCTGCTAGTGAAGAATTCATAGCAATTGGAGAGTGCAGCAAAGCAGACATCAAGGGGGAGATGTGTTGCACATTGTGAGCTACTGAACAGCCGTGATGCTGGTTCAAGTTTTTGAGGGGGAGCACCAATTGGCTGTTGTCAATAATGAAGATGGTGCTGCAGCAGATCAAGTAATGAAGACTATATGAAGAGTGTCAAACTGCTGCAAGTTAATGTTTCAAAATATTGAAGATATTCCGCTGCTGAAGTCTCTGAAGATGCAGATATTGTTTTAGCCAAAATTAGCCAAAGGGGGAGATTGCAAGTTCCTGGATTGGCTGGAATTTTGGTAAAACAACAAGGTGTTCAATGCTGATGTCATGGTGTTGATGTTGCAGCATTGAGTCTTAGTACTGGGCTGTACTAAGTTGTGAAGGTTAACTATGTTTGATGTCATGGGCTTGATGTCATAATATTGCACTTAACACTGGGCTGTGTTAAGGTTGCTAGTTGCTGAAGTGGATGTCTGATGTCACATAGGTGATGTTGTAACATCAGACCTGCAGAATTGAAGCTAATGACAACATGGGCTTGTTGTTATTAGGGTCGCGTATTAGCTGGAATTGTGGAGAGTGTTGACTCGTTGGATGAGAATATCTTGGGCTAGATATTTTCTGTTACATGGGAGATTTGATTGCAGGTTTGTTGGAGAATTAAAAGGTGGAAGATTTAAAAAGATTTTGGGGATAAAATCTGTTTTAAAAGATTCAGTTTTTAATTAACAAATCTGATCAAATATTGTGACAAATCCAATCCAAATTCAAGGAGCTATATAAAGCGCACAAGACCAAGGAAGAAGGTACAGAAAATAGATTGAAGATCAAGAGCTGGAGGCTTAGAGTCTAGGGTTTGTTTAGAGTACTTGTAATCACACTATTCTAGGTTGAATAGGTGTTGAATTTTCTGTCCTCTCTAGAAGCTGTGAAGCAATAGAGAGTTGTTGATTGATCGAAGCTAGGAAGCAAGATCAAGGGATCTCAAAGAGGTTATTCTTTGAGTGTTTTAGGGGATTGAGTAGTGTTCTCATATCTAAGTGGTTTCTTAGGTAGAAAGTCACTAGTAGAGTATAAGTTTAGGAGATTGTCAACTGGTGTGTTGAGTCTGTAAATTATATCTACAAGTAGTGAATTTCATCCCTGGCTTGGTAGCCCCCAGACGTAGGTAGTTAGACCGAACTGGGTGAACAATTTCTTGTGTTTTTCTGTTGCTTATTCTGTCCATTATTGCAGAGTGTGTTGTTGTAACATCACACGTCTGGTACCAGAATTTCAGTCTCGAAGCATAAGCCACAACTTTTCCATCTTGCATCAAAACACCACCTAAACCAGTCAATGAAGCATCACAATAAACCACAAATGGTTCCGTCGGATTTGGCAAAATCAAGATCGGAGTCGTTGTCAACCTTCTTTTTAGCTCAATGAAACTCTTTTCACAATGAATATCCCAAATGAAAGCCTTTCCTTTACAAGTAAATTGGGTTAACGAAAGTGCCAACTTCGAAAATCCCTCAATAAACCTCCGATAATAACCCGCCAAGCCTAAAAAGTTTCGAATCTCCGTAACCGATCTAGGAGCCTCCCATTGTATCACCGCATCAATCTTGGATGGATCAACACTAATACCACTACCGGAAATAACATGTCCAAGAAAACTTACTTCCGACAACCAAAATTCACATTTCGACAACTTAGCATACAATTGTTTCTCTTTCAAAATTTGTAACATAATCCTCAAATGCTCTTCATGCTCCTCTTGAGACTTAGAGTAAATCAAAATATCGTCGATGAACACAACCACAAAACGATCTAACTGTTCATGAAAAATACGATTCATGTATTCCATAAACACACCCGGCGCATTAGAAACCCCGAATGGCATCACGGAATATTCGTAACGGCCATACCGTGTCCTAAAGGCCGTCTTTTGAATATCCTCTCCTTTCACACGAATATGGTGATATCCCAATCTCAAATCAATCTTGCTAAAAACACGCGCACCAACCAATTGGTCCAACAAATCATCGATCCTTGGAAGCGGATACTTGTTCTTAATTGTCACCTTGTTCAATTGTCAATAATCAATGCATAACCGCATACTCCCATCCTTCTTCTTTACCAACAATACCGGAGCACCCTAAGGAGAAACACTTGGTCTTACAAATCTCTTGTCCAACAAGTCATTCAATTGCTTCTTCAATTCTACCAACTCCGATGCCGACATACGATACGGTGCCATCGAAACCGGTCTAGTACCCGGAACTAGATCAATAGAAAACTCAACTTCTCTTTCCGGCGGTACATCCGTAATATCCTCCGGAAACACTTATGGAAAATCACACACCACTGGGAACACATCGAACTCAACTTTACTCTCCACCGACAATGATGCAAACAAACCAAACAATTGAGCTTCGTCCGCTAAAAGTTTCTTCAACTCTTTAGTGGATAGGAAACTCTCATCTTCATCATCTTCCAAAGAAGGAAACCTCACTAACTTGTGATAACAATCTATATGAACTCGATTAAATTGCAACCAGTTCATACCCAAGATTACGTCCAATCCTTCCAACGACAAACACACTAAATCCATAATGAAGTCTTTACCATACATGGTCAAAGGACAACTTACACACACCAAAGACGTAGTTACCGACCCCGAAGCAGGAGTCTCAATAACCATCTCACCACCCCAAGAAGTCATAAACAAATTCAAACGCTTAGCGCACTCATGAGAAATGAATGAATGAGTCGCTCCCGTATCAATAATAGCAACTAAAGGCGTACTATTAATAAAGCATGTACCTTTAATCAAACGGTCTGCACAAGTAGTGTCCGTCCCCGCTAATGCAAACACCTTTCCGCCCACTTGAGCTTGTTTTGGCTTAGTACACTTAGTACTAATGTGACCCACTTCTCCACAATTATAGCACTTCACTACATTCCTTCTACAATCGGTAGTAGCATGCCCAAGGCCTCCACAGTTAGAACATTTCACCACGGTCTTTCCACACTCAAATGATTTATGACCCATTTCACCACACTTGTAACACTTAACGGAACCGGAACCTCCTCCTCCAGATCTCTTATCAAAGTTTCCCCTATGCTTGCCCTTATCAATGGGTGTCACATAAGGTCCACTTCTAGCTTGTTGCTTTCCCTTCCTCTCATTCAAACTTTTGTAATGTGTAGAACGAGCCTTGCTATCTTCCTCGAAGATTCTACAACATTCCGTCAAATCCGTAAACCTTCTTATCCTTTGATATCCCACAGCTTGCTTAATCTCGGGACGCAAACCATTCTCATATTTAATACACTTTGAGAACTCAGCAGTAATTGCAGCATAGTGAGGATGGAATTGAACCAACTCCACAAACTTTGCAGTATAGTCCACCACGGACATACTACCTTATTTCAGTTCAAGGAACTCCATCTCCTTCTTCCCTTTCACACTTTCAGGGTAATACTTCCTCAAGAACTCGGTACGAAATAAATCCCAAGTTATCTCTTCATCATCCACCTTAAGAACTTGATGCATACCGACCCACCAATCGTCGGCTTCTTCCTTTAGCATGTGAGACCCAAGCCTCATCTTATTCTCCTCTGCACAGCCCATGACTCTGAAGATCCTTTCAATCTCTTTCAACTAAATTTGAGCACCATCGGGATCAAATCTTCCTTTGAAGACCGGTGGTTGATTCTTCCTGAACTCGTCATTAGCATTCACGTTCGGCGCACCTTGCACCGCCCTAGCCATTGCTTCCAAAGCAGTAGCCATCGCATTGTCATTTCTACCAGCCATATTCTGATCATTCCCAAAAATGACAACAAGGTTAAACAACAGTCCAACCATCACAACAACAAGACAGACACAACTGACTCAACACTGGCTCTGATAGCACTTAATGTAACACCCCTTTTCCATACCCCCAAATAATCACATAATCATTTAGGCACATATTAAAAATTCCGTCAGAGTATAATTATAAACATAGTATAAAAGAGGTATGTCACATTATACATGAAATTAAAACATTCAACACCTGCTTAACAATTGATATGCAACAGTGGGGTAACTTTGCAACAGAGGAACTTAGTCCTTACACCCACATCTCAATATTTAGAATAAAAGCGAAAAATCTAAACATTGAATAACATCAAACATATATACCTATATATATATATATATATATATATATATATATATATATATATATATATATATATATATCATCAAGTATTATCCACCAACATAATTCATGTTTACATAAACATTCATCAACAAGATACATGTACAAATGTATCACAAAAGAATCATATACATCCTAGCTACCCGGTGCTACATATCAGAGCCGACCGACCAAAAGAATGAAGACACGCTTCACAAAAAGACCACCAACATACCTACTCTGCAATGCCTCATAGAGCATCATAAAACAGCAGAAGGGTGAGAAATATTATCATAATAACAATGCATATAATTAAATGTCTTAGCATAAAAATACACATATTCTACATTCTCACCACAATTCATCACAACTCACTCATATACATCACAATGTATATATATACAGAACCAAGCATATTCATCATGCATACTTTCACAATTCTTATCATTCCACATAAACATACATATTCATGTTTATTCATCAATGCATAATTATAAAGATGATAAATGCAAATCATAGAGACCGACTCACGACTCTATGCAAATGCAATGCGGTACCGACTCAATCATCTCAAGTTCACTCAGGAACTTATTGGAACCATCGCTCGTTACCAATGTAACTCCCCGTCGGGCCTACGATGTTCACCCATTGCTCACACCTCACATAGGCACACAATGTTTATGGATTGCTCACACCTCACATAGGCACATAATCCGATTGCGCACACCTCACCTAGGCACACAATCGTTTGTAATCATCGCTCACACCTCACATAGGCACACGACGTTGCAACGGATTCTCATTAGAATCACACAACACAAGAATGTACATCATTATGCTTCACATACAAAATGACTCAAGACACTCTTGAAATGCATACATATTCACAATATATTCATGCATTCATCTCATACTATCACATACAATCTATATACATTCACATCAATGCACTATTGTATGATTCACATCCAAAACACACATTCAAAACGGTAAAAGTTGCTAAATAACACTATTCCTTACTTTCCGACATAATTAAATCGGCTAACAATTTCCAAAACATCATCATAATAAAGTACATTTCATAAGCTCTCTAACGCATCAAACCACACCTTAAACCGAAACACAAATCAAAAGTTACAGAGAAAACAAATTGGGAAAAACTGCTACATTCGCAGTGCGAAGCTCCTAGCGAGTCCTTCGCTACTCCATTCGCAGTGCGAGTGTACCAGCGAACCAAGTTAGAAGCAAAATAGCCTAGAAAATTCTCATCGTTCGCAGTGCGAACATCCCAGCGAATGCTCGCTACCCCATTCGCAATGCGAGGCACCCAGCGAATCAAGTCAGAAACTAGCGAATCCTTCGCTACTCCATTCGCAGTGCGAACACTCAGCGAACGCTCGCTACCCACTCGCTAGCCATTCGCAGTGCGAACCTGCGTTTTCAGAAAAACCCAGCAGCGCACCAGTTCATCCAAAAATCATGTTTTCACCACCCAAAACATTTCCAAACTGTCATATAACCATCAAAACATAATTCACTCATGATGACAAGTATTCTATTACGTTTACACCGATTTTCAACCGTAAAACCATCGATTCCTCACAAAAATCTCAATTTCAACCTAGAACTCAAGCTATGGAAAACAAGAAAACATCCAAGCAAAACACATACATAATGATATACATTGATGAGATAATAAGATTTCACACCCTTACCCAATTAAATCGATTCCTAGAAGTTGTTTTGAAGATTT
This sequence comes from Lathyrus tuberosus, assembly GCA_022829125.1. Lineage (NCBI taxonomy): Eukaryota > Viridiplantae > Streptophyta > Magnoliopsida > Fabales > Fabaceae > Lathyrus > Lathyrus tuberosus. The sequence continues at coordinate 3,149,720 of JALAZF010000501.1, forward strand.
CCAAGCTTTTCCTCTTTTTCTCTCTTTTCCCCTTTTCTTCTCCTTTCTCTTCTTCCTCTTTATTTCTCTCATTTTTCTCTCTATTTCTCTTTTCTTTCTATTTCTCTCCTATTTCTTCTTCTTATCTCTTTTTCTTTTCTTATTTTCTACTCAAATTCAATTAATTCATTTTCTCACATAATTCTATTTCCACTAAATTTCTAAATTATTATTAATTGAGAAATGTCCAAAATACCCTCCATTCTAATTTCCCCGAAAACTCTCAAAAACGGTAAAATATCATAACATGTCAACATAGCATATTAACACACCAATTTCACAAATAAAATAATTTATCACTCAATTTAAATAAAAGACTCAACAAAATAGGAATAATCGGAATCGGGGCGTTACAATAGCCAAATCACGGAGTGAGGAGGAGCATGTAGACCATTTGTTAAAGTTGTTTAAGAGACTTTGAAGGTATCAGTTGAGGTTAAGCCCTTCAAAGTGCACCTTTGGAGTCAAATCAGGGAAGTTATTGGGTTTCATTGTTAGCCAGAAGGGCATTGAAGTGGATCCAGATAAAGTGCGACCAATTCAAGAAATGCCAGCTCCGCAAACCGAGTCCCAAGTCAGAGGATTTTTGGGCCGTTTGAATTACATCTCCAGGTTCATCTCCAACATGACTCCAATATGTGCACCAATTTTCAAATTACTCCGTAAGGATCAGCCAGTAGAATGGAATGCTGACTGTCAACAGGCTTTTGAGAAACTCAAAAGTTATCTCCAAGAACCTCCTATTCTGATTCCTCCGGTTCCCGGAAGACCTCTCTTTATGTATTTGACTGTTTTAGAGGAATCTATGGGCTGTGTTTTGGGACAGCATGACGAGACTGGCCGGAAAGAACATGCAATTTATTATCTGAGTAAGAAGTTTGCAGACAGTGAAAGCCGCTACTCACTATTGGAAAAGACTTGTTGCGCTCAGGCTTGGGCCGCCAAACGTCTAAGACAGTACCTGATTTGTCATACTACCTTGCTGATTTCCAAGATGGATCCGATAAAGTACATATTCGAGAAACCTGCTCAAACGGGTAGACTTGCCCACTGGCACATGTTATTATCTGAATATGACATTCAGTATGTCACTCAAAAGGCCATTAAAAGAAGTGTTCTTTCAGAATACCTTGCCGATCAACCAGTTGAAGACTATGAACCACTCAAGTTTAATTTCCCTGACGAGGATATTATGGCGGTGAAAGATTGTGAAGAGTCAAGCTCTGAAGAAGATCCCAGGGCTGAGTATAGGTGGAAGATGATGTTCGACGGTTCGTCCAATTATAAGGGGCATGGAGTAGGTGTTGTTATAATTAATCCTGAAGGTGGCTACACCCCTTTTACAACTAGATTGGATTTTGGGTGTACGAATAATATTGCTGAGTATGAAGCATGCATTCTGGGTCTGGAAGCTGCAATCGATCTTGGAATATGTTTTCTTAAAGTTATGAGTGACTATGCTCTAGTCATTTATCAAATCAGAGGCGAGTGGGAGACAAAAGATGAGAAGCTTATCCCTTATCAAGCATATGCTTTGGAGTTAATTAAGTGTTTTGATGAGATAACTTTTCGCTATGTGCCACGTACTGAGAATCATGTGGCTGATGCTTTAGCAACACTGGCTTCAATGTGGCAAGTTAGATTTATCAATGAAGATCTAGTAATCAGAATTAGAAGGAGGACTGAGCCTGCCTACTGCTAGTCCATTGAAGAAGAATAAGGCGGCAAACCTTGGTTCCATGACATTTTGAATTTCCTAAAGAATCAAGAATATCTGGCCAACGTCCCCGTTCTTGATAGGAAGATTCTGCAAAGATTGTTAGCCAAGTTCTTCATCAGCAACGGTGTACTGTATAAAAGGAATCATGATTTGGTCTTGTTAAGATGTGTCGATAAGAGAGAAGCAGACTTGCTGATCCATGATATCCATGAAGGAGCTTTTGGCACCCATGCCAATGGACATGCCATGGTTAAGAAGATTTTGAGGGCTGGATACTATTGGTTGACTATGGAGACTGATTGCATCCAGTACGCTAGAAAATGCCATAAATGTCAGATTTATGCGGACAAAATGCATGTTCCTCCTACTCTGTTGAATGTGTTATCATCGCCCTGGCCGTTCTCTATGTGGGGCATCGATATGATTGGGGCAATTGAGCCTAAAGTGTCCAATGGACATCGCTTCATTTTGGTGGCTATAGATCACTTTACCAAGTGGGTGGAAGCCGCCTCTTATGCGAACGTGACTAAGCAAGTAGTTGCTCGCTTCATTAAGAACAATATCATTTTTCGTTATGGGATTCCGAGCAGAATCATAACTGACAACGGAACCAATTTGAATAACAAAACCATGAAGGAGTTGTGTGATAACTTCAAGATTGAACACCATAACTCTTCACCGTATCGTCCGAAGATGAACGGAGCGGTCGAAGCTGCAAACAAGAATATCAAGAAAATTCTTCAGAAAATGGTCAAAACATATAAGGATTGGCATGAGATGTTGCCATATGCACTACATGGATATAGAACGTCAGTCAGAACATCAACGGGGGTAACCCCTTTTTCGTTGGTATATGGAATGGATGTTGTCCTCCCTATAGAAGTTGAGATACCTTCTCTGAGGATATTGATGGAAACAAAGCTTGATGAAGCTGAATGGGTTCAAGAAAGATACGATCAGCTAAATCTAATTGACGAGAAGCGCCTGACAGCCATGTGTCATGGTCAGTTGTACCAGAAGAAGATGAAGAGAGCATTTGATAAAAAGGTCCGCATTTGAGAATTCCGAGTAGACGAGTTGGTACTTAAGAAGATTCTGCCGTCGCAGAGAGACGCCCGTGGGAAATGGGCACCCAATTATGAAGGTCCATTCGTAGTCAAGACAGTGTTTTCAGGAGGGTCTCTAATTCTTACAACTATGGACGGTGAACAGCTTGCGCATCCTGTGAATGCTTATTCGGTGTGGAAGTATTATGCTTGAGACAAGGACACCTCACCGGTATCCAGAAATCCCCAAGGAAGCTCAAGTTTTGCTACAACTAGAGTCCTTAGTCATTAGGGTTATTGGTCATTGAATACAATGTAACCTTTTCCGAATTGCCATTTTGTTGCATTTGTAATATTTCATGGGACTCTGCTATTTGGCAAGTCGCCATTTTTCAATGGATATCAGCTATTGAACCACCTTCTTGTTTAATACGCTATCATCTTTATTTTGCAAAACTTTGTCATTTTCACTTGATTTTTGAAAACGAAAATGTTGCAATTTCTAAGAAACACAAAGACAAACTAAGTTTTACTCTGGAATTAAGACGTTTTGGAATCAAGTTTGTACAAGAAGAATTAGCAGTACTATTTTTGGCATGAATCTGCCATCTCCAGTGAAACGAAGATTGCCCCGGTAATGCTTGATGTTTAGATTTCAGGGTGTTGGTTGTGTTATCCTTTCTTCTCTTTGTTTTTGCATCGCTCGCGTCGTTTCTCGCATGTAGCTAAGCATATGCATCATACCTTAGCATCTTTGCATCCTTGTGCTTTGTTTTGCTTGTGGTCTTTTGTTTGTGCCTGTCTTTATTTCCCCAGTGAAGTAAGGACATTCCCGGTTTTTCTTTGTTTGTGTCTTGCTTGTTCGGTCTTCACCTTTGCGTGCCAGATTTGAATCTTTATGCCTTTTCTGTTCCCCAAGAAGTCTGACCTCTTATTTTAAAACTGTTCTTGTTTGAATCGAGTCAAACCTGAACCAAGTCTTTGTTTGAATCGAGTCGAACAATGCCTCTTATTTTAAAACTGTTCTTATTTGAATCGACTCAAACCTGAACCGAGTCTTTGTTTTAATCGAGTCGAACAATGCCTCTTGTTTTAAAACTGTTCTTGTTTGAATCGAGTCAAACCTGAACCGAGTCTTTGTTTGAATCGAGTCGAACATTGCCTCTTCTTTTAAAACCGTTCTCGTTTGAATCGAGTCAAACCTGAACCGAGTCTTTGTTTGAATCGAGTCGAACATTGCCTCTTATTTTAAAACCATTCTCGTTTGAATCGAGTCAAACCTAAACCGAGTCTTTGTTTGAATCGAGTCGAACATTGCCTCTTGTTTTAAAATCGTTCTCGTTTGAATCGAGTCAAACTTGAACCTAAACCTCGGGCTATCGTGAGCTCGTTGTTTATCCTTTATCTCAGCTTTCATTTGTTCTTGTTTGAATCGAGTCGAACATGAACCTTTACCCTTTTTTTGAAACTATTTTTTAAGCCAAGCTTCTTGGAACAATTTGCTTTATTAAGACTCCTATCTGGTGCGCAGAGTTTGTCTCTGTCTTTCTGGCTTTTCTTAAAGATCCCATCTTGAACTCTTCGGTATAAGGATCCCCAGGAAGTTTTTCTTGGTTGTTTGTCTTTTTTAGGCTGATCCCCGGATCAGGTTTTTCTTTCTGGTTTCATGCCCAGGAAGAGTGTGGGTTTATTTTGTCCCCAGTTGTCTATCTCCCCAGATTTTTTTCCCAGTGGAGATTGTTTTTGGGTTTTTTCCCAGTGTTTCTTTGGAGTCTCCCCAGAGAGTCTCTTTCGTTGGTTAGCCTGTATCCCCAATGTTTTTTTCTCATGGATACTAGCTTTCATCTTTCTCCGGTGAAGCTTATCTTCTATGTTTGCTTCCTGTTGTCCCTGGTGTCTGGTCTGTCTGCATCTTTGCACCTTCTTGGCATCATATCATCATTTTAGAAGTTCATGGCATGTCAACATTTGTATGTCTGTCGCTTGTCCTTAGCATTTGCATTCCATCTAAGGGCAAAATTTTCGAGCTGCTATATTTAAATACCTTTCACTTTGATGCCCCTGGAATCTCCGTTCCTCATGCCATCCGGTAAAGCTATTTAAATAGGGGCAACTGTTGTACCCCAAATTTTTACCCTTAGATGTCATTTTCATTTGTGCATCTTAGGTCAATCATCTCTGCATTGTTTGAACTAACCCATATCTTGCAGTTTGTTTCTTTGTGCTCAAAATAGGTTTGCATATCACCATGAAGCTCCACAAGTTGTTTTGAAGCAAGTCAAGTCAACAAAAGATCTCCAGTGCAAGAACTTTGGAATTAGGGTTTTGCTCTGAAGAAAACACTGAGAAGTTGGCTCTATCAAGTCAAGATTTGTGTGGTTAACTTACCACTTAAGGTCATCTACATCCAAGAGACATCATTCAACAATAATCCAAGATCTATTGGTCCTCAACAAGAGAAGTTTGAGCCTCAACCTCACTATACCTCCAAATTAAGGTTTCTGTGACACCTGTCAGTCAATGACTTTGATTTTCATCAAGATGAACTCCTAAACCCTAATTATTGATTCTATTGGTTTATCAACATCCTCATGAGTCTCCTAAGACCTTTAGTTGAGAAGGAAGAAGAAATTTTACAAGATTTGGCCTCAGTGCATTCACAGTCAAAATTAAGGTTTGACTGAAACCCTAATCCTTGGGAATTTTGGTTCAAATGAAGTGTCAATGGTTCTAATCATCATAGAATGTCTCATGAGGTATTCAAAGCGTCAAGATCAAGTTTCATAAGGTTTCTTGCAAGAGAAGTAGGGTTTTGATCATGAAAGATTTCATATGTGAGATTTTCCCTCTAATAGCACAATTTGAAATGACCATAACTCCTAAACCATACACTCAAATTGAGTGACTCAAAGCTCATTGGAAAGCTCTTTTCAAGATATTCAATTTGTTCCATATGACTTTTCATCCAAAAATGCTTGGTTTTTGAGTTATGAAGCTTGCAAGATAATCTGACCCAACACTTAGAAAAATTTCAATACTTTTCTTCACAATTTTCTCTAACTTTGACCTCATTTTCACCCATTTCCACTTGGATTCAAGACTTGGATCCCAAATGAAAGTTTTAGAGCATGATGAGAGCTTTCTAACCATATGTGGAACATCTCATTTGAATGAGCCAATCTCAAGTTATGATGTGTTAAAGTTAGGTGTTTCAATTGATGAAATTTCCATAACTTAGAATTTTTCTAAGTTTCTTTTTGCCTTCCCATGTGCACGACTTTATGGATTATTTTCTCATTATTACAAGCACTATCTCAAGTAGCTTTCCACATAAGAGTTGATCTATCAAATGCCCTCTTTACATAGAGTAAAAAACTTCAAGGTTTGGTGGTATGGTTATCAAGTTATGGTACACTAAAGATGACATGTAGAAATATGTTACACTTAAAAAAATTCAGATTCTAATCAGTTTGCTACATCAATCTTTGCCACTCATTTTCACATGTTTCTAAGACCAATCTCAACTTGCCCTAACACGAGGTAAGCTCTCTCAAACCCCTATCCTGAACACGTGCAATATGTTGCCATCCCTTTGAGTTGTATGCATGATGTTCTGAAGTTGAGTTCATGATAATGATTAATGCTATCCTCCTGATCTGTGTATGTTCATGGTGTGTGTGTGGTTTAAACTCTGTTAGGATGTTTAGACATCCCATACCTCTCATTTTTGCCACTATGTAAGAAAGATATGACTGTTTCTATGCTTAAGTCATTGTTAACTTGTTTCATGAATCCATTCAAAGCTAAGTAGGAACTGATGTCTCTATATGTTACGTGCTTGTGTTGAAATCTGTCAATGAGATGGTACCATTTTGCTTCACTTTGTCTTTGTTGTTTGAATGACCATGCAAGTTTTGTTGAGGTTCGTGTGAGTTCTGTGAGCATTATGGTTAGTATGTTGCCATGATTTTGACTAGTATTTGTTTAGTTCTATGTCTGTTCTTGGATAAATGTTAAACTAGTTTGATGTTGTTCTTCAACCTATGACAGTTTTAAAACACTTGATTTCCTTTGCTTCTTGCTCATGATGTGGTCACTATCTTGTTTAGATTAAGGTTTATTTCATGATATTTGATTAAGTATTGCGGGTTTTATGTTGGATGGAAGTTTGATGTTTGTTTTTATTGTTTCAAATTGGAAAACATGATGGTTTTGTTGTTCTGCATGTTGCAATATCCATGCGTGCTTATGATTGGCTATTGGTGTTAGTTTTGTCGTGTTGTGATTTTAAATGACTATGACCAATTGATACATATGTTATACACTTAGTTTCATGTAGCATCGCATGTGGTTTTTGTTTAATGCATGTTATGTGAACATCAAGGTTTATCTATTATTGGGGTGGGCTTATACATTGGATGTATAGCCACCCCAGTGGTAAAACCATGCGCGCATTTAGAAGGAGGTCTGGGGTTCGATCCCCTCGCCCAGACCCTCCTTTTGTTATTTTTTTTCTTCTTTCTTCAGCCATTTTTGCCTGGGCCTTGGTGCTAATTCCACCCCCATTTTCTGGCCCATTTCACATCTCTCTTGATTTTTTAACTATGTCATTTACTTGTTACACCCCCTGCGTGGGTTTTTATCTCTTTTAATTTTATTTTATATTTTCATTTCATTTCCAATCTTTTTTTAAAAACTTTATTTTATTTTATTTAAAACTTTTTCTTTATTTCAAAAACTCCAAAAATATTTTAATCTTTATTTAATTTTAATTAGCAATTTGTTTCTTAATTGTTTATTTAAGTTTAATTATTAATATGTGAATGTTTAAATCATCCATCTTTGGATTAATTGTTAGCTTTATTTATGAATCATCTTTATTGATCATGTGAGTGTTTATTCACCAATTTTTGTTTAAGTCTTGAACAAATTTATCCCATGTTTGATTTATCATGTGTTTGACTTTGATGTGAATTTTATTCTTCTTTAAATATCATCTTTGATTAATATCATGGTTCTTTATCTTGTGATTGTTTCTTGTGATTGTCTTCCTTAAGATTAATACATATTGATTTGTCTTTGTTTACATGTCTCTATGAAGTTCATGTCCATCTCATCCATGCTTTATTATGAAATACTTCTTGCCATACTCATGCTATTGTTGTTATCTTATTCATCCTTATCAATATCTCTTGTTTCATATCCTACAAACTATTATCTTTCCCCCTATTCCAAAGGAAGGTGATTAATGTTGACTCTTAAAGTCATAGCCCCCATCTTACCTTAGTAGCCTCTTAGGAGATGACTTTAACTTCTTGGCCTCCTAAGAGCCAATAAGTTATAACTAGCCTTAGGAGAGAGTTTTACACTCTTGGTGATATTCATCCTAATGAATACTCACTTTCCCTATTGACTAAAACATAATCATAGGACCATTATAACTAGACTTAGAGAGTTCTTATACTCTACAATGAGTTCACACTCATTTCCCCTCTGAATATTGACCCCAGTCAATCATTCAGTAGAAGTAGAACTACGCATACTCTGATTCTATACCTGAGGATACGTAGGCGCAAAGTGCGATGCTTTGTCGAGTATACTTAGATACTAACTCCTAGGGTTTCAACCTTTTGCAAACATAACATAACACAAAACAAGAGGTTCCTGTAGAGTACTACAGACGTTTAGGGTGCTAATACCTTCCCTAGGCGTAACCAACCCTCGAACCTTAAATCTCCCTTCTTTAGGTTTTTCTAACGATCTTGAACCTTTCCTTTGGATAAATCAAAGTCGGTTGTAAAAGAAATATGATGCAAGTTAATTAATAGCTTGTTATCCGATTTTCACCGCAACATGCATGATCAGTGGACTTCAAAGCAATGCATATTTCAAAGAGTTCAAGTTGTGATTCTTACCTCTTTGGGATCTTTTTGGGCAATTTGTCAAGTGCTTTGTTCCAGAAAAAATTTGATACTTTGGACACCCTCAAATGATCCCTTAGAAGCTTTTAGAATGGTTGGAACTAACTGGAATCCTCAGGAACAAGTTTGAGCTCTTTCTTGCAAAAGGGGAAAAAGTGACCAATATGGCAACTCTCTCAAATGGTGTTCCAGATGTGGGGAACCATTTGGCACAGTTCAAGGATGATATTTGGAGTGTTTTGAGGTCTTATCTGGTTTTCAAAGTGACTGAATCAAGACATGGCTTGAAAAATGTAAAAAAGTCCAATTTTGAGGTTTTGAGAGGGGACTTTGTGATTTTGGTGTTACATGTCACATATGAGAGTTTGGATAGCTTAGATATGACATATTGGATGTGTTTGGATCATGAGTTGTGATGGAAATGCTCTCTAACTCAAAAACTCGGAGTTACCTTGCAAAAGAAGGCATTTTGGCCTAGAGAAAGAGATTTTGAGGAAAGCAAGTGTTGTAGTGCTTTTGGTGTACTTAAACTGTGCACAAATGAGCTCTATTTATAGTAGAGCAAGTTTGTTTTGCAAGCAATAGTGTGTGGCAACTGCAGTAGGCCTTTGGCCGATGGTTGCATTTTGGAATCTCAAGTCTCCTCTAGCCATTGACTAGAGCTTAGAGCACATGCCTATGTGTCTCTGGTTCAGAGCTTATCCTTGACTCATTCAGTTGGAAATGGCTCAGTTCATGCCACCTTGGTGCATCCATTGAATGTTCCAAAACAAAATTGGAGTCTTGTCACCCTTTTAGGGTTTTTAGGTTTGGCATGCTACTTGTAGTTCCAAAGACTTGGGAAGCTTATAGATCAGAGTTGGTTCCTCCTTGGTCTCCCCCTGAGGTGTTCAGATGGATAAACTTGTTTGTCATTTGCACAATTTGATCAAATCGAGCTAATTCACAAATCTGCCTTGCCATGACAGTTGCAGCAAGGCATATTGCCATTGTCATAACTCTTAGCTCAAATGGAATTTGATGGAGTTCTTGGCCATTTTGGAAAGCTCTCATGTGATACAACACATGCGTGATCATAGTTTATTTTGACACTTTTTGAATCCAAGTGAAAAATGCCCCTACATTTTGGAAAAAGTGAACATGATTCTGACTTAGTAAAAATTTCACTAATTGTTGGAAAAAGTGGCATTTTCATGTTTTTGACATTTTGGCCACTCCATAACTTAAAATCCATGAGGAATTGGAATGAGCTGTAGTTGACACTTTTAAAGTATGCCATGAAATCTACAAATCCATCTTTGGATCATTCAAAATGGTTGCTTGAATCTCAAGTTATGGTCCTCTGAAGTTGGTACCCTAGCCACTTTGTTTCATAACTTAGAAAAATTCTAAGTTTTTATGGTCACCACTTTTACAAGTTATCCCACTTTCTTTAATTTTTCTTGATGAATGATGATTCAAATCACACATTAACATCATTTTAGGGTCAAGGAACCATAATTGTGAAAAATCTCAAAAAGTCAAAGTTGACTTTTGTGCACAGTTGACTTTTTATCAGATGAATTCCAAACTGAGCGATCCTCTATGAAATCAAGTCCTTGACCTACATCAAACTTGATGGACATATTCCATGGGTGTTATAGGGTGTATTGAATCATGTCCCAAGGTTTGGGAGCATGCCTAGGTCAAAAGTCAAAGATACAGTTGACTTTTTCCTCAAAACCCTAATTGTGGTCCTGATAAAATTGAAACTTGTTGATCAAGCTTCTTGAATCAATCCATTGTTGCAAATGGATCAATATGGTGTATTGGAGACCCTTAAATCATGTCTTGAGGTCTTGGCTCATGCTTTGTCCCAGAATTCAACTTAGGGGTGAATTAGGTCAAGAAACCCTAATTCCTGATTTTTTGATAAATGCATCCCCTGAGGCTAAATTAACTGGATGATTGGGTCCAATGAGGTCCCTTGGAGTATCTTGGGTTGTGCTTTGAAGCATTGGATCATGCCCAGATGAAAACTTCCATCTGGAGGCCCTAGTCGACCAAAACCCTAATTTGGCGACACTGGTGATCTTGAGGCTTAATCCACTTGAAATGTTGCAACCTTGTGCTTGATTCTTGATGTGGGAGTCATCTTAATCCTTGATGGATGTTTGAGAGGTTAGACAATTTGAATATCATGTCATTCCTTGATTGATCCTTTGTCTAAGTGCTCTGAGAGGGTTCAAACCCTAATCTCTGATTGTAGTGAATGCTCAATAATCCTTGAGGAGACTGAAGAGGCATGATGGTTCATCCATATTTTAATGATGATTTTCAAAATGATGGGAATTCTTAGTGGTCAAAATTTGGGGTATGACAGATGCCCCTATTTAATCTTCTTGGACCCGAAGGTGTGAATGGCGAAGGTATTCGGGCATTCGGGGTGCAAGAGGATTAAATATCGGAATACCCGAAATTTTGATGGTGGTTATGAATGGTAATTTCCTCATCCATCTTCTTTTGCTAAGCAATGATACTTATAAAAGGTAAAAACTTCCCCTCGATCATGGTTTCCTACCAAGGAACTGGTCTCAGTTTCTCTTTGGAATAAACTTCCCCCCGATCCTGGTCTCCTAACAAGGAACTGGTCTCAGTTTCTGATATGAACTTCCCCTCGATCCTGGTTTCCTACCAAGGAACTAGTCTCAGTTTCTGATGTAAGCTTCCCCTCTATCCAGGTTTCCTACCAAGGAACTGGTCTCAGTTTCTAAAATAAACTTTCCCTCGATCCTGGTTTCCTACCAAGGAACTGGTCTTAGTTTCTGATATAAACTTCCTCTCAATCCTGATTTCCTACTCCATAGAGTATTTACAAAGTTAGAAAATGGTAATTTAAGGGAAAAGGGCTACATTGAAACATAACGACCACTATCCTTCTACCAACTTTGAATTTTGGGCTTCCTGAGCTTCCGTCGAAGATGACCTTGTCTGGAGTTTTTCCTGATGGATGGCATTACTGCTGAGGAGTTGAACTGATCAGACGTAGTTACTTGCCATTAATCCCAAACTTTTGCCTAGATTGAACTTTGAGATTTTCAATCCAGCGGGATGACTTTTGTTTTTGTCTCTAACTTTTGCCTGGACAGCCTTTTCGGGTTTTCAATCCACCGAGACGTTTTTTGTTTTAATTTAGGCGAAGTATTTCTTGACTACGTCAACATTTTTGGGGTAGGCAAATTCTTCTCCATCCATGGTTGTGAGTCTCAAGGTGCAGCCTGAGAAAGCTTTCTTGACCACATAGGGGCCATCATAATTCAGAGTCCACTTGCCCCAGGAATCAGCGAGAAATGATTGTATCTTTTTGAGCACGAGGTCTCCTTTCCTGAAGACGCGAGGCCGGACCTTTTTGTTGAATGCCTTCTATTAACTTAGCTTCCATCAATACCCGAATTGATGGGATCTCTACTTCTATGGGAAGCACTGCCTCCATGCCATATACTAGAGAGAAAGGGGTTGCCCCTGTTGAAGTGCGGATAGATGTACGATAACCGTGAAGAGCAAAGGGTAACATCTCGTGCCAGTCTTTGTAGGTTACAACCATCTTCAGAACAATCTTCTTGATGTTCTTGTTAGTTGCTTCTACCGCTCCATTCATCTTAGGTCGGTAGGGAGATGAGTTATGGTGTTCGATTTTGAACTCAGTGCATAACTCTTCCATCATCTTATTGTTCAAGTTAGATCCATTATCCGTAACGATCTGGCTCGGAACACCATAATGGCAGATGAGATTGTTTTTGATGAATCGGACCACCACTTGTCGGGTTACATTGGCGTATGATGCTGCTTTGACCCATTTGGTGAAGTAATCAATGGCTACTAGGATAAACCGATGTCCGTTTGAAGCCTTGGGCTCAATCATGCCAATCATGTCGATTCCCCATATGGAAAAAGGCCCCCAGGAAGAGAGAAATTTGAGATGCGTTGGCGGTACATGGATTTTGTCTGCATATATCTGACACTTATGACATTTCCTCATGTACTTGTAGCAGTCGGATTCCATTGTTAACCAATAGTACCCTGCTCTTAGATTTTTTCTCGCCATTGTGTGTCCATTGACATGAGTGCCAAAGGATCCTTCATGAATTTCTTTCATCAGCATGTCTGCTTCTGGTCTGTCTACACATCGGAGCAAGACCATGTCAAAGTTTCTCTTATAGAGTGTATCACCGCTCAGGAAAAAACTGCCAGCCAACCTTCTGAGGGTCTTTCTATCCTTTCTTAATGCCCCAGGTGAGTATTCTTATTTCTGAAGGAAGCATTTGATATCGTGATACCAAGGTTTGTCGTCTATGACCGCTTCAATCATGAAGATGTAAGTGGGCCGTTCAAGGCGCATTATGTCAATCTTAGGTACATCATTCCATTGACCTACACTAATCACGGAAGAGAGAGTGGCTAATGCATCAGCCATGTGATTCTCCTCACGAGGGATATGATGAAACTCAACTTTGTTGAAGAAGGGTAACAACCTTCTTGCATAATCTTTGTAAGGAATCAATCCTGATTGGTATGTGATAAACAATCCAAAAGTACAAATATCATTAGTCAAAACTTATACGAATCGCATTGTTCATTTGCATTTTTTATGAGAATTGACTAATAAAAGACCCAAAAGGTTGGTACTTAGGGATTTGAATGGTTTTGCAGGTTTTAGGTTGAAGAAAAACCAGTTGAAACAAAGAAAAGGCCACGCCCTACAACTTTCGCATCCCGACCAAATGCTTCGCTATGCGACGTACAGCGATAGGAAGCGAGCAAGGAAAAACAAACCAGAATCAAAATGACAAACTTCGTTTGAAGCGACAGAAGGCGAGAGAAAAGCGATGGACAATGATAGGTAGTGATGCAAGACAGAACCAAACCATCCTTGAAGCGAAGGAAGCGAGAGAGAGCGAGCAAGTTCACGACGCGAACAATACTTTGCATAACAAAGTTTGGCAGTTTCAACAAAGGTGGTGAAATTTAAATCTTAATGGAGAAGAAAGGAAGTTCGCATAGCGACCAGAACTTCGTATAGCGAACTTAGGCGGCCAAAAACTCTATAAAAGGAGATCAGAGGCAATGCAAAAGGGATATCTTGTAATCTATCATATAGAATACTTTGTAATAGATTAGGAAAGGAGAAATAAAAGAGGTTGTAAGGAGAAGGAGCTGGATTCGCATTAATAGTCGGGAAATCGTTGTTGATGTTGGTTCAACTCCATTCTTCCATTGTGTATCAAGCTACCATGAGTAGCTAAATCCCTCTCTTGTTGGGATTGGTCGTAGTTCACCGAATCAGTATGTATTATCTTTAATCATGGCGTTATGCACAATTTATGTATGAATCGTTATTGATGTTATCTTTGTTTTATCGTTTATTTCATGGATTGAATTGATATTGACAAATACGATTCTAATCTCGATCTAAGATAACATCTATTAAACCCTAAATGCTAGACATAGATTTAGGTTTAATATTCACAAAAAGTATCGAATCTTAATGCTACTGTATTGTTTAATAGGTTAAGAAATCGTCAATTAAATCATAAGGTAGAACTCTCATCAAAGTTTAGACATGAATTTTGTTTGTAAGCGATATGTGATAATATTGAAACATGCTTAAATTGTGTACAACTGATTCGTGATATACATTTTGAATCGGTGGATGAACACCAATTCCCAACAAGTCTATTCCTCTGAAAATTATCTTCATTTATCATACGCATTTACTTTTTGAAATTTATAAACTAAACATCTTGAAACTTTCACTTAGAATCATAGAGAATATTGAACGGTTTTGATATCGCTCCAATCCCTGTGGATACGATAAAAACAAATACTTACATTTGATTGTACTCAACATCATTTTGGCGCCGTTGCCGGGGATTGGCGTTTAAGATATTAAAACATTGCAATAGTTTCTATATTTCTAAGTTGTTATATATTGTAGATATTTGTGTTTCGCAATGTTTGTTAAAGTGTTGGATAGGTGGTGAAACTTCTGTTTATGCTGCGAGGCAAGACTTCGGAAGAACAACTTCTTTTTGATCCCGAGATCGAAACAACCATCCGAAAGAACAAAAGACAAAAGAAGAAATAGAAACAACAATCCAAGAAGAAAAATCACAAAGAAGTTTCTGCATCAACTTCTTCAACAAAATAAACAATGGCTGAAGTTGTCAACGGTGGGCCTTGTTGGAGCAGTCCAAGACGATTAGCTCGCCTTACCAACACTCCAAATTACCGACAGGCTAAAATGAAAACAGGCCTGCTGCAGATAATTTATGCCAACCCTTTTTCAGGTTTGGATCAAGAAGATCCATACTCCCACCTCACAAAGTTCTATGAACTAGCCGGTACGTTAGGAGCACCCGAAGCTGAAGAAGAAGCAGGGTTTATAAGGTTATTCCCGCATTCATTGATTGGTAAAGCGAAAGATTGGTATCTTGACCTACCTACTGAAACCATGACAAACTGGAATATTTTGGAAGAAAATTTTCTTAACAGATTCTTCCCTCACAACCGGTTCATGGATGCAAAAACATCCATTGTCGGGTTTGCTCAATCGGCAAATGAAACTCTATGTGAAGCTTGGGAACGTTACAAATCAATGCTAAGAAAATGTCCAAATTATGGTTTTGACATCCTAGCACAAATCCACATCTTCCGCAATGGATTACAGCCCCAACCAAAGCTCTTACTTGACGCAACAGCCGGTGGTTCGTTATTGGCAAAAAGTGCAGAAGAAGCAGCTGCAATTATCAACCGAATGGCTCTCACCGATCATCAAGTTCAATATAATCGAGGAACCACACAAAAGAAACCTGGAATTCTTGAGTTGGATATAAACAATTCAATCTTGGCACAAAATAAGCTTCTCACCCAAACTGTGGAGGAACTCACCAAGCAATTGTCCACTTTTCCACAACAACTCAAACAACTGCACGAAGCACCAAAACCACAACAAGTAGCCATGTGCGAACTTTGTACAAGAGACCACCCAACTGGTTTTTGTCCGCCAATTAATGAAGAGGTCAATTATATGGGAAACCAGCAGCAGAGACAGTTCCCATACCAGAACAATCAAGGTTACTCATACAACAACAATGCAAGCTATGGCCAAAACAGGCAAAACCAATACCAAAGTTATACTCAGCCAGATAAGCTTACAAAGATAGAAGAGACCTTGAATCAATTTATTCAGATGTCCATGGAAAACTAGAAAAATATAGATGCCTCAATCAGAAATCTTGAAACACAAGTAGGGAAAATTGCAAAACAGTTGAATGAGCAACAACAAGGACCATTCTCTGTCGCCACTCAACCCAATCCAAAATAAACATGCAATTCAGTCACAACAAAGATTGGGAGAGGGGATGAAACACAAGTTGAAGAAAATACCAAAGAAAAAGAAAAGTTGGAAGAAGAAAACAATGCTGATCCTGGAAGCATTACAATACCTGTTACCATTGAAAAAATGAATTTTGATCAAGCTTTGATTGATCTTGGTTCAAGCACCAATCTTCTTCCATTTTCCGTTCTTAAAAAGATCGGTAACCCGGAAATGGAGCCTACAACAATGTTGTTACAACTTGCTGACAAATCCATTGTAAAACCAGTTGGCATGATAAAGAATATAATGGTCAAACTTGAGAGATTTATATTCCCAACAGATTTTATGGTGATCAACGTTGAAGAAGATCATGATAGCCATCTGATTTTGGGGCGGCCCTTCATTAAAACAGCTCGAATAATGATTGACATAGATAAAGACAAGATGAAAGTAGGGTACAAAGATGAAGAGGTCAATATTAAATTGTTTCAACACAAAGAGGATGATTATTACAAGATGGAGGCTCCTGATGAAATAGGCATGGAGTTGAAAATAAAGAATGACAAAGAAAGGCCAAAGGATAGTGACATAGACACTTTGATGAATTCCTACAAACCACCTTGGTATCACTTGAAGCTGGCGTCGAGCTGACATTAAACAAGCGTTGGTTGGGAGGAAACCCAACGTCGTAAGCCATTTTTATTTTATTCTAGCTTCCAGTTCTTTCAATTTCAGTTCTAATTTCAGCATTTTCTTTAAAATGCCATTGAAACTCTTTTGACAATAGTGCATACTGTAAATTCACTTGGTTCTCCTTTTTAGCACTTGGTGTTAGTTTGCTGCAGTCTTTTTGAACACAAATTGCTATGTGATCCTCATCATGAGCATGGAATACATCTTCCAAGTATTTTGAACAAAGTCCAAGTCAAGTATGATGTGCTGATAAAAAAAGAAGGATAATGAGTGGTAATGATAAGAAACTGATGAACATCAAGCAAGGTACATGTTCACTTGCTTTGTAGAATCGTAGCATGATTTTTGAGTTCTGTTTTCTCTTACGACTGTCATAGCATGGCTCATTCACATTGCGCACACACTTGCTTGAATCTTTTAGCAAAAACCAAAATAGTGAGGTGAACTTCCAATGTGTAGAAAAACTGAAAAATCCTTGTGTTTAACTCGGTTGATTCATGTTCAATCTGAAAATTCCATTTTGAGCTTTGTAATGGTATAAAGAGGATCAAGGCAATTGTTTGATTTTGAGAAAAACCACCATAGCCAAAAATATTTTCATCAAAACCTGTAAGAGAGTGAGCATTTGTGCACCCTCTTTGAACTAGAAAAATCAAAGGATGGATCAAATTCTGAAAATACAAAAACCACTAAGAAAACCACTTAGTGAAGGCATGATCCATCCAAATTTTCTTCTGCACAACCTGAACTATAATGGTTTGAATCATCAAGATGCTTCACTCATAAAAAGAAATAAGTTGGGGAGAGAATGGATGATGATACCAAAATGAAAAGAAAAAGAGAAGAAAGATCAAAAGAGAAAAAGAAATACAAAAAGCAGAAAAACTTGGTATCATACAAAGGAAAAAGATTGAAGAATCAAAAGAAAGGAAAAATCATGGTGATGAAGTAAGGAGTGAAGCAAGAAAAACAAGTTTCAAAAGTGGACAGATTTTAGAAAATTAGCTTTAAGAGAAAAACCATATCTTTAGGAAACCTGGCCACATTACAACCTTCACAGCCCTATGTGATTTATGCCTTCAATTGCTCAAATTTCTGATTTATTTTTGGATGAAAACATGAATCAGCCCGGATGTTGACCAAGTGATCAAATAAGAGTCATCATACCACATAATTAAAACAAACTTCAAAAGTCTTCATTCCTTTTATGAAGAAGAGTGTTAGGAAGGATTCAAGTAAGTGCGTCATTATATTTTTGAGTATATGATGTGATTTTGTAGGCGAAAACTTAATTCCATAATCATGCTCTGATTATATAAGTAGTTGAACATGTTTCCTGCTTAACAAGTAATCACTTGAACCATTCATTTATCAAAAGAGTTGTTCTAAATACTTGCTTGAAATACTAAGACAGTTCATGAAAAGGCCATGCTCTTGATTGAGGACAACCAAGAAACTAAGTTGGGGAGAATTTGATAAACAATCCAAAAGTACAAATATCATTAGTCAAAACTTATACGAATCGCATTGTTCCTTTGCATTTTTTATGAGAATTGACTAACAAAAGACCCAAAAGGTTGGTACTTAGGGATTTGAATGGTTTTACAGGTTTTAGGTTGAAGAAAAACCAGTTGAAACAAAGAAAAGGCCATGCCCTGCAACTTTCGCATCGCGACCAAATGCTTCGCTATGCGAAGGTTCCCTATGCGACGTACAGCGATAGGAAGCGAGCAAGGAAAAACAAACCAGAATCAAAATGACAGACTTCGTTTGAAGCGACAAAAGGCAAGAGAAAAGCGATGGACAATGATAGGCAGCGATGCAAGACAGAACCAAAGCATCCTTGAAGCGAAGGAAGCAAGAGAGAGCGAGCAAGTTCGCGACACGAACAATACTTCGCATAGCAAAGTTTGGCGGTTTCAACAAAGGCGGTGAAATTTAAATCTTAATGGAGAAGAAAGGAAGTTTGCATAGCGACCAGAACTTCGCATAACGAACTTATGCGGCCAAAACCTCTATAAAAAGAGATCAGAGGAAATGCAAAAGGGATATCTTATACTCTATCATATAGAATACTTTGTAATAGATTAGGAAAGGAGAAATAGAAGAGGTTGTAAGGAGAAAGACCTGGAATCGCATCAAGAGTCGGGAATTCGTCATTGATGTTGGTTCAACTCCATTCTTCCATTGTGTATCAAGCTACCATGAGTAGCTAAATCCCTCTCTTGTTGGGATTGGTCGTAGTTCACCGAATCAGTATGTATTATCTTTAATCATGGTGTTATGCACAATTTATGTATGAATCGTTATTGATGTTATCTTTGTTTTATCGTTTATTTCATGGATTGAATTGATATTCACAAATACGATTCTAATCTCAATCTAAGATAACATCTATTAAACCCTAAATGCTAGACATAGATTTAGGTTTAATATTCACAAAAAGTATCGAATATTAATGCTACCGTATTGTTTAATAGGCTGAGAAATCGTCAGTTAAACCATAAGGTAGAACTCTCATCAAAGTTTAGACATGAATTTTGTTTGTAAGCGATACGTGATAATATTGAAACATGCTTAAATTGTGTATAACTGATTCGTGATATACATATTAAATCGGTGGATGACACCCAGTCCCAAAAAGTCTATTCCTCTGAAAACTATCTTCATTTATCATACGCATTTACTTTTCGAAATTTATAAACTAAACATCTTCAAACTTTCACTTAGAATCATAGAGAATATTGAATGGTTTTGATATCGCTCCAATCCTTGTGGATACGATAAAAACAAATACTTACATTTGATTGTACTCAACATTAGTATGTGTTCCAATCTCCTTTAATCTGATTGATAACCAGGGCTGAGTCTCCATATACATCCAAGTGCTTGATCCTTAAGTCGATCATTTCTTCGATACCCATGATACAAGCTTCGTATTCGGCCTCGTTGTTTGTACAGTTGAACGTTTATCAGGCAGTGAAAGGAAAATGGGTACCCTGAGGTGTTATGATGATTACCCCAATTATGTTTCCATAATGATTGACAACTCCGTCAAAGATAAGTCCCCATAGGGAACCTGGTTCTGGCCCTTCACTGGGTAGCGGTTCATCGCAATCTTTCATTTTTAAATACATGACATCTTCGTCAGGGAAGTCAAATCCGACTGATTCCTGATCGTCAATCGGCTGATGAGCCAAATGATCGGCTAAAATACTTCCCTTTACGGCATTTTGAGTGTGGTACTCGATGTCATATTCTGATAACAACATCTGCCAACAGACAATCCTTCCTGTGAGAGTAGGTTTTTCAAAGACGTACTTGATTGGATCCATTTCGGAGATTAACCAAGTAGTGTGACGAATCATATACTGGCGAAGACTTTTGGCTGCCCAAGCCAGAGCGCAACAAGTTTTCTCAAGCATATTGTACCGACTCTCGCAGTCGGTGAATTTCTTGCTTAAATAGTAGATGGCAGACTCTTTCCTTTTGGTTTCGTCTTGTTGGCTAAGTACACAGCCCATGGAGTCTTCCAAGACTGTTAGGTAGATGATCAGTGGTCTTCCTTCTACTTGAGGTGAGAGAATCGGTGGGTTCAACAGGTATTCCTTGATACTGTCGAAGGCGGTTTGACATTCTTCTGTCTAAACACAGTCCTGATTCTTTTTGAGTAATTTGAAGATTGGCGCGCATGTCGCGGTCATGAGGAATATAAATCTGGAAATGTAGTACAGATGTCCCAGGAATCCCCTGACTTGTTTTTCAGTTTTTGGAGAAGGCATTTCTTGAATGGCCTTGACTTTGTTAGGATCAACCTCAATTCCTTTTTGGCTGACAATGAAGCCCAACAGTTTTCTTGAACGGACACCAAACGTGCACTTATTGGGATTCAAGCGGAGTTTGTACTTTCTCAGACGCTCGAATAGCTTTGATAGGTGGGTCACATGCTCCTCTTCTGTTTTAGATTTGGCAATCATTTCATCGACATACACTTCAATTTCTTTGTGTATCATGTCATGAAACAGAGTAGTCATGGCCCGTTGATAGGTTACCCCGACGTTCTTCAAACCGAACGGCATTACCTTGTAACAAAAAGTAGCCCATGGGGTGATGAAGGAAGTTTTCTCCATATATTTCGACGCCATTTTGATTTGGTTATAGCCTGAGAATCCATCCATGAAGGAGAATACTTTGAACTTTGTTGTACTGTCTACCAGCATGTCAATGTGCGGTAAGGGAAGTCATCCTTTGGACTTGCCTTGTTCAGATCTCTGTAGTCCACACACATTCTGACCTTTTCGTCCTTTTTTGGAACTGGCACTATGTTGGCTAACCATTGAGGATATTCTGATGTGGCAAGGAAACCCTCGTCAATCTATTTATGTACTTCCTCTTTGATTTTGATGGCCATGTCTGGGTGAGTCCGTCTCAGCCTTTGTTTTACCAGCGGACATTCTGATCCCAACAGTAGATGATGCTCCACGATGCTGGTATCCAACCCTGGCATATCTTGATAGGACCAAGCGAATACATCGGGAAACTCTTTGAGAAGTCTTATCAAACCTTCTTTGGCAAATGGACTGACCAGTGATCTAATCTTGACTTCTTTTCTCTCTTCTTCTGAACCCAAGTTGACTGTTTCCAGAGGCTTTTTGTGAGGTTCAATGGACATTTCCTCTTGTCTGAGTAATCGGGAGATCTCTTCTGGAATTTCTTCGTCATTTTCTTCTTTAGCCCCAAATACCGGGAATTCAAAGTTGGGAGAAGGCATTGGATCATATGTTTCAAGGGGGTTTAAAACAAGCAATCTGCATGACTCGATGATTTGTGTTTAGAAGTGATAGAGAGAATGCAAGAGTGTGTGTAGTGTTGTTTTTTAGCAATGCTTGTTTTTATTATTTGTTTTTTAGGATTACCATTTTCTGAAAAAGCAAAAAGAGAAAACAACAATAAATGCGGAAATTATAGAACGACGTTATTTTATTTATGATTTTGTCGATTCTTGAAACTACAGGCCTATAAAACAAAACTCTGTCTCTTTGGGCGAAGCGAAGAGGTATATTTACAGAAAGTGAGCGCTATTAAAACATCCGTTTCATCTGAGCAGGGTGAAAGGTTAAGATAAAGACGACAATTACTTAGACTTATGAAAAACTTTCGGGACGTTGACTGCAAGCCATTGGAAGCGAACTCAGCGGTGAATCACAAAGTCTGGTACCTTCTTTCTTGGCTTGTCTTCAGAAATGACGCTGATTTTTGGGGGAGTAGGATCATTGGAATCTGTCTCCCAGACAGAGTTATCGTAGGAGGATTCTTCAGCTGTATCTTGCATAGTATTTATACCCTCAGGTATATCTCCCCGTCCAGTTGGCTGGATGTCTTCGAGCCTGATACGAGAGCTTTCGAGAGCGGTGTATTTGACCATGAAGTCGAATTTTCCACTCGGTTGTCCTAAGGTGTCCCACACTTCTTTGGAACTAAAGGAGTCATCCCTTTCAATGACGTTGACCTCAGGAAAAGCATAGTTAATGAACTCTAATCCGGCAAGCTTTGCCAATTCATTGTCGTGCGGGATACTTTCTGAATGCCCTGAGTAATGATCCCATGACATGGTGGGGACACATGTATTCTTTTTAATGATGCTGAGTTGATAAGCATCGTTGGGCTGATTCTTTTGCCCCGAATCTCCTGGGTACGGCTGCCAGGTAGGCAGGCCATCCATTGGGCCATAATAGTCGTGGTCAAAGTTATCTTTCATCAGAGTGTCCTCCTCTAATGAGTTTGGTGGAGCACGACATCCTTCTAGATCGCAATCTTCGTATATCATTTTCACATCTGACCTTGGTATAAATCTCGGCCTCTGTGCAGGATAGCAAAATGGCGTAGGCACCTCTTCCTGAGACATATAACCATCCTTCGTTGAGATAGGACTTCCACTCTTTCTCCATATCGGAGGAATCACCTTCGTTGATGGTATGTACTTCTTGAGACACTGGGTGAAGGAAACCCCCACTGTGGAAGAAGTTTTGAATGGGATGAAGACCTTCATCATTAGTAGCAGTCTGGGCACAGTTTGAAGAAAAACTGAGGCCTTTCCTCGCTTTGTTATTAGTAGGAATGACAAGCTGTCCCCATCATGTTGCATTGTTACTTTTGATCGCTTTGAGAGCATCTTTGTACGAGGAAATCGAGGTTCCCCTTTCTTATTGATTGTCATTGCTTATCGAGAGTGCTTGGAACTGAGTTTCGATAACCTCCTCGGGTTCTACACAAGTGGATGACGATGAGTTACTCACGATCAAGGCTTGCTCTCCGCAGACTGTGACGAGTTGGTCATTTTTGACAAACTTCAGCTTTTGGTGAAGCGTCGAAGTGACTTCCCAAACCTCGTGTATCCAAGGTCTTCCTAACAAGCAACTATATGTTGCTCGGATTTCCATGACCTGGAAAGTGACTTGGAAGGTGTGAGGACCGATAGCTATGGGAAGGTCGACTTCGCTGATAACTGTTTTTTGGGATCCGTCAAAGGCTTTGACGGTGACTTCACTGGCTCACATCGGAGATCCTCGGTATGATAATCGCATCAATGTAGACTTCAGAATTACATTTAGAGCTGATTCGGTGTCTACCAGTACACTGGCTAGAGCATTGTCCTGGCAGTTGACTGTAATATTGAGTGCCAAGTTATGATTCGGGCCCTCTTCCGGTAGTTCCTCATCACTAAATCCCAAGTTATTACAGGAAGTGATGTTAGAGACGATGATGTCGAATTTCCTTATCGACACATCTTGTTCCACAAAGGCCTGCTCTAAGACTTTCTGTAGAGCTTCTCTGTGAGCTTCGGAACTGAGTAAAAGTGATAACACTGAGATTTTTGAAGGAGTTTGCAACAGCTGACCGACAATGTTGTATTCACTCTTCTGAATGAGTTTCAGCATCTCATCATTGTTCTTTGACAGGTCGGGATCATTGGATTGACCGACCGGTGGATTAGGAATTTCTATTTGAGGTTCCTTTTCCTTGCTGGGTTCTGCAACTCCTCTGTTGAAGATCCGACCACTCCGTGTTACTCGACTGATGTTTGCAATATTCACGATGGAGGGTAATGGAGTTTCCTTTCCATTCTCAATTGTTGTTGTACCGTATTTGTAAGGGATCGCCTTAGTTGATTCATATGGTAGAGGTCCCGCACAAAGATAACTACAGGAGCCTTCTTGTTCTCCTGACCATTATAAGTAATTTCAATCAGTTTCTGATTGAGAACTTTTGATTCATCAAGTTGAGGGATGATGGCACAAACATCTTTGGTCCTCTTATGACCAGAGATTACTAAAACATCCTTGATTTGATTAGCAAAATAGTCTGGCATCAAGTTGATTGATCCAGAACTTGTACACAGTCGAATCTCTTTGTGGTCCAACTGACCCTGAAGGGCTGCTCGTACGAGGTAACATCCTTGATTATCTTCCGAGCAAACTCTACAACGTTCATAGTTGTGTGGTGGCACCCGGCCATATCCACTTTGAATGCAGTGTAACCTCACTAGGTCTGTTTCCATTGATTAGACATCCTGACTTTGATGCCCAGTACGGCTCCCGTTAATCATACTGACTTGTTGTGTGTCTTTGTCCATATAGATCGGGAGCCACCAGTGGTTTAACAAGTGTTGCAAAGTTTGCTTAATGAGGGCGCATCCTTGGTTACTCCCACGACATACTTTACAGTTCTGATAATCATGTGAAGTCAGAAAATCGAGTTGTACTTGTGTAGCGTGTAACTCCACCAAGCTGGTATTCATCAAGCGAATATCAAAGATTTAAATCATATTCACTTGACATTGATTTCGATCGTGGTAGTCCTGAATCCATCCAAGATCCATCAGACACTGTAGGGCCTTTTGTACAAAAGAGCATCCCTATTTATTTACTGAGCAAATCAGACAGGAATCATAATCGTGATATGGTAGATCATGATGTTGGCTTTGCCTTGAGTGCATTTCCACGAGGTTGACATTCATTGCACGGATGTCGTGGTTTTAAATGATGTTGGAATTCGAATAAGTCATGTTGACCTCACGAATTCGGTGATCCTGGATCCATCTGAGATCCAACTGTTCCTGTAGAACTGATTGCACCATAGAACATCCTTGATTATTTTTAGAGCAGATATCACATTGATGATAGTTGTGAGGCGGTGTATGACCGTATCCACTCTGTATGCGGTGCATCTTGACCAGGTTGGCCCTCAATAAGAGTACATCATGAATTTGATAGTTGTGGTTAGATTCTCCCTCTATCAAATTTACCGCAACTTTCTCGTGTTGAGGCAGCAGGTTCCTGCTCCTAACAAGCTTCTGTACGTCGGATTTGAAACTGAGACAGTTTTCTATGTTATGCCCTGGACCTCCTTGATGGTAAGGGCAAGTTTGATCCGCTTTGAACCAAAATGGCGTATTTTCTGATATTGTGGGAGGAGCCCTGGTTTGGACGTGCCCCTTGACCAGTAATAGTGGAAACAGTTCTACGTACAACATTGGTATAGGGTCAAACCCTGGTGGTCATGTTGTACGGTTGTTGTTGTATAGAGGACGAGCCTGCTGAAGAGGCTGTTGTGTCCTTTGCTGAAACTCTTATGAATTAGGTTGGCTCTAAGCAACCTGAGGTTGATACGTAGGAACAGGCGTAGGGTTGATAGCAGGAGTTACAGCTGCTACTGGTTGGTACCGTCGCCTTTGCTTTCCAAGTGAGATATTCCCAATATCCTGCTCTTTTTTCTTAGGGAGAGCATTACCGTATCTTTTTGTACTGCTTGATGATCCGGAATCTTTAACTAAACGTCCTTCCCGGACCGCCTCTTCGAGGTGAACTTCCATGCCGATCATCTCAGTGAAGTCACTGGGCGCATTGGCAACCATTCTATCGTAATAAAATGAACTCAAGGTTTTTAAGAAGATCTTTGTCATCTCTTTTTCCTTAAGAGGAGGACAAATCTGAGCGGCAATTTCATGCCACCTCTGAGCATACTACTTAAAGGTTTCCTTGTCCTTTTGTAACATCGATCTAAGTTAATCTCTGTCCGGTGCCATGTGTCATACCCCAAATTTTGACCACTAATAATTCCCATCATTGTGAAAATCATCATCACAATATGGATGTACTTTCATGCCTCATAAATCTCCTCAAAGATGGTTGGGCATTCACCATAATCAGGATTAGGGTTTCAAGCCCTCTCAGGGTACTTAGACAAAGGATCAATCAAGGAATGGCATGAAGGATCAAGAGGACTCCCACATCAAGAATCAAGCACAAGGTTGCAGCATTCCAAGTGGATCAAGCCTCAAGATCCTTAGTGTCACCAAATTAGGGTTTTGGTCGACCAAGGCCTCCAGATGGAAAGTATCATCTGGGCATGAGCCAATGCTTCAAAGCATAACCCAAGATACTCCAAGGGACCTCACAGACCCAATCATCAAGTCAATTTAACCTCAGGGGATGCATTCATAAAAAAATCAGGAATTAGGGTTTCTTGACCTAATTCACCTCTAAGTTGACTTTTGGGATAAAACATGAGCCAAGACCTAAAGCTATAATTTGAGGGTCTCTAACAAACCATATTGATGCACTTGCAACAATGGATTAATCCAAGAAGCTTGATCCACAAGTTTTAATTTCATAGGACCACAATTAGGGTTTTGAGGAAAAAGTCAAATGTATCTTTGACTTTTGACCCAGGCATGCTCCCAAACCTTGGGACATGATTCAATACACCCTATAACACGCATGGAACATGTCCATCAAGTTTTATTTAGGTCAAGGTCTTGATTTCATCAAGGATCGCACAGTTTGGAATTCATCTGATAAAAAGTCAACTGTGCACAAATGTCAACTTTGACTTTTTGAGATATTTTACAATTATGGTTCCTTGACCCTAAAATGATGTTAATGTGTGTTTTGAATCATCATTCATCAAGAAAAATCAAAGAAAGTGGGATAACTTGTAAAAGAGTAACCATAAAAACTTAGAATTTTTCTAAGTTATGGAACAAAGTGGCTAGGGTACCAACTTCCAAGGATCAAAACTTGAAATCCAAGCAACCATTTGGGCTGCCAAAGATGGATTTGTAGCTCTCATGGGATACTTTAAAAGGGCAAACTACACCTCATTCCAATTCATCATGGATTCTGAGTTATGGGTGGATCAAAATGGCTGAAAACATGAAATGTCACTTTTTCCAACACTTAGTGAAATTTTCACTAAGTCAGAATCTGTTTCAGTTTTCCCAAAAAGTAAGGGCATTTTTCACTTGGATCCCAAAAGTGTCAAGACAACCTATGATCACACATACGTTGTATCATATGAGAGCTTTCCAAAATGGCCAAGAACCCCATCAAACTCAACCTGAGCTAAGAGTTGTGACAGTGACAACATGCCTTGCTGCAACTGTCATAACAAGGCAGATTTGTGCATTTTGCTCGATTTGGGCAATTTGTACAAATGAAAAACAAGTTTATCAATCTGAACACCTCAGGGGGAGACCAAGGAGGGACAAATACTGATCCATCAGCCTCCCAAGTCCTTGGAACTAAAAGTAGAATGTCAAACCTAAAATACCTAAAGAGGGGACAAGACTCCAATTTTGTTTTGGAGCATTCAATGGATGCACCAAGGTGGAATGGACTGAGCATCTTCCAACTGAATTCAGTCAAGAATTATCCAAGAACTAAGGAACCATAAGCCTGTGCTCTAACCTCTAGTCAATGGCTAGAGGAGACTTGGATTCCTATTGATCAACATTTGCCAAACTTCTGCAGCAGTTGCCATTCACTATTGCTTGCAAAACAAACTTGCTCTACTATAAATAGAGCTCATTTGTGCTCAATTTAAGTACACCAAAACCATCAAAAAGATGCTTTCCTCAAAATCACCTTCTCACTTCCAAATTTGCCTTCCAAAGCAAGTCACTATCGCGTTTTGAGTTTGAGAAAATTTCCAACAAAACCAACCACACACACACACCTCATAAACATCATATAGAAGTGATACAAACACTTAAACAACATCAAGAACATCAATTTCTCAGAATCACCAGCCAGTTGCTCAAGTTCTTGACAGATTTGCAGTTGAGGTACCAAATCGAGTTCCAGCTCAATTCAATCCACTCCAAGCATTCAGACACACTTCATAACACCTAAGGAAGCTGTCCACATCATTGGAACCAAGCTGTAACACCTCCAACCTAAAACACGATCACCAGCTGCAAGAGGTAAGCCTAAACTTGGCCATCTCTTAATCTATGCATATTTCCTCGCACAATACTTTTGTCAAATGTTCATAATCATGCATAGAATGTTTCCCCTTAATTAATTGCTTTGTTTGAATCGTGTATCAAAATTCTCAGCCTTCATGCAAATTTTAGGGTTCTTGAGGTTTTGTCTTGATTTCTTATTCCATGCTTAAAATAAATGAAATTAAAGACCATAGACATGATCGTGAGGTGAAAACGAGCAGATTGATATGTAGATTGTGTGATTTCATCAAGTATTCAGTGAGATTGGATAAAAAATGCAAATCTGCAGAAACAGAGAGAGGGCGCGTGTTCTTGGTGTGTTCTTGACGCCATTTTTGAATATTTGAATATTTGAATTTTGTGATTTTATTTAATTGATTCAAAAATTAATTTCTCTCTGGTTTTTAATGATTTTGAGTTTATTCTTTTTTTAATAATTCACAAAAATGTTAAAATATTTTATTTTACCAAAATTTCAAAAAAATATTATTTATTTCATATATTTGATATTTTTGCAAAGAATTAATCTTTTATTTGTTTTTAACATTTAAAATATTTTTTCTTTCTTGATTTTCTAAATTTAATTAGTTTCCAATCATTTTATGGATATAAACATGGTTTTTGAAACATTGATCCAAGATCACCACTCATTTTTCACATGTTTTCAATACTTTTTTATTAATTTTTTAACAAAATTAATTCCTTTTCAAACAAAATTAGGGTTTTGATTAATTCAACCCTCATCAATCATTTTAAAACATTTTTGGGCCTCTAATAGAGTGTAAGACCCAACCCCTTTGTGAATAAAACCTTTTTGGGCCTCAGTGCATTGAATAAGTCCCGATACAGTCAAAAAGTTCGGCGCGATCGTCGCCTTTTCACAAAATCATCTGGGCTTCTCCTTGAGCTATAAGTCCCATTTCTTTTCATTTTTAAAGAACCTTTTTGGGCCTCTAATAGAGTGTAAGACCCAACCCCCTTTTGACCAAAACCATTTTTAGGCCTCAGATATTGTATAAGCCCCCCCTGTGTTAAAAGAAAAGTCTCGGCGCGATCGCCAGTTCAAAATCAAATCATCTGGGCCTACCCTCGTGTTATAAGCCCAATTTCTTTAAATCCTTTGGGCCTCTAATAGAGTGTAAGACCCAACTCCTTTAGAAAACCAAAATAATTTGGGCCTCAGTCATTGTATAAGACCCACTGTGTTTTCAAAAACCTCGGGCCGATTGCCATTTTCAAACAAACCAATTGGGCCTCTCCTCGAGTTGTAAGCCCCATCTCCCACCCTTAAAACACTTTTTGGGCCTCTTGAGAGAGTGTAAGACCCATCCCTTTGTACATAAAACCTTTTTGGGCCTCAGTCACTTGTTTAAGTCCTTGAACAAATTCAAAACAATAGCGCAGTCACTGTTAAAATTTGGGCCTCTCCTTGAGTTGTAAGCTCCAACTATCTTTTCAAAACACTTTCTCCTTTGATTTTAAATCCAAATATATATTTGTTCTCAAAACTTTCTTTAATTTCTTTGTTGAACAACTAACAAAACAACATGGAAGCTCTACAACGGGTAAGTGTTTATCCATTTTCATTTACCGCTTTCATATGTATATAACTGTATTGTGGGGCTGTTTCACTGTAAGTATTCTTTCACATCCTGTAAGCCTTCTTTCATATCCACTGTGTAATACTAGTATAGTTATTTAGAATTTTCCACGGCAACTACGTCTAGAATTAGGCAAAACCCTGTTGGTCACTCTTAAAAAAAAAACAAAACTAGATCCCCCGTAGGATTCCAGATACAGTCTTCCCTCCTCTTGGGGTTAAACAATATGGAACAAAGAGAAAGGCAGTATTCTCGGTGAACCTTTTCTCAGACTGTAACCCTAGAAATTGTCAAAGGAACTCTAACTACCCAGAGATGATCTTTTCTCCGTGAATGGCATCTCTTGATTTTCTTCAAAATTCTCGAACTTTCCTGGAATGATCTCTTCTCTGTGAATTACATTTCTTGAACTTCTCTTGGTTTAGGGACCCACAGGGTTCCTAAAAGCATCCCCGCCTCCTCTTGGGCATTGTACAAGGACCCTTCGGCTTCTTAGAATTTCTCATGCCTTCTCTTGGGCTTAATACAAGGACCCTGACGACCTCTTAAATGTATAAGACCAAACTTAGTCATCCTTTGCTAGAGCAGTCTTTCCAATGTCAAACCTCCGACCATTTTAGGGTTGATTCTTATCCCTTAATGCTCGTGCCTCCTCTTGGGCATTGTACAAAAGATAAAACTCTAGACTTGGACAGTCTAAGCCCCTTGAGTCTCATAGACATTCTCAAGTTCCCTATAACATAGGAAGAAACCCGGTCTCTCTCATGAGAGTTCCCCACACTTGGACTTGCATCGGGATTTCAATAATCCTCAGCCATAAGACAACCTCCTCTTGGGCTCTGTACAAATGATTCTCCCTTTGAAAATCTAACCTTTTCGGAGTCTCTTGTTGAGCCCATCAACCTTTAGCCTCCGTCTTGGGCTTTGTACAAGACACACAAAAACACTCTCTTGTTGAGTATAAAAGATTCTCTTGTTGAGTCAACCTTTAGCCTCCGTCTTGGGCTTTGTACAAGACATATAAAACATACTCTTGTTGGGTATAAAAGGCTTTCTTGTTAAGTTACTCAATTTCCAGACTCTCTTGTTGAGTTAATCACTTTTCAGACTCTCTTGTTTAGTCCATCTCCTTTTACCCTCAATCTCGGGCTTCGTACGAGATAGCAAATCACTCTCTTGTTGAGTATAAAAGACTCTCTTGTTGAGTCAATTCCCTTTTAGCCTCCGTCTTGGGCTTTGTACAAGACACACAAAAACACTCTCTTGTTGAGTGAACCCCTTTTAGCCTCAATCTCGAGCTTTGTACACGACAGAAAGAACATTTTTCCTGGAAAAGTCTAGCCTCCTCTTAGGTTTTGTATAAAGAAATCCCCAGTTGAGTCAATTAACCTTTTAGCATCAAATTGTACTCAAACATCAATAACTCCTCTTTAGAGATGACAAATTCTCTCAATTAGGACCCCTTTTAGCTTCATATCTTGGGCTTTGAACAAGATACAAACCACCTTTAGCTTCAATCTTGGGCTTTGAACAAGACACTAAAACATCTCTTTTCTCCCATAGAATAAGAGGAACTATGATCGCTCTGATTTCCCTATTTCGTTAAACGGGAATACGTAGGCATAAGATTGCAAAATCTTAGCGAGCACACTAATCAAACACTCTAGGTCCAGTACCCTCATACATCAATCAATCTGGTGCAGTATCCTAACCAAAAGCCTCATATACAGTCAAGACACTCTTAAGCAAATAACCCCAAGAAAGACCCCATTTTGATAGCATCTATAAACCAACAGTCAGCTGCTTAAACTCAGTATGCAAGCAGGGTTAATTGGAGACATCTATTTCCCATCCTTAATCAGCTCAATAGGATAAAAAATGAATCGAACTGTAGTACCAAAGCGATAGTGATTCGAAACCACAAAAACCGCACTACACCATGTCTAAATTATACTTATAATGTTGAACGAAGGCAGCGCCAAGGTCTCTGAAAGTGCCGATCTTAGTGCAGTTTAAACCCATGTACCATTTGAGTGCGGCACCGGTTAAACTATCTTGAAAGTAATGGATCAGTAGCTCTTGGTTCTTTGTCTGAGTTGACATTCTCCGAGCGTACATCACTAAATGACTCTGAGGGCAAGAGTTACCCTTGTATTTTTCAAATTCGGGCACTTTGAATTTGTGAGGAACTTTTACATTGGGGACCAAACAAAGGTCTGCGGCGTCCTTCCAGGATATAGTTAATAGGCATGCCCCAGGGACGATCTTTCGACAATTTATACCTAGGATCATACTTCTCCACTATGGGCGTTGATGTTATCTCTGAGATCACAGTCCTTTGTTGTTGCATCTGAGCTTCTGCCAGAGCTTGCATGTCGTTATGAAGCTTTCTCAGATCTTCTTTCAGAGTGTCGATCTCTTCTCTCAACTCTCTGTTCTCTTCCTCAAGATCATTCATCTTTTTCTGTCAGTTGGCCCGAGTATTGTACGAATGAGACAGTTTGACTCTAGAACCGAGACACAAACATGAGATTCATAGGAAAGAAGAATGTGTCATGTGAGAATGATGAATGATATGCAATGATTATATTAATTATTTTCTTGTTTAGTCAAAGTAAACTTCGACAATTAGATTGCAAATATCAAACAGTGGGGAAACTGCGTTTTATTGAATTTAAAGATTGCGGAAATGGAAATACAGTAGATTAATAAGTGTTGAAAAAAGGAAATGTCTAAGCTAATGGATCCTGAGTCCTCTCTGAGGAGGGCTCATGTGCTGGTTCTGGTACTTTCCATTTCTTTGACCGAGACTCTTGGGCTATTGTTGGGTTGTCATTCCTTTGCCAAGTAAAAGGAGCGAGCAAATTCCTCTGGTCTTCTTGATTTTCTACAACATGTTCCTCTAAAATCTCGATCAGAGCATCTTTTCCTTTTAACAGTTGTTGTATTTTGTTACACTACACACTGAGAATACGGTACTTGTTCTTCCAAGACTTCTTTTCCTGTTGCACTTTGTTTAGAGTAACCTGAAGCTATTCCATATTAGACATAAAGTAAAGAACAGGGTCCCATAATAGAAGAAGTTCTTGATAAGGGTAAGGCATCCTCAGCTTGAGAGCTCTAGTTTGTACCCAGTGGAGATAAGGTTCCACAATGACACAATCTGGTTTTCCTAGAGACTCTCGTCCTTTCCTATGAACGTGTTTCCAGGCATGCATTATTTCTGTCTTTAGTTCCCTGTCGTTTTCTCCTTCCTTGAAGAAAAGACCTTCCAGATGAACATTACGCGGGACATGTCTCATCGGGTATCCGAATTGACGACAAACTAAAACTGGATGATAATTGATTCTTCCTTTAATTCCTATGAGGGGTACATTAGGGAAGTTTCCACAACGATCAATGATTTTTATCCCGTCATAGATGCGATTGTACCAATCGATGTCAGAGTTGGTAAGAGACATGATTCTCTGCGACCAACGTAAAGAACTCTTAGGATCCGAAAATGTAGCAGACTTGGGCAAGTGGGAAGTGAACCATTTGTACAACAGGGGTACACAACATGTGATCATTCCTCCGATATACAAGTTCCTTAGGTGTACAGAATGATAAGCATCTGCGAACAAGGTCGGTACAGGGTTTCCAATTGGAAAAATTCTAATGTCGTTGATATCAACGAAGTTATCAATGTTGGGAAACAGAAATAACCCGTAGGCGAGCAAAACAAAGATGCTCTCGAAAGTAGTCACGTTCCCTATGCTAGCAAAGTAAAGAGCTTTCTTTTCTAAAAACTTGGCTGGTAAACCTTGGATTCCACCCTTTGTGGTCATGTGAGTCCTGACTTCTGGCTCGTCCAAACAGATTGCTCTTACAATGGTTTGACCCTTTAGAATTTCTTCCAGTCTAGAAAAGGGAGCTTGATCAGTAATGGGTAACTTAGTCAGGTGAGAATACTCCTCCAACGTTGGTGCGAGCTAGTAATCCGGAAATGTGAAACAGTGATAGACTGGATCGTAGAACTGAATGAGCGTAGCCAGGATTCCTTCAATTACATGGACCTTTAACAGAGACAGCAGACCTCCGTACTTAGCACTGAAGGCATCAGGGTTGGTGATCATCCTTGCCAACCCTCTCAAATCCTCCAATTTTGGAACCTTGAAGGTATACTTGTGAGTTTTCCTCCTAACGAAATCCATTAGCGCAATCTTTTTCTCTGACATTTGCAATCATTGTCTTAGTTTAATTTGAAAAATGAGAGACTAGAAGAGAAGATTTTATTTGTTTAATGTTTTTTAATGTTTTTTATTTAAATGAATGTATGAATGCAGCACACAAAAACATAGAAAAAACATGGGGTCAAAGGTTCGGTGTCATGAAGTAAAGGCTCTACCCATCCCCAAAGGTTTATACTGGTGATTTTTGTACCTGTCCTCAAAATCATTGATCCCTCTTGGGATAACAACAGCAGGCCGGAATCACCCGAGCGAGCTGATGTATCTTAGAGTAATCTCAAATGAGGGTAGTGTTGCATGACAACTATTTCCGATAGCTTCCGCACTAAAAAATGGTTTTAGTCTACTAAAATCCTCAGTTTTGACGACAACCACAATCGAACAATCTGCTTTCAACAACCGAAGTCGTATAGGCATTGAATCCGCAAAGGGTGTCTCCACAGATTCGATGGTCGATTGAGGTCTCTTATTTGGGAGTCACTCCCTTTAAGATTACTCGTCTAGTGCCATCACTTATCTTAGGTGTATACTCAATCTTTCCACATGCGACATCACACGCATTCCCATTAGCAGAAAAATAAACACAGATATCAATTAGGAAAAGATGTATATATATTTGTCCTAACATCCTAGACCTCTAGCATCCTATGATCCTAACAGACAATGAATCCCCAGCAGAGTCGCCATTGCTGTGACACTTCGTGAACTTAAGGTTTCATCCCAATACTGGAAGAAAGAATGGTTCACCTCCCACTGTGGTCGCCATTTTTCTGTAGCGTGGTTTTTGTGGTTTCGAATCACTATCGCTTTGGTACTACAGTTCTATTCATTTTTTATCCTGTAAAGCTGATTAAGGAAGAGAAATAGATGTCTCCGATTAACCCTTCTTGCATACTGAGGTTAAACTGTCAAAACTGTTAGTTTACAGATGCTATCAAAATATGGGGTTCTTCTTTAGGGTTATTTTCTTAAGAATACAAGTGTCTGGATTATTTGTGAGGCTTTTGGTAAGGTGCTGAATCAGATGTTTTTGATTAGTATGACGGTACTGGACCTAGAGTGTTTGCTTAGTATGCTCTCTAAGATTTCGCAATCTTATGCCTACGTATTCCCGTTTAACAAAACAGGGAAATCAGAGCGGTCGTAGTTCCTCTTATTCTATGGGAGGAAAGAGATGTTTTGGTGTCTTGTTCAAAGCCCAAGATCGAAGCAAAAGGTGATTTGTATCTTGTTCAAAGCCCAAGATATGAAACTAAAAGGGGTCCGACTGAGAGGGAAATTGTCATCTCTAAGGAGGATTGTTGATGTTTGTATGCTGTGAGCAAAGCACAAATTTGACGCTAAAAGGTTGATTGACTCAACCGGGGATTTCTTTATACAAAGCCTAAGAGGAGGGTAAAAGTTTGACTTTTTTGGGGAAAATGTTCTTTCTGTCTTGTATAAAGCCCAAGATGGAGGCTAAAAGGGATTTTGACTCCATTGGGGAGAATGTATCTTATATAAAGCCCAAGATGGAGGCTGAAAGGGTTTCACTCAACAAGACAGTACTTTTATCTGTCCTGTATAAAGCCCAAGACGGAGGCTAAAAAGGGTTGACTCAACAAGAGAGTCTGAAAAGGTGATTGACTCAACAAGAGAGTCTTTTATACTCAACAAGAGTCTTCTAAGAAGCCGAAGGGTCCTTGTACAATGCCCAAGAGGAGGCGGGGATGCTTTTAGGAAGCCTATGGGTCCCCAAACCAAGAGAAGTTCAAGAAATGTAATTCACCGAGAAGAGATCATTCCAGGAACGTTCGAGGATTTGGAAGAAACTCAAGAGATGTCATTCACAGAGAAAAGATCATCTCTGGGGAGTTAGAGTTTCTTTGACAATTTCTAAGGGTGACAGTCTGAGAAAAGGTTCACCGAGAATACTGCCTTTCTCTTTGTTCCATATTCTTTAACCCTAAGAGAAGGGAAGACTGTATCTGGAATCCTAGGGGGAATCTAGTTTTGTTTGTATTTAAGAGTGACCAACGAGGCTTTACCTAGTGCTAGACGTAGTTGCCGGGGAAAACTCTAAATAACTATACTAGTATATATACAATGGATATATGACTGGTATTTAAAGAGGGTATGAAAGAAGACTTACAACGAAGTAGCCGCACAATACAGTTATGTATATGAAAGCAGTAAAAGAAAGCGGATAAACACTTACCCGTTGTAGAGCTTCCATGTTGTTTTGTTTGTTGTTCAACAAATAAATTAAAGAAAATTTTGATAACAACTATATATTTGGATTCAAAATCAAATGAGAAAGTATTTTGAACAGAGATTGGGGCTTACAACTTAAGGAGGGGCCCAAAGATTTAACAGTGATAACACCGTTGTTTTTGAATCTCTGCAGGGATTTATACAAATGACTGAGGCCCAAAGGAATTTAAAGAAAAGAAATGGGGCTTATAACACGAGGGTAAGCCCAGATGATTTGATTTTGAACTGGCGATCGCGCCGAGACTTTTCTTTTAACACAAAGGGACTTATACAATATCTGAGGCCCAAAAGTGGTTTTGGTTCAAAGGGGATTGGGTCTTACACTCTATTAGAGGCCCAAACATTATTTTTGTACAAGTGATGGGGCTTACAACTCAATGAGAGGCCTAAATGATTTGTTTGAAAACGGCGACCGCGCCGAGGTTTTTGAAAACACAGTGGGTCTTATACAATGACTGAGGCCCAAATTATTTTGGTTTTCAAAAGGGGTTGGGTCTTACACTCTATTAGAGGCCCATAGGATTATTTTTAAAAAGATTTGTTTAGGGTGATTAAGATCAAAACCCTAAATTAGCTTCAAAATGTATTTTCATTTAATAAGAATTTAATTAAAATGAAAAACTATCAAACATATATGAAAAACAAGTTGCAACCTTGGAAGGAACTTGAGAATGTCTTTGAGACTCAAGAGGCTTAGGCTATCCAAGTCTAGAGTTTTATCTTTTGTACAATGCCCAAGAGGAGGCACGACCATTAAGGGATGAGACTCAACCATAAAATGACCGGAGTTTTGACACTGGAAAGAATGTTTTAGCAAAGGATGACTAAGTTCTGTCTTATACCTTTAAGAGGTCGTTAGGGTCCTTGTATTAAGCCCAAGAGAAGGCATGAGAACTTCTAAGAAGCCGAAGGGTCCTTGTACAACGCCCAAGAAGAGGCGGGGATGCTTTTAGGAAGCCTGTGGGTCCCCAAACCAAGAGAAGTTCAAGAAATGAAATTCACAGAGAAGAGATCATTCCAGGAAAGTTCGAGGATTTGGAAGAAACTCAAGAGATGCCATTCACGGAGAAAAGATCATCTCTGGGGAGTTAGAGTTTCTTTGACAATTTCTAGGGGTGACAGTCTGAGAAAAGGTTCACCGAGAATACTGCCTTTCTCTTTGTTCCATATTGTTTAACCCCAAGAGGAGGGAAGATTGTATCTGGAATCCTACGGGGGATCTAGTTTTGTTTGTATTTGAGAGTGACCAACAAGGCTTTACCTAGTTCTAGACGTAGTTGCTGGGGAAAACTCTAAATAACTATACTAGTATATATAGAGTTGATATATGACCGGTATTTAAAGAGGGTATGAAAGAAAACTTACAGTGAAGCATCCCCACAATACATTTATGTATATGAAAGCAGTAAAAGAAAGCGGATAAACACTTACCCGTTGTAGAGCTTCCATGCTGTTTTGTTAGTTGTTCAACAAAGAAATTGAAGAAAGTTTTGATAACAACTATATATTTGGATTCAAAATCAAAGGAGAAAGTATTTTGAACGGAGATCAGGGCTTACATCTCAAGGAGAGGCCCAAGTTTTAACAGTGATCACACTGTTGTTTTGAATTTGTAAAGGGACTTATATAAGAGACTGAGGCCTAAAGAAAGGTCTTCTGTACAAAGGGGTGGGTCTTACTACTCAAGGAGAGGCCCAAAAGGAATTTAAAGAAAAGAAATGGGGTTTATAACACGAGGGTAGGCCCAGATGATTTGATTTTGAACTGGCGATCGCGCTGAGACTTTTCTTTTAACACAGAGGGACTTATACAGTATCTGAGGCCCAAAAATGGTTTTGGTTAAAAGGGGATTGGGTCTCACACTCTATTAGAGGCCCAAAGATTACTTTTGTACAAGTGATGGGGCTTACAGCTCAATGAGAGGCCCAAAGGATTTGTTTGAAAATGGCGATCGCCCCGAGGTTTTTGAAAACACAGTGGGTCTTATACAATGACTGAGGCCCAACTTATTTTGGTTTTCAAAAGGGGTTGGGTCTTACACTATATTAGAGGCCTAAAGTGTTTAAAAAAGATGGGTCTTATAGCTCAAGGAGAAGCCCAAGAGTTTTTGTTAAAATGTCGACGATCGCGCCGAACTTTTTGACGGTGTCGGCACTTATACAATATACTGAGGCCCAAAATGATTTTTTATTTACAAAAGGATGGGACTTACACTCTACCAAGAGGCCCAAAGAGTGTGAAAAAAGATTTGTTAGGGTGAATATTAAAGAAACCATAATTTCATTTTCTTTTAAAAGTAATCCTTTTAATAAAATGACAAAAATACTAAATAAGTCTAAATAAACTACATGTGATTTTTGTTTAAGGTTTGAAAAATGAGGTTTTAATCACAAGATGATTTAGGGCTCATTTGATTTGATTTTCAGGATGAATATTCATTTTTTAAAAGGTTTTAAAAACAATAAAAATGAATTTATTCACAAAAATACCTATTATATAAAATAAATAATAAAAATTTGATTTTTTTTGTGGAATAAAATATTTCAATATTTTTGTGATTTTTTTGCAAATAGAACCAATAAAAAATAATTAAAATTGAGAGAGTTATTAATTTTTAAATTATTAAAAATAACATGAAAAATAATAAAAAGAGAAAAATGGTAAAAAAAAAAAAAAGGATCTGGGGCGAGGGGGATTCGAACCCCAGACCTCTTGTGTGCAGCACGCGCCTTCTACCACTGGGGTGGTGATACATCTGTGTATCAAAACCACCCCATGAATATATGAGGCATGCCTTGTTTTTGGCCTGGCCAAGGCAAGACAAGGCAAGATTTTGGCCAAAACGTGAAGCTTGTAACTTTCTCATTTCTCCATGTATTGGGACAAACTTTAGGATTATCCTGCCTAGAATTTCACAAGGAATCCAATGGTGGTGGTTCTTTCAGATGAGGCTCCTATTTCAAAACCCGATAGTGTTATTGAAATTGGCCCATAATTGCATTTTCTATGCTACCTCTTGTTACAGGAATGGATTATATGATGAATTGGTTCAGACATAACATATATAACATGTATGAGATGTGTATGATCAGTGGACTTCAAAGCAATGCATATTTCAAAGAGTTCAAGTTGTGATGCTTACCTCTTTGGGAGCTTTTTAGGCAATCTGTCAAGTGCTTTGTTCCAGAAACAATTTGATACTTTGGACACCCTCAAATGATCCCTTAGAAGCTTTTAGAATGGTTGGAACTAACTGGAATCCTCAGGAACAAGTTTGAGCTCTTTCTTGCAAAAGGGGCAAAAGTGACCAATATGGCAACTCTCTCAAATGGTGTTCCAGATGTGGGAAACCATTTGGGACAATTCAAGGATGATATTTGGAGTTTGTTTGAGGTCTTATCTGGTTTTGGCAGTGACTAAATCAAGACATGGCTTGAAAAATGCAAAAAAGTCCAATTTTGAGGTTTTGAGAGGGGACTTTGTGATTTTGGTGTTACAGGTCACATATGAGAGTTTGGACAGCTTTGATATGACATATTGGATGTGTTTGGATCATGAGATGTGATGGAAATGCTCGATCTCTAACTCAAAAACTTAGAGTTACCTTGCAAAAGAAAGCATTTTGGGCTAGAGAAAGAGATTTTGAGGAATGCAAGTGGTGTAGTGCTTTTGGTGTACTTAAACTGAGCACAAATGAGCTCTATTTATAGTAGAGCAAGTTTATTTTGCAAGAAATAGCGTGTGGCAACTGCAGCAGGCCTTTGGTCAATGGTTGCATTTTGGAATCTCAAGTCTCCTCTAGCCATTGACTAGAGGTTAGAGCACAGGCCAATGTGTCTCTGGTTCAGAGCTTATCCTAGACTCATTCAGTTGGAAATGGCTCAGTTCATGCCACCTTGGTGCATCCATTGAATGCTCCAAAACAAAATTGGAGTCTTGTCCCCCTTTTAGGCTTTTTAGGTTTGGCATGCTACTTGTAGTTCCAAAGACTTGGGAGGCTAATGGATCAGAGTTGGTTCCTCCTTGGTCTCCCCCAGAGGTGTTCAGATGGATAAACTTGTTTGTCATTTGCACAATTTGATCAAATCGAGCAAAATGCACAAATCTGCATTGCCATGACGGTTGCACCGAGGCATATTGCCATTGTCATAACTCTTAGCTCAAATGGGATTTGATGGAGTTCTTGGCCATTTTGGAAAGATCTCATGTATTACAACATATGCGTGATCATAGTTTGTTTTGACACTATTTGAATCCAAGTGAAAAATGCCCCTACATTTTGGAAAAAGTGAAACAGATTCTGACTTAGTGAAAATTTCACTAAGTGTTGGAAAAAGTGGCATTTTCATGTTTTTGTAATTTTGGTCACTCCATAACTTAAAATCCATGAGGAATTGGAATGAGCTGTAGTTGACACTTTTAAAGTATGCCATGAGATCTACAAATCCATTTTTGGATCATTCAAAATGGTTGCTTGGATCTCAAGTTATGGTCCTTGGAAGTTGGTACCCTAGCAACTTTGTTTCATAACTTAGAAAAATTCTAAGTTTTTATGGTTACCCCTTTTACAAGTTATCCCACTTTCTTTGATTTTACTTGATGAATGATGATTCAAATCACACATTAACATCATTTTAGGGTCAAGGAACCATAATTGTGAAAAATCTGAAAAAGTAAAAGTTGACTTTTGTGCACAGTTGACTTTTTGTCAGATGAATTCCAAACTGTGCGATCCTCTATGAAATCAAGTCCTTGAACTACAAAAAACTTGATGGACATATTCCATGGATGTTATAGGGTGTATTGAATCATGTCCCAAGGTTTGGGAGCATGCCTGGGTCAAAAGTCAAAGATACAGTTGACTTTTTCCTCAAAACCCTAATTGTGGTCCTGATGAAATTAAAACTTGTTGATCAAGCTTCTTGAATGAATCCATTTTCGCAAATGGATCAATGTGGTGTATTGGAGACCCTCAAATCATGTCTTGAGGTCTTGACTCATGCTTTGTCCCAAAAGTCAACTTAGGGGTGTATTAGGTCAAGAAACCCTAATTCCTAATTTTTTGATAAATGCATCCCCTGAGGCTAAATTGACTGGATGATTTGGTCCAATGAGGTCCGTTGGAGTATCTTGGGTTGTGCTTTGAAGCATTGGCTCATGCCTAGATGAAAATTTCCATCTGGAGGCCCTGGTCGACCAAAACCCTAATTTGGTGACACTGGTGATCTTGAGGCTTAATCCACTTGGAATGTTGCAACCTTGTGCTTGATTCTTGATGTAGGAGTCCTCTTAATCCTTGATGGGTGTTTGAGAGGTTAGACAAGTTGAAGATCATGTCATTCCTTGACTGATCCTTTGTCTAAGTGCTCTGAGAGGGTTCAAACCCTAATCTCTGATTGTAGTGAATGCTCAACAATCCTTGAGGAGACTGAAGAGGCATG
The DNA here is from genome assembly GCA_022829125.1 of Lathyrus tuberosus. Classification (NCBI taxonomy): domain Eukaryota; kingdom Viridiplantae; phylum Streptophyta; class Magnoliopsida; order Fabales; family Fabaceae; genus Lathyrus; species Lathyrus tuberosus. The sequence continues at coordinate 3,191,307 of JALAZF010000501.1, forward strand.
ATGGTTCATCCATATTGTGATGATGATTTTCACAATGATGAGAATTCTTAGTGGTCAAAATTTGGGGTATGACATAAGCGATATCGTCAGTATGACCCGTTCATTCTTGCACAAGAAGCAAAACAAGTGTAATATGTCCCATATCCAGAAATGTGTAGGAATATGCATAGATGGTGTGCATCAATCACCATAAAACCAAGGGGTTATATCGAGATAGACAACACCGGGGATGCAATGCCTTATCAATCCGATGAAATGTCACCAGTTTTCATACCCCAAATTTTGACCACTAAGATTTCCCATCATTTTGAAAAACCATCATCATAATATGGATGAACCATCATGCCTCATCAGTCTCCTCAGAGATGGTTGAGCATTCACTACAATCAAGAATTAGGGTTTGAAGCCCTCCCAGAGCACTTAGACAAAGAATCAATCAAGGAATGACATGATGTTTAATTTTTCTAACCTCTCAAACACCCATCAAGGATTAAAAGTACTCCCACATCAAGAATCATGCACAAGGTTGCAACATTCCAAGTGGATTAAGCCTCAAGGTCACTAGTGTCACCAAATTAGGGTTTTGGTCGACCAGGGCCTCCAGATGGAAATTTTCATCTGGGCATGTGCTAATGCTTCAAAGCACAACCTAAGATGCTCCAAGGGACATCATGAACCCAATCATCAAGTCAATTTATCCTCAGGGGGAAGCATTCATCAAAAATCAGGGATTAGGGTTTCTTGACCTAATTCACCCCTAAGTTGACTTTTGGGACAAAACAAGAGCCAAGACCTCAAGACATTATTTGAGGGTCTCTAACATACTATATTGATCCATTTGCAATAATGGATTGATTCAACAAGCTTGATCAACAAGTTTCAATTTCATCAGGACCACAATTAGGGTTTTGAGGAAAAAGTCAACTGTATCTTTGACTTTTGACCCAGGCATGCTCCCAAACCTTGGGACATGATTCAATACACCCTATAACACCCATGGAACATGTCCATCAAGTTTGATGTAGGTCAAGGACTTGATTTCATAGAGGATCGCACAATTTGGAATTCATCTGACAAAAAGTCAACTGTGCACAAAAGTCAACTTTGATTTTTTGAGATTTTTCACAATTATGGTTCCTTGACCCTAAAATGATGTTAATGTGTGATTTGAATCATCATTCATCAAGAAAAATCAAAGAAATTGGGATAACTTGTAAAAGGGGTAACCATAAAAACTTAGATTTTTTCTAAGTTATGAAACAAAGTGGCTAGGGTACCAACTTCCAAGGATCATAACTTGAGATCCAAGCAACCATTTTGAATGATCCAAAAATGGATTTGTAGATCTCATGGCATAATTTAAAATTGTCAACTACAACTCATTCCAATTCCTCATGGATTTTAAGTTATGGAGTGACCAAAATGACAAAAACATGAAAATGCCACTTTTTCCAACACTTAGTGAAATTTTCACTAAGTCGGAATCTGTTTCACTTTTTCCAAAATGTAGGGGAATTTTTCACTTGGATTCAAAATGTTTCAAAACAAACTATGATCACGCATGTGATGTATCACATGAGAGCTTTCCAAAATGGCCAAGAACTCCATCAAATTCCATTTGAGCTAAGAGTTATGACAATGGCAATATGCCTTGCTGCAACTGACATGGCAAGGCAGATTTATGCATTTTGCTCGATTTGATCAAATTGTGCAAATGACAAATAAGTTTATCCATCTGAACACCTCAGGGGGAGACCAAGGAGGAACCAACTCTGATCCATAAGCCTCTCAAGTCTTTGGAACTACAAATAGCATGCCAAACCTAAAAAGCCTAAAAGGGGGACAAGACTCCAATTCTGTTTTGGAGCATTCAATGGATGCTTAGAGGTAGCATGTATCAGAGCATAGATGAACACTTCAGTCCTTATCCTTGAATCAAAGAACCATAGGCCTGTGCTCTAATCTCAAGTCAATGGCTAGAGGAGACTTGAGATTCCAAAGTGATCACATTGGCCACAGACCTGTACCAGTTGCCATTCCCTATTCCTTGCAAAATAAACTTGCTCTACTATAAATAGAGCTCATTTGTGCACAGTTTAAGTACACCAAAGGCCTACAACACTTGCCTTTCTCAAAATCATCTTCTCACTCTAAAAAATGCCTTTCTTAGCAAGTCACTATCGAATTTTTCACTAGAGAGCAATTCCACTCAAACCAATCACACACACACCTCATAAACATCATATCTGAGCTGATCAAACACTAAACACATAACTGTAACACTGATTTCTCAGAATCACCAGCAAGTTGCTCATGTTTTCAACCAAGTTGCAGTTGAGATGCCATGAAGTGATCCAGCCATTTCCAATCAAGTCCAAGCATTCAAACACATTCCATATGGTGTAGGGAAGCTGTTCAGATCATCACAACTCATCTGTAACACCTCCAACTCAAAAATCACATTGCTCTTGCTGTCACGACCTTCAAATAAGCCTAAACTTGGCCATCTCTTAATCTATGCATATTCTCTCGCACAATACTTTTGCCAAATGTTCATAATCATGCATAGAATGTTTCCCCTCAATTAATTGCTTTGTTTGAATCGTGTATCAAAATTCTCAGCCTTCATTCAGAATTTAGGGTTCTTGAGGTTTTGTCTTGATTTCTTATTCCATGCTTAAAATAAATGAAATTAAAGACCATAGACATGATCGTGAGGTAAAAACAAGCAGATTGATATGTGGATTGTATGATTTCATCAAGTATTCAGTGAGATTGGATAGAAAATGCAAATCTGAGCAAAACTCCCTTCGCGCGTGTTCTTGGCCCATGTTCTTGGCGCCTTTTTCACAAATTTGAATATTTGAATTTTGTGATTTTATTTAATTGATTCAAAAATTAATTTCTCTCTGAATTTTAATGATTTTGAGTTGATTCTTTATTTTTAATAATTCACAAAAATGTTAAAATATTTTATTTTACCAAAATTTCCCAAAAAATATTATTTATTTCATATACTTGATATTTTTGCAAAGAATTAATTTTTACTTGTTTTTTGACATTTAAATTATTTTTTCTCTCTTGATTTTCCAAAATTAATTGGTTTCCAATCATTTTGTGGATAAAAACATGATTTTTCAAACATTAATCCAAGGTTGCAACTTGTTTTTCATATATGTTTGATAGTTTTTCATTTTAATTAAATTCTTATTAAATGAAAATACATTTTGAAGCTAATTTAGGGTTTTGATCTTAATCACCCTAAACAAATCTTTTTAAAAATAATCCTATGGGCCTCTAATAGAGTGTAAGACCCAACCCCTTTTGAAAACCAAAATAATTTGGGCCTCAGTCATTGTATAAGACCCACTGTGTTTTCAAAAACCTCGGCGCGGTCGCCGTTTTCAAACAAATCATTTAGGCCTCTCATTGAGGTGTAAGCCCCATCACTTGTACAAAAATAATGTTTGGGCCTCTAATAGAGTGTAAGACCCAATCCCCTTTGAACCAAAACCACTTTTGGGCCTCAGATATTGTATAAGTCCCTTTGTGTTAAAAGAAAAGTCTCGGCGCGATCGCCAGTTCAAAATCAAATCATCTGGGCTTACCCTCGTGTTATAAGCCCCATTTCTTTTCTTTAAATTCCTTTGGGCCCCAGTCATTTGTATAAATCCCTGCAGAGATTCAAAAACAACGGTGTTATCACTGTTAAATCTTTGGGCCCCTCCTTAAGTTGTAAGCCCCAATCTCTGTTCAAAATACTTTCTCATTTGATTTTGAATCCAAATATATAGTTGTTATCAAAATTTTCTTTAATTTATTTGTTGAACAACAAACAAAACAACATGGAAGCTCTACAATGGGTAAGTGTTTATCCGCTTTCTTTTACTGCTTTCATATACATAACTGTATTGTGCGGCTACTTCGTTGTAAGTCTTCTTTCATACCCTCTTTAAATACCAGTCATATATCCATTGTATATATACTAGTATAGTTATTTAGAGTTTTCCCCGACAACTACGTCTAGCACTAGGTAAAGCCTCGTTGGTCACTCTTAAATACAAACAAAACTAGATTCCCCCTAGGATTCCAGATACAGTCTTCCCTTCTCTTAGGGTTAAAGAATATGGAACAAAGAGAAAGGCAGTATTCTCGGTGAACCTTTTCTCAGACTGTCACCCTTAGAAATTGTCAAAGAAACTCTAACTCCCCAGAGATGATCTTTTCTCCGTGAATGGTATCTCTTGAGTTTCTTCCAAATCCTTGAACTTTCCTGGAATGATCTCTTCTCTGTGAATTGCATTTCTTGAACTTCTCTTGGTTTGGGGACCCACAGGCTTCCTAAAAGCATCCCCGCCTCTTCTTGGGCGTTGTACAAGGACCCTTCGGCTTCTTAGAAGTTCTCATGCCTTCTCTTGGGCTTAATACAAGGACCCTAACGACCTCTTAAAGGTATAAGACAGAACTTAGTCATCCTTTGCTAAAGCATTCTTTCCAGTGTCAAAACTCTGGTCATTTTATGGTTGAGTCTCATCCCTTAATGGTCGTGCCTCCTCTTGGGCATTGTACAAAAGATAAAACTCTAGACTTGGATAGCCTAAGCCTCTTGAGTCTCAAAGAAATTCTCAAGTTCCTTCTAAACATAAGTAGAAGCGCAGTCTCTCTCATGAGAGTTCCCCACACTTAGACCCGCTTCAGGATCTCAATAATCCTCACCAGTAAGTTAGCCTCCTCTTGGGCTTTGTACAAATGATTCTCCCTAGCGGAGCTAACCTTCTCAGACTGTTTTGCTGAGTCAACCACTTTTAGCCTCCGTCTTAGGCTTGTACAAGACATATAATAATCACTCTTTTGTTGTGTATAAAAGACTCTCTTGTTGAGTCAACCAACCTTTTTAGCCTCCGTCTTGGGCTTTGTACAAGACATACAATAAACACTCTCTTGTTGAGTATAAAAGACTCTCTTGTTGAGTCAAATCCTTTTAGCCTCCATCTTGGGCTTTGTACAAGCCATATAAAAACACTCTCTTGTTGAGTCAAACCCTTTTAGCCTCAATCTTGGGCTTTATACAAGACACAAAGAACATTTTCCCCGGAAAAGTCAAACTTTTAGCCTTGTCTTAAGCTTTGTATAAAGAAATCCCCGGTTGAGTCAATCAACCTTTTAACGTCAAATTTGTGCTTTGCTCACAGCACATAAACATCAACAATCCTCCTTAGATATGACAAATTCCCTCTCAGTCAGGACCCCTTTTAGCTTCACATCTTGGGCTTTGAACAAGATACAAATCACCTTTAGCTTCAATCTTGGGCTTTGAACAAGACACCAAAACATGTCTTTCCTCCCATAGATTAGGAGGAACTACGATCGATCTGATTTCCCTGTTTCATTAAACGGGAATACATAGGCATAAGATTGCGAAATCTTAGCGAGCATACTAAGCAAACACTCTAGGTCCAGTACCGTCATATTAATAAAAAACATCTGATCCAGCACCTTACCAAAAGCCTCACAAATGATCCAGACACTTGTATTCTTAAGAAAATAACCCTAAAGAAGAACCCCTTATTTTGATAGCATCTGTAAACCAACAGTTTTGACTGTTTAACCTCAGTATGTAAGCAGGGTTAATTGGAGACATCTATTTCCCTTCCTTAATCAGCTTCACAGGATAAAAATGAATCGAACTGTAGTACCAAAGTGATTGTGATTCGAAACCATAAAAACCGCGCTACACCAGTTGTGCCTATTACAAAAGTTGAACAAATACATGGTTTAGCTGATGGAGGGTTAATTGACGAGGTCGAGCCAATAACAATGACAACTGACCCAATGACTCAAGATTGAGAGAACATTTTATCTTGTTTTTATTATAGACTTTTATACACTTGTTTTTTCTCAAAGAATTCAAGTCTTAATTATGGAGTATATTATAAAACAATTCGATTGCTTTTATTCTATTTTGATTGCTTTTCATTCTGAGTTGTGTTGCTGCCACAATTCGATCTGATTGCAGTACTTTATATAATACTTAGTGCTGAACCATGATAGCAACCGTTGTGTGTTAATCTCATGGTAATATACCCTGTTTCATTTCCATTTCAAGTTGGCACTTATGTTTTGCACGCCAATGAGCAAAACTAATGTTTTGTAAGTAGTCTACTTCTTGACCAAACACTTAAAAATGTTGATCTCAATGTGCTATATAGTGATACTGAAATTTGACACATTGTTGCCAAGTGCCATTGAAACATATATTCAGCTTCTTACTATTTTTCTCATTTATTGTCGTGCTTGGTGATTTATAATTCCGAGTCATATGATATGTCGTTTGTCTTCTTTTTATTGTCAGAAATGATTGAATATGGTCTGCTATAAACTTTTAAGATTTATTTACTGCAAATTGAATTGGATTAAAGGAGAACAATGAAACTGTTCAAAACAGTTCCTTCGAATATATAAAGGAGAACAATGAAACTGTTAAAATATGCTTTGACTCTATTTGGTAGTTACTTCTGCATTTCAAAATAGTTCCTTCTGCATTTTGACTCTGTTTGGTGTTTGAATTTGGTAGTTACTAATAATATGCTTTGGCAGTATTATGATATTAAGTTTGTTGTCATGTCAAGCTAAAGCCATGCTTTCATTTGCTATGTTACAAAAATGAAATCATTGATGAAGGTTTTGAAACGGTTTTCCTTCAAACATAAGTCGATAGAAAACATACAATTTTTTTTTATTGTTGCAATGACAGGATTCACCATTTTGTATGATCATCAGTTCATGCTCTGCTATCATAAAAGAGGTTGTTTTATTATATCCATATAGGTCGCAAGTGGCATATTATGATAATAATGATCTTTTGATTTAGGTTCACTTCTCCTTTAAAAAATCAAAATCAGGTAGTGGTTATGAGATTCCCGAATTCACATTGCTTTGGCTATCACATCCTACTGCAGAGTTAAATCTAAGACATGATAAAAGTTATACTTAGTTATGCCAATGAGTCAAAGATATCTAGAAAATGTATTACACATGGCATTTACTAGTACTACACCTTGAATATCTGTGTTTGGCTGGTATACAAGTAAACCCAATGAAATTTTCTTTGATTTCCCTAACAGTGAAACTAAACAAGTTACAGAAGTAACTGGTGCTGAGTTTCAACCAAAAGAGACAAAAAATGTGCTTTTAGCATATCCTACTATCAAAAAGATATAGAAGTGTTACACATAAAAACCAGTTCAACTATGTTATAAATTCTTGCATAACAACAAACAGTTAAAGAATTACAACGTACCTGATCTGACATGATCTTCCTATTTGGCATGTACTTCTTTCGGTAGGTCTAAGTTTGAGTGCAGGTTTGTGCATTTTTCTTTGCTGCTTTTTAATATGTACTATTTTCTCAACATCCTTGTCAGGTGCCTTTAGTCCAATTTTGATCTTCATAGGTCCTAATATCTTGAAAATGTTGAATGTTATGCAGAAAACCAGTAATGCATCTCGTTTACCTAAAACTAAATAGTTGTAGTTTAAATAAAACTCGATTAGGGAAAGTCGAGGAATTGGAAGGGTTTTTCGTAATTTCTTCTCATTCTTTGGGAGAATCGGTTCTAGGTCAAATTCTAGTTCTGAGAATGTTTCTGTGAGTAGAAGCCATAGCTTAGTGAATTTAATGTTCAATAGAAATTCGTGCAGGCGTAGGAGAACTTTGGAGTTGGAAGATTGATTATGGAATAGCAATTACAGATGCATGTTCAGTTTTCACATCTCTGTGGAAACTCTTTTGCTCTGATTGAGATTCAAATTCAAAATGAATAGAAGTTGTGCTTTGCTTGTTATAGGATCATGCTAGTCACATGCTATTTGTGAGAATTCTTTCAATAATGTATGTTTTTGAGATGCCTCTCCCAACTTGCACTATGAATGTTTTGACTATGTGCTAATCATAGAATAGAATGATACACAAATCACTCAATTTAACTTTTCCTCTGCTGATTGCTGCTTGAGTTAGCTGTTGTTTGCACCATGATTTTTTATTTGGGATCATGTTTATGCTTGCTTGAAAATAGGGGTTTCGCCCTTGGGTTGTATCCTCAATTTCATGGATTCCTTATAATCTTTTTCTCTATCTGCTGTTATATCCTGTTAGTTTTTAATAAGTTGTTGCTGCTGTTTGGTTTTGCAGTCGCTGCTATTTTTCTGTGTCATACATTCCGCCGCTATTGAAATGACTGGACAAAACGGAAAGAGAAAAGTACCATCGAGAACATCTAAGTAAGATGACTAAACCTTTTCTCCTATTTGGTATTTTTGTCCTAATCAATTAACAATGTTTTGATGGTTTCTTTGTAAAAAAGAGTTGTTGACAGGTTATGTCGTCAACGACAGATTCCACCTTGGACTCTTGCTATAAACAACTCTCGTAAGGTCCATAGCAAACCTGGTTCAACGAACCCACCACCACCTACTCAGAGAAACCCACCCCCACCTACTCAAAGAAACCCACCAATTCCTACTCATCCTCAATCATTGATTCAAACAAATCCAACACCACCACATACTCAACCTCCACCACCTACTCAGCCTCCACCACCTACTCAACCTTCGCCACCTACTCAGCATCCACCACCTACTCAACTTTCGCCACTTACTCAGCCTCCAACACCGATTCTGACAAACCCAACACCACCACCTACTCAGTTTCAACTGGAAAACCCGACTTCTGAGGAGTTCATATTCATTCCTACTCCAGGATATACTTAGCCTCAGCCACAAAGTCCTTCCCATCACATCACAGACGGGGAAGTGCAGAGGGACCAAACACTTTCTAATGAGGAACAACAACACGACGGGGGGCAAAAACCGAAGATCTATATTGTGGAAGCAACTAATGTGTAAGTAAATAATTTTCTCTTTCGGATACTAATGTGTCATTCATAATCTATTACTAGTTCGAAACGTTAGTGAGATTACTTTACTGTTTGCATTATATGTAGGTTAAGTCTAGCTGATGATGTTGCCGCAATGGTTCAAAAAGTTATTGAAAAGAATTATCGAGGAACCTTCATTAATTATGGTGAGCTTAAACGCTCCGAAAGAGACGACGTGAGAAGGGAATGGTTCGACTCGTTTAAAGTAAGACATGGAATTTTTTTAGTAGTTTGAAGATGATGTATATTGTTGAGTTTAATTTATTATTTGTATATTTTGTCAGAGGCTTGTATGTTGGGACCGTTGTGATGATGCGAAAATGGAAGAATTATTTCATCAGAAATGTGGAAAACGACTGCCTGATATACAATGAAAGGCTAGAGAAACGGGGCGCAAGCCGCCTTGGATGGGTGTAGATATATGGAAGTATCTTCTAGACAAGTGGAAGTCAGATGAATTCAAAGCTGTATCCCAACAAAATAAGATTAATCGATCATCCAAGAAAGGTGGGCGGTCCATACAACAGGTCGTAGAGCTCACCTTGATGTTGCACTTGAATTTGTATATATATACTTTATAATTACAATACGTTAATATAATTATATCTGATATAAGTTATGACCATATATACTGCCTCTAATGATAGGCTAAAAGACTCAATCGACCCACACATCCAGATGAGATTTTCATTGCCACCTATAAAAAGAAGAATGGGGAGAGGGTTGACGCTCGTGCAGCGGCAACACATGTAAGTTAACGTTTCCGATATTAATCTAAATTTGTATGCATATTACTATAATCTTCCTGAAAAATCTTCCTAAAAAACCTGATTATCAGCCTTTACGGGATTGATAGCTGATTCGTGTATCTGTTAATTATGTTAATTTGTGAGGTTAATTAAAAAGAAATTGATATCAAAACCTGAAGTAACTAGTTAAGGATAGTCTCTTAAAGCTCGAACTATTATTGTTAACTTGCTAGAAAATTCTACTTAGATGAATCAAATGAAATATTAAATTGTTGGGCAGCTGGAGTTTCTTGCACTTGACTCATTTGGTACTTAGCTGATGATATTTGTATTGAGCAACTTAACCTTGCTGAGCTGGACATTATTGGACAAAAAATGTAAATCTCGCAACAGTTGATTTTATGCGTGTGTTTAACTTATTTGTTGTGATGCAGTGCAATCTGAATTTATTGGTTTTGGAATGGCAATCGTGGTTGAACTTGAAATCTTGTTACTTGTTACAATGTGTATCTTGCCATGAGTTTTGTCAGGATGAACTTAGAGTAGATTGAATGCGTGTAGTTAGGACAAAATGTGGCTTGTTATGTGAGTCAAAATGAATTAGTGAAGTTAGATGGTTAGAGTTAGTTAT